>CM053783.1:217067552-218267552 GCA_028749045.1 Cupressus sempervirens
TTTTATAATAGATTCATAATAAATGTATACATATGCATATATATAAATATATATATGTATATGTATATGTATGCAGATCTGAATATATAATCATGTATGTTTTTTTTCCACAAAGATTATATCTACAATTAAGAATAAAATATTTGCATTATAGAATGCATATAAAATTCTCCAATAAATTAATCTACCCATATTGAGAATGTATATAAATATGAAACTTCTCAGAAGACATATGGAAGACACAAAGAAGACAGGGAATGCGTGATGCGGAAATAGCATAAATAAAATTACAAGAATCTACTTGGATTCTGATGCTAAATCCCTCTTCCTCAGAAATTCTGCAGAGCAAGCTCCTCCCTTCTTCAGAATTCTTGAGTCCTCCAATGTCCAATTGCACTCCCAACGCTATGTCTAACCTTCTAAGAATGCCTGAATATAAAGAGCTTTCGGGAAACATCTAGAATGCTTCTAGAAATAGCTGGAAGGTGTCACCAACTAAGCATGGGTCTTTTCCAACCTTCAAGATGAGCCATAGGGTTGTAGATACCATGTGCTTAATTGATGCACTAACCCCCGTGTTGTTGACACATGAGAAATAGAGAAGTGCGTTAATTCCCATGCAAGCTTATAACTCCAATTTACTTTTTATATAATTTCTATTTAAATGTTTATAATTTCCATTTTAATCCTTATAACTTTTATTTTAATTTTTTTAACTTTTATTATTATTTTATAATTATTATTAATTTTAATTTCTAATTTCCTTTTATTTATTTTCTTTTTCCTCAATAATTCAAAATATCAAATAACATGATATTTTATATTAATTTCCTCAAATAATTAATTTATTAATTAAATCTATTTATTAAGACTTAATTAATAGAAAATTCACCATAGACCTCCAAGATAAAATATGAAAACCCATCATACAATTCACACAAAATCAGTCTAAAGTGTTAAAAATCATGAATCATGTCATACGACACATTCGGTGGGTAAAATATCCAAATACTTGTCCTACCTGACTAGGACAATTGGTTTAAAGGTTTGGGATTTGGACTTGAGAATTTATCTCCCTTCTCTTATCATTGAGATAGTATAATAGGGTACACTCATCCTGGACATTCAGAGAAGTCGATACCCGGTACCTACAACCTATAGAAAAAACATGCATGTAAATACAATATATAATGCTAAGCTAAATAGACAATTGCAAGAAGTGGTGCATCGTGTAGATCCTGACTAAGTAGGTGACTACGACTCCCTTCCTTAACCACATCAGAAACACCATACAATAAAAAAACACGCACACCATACACATGCAAGTATGGGGTAAGTATCCATAATAAAACACATAAGATAATAAACCATCCAACTAATCATCAATAATAACTGAAAATAGTATAATGACCATCATGTATACATGAAATGTAAAGTCTAAATGATCTCATCATATAACCACTGAGTCCATAACATAATGTCTGATAGTGTCAAAACAATACCACTAATCCATCAACATAATACTAGTCCATCAAAGTCTGATAATAATAGCAATGATAAGTCTAGAAAAGATGTGAACGAGGGTAGGCACTACAAGAATAAAAAGAAGAAGACACAGCTAAAATAGGAGAGAGAAGAAAGAGGAGAGAAGAGAAGACAGAAGTAGAGAAAAAGGTTGAAGAGGAGGAAGGAAAAGATAAAGATAGGGATACTGATGAGCAGAAAAGTGTGCAAGACACACAACTTCCACCTCCTACTCCTCCTCACTCTACCACCACACTTGCAAAGATCATAAAGATTAAGGATGTTTTTGACACCTCATGTCAAAACATCAATCCATTAACTATAGAGGATCTCACTAAAATTCTTGACCAAACAACTCTTCAAGCACAATTGTGTACAAGTCCTATATTGGTTAGTGTAGATGATCTCCAAAAGTCAATAGATAAACTCAAAGAAGCCAAGGTGTCACCACAAGAACCATCTCAAATCACTCAAACTACTGGACTTCCACCTCCATCACCACCAAGAATAGACATGCAAGATCATCAGGAGTTGAGTGCAACAATAGGGGCAAATACAAGTATAACAGTATAGACAGTGAGTACACCCCCGGTCACAGTGACATAAGAAGAGGATAAAGAAGAAATAGAGGATAAGGAGGAGTCTGCAATACAAACTTTGGTTAAATTTCCAAAAACAAGAACTCCTACCAAACCTATTCAGAAGTTGAGTACTAACATGTTGACTATACAAGTTAGTACACCAAGCTCAAGTTCTACTAGGGTAGCTAGGACCATTCATTATGGTATTCCTAAGCTTGATGAAGAAATCCAAATACCCTATTATGATTCAAGCACTCTAACTGAGGAAAAGATGAATTAAATATAGAGTGCATTGGATAAGAGGAGTAGGAAAGAGGCATTGAGGAAAGACTACAAATACAAGCAGGTAATGAATGAGATCAAGTATATATTCATGTATGCATTTAGCCTACAACCTCCAGATTCAAGTAGGCCAATCCTCGAGCAACTATTTGATATAGTTGACCAAGTGAATAATGAAGACCATGATACAAATGTAAAACTCATGGAATGGTCAGAAAAGAAGTTTCTAGGCAAGGTCAACCAAAAAATAGCTAATAACATTAGTTTGGGACAACTTGACCTGGCTAAGAAATTGGATAATGTAAAGATTGCGTTAGGGAACATCTTTTTCCTTTATAGCAAATTGTGTGATTTTTCCAAGTTCACACAAGAGATAAATCTGAAAATTTTGAACCTTGAGAGCAAACTAAATCTCTCTAGCATTCAACTACCCTCTAATCCTGCACAAAGTGAGAAGCATTTTCCTCAAACTTCACACTCAGAGGGAACTAGCTGCATTATCAGCAGAAGAGGCCACTATTAAAGAAAACTAGGATATTGGATTTTGCATTAGATAACTGGGATGTAGCTCTCAAAATTCTCCTTGAGGTAAATAAGACATTTTTGGCCAAGCATGGTATTACCATTTAGATTCCTTTGACATAAGTGTCGAAAAGGGGGAGAAAATATTTAAAGTGGGAGATAATGTAGGAGATAATAAGGGGGAGATATATTAAAGGAGGAGAAATGCATATAGTAAAATAAGGAGATAATAGGATCAGAAGGTAAGAACAAGTCAAAAATAGGTCAAACAAAAAAGTACATCAGGCACAATGGCACAAGACATCAGAATTCATGACATAATCAACTCAGGGGGAGTCATAAGGTATATTGTTGTTCACAATAACTTTTTTGAAATTTTGTAAGTGAAGAATGGACACACATAAGGTTTAGATCATGAATGATGAGTTAAGTGTTTTTGACACTCATGTCAAAGGGGGAGATTATTGATCATAGAGGTAAGATTGACAAGTGAGTGTCAACACACTTAACCATTTTCACTATACATGCTAAGTATACAATGGAAGTTGAGCCAGAACTCTAACACATGCCAAGTTATAGATAGTGCCCAGTAGACCAACAGATAGTATGTGCCGAGAAAGTCACAGTAGGTGCTGAGTAGATGAGACCAATATGTTTCAAGTAACTCAAAATCCAACAGGAGCTGAGAAATGCAGAAAACTAATAGGTGTCAAGTGATGTAGTAATTCTATAGGATCTGAGTAACGTAGGAATTCTATAAGAGCTGAGTAACTCAAAGACACAGTGGATGCCAAGCAATCTAGAATAGATGGTGTCGAGCATTAGTATTACTTCATGTGCCAAGCAATGTAGGATCAACATGAAAGTTTGTGTAATCACAAACAAAGATGTAAAATAGTTATGCATGACTCATCACATGATAAAAGGATAAGATTGAATCCTCACAAACACCTATGCATTCTTCATGCAACCAATCAGAAAATTGGAGATTGCATGCAGCCAATGGGTGAATTTTAAGGGTTTGAGCAGGAACATTTTATCCAAGGATGCATAAAAAACCACTAATATTTATAAGGGAGTCCTAACACCATTGAAAAATTTGTTGGAGAGAAGAAGGAAAGGTAGAGCCTATGATTAAGATTGTTGCAAAGATTTAGTGGAAAGGATGACATTTACACATCTATTTGATCAGAACAGAACAAGGAACATAATTAGTAGATCAGATCTAGTAGAGATTAGAGATAGAAGAGTAGATCAAGAGCCTGAGATCAACATTAGAGATTGCATTAGATCAGGTGTATCATTCTAATACTCTCTCACAATTGTATTAGGAATTTGGAAATCCTATTGAGTTAGGTGAGTTTAACAGCCTTATGTAAATCCTTTAACAGGGTGGCATTCTAAGTTGAATGTTCTTAAGTCCTTTAAAAAGGCACACTCCTAACAGGGTGTAGAAATTCTTTAACAGGGTCACATTTAATAGTGTGTTGTAGCCTTTAACAAGGCAGGCCTTTAATAGGGAAAACCATCAGAAGTGGTTGAAATCAATTGATGTAGTAATTTTGTGGGTATCATCCCTACCCCAGTTTTACCTTCTTATTCTTGGAAGGTTTCTGGTCATCAAAATCTCAAGCATTATGTGGGGATGCATGTTTGCTTCTCATGATTGTTTAATGTTTATATGCATGCATGTTAATTTCAATTATATGTAAGGATTTAAAACAAGTAAAAAGGTCAGTACTTCTGATTCACCCCCCAGCCCCCCTCTCAGAAGCACTCTTCCCTTTAAGACATTCCAACAACAATATCAAAAAATAATAGATCACACAAAAAATAACACAAGACACCAAGATTTAATGTGGTTCACCCAATCCCTATGCTATTTCCACCAAACAAGTCCAATATTATTATGATCCAATGATTACAACTTGATTATAATTTGTAATCCCTTACAACTCTATACCACCACAAGAACCAATTTTTTCATCACAACAACAAAACAATCCCTAACCCTAAGCCCTTTTATAGAAGTATTTTTACCACTTTAGGGTTATAATTAATAATTACATGTCAGCCCAAAAATTTTTTTGGGCTGATGCCTCAAGCCCCGAAGAATTTATGAAGTATGTACAGTACTTTCCTAATCAGTCACCATAAACTAACAAATATAGGTGTGTTTCTTCTCTGATTTGTTCCATTTTGATTCTTGGGTGGTCTAAAATTCCTTGTAATGTGTCCAATATTATTGCACTTATAACACACAAACTGGTTCTTTTCTCCATTATATTTCTCTCCATCATTGGGTCTCTTGAATCTACCTCTTTCATTACCTACAAGGTTAGTATTCCTAAATATTCTACTATTTGCATTTTTACCTTCAAAATTAGATATCTTACATTCTTCTACTTTATATCCATAACCATGAAAATTATAACAATAGAGATTAGTAATAGCTTTAAAAGACTTATCTATGCAATCTCTTTTCATATGTCCAACTTCATTACATATTAAGCGTCTACCTCTAAACTTGCATCTGACTTCCTTGGATTGTTCATCTTTCTTAGGTTTATCAACTTGCTCTATTTTCTTGGGTTCATCATGTTTCACTAACAAATAAATTAATTCAAATTCCTTATATACTTCAGTAGATGTGCTAGGTTATACCTTACTCAAATTAGATTCCTTAGGGTATTCAATAACTGGATCCAATTCTCTTCTAATTTCAACTTTCTTGGTTGATTTCTCTCCAATAATATCCAAGCCTTATCTTGCCATAAGAAGGTCTCTAGTGAAATATCTATTCATCTATCTTCTCACTACTAGAATAAAGTTTCTCTAGTTGTTGCTTAGCTTGTGTCAATTCTCCTTTCACAATGATATTGTACTTTTCTAATTCGACATGCTCAATCTTCATAGTATCTAGTTCAAATGTAACTTGACTTAACTTTTATCTTAGGCTTGCATTTTCTTTTTTCAGTTCAGGATCATTCTTGACACCGTTTTTCTTAAGAATCAACTTAAGTTCAATAATTTTTATTTCATGTTTCAAAATTTTATTTTCTTTCTAGAGCATTCCTACTTCATCATTGTCACTAGTCTATGCAATTGATTCGTTGCCAGATTTTAGACCATCAATCTTGTCTTTTAGTTTAACAATGAAAACTTTTGCATCTTCATATCTATCTAATAAGTTCTCTTTCTTTAGTAAGAAGGTCAATCTTCTCAAGAGCTTCTTCAAGTTTTTTTTTCAACTATTCCATATCTATAGGGATCTTAATCAAGGTGTTAAACTTTTTTAGAGTAATTTATCTCTAATACAAATTCTTAAAAATAGATAATACTAAGAGGGTGGGGTGAATTAGTATTCTACAAACTCTTTTCCACAACTAAATATTGCTAATTACTTTATAACTTGCACATGAAAGTAAGCCAACAATGCTAAATAGTAAATATAACCATGAACATAGACAACTCATAACACCATTTTTTTTTAAACTAGGGAAACCCTAGCCAAGGGAAAACCATGGTGAGGATGATACCCACTAGACGATTCTCTAAACAATAGAATCCTATTAAGGATATTGACCATGTTAGGAGTCTATTAAATACATATAGTGTCTTGAGTTCTTGTTAGAGGACTAGGCCTTATTAGAAGCCTCAAATATATTAGGAGTTTCTTCAACCCTATTAGGAGTCAATAGATCAAATACAATGTATGGAAGAAGAGCCCACTACCCTAGCATGCAATTATACACTTAAGTTCTTCACAGGAATAGATACAGATACATTACTTTCTATCTATTGTATTTCACACTTTCTCTAATCATACATCAAATATAGTTCACATATCATCTAATTGACTTCATGTTAATCACAAATATCACATAGATCATACATATGTCACACACGTATCTTCACAAGATAAGATATTTACTTATACTTCACATATTCATAATTCACTGCTTAGTCAGCTTTCATGCTTTCACACACTTGGCATAATATGAAATAACTTATGGAATAATATCCACATAGTTGGCTCATCATGACCTAGTAATTATTTTGTTAACAAAATAATTCCTTAGGTCATACAACCTAATTCTCTACTATGCTCTATTAAATACCTGTATTGGTATTTCAATCATAATTTGTCTCATGTGATCCGTGCACACCTGCAAACTAGTATATGTCATCATGACATTGTCATAGAAATTCTCTCAATTAAACATAAGATAACTCTTAATGATTTGTTTTTTTCATCACATCTGCTCTTTATGCCACTACTAATTGTCTAATACTTAGACAATTATCTATCTCTAAATGCATAAATGAAATGTTGAACATATGTTTCCATAAATGACAACTCTCAAAATATTTATTTAACCATATTACCAACACAAGTTGCACAAAGCTTTATATGGTTTGAAACAATCCCCTAGAGCATGGCATGCAAGATGGCATAATTAGTTGGTGAAGATTGTTTTTGCAAGGAAAAATGATAACAAAAATCTATTTTTGAATACTAGAAAGAACAATGAGGTATTATTATCTGAAATATTTGTTGATTATATCATATTAGGATGTAAGGAAGCATTAGGAAAATAATTTTCTAATGAAATGAAGAAGGAATTTGAAATTTCAATGTTTAGTGAGATCAAATTATTTGTTGGTTTACAAGTATATCAAATGAAGCCTAGGTATCTTCATTGCTCAATCCAAATATATCAAGTAGATAATAATTTTTTTAGGATGAAAGATTCAAAACCAATGTGTACACCTATTGTTATTTCACAAAAAACTATCTAATAATGATGATTTTGTTGGTGTGAATTAAGCACAATATAGGTCAATGATTGAAAATTTATAATATGTTGTCCATAGTAGACCATATATTGCATTAGCTAGTGGGATAGTTGCTAGATTTTTAAAGTCCTAAGAAGAATCATATCATGGTAGTGAAAAAATATTGAGATATCTAAAAGGAGAAAAAGAGTATGGATTACATTACAAGAAGAATGAAAAATTTGAACTAAAGGTATTCATTGAATTTGATTGGGTAGGATATGTTGATGGTAGAAAAAGAATAAGTGGAAGTGCATTCTTTCTAGGAAAGAGATTGATTTCATGGACAAGCAAGAAGAAAAACTAAATTTCCCAATCAATAGCTAAAGCTAAGTATGTGGTAATAGTAGTGAATTACTCAACTATCATATGGATCAAACAATTGTTGAAAGGTATGAAGGAATAAATTACTAATCTAGTGGTTATCTATTGTGATAACACAAGTTCTATTAACATATAAGAACTCTATTATGTACACAAAGACAAAGGACATTGCTATCAAGTATCATTACTTGAGAGAGTTAGTTCAATACAAAGAAGTGAAATTGAAGTATGTGAACACAAAAGAACAACTTGTTGAAATATTCACTAAAGGTTTACCTAAGGATTCTCATGAATATCTTAGAGGTAAATTGGGGGTGATAACCCTAGACAAAGTTACTTAAGCTATAGTAAAAAATTGCATCAAATGTGCTGATCAGACTATCTTACACATTGATGCAAACAATTATACTTTAGGTATTGCCTAAGATAGTATTGAAGAAGAAGGACATCATGAAAAATTAGTCATATGAATATGGTAGATGAAGAATCCAAAACTAACTTGAAACTATATACATGATCAAGATGTATGAGAAGGAGATAGTGTCTTTGGCATTGTTATCAAAGAGGGAGATATATATCCAAGAGGGAGAAATTATCTAAGTTACCTGGAAGAAGGAGAAACCAAAAGGGAGAGACTATTAGAGATCTACATATAAATATTACAATGATAGAGGGAGAAAGTGAAAGTTGGTAGAGACATGCTAAGTAAGAAAATGACTACTTAAAGGGAGTGCAAATATCTACTTGAGATGTTTCTAGATCAAAGATATGAATCTGAATATAGCTAAGGATATTAATGAAGATATGATATATTGAGAGTGTTGCTCAAGACTATACAAATTTTGGATTGTATGGTAACCTAAAGTATTCTTAAAATATTTTAAGAAGTGTTGCAATCAATGCCAAAGAGGGATATTGTTGGAAACTACAATTGGAATGATTTTTATGTTCTCATTGATGTCAAATCTACTAGTGAGACACTTTTTCTAATTGATATTTGATTGATTAAGAGTATTTGAGAATTTTTTCATAAAAAAAAATCTAGAGGACACGTTGAGTTATGAAGAGGTGTTGGTGTAAATAATTATTCACTATTTACACTTACTTAAGTTTACTTAGGTTAATGTATTATTTATTTATTTATTAGTCACCTAGGAGTATGCATACTCTTGTGAGTTGTCATGTTGACAACATAGGAGTTTGCACCTATTTTATGCACATGGTGTCTACAACACAAGAGTTAGCACACTAATTAAGCACATGGTGTATAGAACATCTCCACTTGAGATACACCTTGTCATTCTTATCCTCTCATCTAGAATGATGGATAAGACTTGTGCTTAGTTGTTATGCTTATCTTATCTCCTAGTTCTTTCTAGAGACATTCTAGGTGCTTCCTAAGAGGCCTTTATATAAAGGCACTCCTAGTGTGTTTGGATATACAATATAGAGCAATGTATGAGGACATTCTTTGATATATTGATCATACTTCTTTTTGTTCTATAGTTGTGCTTATGTTTGAGTTCTACAATCTTGGGTCAATCTTTCCCTAAGAAAAATTCTTACATGGTATCAGAGCTCTTGGAGAATCTCTCTTCACAAAGCCATTTAAGACCATCTTGTTGCTTCAACACCTCGGTTCAAATATGTAGTATCACTATTATTGGGAGAGTCTAGAGCTAGATCTAACTCGCCATTGCATCTAAAACATCGATTTGGTGTAAATTGGCTATAAAGTTGCCTACCCTAGGCCAAAGGCAATCATGAGGCAAAATTATTTTGCAATTGGCACCTGGAGGCCCCAATTTGCAAGTTCAACTATGATTTTTGAGATCTACAATCTAATTTTTAGGTCTGGTATTTTGTTTTTCTTTGTGATTTTTGGATAGCTTTTTCAAAATATTTTCGTGGCCAGTTGGCCCTATAGAGATTTTTTTACAGGCACTGGGCTGTAAAGCCTCGATCCCTGCAAGTATTTGGTGGGCATTTATTACAGTATGACAACATTTACAAATCTGGGTTCATATTTCTAGCATTTTACAAATCATGACTGAATATAACATATCTGGCCCAACCACCACAAGTCTGGCCAACACCATCGAATGAAGCAAGCCCATCGACTCTTTTTACTATACTCTCCAATGACTTTCTATTTCAAAGCCTTTGCATATAGTGCCCCCCCAAATGTGGGATTAAAGCTTGAAGTTTTGACAACACCTTGGTCTTTACGACACGTAAATCTCACAATGCTTTATGCATTTTGGTACTGGCTCAGTGTTCACTCATGGCTCTAGCAACTATCTTGGACTTTTGGTGGACGTGATAGATTTTGGTACCTATTATTACTTCTAGCCCCAACTTTTATTTAGCACACTACATTGATGAATTTTTTGCACACTCTATGTAGGTTTTTAGCAATCTCTCAACCTACCACATGGAAATCACTAGTTAAATCTATGTGGAGCCAACTCAAACCTCTACTTTTGATATAGTCAACACACATTAGCAGAGCCACATAAACATCAGATATAATATGTGACTCAATAGCCTAGTCAGTGTATGGTGCCACCTCAGCTACCATATAGACAGCTGTATAGAGCCATGTCACTTTTGTCACATCATCCAGCCATACAATCTATATGCTATGTTAGCATTTCTGCACTACCACATTAGTAGAGGGGATTTTTCTGCTGTTGTCATCTAGACATGGTGTTAAATTTGATGGTCATCTGACCATCATTTTCAAGTAATTTATGACTACTATAATGATCATTTGATCATCAAATTTAAGCTCATAGTTTTCTACCTAGACCCCTCTCTAGATTCAGTTTTGATTTGGCAACCCAACTTTGAAAGGCCATAACTTAGTCATCTAGACTCCAAATCAAGTGTAATTTTTTTATATTTTGGATAGAATTTCCTAAACTCTTGATTGGTGCTATTCTTTTCTAGTTTTGGTGCAAGGATTTGTCAAAAATTACATATTTTAGTGATTGTACCTATCCAATCCTACATTTTATAACTTGAAATGCTCCATATGGGCTCATTTGGACTCCTTTTTAGGTTCCATTTTTTTGAAAGTGTATTATTTTTTGTCTACTTTCTGGATCTATATTCAAATAATAGGGTTGTGTGGACAGAAATATCACTTTTAGCATTAGGGCCTTTTCTACATTATATTACTTTTCAAAATTGTTGTATATTTGAGCTATAGTGCATAGTTCTAGCTTTAGGCCTCAAAAGGCAATTGTAACTAGAAAAATTAGAAGCCCACTTTGTACATTTTGACAAGTGGCCAATTGTACATGCACCACCTATAAAGCATTGAATCTCACATTTGAGGGAGTTCCTTGATTCTTTTAGGGTTCGTTGATTGATCTCATGGAGTCTTGTCAGATTTGTAAATCTGGTATTAGACCATAGTTGACAACAAGGAACTATCACAAATGGAGTGCATTGATACTTGATCATCAAAGAGACCATCAAGAATTGTTTTCTTATCCCTATTCATTGCCACCACATTTTAATTGAACACATCTTGTGCACCTTCACCATTTTCTGTGTAACAGTATGAGTAAGGAATCTTTTGCTCCTCTTAGAATGGCATGTTTTCCTCATGATATTTGGATGTCTATTTGGGAAGCATATGGAGATCCATGTGTTACTCCATCTCCAGAGGACATTCAACATCCAATCATTCCAACTATGGTTTCTTCAACTATTAATGTGATCACACCTCTAGATGCTCTTGTTGCTCCTACTAATCCTATTTCAACCATAGATGCTTTGGATTCAGTGTAGTAGGACACTTCATGTCTTCCTTCTTTACCTTCATGCAATGAATTCCTACTAGACATTGTTCAGTTGTTTTTGGAGTCTCACATTGAAGATGTGGGAGACATCCTAGATGATATCCATCTTCTTTTTTTGGCAAATTATTCATCCATTTCCACAGTGATAGATTCATGTACTTCAACACAACAGGGTACACTTTGTCTTATAGGTGATGACTTATTGCCAAACATTTCATTTCAGCTCTATTTGTAGAGTCACACACAATAGATTTGGAGGAATTCTTTGATGATCTACCAATTCTCTTTATTGAGGACGATCCTTCTACAATTGTTGTGAGGGCCCACTCTAACCATCATGTCCATTCTCTATATGATTATTCTTTATAGGTTGATGTGATTATGGATACTTATGTACAACATCTAGAGGAGGTCTCTTTGTCATTTGAGAAGACTATTGGTTTTTTGAGATAGGTTTTACATGCATCCTTTCTTGATCTACACTTCCTCTTAGTAGTTTTGGAAGGAGCCATCATCAGTATTGACATAGAGACACTTGAACAAGTTTCAGACATACCTTACATTATCAAGATTCTTTCACCACACAATGGACACATCTCCTTTCTACCCTTGCATTTTTTTCTTCCAAAGGGGAGGAACATCATTCAATAGTCATGGATCAACTTCTACATTGGAGCATTTCTCACTAGTCGACACCTTACATTTAGGGTGGGGGCCTACCTTGTCTCCTTCTCCTTTTTGTGGGGGACTTTTTCCTCTTAGGGGGTTTTTTCTCCTTCTCCACTTTCACTATTGTATATACTGAATGTATGTCATAATGGGGGTAGGGGGGGTCTTGATTATTCCATCCATCCATGCATCTCTTTTTCATCTCTCTTTTTGGGTGAGGGTTTTTCCCATGAGGTTTTCCCTCTTTCTCCATTTTATGAGAGACTACATTTCATTATGTACATGGGTACCTAACATGGCCTTGTAGCCAAGACCCATTCTGCATTTCATCCTAGTTTTCATAAGCTTAAGGGCATTCCCCTAAGTTACACTTAAGTGGGGTGTTGGTGTAAATAATTATTCACTATTTACACTTAAGTTTACTTAGGTTAATGCATTATTTAATTATTTATTTATTAGTCACCTAAGAGTATGCATACTCTTGTGAGTTGACATGTTGAAAACATAGGAGTTCACACCTCTTTTATACACATGGTGTCTACAACATCTCCACTTGAGATACATCTTGTCATTCATATCCTCTCATCTAGAATGATGGATAAGACATGTTCTTAGTTGTCATGCTTATCTTATCTCCTAGTTCTTTCTAGAGATATTTGAGGTGCTTCCTAAGAGACCTTTATATATAGGTACTCCTAGTGTGTTTGGATATATAATATAGAGCAATGTATGAGGACATACTTTGATATATTGATCATACTCCTTTTTGGCCTACACTTGTGTTTGTGTTCAAGTTCTATGATCTTGGGTGAATCTTTCCCTAAGAAAAATTCATACAAGAAGAATCTACAAATGGACATTTGATTAGTTGGACTTTGAAATGATAAAATTGATTGTTTAAATCATGTTGCAAGAGAAAAAGATGGTAATGTAAAAGTCTTGAAAGTGTGAACAAATATAGATTAAATGTATAGCCCTGACTAAGTAACATAGTAAAAGATTAAAGAATTTTTATGAACATGTCGAGTGATGTTAGTGTCAACTGAGCCATAGTAAGTCCTAAAAAAAAGTTAGTGTTCACCGAGCATCACTATTGACCAAGAAACCCAATGATGACCAACTGTCAAAACTTAGTGTTGGCTGAGGAACATCATTTTAACTATTTGCAAGGAGTTATAATTTCTAGCTGACTAAGTTGATTTCTTGGAATATGAAAAGCTTGTTGAAGATAAGGATTGATGAGTTGATTAGCTAATTCCACAAGAGGATTAGGTATAATTCTAGGAGAGGATTAGGTACATACCTAAGAGATGAATTCAAGGAGAAGTTTCTAGAAAATAAGAGATAAAAATAATGGAGAATAGATATAATGAATTTGATGGATCAAATCGTGAACTCGAAGATCTACAATGTTGATTAAGTGGTAAAATATTAGGACTACCTATTTAAGGAGGTACAAAGGAAAAATTTCTGTGTAGAGTGTGCAAAAAATATAGAGTGTGGAGAGGCTATGTGCATGTGAAGAAATTCTAGAGAGTTGGAGTTGTTATTAATTGTATTGACTAACAAATTTAAGAAGGCTTAATTGAGTTGAGAATAAGTGAAGGGTGATTTCTTGAAGGGTTGCCAGGAGAGTTTGAGATGAAAATGGAGGCTAGATAGTGAATCAGTACATGAGAGATGAATAGAGACATGAACATACAAAGTAAGTTGTGCCTAATAGATCAAACCTGTTGTTAATTTCTAACCATTGTAAACAATATTTAAAATCCTTTAATCAATTTTGACCCAAAAGTCATAAGGACTTATCAATCTATGTAAATCCTTTAACCCAATGGCATTATGATGGAATTTTCTAAAGTCCTTTGACAAGGCCACACCTAATAGGGTGATTAAATCTTGTAACAAGGTTTCATTTAAAAGTGTGTATTTTAACCTTTCATAGGGTTGGCTCCTAATAGGGGTCACTTTAGAAGAGTGAAAATTAGTGACATGTTGTTGATGGCTTTCCCATATTGGGTTTCCATGTTAAATCCTAGTGTCAAAATTGTGTGGATGTTATTATGATGTTTTACTAACTAAATTTTACATTTTGTAAGTCTATTATTTTAGAATAGTGGACAACTAGGTAATGTTGCTAATAGTTTATAGTAGAGACTGAACAATGGAATGTTAAAATATAAAGTTGTTTAAGTATTTGCTTGTTAAATTGGTACATCTTGACCTTGGATAACTGATTCAACCCCCTCTTAATTATTCTAAATATTCTAACACTTTCTTCCTCTTCTTCATGTATCTTTGGACACATCTCCTTAGTCAATTTTAAAAGACTAGGTAAATGTGTGCTAAGAGCTTTAACATTCTCCATAGAGAAACATTGTAACACCTCAATATAATAAGTCTAAGATAAATTCAATTTTATATTTTTCATGTCTCTGCAAATCTTCATACCAAGGATTTGTTTTTCTACCCCCAAATCCTTCATAGCAAATGAATGTGCTAACTATCATTTCAACCCCTCAATGTGATCCATGTTAGAACCAACTACAAGAATATCATCAATATATAAATATAAATAATGTAGCTATCATCATCCAACATCTTAAAATAAACACAATGGTCTGAATGACACTAAGTGCAACCATGGTCATGCATAAAATTGTCAAATTTAAGGTACCATTGCTGAGGTGCTTACTTCAATTCCTATAAACTTTTCTTCAATCTACACATGAAATTCTCCTTACCTTTGACCTCAAATCCATTTGGCTATAAAATATATATCTCTTCATCTAAATCACTAGGAAGAAAGGTTCTTTTAAGATCAAGTTTCTCTAAATGCAAATATTCAATAGTCACAATACTTAAAACTATGCTAATAGAAGTTATTTTAAAAATAGGAGAAAATATTTCATCAAAATAAATGTACTTTTTCTATACAAATCCTCTTACAACTAACTTGAATTCAAATCTTTTCTTACCTCCATCCTCTTCTTTCAACCTATAAAACCATTTATTCTATAAAAACATTTTACTTGCAAGCAAATTACATAAATCCAAAGTCTTTTTTTCAGCAAGGAGTCTATTCATTCTGTTATTGTTGATTCCCACTAAATCTTTGTATCCACCTCCATAGCTTCAACATTTAGGTTCACTAACATCTGTTAATAAAATATAATACAAAGAGGAAGAAAATATTTTCGATGGTCTATTTAGCCTTGTTGGCCATCTAACATTCATTGGGGTATGTGGTATTTTTTGTTGTAGTTGTTGTAGAGCATGGGTAACTCCTAAAGAATCATCCTTTTAAGTATCATCCAAAACTACATAATCATTTTCTTTCTTCTCATGTTACTACAATAGATCTTATTACAACACTTTGTCATTGAATATGACATCCCTACTTCCTACAATTCTATGATTTTTAAAATCCCAAAGCCTATAACCAAATTCATCAATGCCACATCCAAAAAATATACATTTCTTTGACTTAGCTTCCAACTTGGTTTTATTTTCAGAATATATATGTGCAAAAGCTTTACAACCAAGGATTTTGAGAAAAGAATAACTCACCTTCTTACTAGTCCATGCTTCCTCTAGAATACCACAGCCCAAAGGAGTAGAGAGACATTTATTAATTGAATATAGAACAATAATGATAGCCTCCACCCACATGTTTATGGGCAGCCCAACATGCAACTCCATTTTCCAACATATTCCTTGGAATATTTTTTTTCTATGAATACCATTAGTGGAGTAATAATCTTCAAATTCATCAGTGAAATGCTCACCACTATTATCAAATCTAAGATATTTTAATCTTTTACCAGCCTTATTTTCAACCAAGCATTTCCATTTCTTAAAATTTTGAAATGCATAAAATTTCTTTCAAAGGAAATAGACCCATACTTTTCTATTTGCCTCATCAATAAATGTAACATAACAATGAGATCCACCAAGGGAGGAAACATGAGCTAGTCCCCATATACATGTATGCACAAGCACCAATTTCTCATTTTTTTTTTCCTTCCCATTCTTCACAAAATTCACTCTCTTTTGTTTTCCATATACACAACTTGTATAGAAATCCATATTGACACATTTCAGACCTGATAAGACTTTCTTTGAATAAATTAATTTCATACCTTTCTCACTCATGTGCCCAAGTCTATTATGTCATAACATTGTATCAAAATCTACAAAAACTATTTGTTCTCCCTTCTCAACCATAACAAGTGTTCCTAAAAATTCATTTTTCTATGAAATAATTAAAGTAGAAGAAACAATATGATCTATATAAAGATATAAGGTGCTTGCTTTCACACTTTTTTCTACTACAAGAGAAACTTATGAAACTTCCAATTTTTATTATTAAAAGTAACTACAAAAGCCACATCACCCAATTGCCCTACTAAAATTTAATTTCTACTCAACCTTGGAACATGTCTTACCTCTTATAGCAGCAAATGATTTCCATTCTGCAACTTAATCTTAATTTTCCCTTTCCTACAATCTGATAGCGTTAATTATCCCCCAAATAAACAATCCCAAAATTCCCTTGGACATAAAATAACCTCTATGGGGAGTAACATGAAATGAATCTCTTGAATCTAAAACCCATGAATCATCAACACTTTCTAAAGAAAGAAGAAAAACATCCTCTTTGGATTTATTACTTACCATATTTGCCTCTTTGTTCCCTTCTTGTTTGTCTCCTTCATTGTTCTTTTGAGTCCAACAATCTTTCTTCTTATGCCCTAGTTTTTCACAATACCAACAATGTTTTGGTCCTCTTGATTGAGACCTCTTCCACTTTGATTTTCCTCTTGATTTCCCATAATTTCTAGAATTGGTTCCTCCCTGAGTTATTTTCCTCTTCTTTGTGCATTCAAAACACTTCTTGATGTAGATCCACCTAATTTTTTCCTATGAGTTTCCTCACTCAGAATAACACCAATCAGATCATGAAATTTTAGGGTATTAGAACCAAAAACAAAGTTACTCATAGCCATGACCAAACTATTCCAACTTTTAGGCAAATAACACAAAATCAAGAGAGCCATAATTTTTTCATCAAAATTAACATTACCAAAAGATAATTGACTACTAACTATATTAAAATCATTTAAATGACATGTAATAGATATGAGTTCTACCATCTTCATATTAAATAAATGTTTCATGAGAAACACCTTGTTTGAAGTGAAGGGTTTTTCATATAGTTTCACTAGGGTTTGCATCAGCTCTTTAGTTGTCTTCACTTTTGTAATATTAAATGCCACTAATTGCACCATTCATAAACAAATACTTTCAAGTATCTCTCTATCTAGAATCTCCTAGTTCTCATCTATCTAGTTGTTAATTTCTTGGTTTTTCCTTGTAATGCGGATCATCAATCCTTCTAATAATGATAGTCCTCCATTTTTATTTTCTATAACTAAAATTTTTACCCATTAAACTTCTCAACCCTTAGCTTACCCTCCTCTACCATTTCTCCCACTCAACCATGAGACTTTCTTATAGAGGATAATTAAAACAACTTGGCTCAAATACTACTTGTTAGGATTTAAAAAGATATAAATAACAATTACATGCAAATATAACCAATATCATAAAATAATAATACTTGCAAAAGAGAACACAAGACACAAATATCTAACATAGTTCACTCAATCCCTAGGCTACATCCACCAACATCGAGTCCAATATTTTATTATCCAGTGAATTCAAGCTAATTACAATCTGTAATCCTATACACCTCAATACTACCACAAGAAGATATTATTGTATCACCCCCTTATGAAATACCTAATCCTAAGAAATTTTATACAAGTATTTTTACCATTTTAGGGTTAAAATTAGTTACAACATGTTAGCCCAAAAATGTTGATAAAATAGCCCTGAACCCCACTGAGGAATTATGGTGTATATAGTACTTCCTTGATAAATTACCACAAACTGGCGATTGTGTTGGTTAGGTTTCATTTTGTATGCATCTTTATTATGCAATGATGCCCCTGGTATGAAATCTATCTAATGATTAATTTCTCTTTAAGGAGGAAATGTAGTTGGGGTTCCATCACATATGATGTCTTTGAACTCTTCTAGTAGTTGCTTCACTTTATCATGTATAGATAGATGACTTATTTGGAGTCTCTTCCTCCTTAGGTTTCACTACAATATAAAAACTTTGTCCTTCATCATGCTTGATGTCATTCAAAAAACCTTTCTCACTCATTAACAACACATTAGGCTCCACTATATTGTCAAATCCTTCATCAACCAAAGAATGAATCTTGTATCTGACCTCATTCTTCTTGAAGGTGTATAAATTCTTCTTTTCATGGTGTCTATCATCCCTATCATAATTCCATGGTCTACTTAACAGTAAATGGAAATCATCCATGGGTAAAACATCACACTAGATTTTGTATTATTACTCTCCAATAGAGAGCTCAACCCAAACTTGGTGATTAACAAGTACATTTTGTCCTATGCTCAACCGTGTGACTTTGTAAGGTTGTGTATGAGGGATATTTGATAGTTTTAGCTTCTAAATAGCCTCCTCTTATATAATTTTATCAATTGAACTTGACTCTATAATGACTCTACAAACCTTTCCAATAATTTTTACTTCACCCTAAATAATGCCCTTCTTTTTTGGGATCCTCCCTGCTAGATTCCTTGAGAAAAACCCGTCTAAAGATCAAGTTCTCTCTAATTTTTGAATCAAAGTTCACTTCTAAAGTTTTTGTGCTACTAACCTCTTCTTAAACATATGAGCATGTGCAATCTTATTTTCCCCTTTAGAAGATTAATCTTTTTCAAGGAACCTATAAATAGGATGGCCTAAATGTCCACAATTATAATACTTTGTGTTTTCAAATGTGAGCTTCTTCCAAAGCTTCCAAATCTACCTCTTCCTCTACTATAGTTACCTCTTCCACTTGTATAAATACTTTGTTTAGTGGGTTTGGATTTCCTTGATTATTTTTTTCATTGCTCCTACTACCATATCCACCCCTATGAGTAACTCTTGAATCTCTTCCTCTTCCTCTACCTCTAGAACTAGATTCTTGTTTCATTTTTCTCTTCTCCTCCACCTTAAGTACCAACTAGAAGCATTTATAGACAGTATTAGGGGTCCAAAAACTTATCTCTTCTTGAATACTCTATCTCAATCCACCTAAGCATCTTTCCACTTTAGTGCTTTCCTCTTCTTGAACCTTAGATCTTAAGAAAAGTTTATGAAATTCTTCAGTTTATGAGGAAATATCCATGTCTTTTTGTTTCAAGATTTTTTCCCTCTTATGTAATTGTATCTCATAATCTTTAGGTATATAATTATCTCTAATTTCAACCAACACCATAACCTTCCAATTAACTATTTGTTATAAGTAGGAATTACTAAGAGAGAGAGAGAGAGAGTGTGTGTGTGTGTGTATGTGGGCGGGGGGGGGGGGGGGGGTGGCTGGTCGTGTTTATTAGTAATATACAAACTTTAGTCACCAATTGAATATTATTTATAACTTTGAACTATACATAATAAAGAAAACAAATAATAATAGTAACCATGCACAAAGATAACTCATAACAATATATTTTGTTAACTAGGGAAATCCTGGCCAAGGGAAAAACTCAATAGGGATGATACCTACTAGATAATTTATTGATATATATGTTCCTTGTTAGAGGATGGACCTTGTTAGGAGTCAATGAGAAAATTTAGTATAGAGAGTCCCTATTAGGAGATTCCAACCTAGTTACGAGTTGTAGTATAGTAGATGCAAGAAGAGCTTACTACCCAAACATGCACTTCCAATTACAAGAAGAGCTCACTGCCCAAACAAGTAATTAGTCCTTAGGTATATAGTTGCTATAACTTCTTTCTTGACTAGTCTCTGACCTCAACTCGATCACAAAATTAGGTTCTCAATGTGAAGCCTCACCTTGACCCATCATAGCATAGACTTATTATTACATTTTGACATTTGAGACTTAGATGGGCAGTGAATTGTTTTATCTATAGATTTTAATACTACAATAGAATTTTACATTATGGTATGCACTAAGAACTTATTATTGTATGAAATGATCAAACACATATGGATGTAGTTTTAGGATATAATATTATTATATTTTGACACAAAGTGAAATGTTAATTTGATTATGATGATTTATGATTTATGATTTGTAGATAAATGTTAATTTGATTATGATGCTTTATGAGATGAATGATTATGATATGTAGATAAATGTTAAATTGATAATGATGACTTATGACATGAAAATTTTGATATTTTAACATTTTGAATGGAATAACTAAAATGAGTACAAAAGGAAAATTTATTTGAATTATGTTAATATGGATTTAATAAAATTCAAATTATACATTTATGATATATATTTTATATGACCTCCTTGGACTAGTAATGCTCGAGTTTAATGTGTAGGAAGTGGAACCATGGAAATTATTGGGAGAAACAAGTTCCAAACCTATGTGAACACAGTTTAACCAAGGTGAATCTTTGGAAGATTCAAAAGCCTCATTGTGAAAATATTTTTCTTCGTAATGTAAGTTTGTTTGTATGAAGGAATGTTTGATCATAATTTAGATGCATTAAGGACATGTCATGGTGATGTGGAATGTATTTTAATGTGTCACTTGACACTTGTATTTGTTTATGTGTTGATGAAATGTCACCTAGAGTGTTGATCACAAGGTCACTTGATCTTAGTCCTTTCCTTTTCTCCAATTAATGTTTAAGTACACCCACTTGGGAGAGAGTGTTAGGATGGGTCACCATCATGTTGATTTTCAAATTCAAACTTGTTAGTGATTTTAGGGGGGCTAAATGGGATCCTAGAGTGCCATTTTATTGATAAAAAACTATTGGAATATTCAAATATGGAAAGAGTACTTATGAGAGGGGGGGGGGGGGTGGTGAATCATAAGTATCACACTTTAGCCAATAAAACTTTTAACTGCAAGTAAATTGCATGCATGTAAATACATCAAACAAATATGAAACTAAACACATGCATCAACAACTCATAACATTGGAATTTGGTAACCTAGAAACCTTCCAGGAATAAGAAGGTAAAACTGGGGTGGGGATGATACCCACAAAAATTACTGTAGCAATATTGTTCAACCACTTCTGATGGTCTGCCTTGTTAAAGGCCTTACACTATGTCAATAGTGACCTGGTTAAAGGCTTTACAAACACTTAGCATGAAGTGTCACCCTGTTAAAGGATTTTAATCACCTAATTAAAGGATCTACAAAATAGCTGTTAAGCTAACCTATCACCATAGGATTTTCATTCTAATACAATTGCTAGAAAGTATTAGGTATAATGAACCTGATAGATTACAATCCTTGATTGTTGAATGCAGGCACCTTTTCCGCTTTCTCTGATCTTGATCCTTTTGTGATCTAATAACCCTCGCTTCTGAAAGTAGATTTTCTTGTGCACCCTTGTATGTCCACTCATATATCTTTACAATGAAATTTTTTCTTCCTTATAAAGACTTCAAAGACTTAGGGTTAGATATGGATCTATGATCCACATTGAATCTCAATTTCTCACTCAATACTTGTCTTTTACTTATGTCGGCTACAAAAACTGTTTGCATCATAGTTTGTGCAATTTCAAACTCTTATGCTAATATTCTGAGTTACTCGGCTCCTGAAGCATTGCTGATGCTCGACACATGTTGTTTCCTGGATAGCTCGGTACCTAAACAAAACTATATCACTCGGCACCTATTGTTACTTGGCACTTGTTAACACTCAACACTTGTTAACACTCGGCACTTACTATTACTCAGCACTTGATATAGCTCGACACTTCATATTACTCAGCACCTACTCTTTGTTCGGCATTGTTTAGTGGAAAAATGGTTAAGTGTATTGACACTCAGTTGTCAAATTTATTCTTTAAGCTAACAATCTCCCCCTTTAACATGAGTGGCAAAAACACTCAACTAAGATCCTTATGACTCCTTATTAGTTGATCCTGTATGTACACTCAGTGATTTCTGTCCTGTTTCTGCATTTTGACTGATCAAAATTTGCTATCTCAAAATTTTATCCCAAAATTTTCTATCTCCCCCTTTTATCATAGTTATCATTTCATTCCTGTACTTAAATCCCCCATACTTAATCTCTTCTTATCACTCTCCCAAAATTTATTCTCCCCCTTTTTGACACTTATGTCAAAGGTCTTACAAAGAAATGCCATACTTGGCCAAAAATTTACTATTTACTTCAAGGAGTACCTTCAAAGCTACATCCCAATTTGCTAGTGCAACATCCAATGTCTTATGCTGGATGGCAATCTCTGCTACTAGGTGTACAAGTCCATCAAATGAAGAAAGATTGGGGTCTTTCTTGAGGACTATCTCTATGTTTATCTACTCCTTATGAAGTAGTTCCAAATGAGGAGTTATTGATGATTGAATTTGCATCAATTTAGCTTTTTTGGTTGCCTCCTCTACTGCTAAGATAGCTAACTCTCTTTGTGTGTGAAGCGATTGGGAAAAATGCTTCTCACTCTGAGCTAGATTTGTGGGGAGTTGCATGCTATAAATCTTTAGATTGTTCTCCAAGCTCAGTATTTTCTGGCTAGTGTCATGTGTGAATGTGGAAAAATCACACAACTCATTGTACAGGGAAAAGATATTTCCTAGTACAATTTTAACTATTGTAATTTTCTTTGCCAGTTCTTCTTGTGATAGTGCTATATCATCGGATATTTTACTATTTACCTTGCCTTGGAACTTCCTTTCTGACCATTCGAGCAATCTGGCATTTGTTTCTTAGTCTTCACTAGTCACCTGGTCAACTATATCAGATAGTTTCTCTATAATTGGTCTTGACTCATCTGGAGACTGTAAGCAGAAAGCTTCTGTGAATATGTCTTTGATTTCATTCAAGGTAAGCTTATGCTTGTGTTATTTTCTTAGTTCTTCTTGTCTCATTCTTCTGTCCAATGCACTCTGAATTTCATTGATCTTTTCTTCAATAAGAGTGCTCAATTCATAATATGGGATCTTTATTTCTTCATCAAGCTCAAGAACTCCATAGTGAAGTTTCCTAACTACCTTTGATGAGCTCGAGCCTGGTGTCTTGATTTGTAGCTGTAACCCATCTATGCTTGGTTACTGAAGAGTCTGTGTTGGAGTACCAAATTTTGGTAATGCAACCAATGTTTGTATTGCAGTCTCCTCCTTCTTCTTTGTCTCATCTTTTTCTTCAGCTTGAGTATCCCTTTTATGAATGCTAGGTGGGGTTGAACTTTTTGGTTGTTCAAATGTTTCTTTTATTTCCCTTGCTGTTGTACTTGGCATTTGAAGTGTATAAGTGACTACACTTGGTGGAGGTGGTGGTGGAAGAAATAGAATACCAGTAGTTTGTATGGTCGAAGGTGACACTTTTGCTTTTACCTTGACTATCTTTGTTTTAACTTCTGGATTCTGTAATTCATCAACACTGACCAATACAAGATTTGAACCTAATTTTCCTACTAGTGATGATTGGTCAAGGATTTCTAGATCCTCTGTAGTTAATGGATTGATATTTGGATTTGCAGTATTTGTAACATCTTTTATTTTTATAATATCTGCAGGTGTGATGGTGGCATGAGGAGGACTAGGAGGAGATACCTATGTGTCTTGCATACTTTGATCTTGTGGCTCAACTGTATCTTTCTCTTCCTCTTTTTCCTCTGTATGTGCCTTTTCTTCCTTTTCTTCTTTACTCTTCTTCCCCACTTGTTCCTTCTCTTTTTCTTTGGTTCCTGACACCTTCTTTTCCCTTGTCTTGGCACTTGCCTCTGCCTTATATTCTTCATTATACACATCTTCTATTTTCTTGTAAACTATTTTCCACAATCTTGTGGATTTTGTAACTACTTCTTCAATTTTGTTCTGTAATATGTTGAATGCTCTATGCTTGGGAGTGAATCTATTATTATGCCTTTTTACTGCATTTGTTACTTGATCTTTAGTCAAATTAGGCAACAATCTAGCTAATGTGGACTCCATTATCTCCTTTTCCATTTGTAAACAAAAATGCCACTTATCCTCTACAATTTTATACAATTCTTTTGGCATAGATTCATCTAATTCTAGAGGTGTGTGCTTATATTTAGAAATCATAGCATACATAGATTCCTATAATTTATTTTTCTCTTCTTTGGTGAGCTTAGAAAAATTCAAGTTCTTTAAACCTTTAAAATCATCATTCCTAATTTTTGAAAATAATTTATCAACAATAGTCTGAGGTTTGTGTCTTACCACTTGAAATTGACTGTTGTCCTCTGACTCTGTCTTCTCCTCATCTGTTTTAGGCTGGGGAATAAATTTTCTTTTCTTAGACTCAACATCAGTCTTCTTTGAGTCTTTCTTCTTTCCTTTTGCCTCCTCTTCGGCTTTTTGTGTTGTAGCCCTTGTGGTAGGTCTCTTTGTGTAGGAGCAGCTACTTTCTTCCCCTTGGATTGAGGAGCAGGAGGAGTTGTGGCTTTTCTTTTAACTGGTGCTTTCTCATCTTCTTCTTCCTCAACACTTTCCTCTTTATCTTCTCCTAACCCTTGAGTCAAACCTTGAGGTTTATCTCCCTCTTCTTCAATGTCTTCACCTTCCTCTTCTATTGTTCCTTCTTCTTCAATGCCAAATTTTCTCTCGATTTGTCTCACCATTTTTTATTTCTTCTTTATTGCAGAAGTAGTCTTCAAATCTGTTATCACCCTTGATTTAACAACATCATAGGTTCCAAAAGTTTTTTCATTTTTATCAGCTTCTTCTGCAGGTCAGGTTGTTATCACTGCAGAAGCTTGATCAATATCAAGCTCATAACATAGTGGCCTAAGCCATCTTACTCTAGGTATAACTGCTTGTATGTAGGTATAATCTATATCTACAAAAAAAAAAATGTCCTTTTCATATTTCTCAGTCAATGGGACTAGAATCCTCATTCTTTGTTTCATGGACTTTTTGAAGTCCTCAAAGTAACTAGTCATTTGGGCATCAAAATTTTCACCCATCTATTAAATGTATCCATTGATTTGTTCAACAATTATTTTTTCTAGACTCCATCTTACCTTACCCATAGAAGGGAATGCTTTCATTAGATAGAAAAATATGCACATCAAAACTAATCCAAATTTGCACTGAGCTCCCTTTCTCTTCCTTATAGCTCCTAGATTTTCATTAATCTATTGAAACATGAGCTCCTCTAGATCATAATTGTGATCCTTTTTTGTTATCTTGTATGCAACATCAACTACTATATAAGGTACACTGTTTAACCTGCTTGATTGATAGAATTTGTGTGAAATGATTCTCACAAAAAAATCTAGTAGGGGATCTGTGACTATTTCGATAGTTATTCCTCTATTGTTCCATTTAGCACCTGTATTTTTCTCTATTACCTCCCTTTTGTCACTTCACAGGGTCTTTGGCCAATCTAGGGTTGGAATACTAGTAACCCTATGAACAATTTTCTTGGTGGATTTTACTGGCCCTGACTCTAACCAATAAGCTCCATTGTGTATTCTGCTCAGAACTATCCACACCCATTCAAATTTGAAAACAATAAAAAATTCTAGGGTTTAGGTTAATCCTTTTCTTTCTATTATTGAGAACTCATCTTTTAGTCTTTTGTTCTCACATAGTTTGTCATATGCATTATAGATTTCTAAATCTCCTATGGCTCCAATTTTGCAGTTATAACATCTGCAAACATCTTGGACCATAACAACTTTATCCGAAATAACTGATAATGCACTTGTGGGATCATTTTTGTATGCTACTTGTAGAATGGGCTTAAATTCAGGTTGTTTAACTTCATTGCTGACCAGCTATATCTCATGACTCTCTCTACCCTTAGTGGTTCCTGACTTAGATGCCATTGTTTTCCAAACTAGGGTTTACGATTTAAACAAGTTTATAAATTCTACGTAGCTTGGCACTTAAATAAAATACCTCAAATCGATGAAACTTGTCCTAAATCGCTATTGAAATCTTCACAAATGGCTTCTGATCTGATCTTGATCTTCTTTGCTCTTCTTGACTTTGCTTCTCATTTGAATGGTGGGAAAAATGATCGAAAATCAAATTTATGTGCCCTTCAAAATAGAGTAATTAATGCTTAGTGCGCTTTCAACTGTCTACTCGACACCTGAAGGGTTTTAACATGACTCAGCACCCATTGTGTTTCACTTTGCTCGGCTCCTATTGATATTTCATAGCTCGGCATCATCTATCAACTTGGTCGATGTTAGCAACTCGACACTTGAAGACAACTTTGACAGATCTTTCAGAGTTCTTAATTTTGACTTAGCATCTTTTCTTATGCTGATTTCTTCTTTGCAGTTCTTCTATGTCTTGGGACTAATTTATGATGTAACTTGGTTTATCAATCCCACAGACTTATTCTTGGTTAATTTGGTGAAGTGTGATCACTTGACCTATTAGCTGAATTGATCTCTACACTTGATGTGCTATACTCATCTTTCTTCTTCCATGTCTTATTCATTTCACTTCTGATATGTCCAACATCTATCTTTGCCTTTCCATTGCTGAACTCAGAACTTTATGCCTTTGACCTTGTTGGGCAATTCCTATTGACATGACCAGTTTTTAAGCAACTGAAACATGTAGTTTGACTCAACCATCTTTTGTAGTTCCCTCTAAAATGTGTTCTTATGCAGTTCTGTGGTATATGTCCATATTCTTGACAATAGTGACAACTATACCTGGTGTTGTAATCCCAAACTTCATGGTTTGATGTCTTTGCTGGTTGATTTAATGTCCACATAGGCTTTGATTTACATTCAAAAGCTCTATGTCCATACTTTTTGCAATTATAACAATGTCCATCAAATCTTGATGTCTTAGTAGTTTTAGTTCTACATTCATATGCTTGATAACCTTGCTTCTTGCATCTATGACAATGGTTTATGCTTTTAGGTTTATCATGCTGATGGGCATTCTTGCTTCTACATACATTAGATGTATGCCCTTTCTTTCCATAGAAATGACATGTAGGTTTAACATCTTTACCTTTATCACTTCTTTGTTATGCACTCTTTGATGATTCTCCAACTTTAGTGCCATTGTATCCAAGTCCTGATGTATCATGGGTTGATCTTGGGGATTTTAGTAATTGCTCAAAATATTTGATGGCTTCACTTGACTTGTTGAGATTCTCTGCCACCTCTCTTTCTCTGTTCAATACATTCTGCATTTGTTCATTTTGCATCTTCAAAGTAGAGATCTCAATATCAAAATTGAGTTCATGATGAAGGTTCATCATTTGGGCAACTGTATCCATTTGCATGTTTGAGATCCTTGTCAATTCAGTATATTTTTCTTCAAGTCTGTTTACAAGATTTCTTTTGTCATTTTCCATCATGACCTTATCATCAACTGCTCTTTTCTTTTGTTTAGTAATTTCACATATCATTATGGCCTGTGATTCATGTTCCATCTTGAGAGATATTATCTCCTCTATTTGAGCTTTATTTTTCTCCATCAGTTATGTTATTGCTGCATCAAACTCTTTAGTGTCTCCATTGGAAAATATGTTGGTGGTATCAATCTCTTTGTAGTTTATCTCATTTTTTTCTATGGCTAGATCCTTCCTTTTTTTTAATGAATTTCTCAACTTGTTTCTAAATTCCTCCAAGCTATGCAGAGCAAGTTGCACATCTATCACCTGATTTTCAATGATCTTTCCAAGTTTGAAAGCTTCCATCTTTAGATCTTTTCCTCCAAGCTATTAGGCTTTTCCTTGTGAGAACCTGGATAAGCTCTGATACCAATGGTTGGAATATTCAAATATGGAAAGAGTACTTATGAGAGGGTGGGGGGGGATGGGGGGGTGAATCATAAGTATCACACTTTAGCCAATAAAACTTTTAACTGCAAGTAAATTGCATGCATGTAAATACATCAAACAAATATGAAACTAAACACAAGCATCAACAACTCATAACACTGGAATTTGGTAACCCAAAAACCCTCTAGAAATAAGAAGGTAAAATTGGGGTGGGGATGATACCCACAAAAATTACTACAGCAATATTGTTCAACCACTTCTGATGGTCTGCCCTGTTAAAGGCTTTACACTGTGTCAATAGTGACCTGGTTAAAGGCTTTACAAACACTTAACATGAAGTGTCACCCTGTTAAAGGATTTTAATCACCTAATTAAAGGATCTACAAAATATCTGTTAAGCTAACCTATCACCATAGGATTTTCATTCTAATACAATTGCTAGAAAGTATTAGGTATAACGAACCTGATAGATTACAATCCTTGATTGCTGAATGCAGGAACTTTTTTCGCTTTCTCTGATCTTGATCCTTTTGTGATCTGATAACCCTCACTTCTAAAAGTAGATTTTCTTGTGCACCCTTGTATTTCCACTCATATATCTTTACAATGAAATTTTGTCTTCCTTATAAAGACTTCAAAGACTTAGGGTTAGATATGGATCTACGATCCACATTGAATCTCAATTTCCCGCTCAATACTTGTTTTTTACTAATTGGTTGCATGCCTTTATCATTTTTCTGATTGGCTGCATGTAGATTGCATAGGAAAAATAAAAGATTTGATCTCATCATTAAATCCTTTGAGATTTTCCTTATGTCAGCTGCAAAAACTGTTTGCATCATAGTTTGTGCAATTTCAAACTCTTATGCTAATATTCTGAGTTACTCAGCTCCTGAAGTATTGCTGATGCTCGACACATGTTGTTTCCTGGATAGCTTGGCACCTAAAAAAAACTATATCACTCGGCACCTACTATTACTTGGCACTTGTTAACACTCGGCACTTGTTAACACTCGGCACTTGTTAACACTTGGCACTTGTTAACACTCAGCACTTGTTAACACTTGGCAATTATTGTTACTCGACCCTTGATATAGCTTGGCACTTCATATTACTCAGCACCTACTCTTTGTTCGGCATTTTTTAGTGGAAAAATGGTTAAGTTTATTGACACTCAGTTGTCAAATTTATTCTTTAAGCTAACAAAAGCCACCCAAATGGTAGTATAACATGTTAGGGGCCTAAGTTCAACTATTTTCCTAACTTAGGGAACCCCTTAAACAAAGCCATCTTGAACCAATTCAAAAATTTTAGTTTTCCCATGAGAGTATCCTCACAACCTCACTTGGTCAACTTTCTTATTTTGGGGGAACAACAATATAAGAAAGGGGAGGCTTGATGTTCCTACTAAAAAAGTGTTAGTGGAGAGTCTTTTTAGTGGGAGGGGTGACAAACTAGTGGGTTTTTCACCCACTCTCTAAGTTTAGAGATAGTTAGATTTTGGAAGGGAAAAAAGAAGCTCTACTACAACTATCATTACCCTAGCTTGGACCAAGGTTGGTGTTTCAAACTATGCTTGATTCTCATTTTTTAGTATTGTAAAGTAGATATGCAAGTATGAGGAATGTGTCGATGGAGTATGCATTGTAGTGGAAGTCTTTCATTATGGATTTTGATATTGTGTTGTGGCATTGTGAGAAAGTGTTGTGTTCTTGTTGCATTTGGATTTTGATATGTTGTTGTGGCATTGTGAGAATGTGTTGTGTTCTTGAAGATTTCTTGGCTTTTCTTCTTCGTTTGTTTTCTTGTTGGATTGAAATGTGAATGTGATCATGGGTGTGAGGGCTTCACTCACTCTTGTGGGAAGGGAAGAGAAGTCAAAGGTGAAGGGCATAGTTGGGCTTGCATAGTTGAGGACCTTGGAGTATGGGATCCATTGTATGCCATTTCATTCATATTCTGCTTTTGAGGTGATAAGGGAAAATGGTAAAGAAAGGAAGTAAATTAAATACGGGTTTCAAGGAAGCTAAAGTTGTTGGTAGTGTGTGGTGGAGGATGTTTATGAAGCCCTAAAAGGGCATGATATCTTGTTGATTCGTGAAGCCAAGGGCATGATATTTTTTTGATTTGTGTAGCCCCAAAAGGGCATGAAAGTTGTTTATGGAAGATATTATATGATATGGAAAACCTCCTTTGGAAAAGCACACCTTCACCCTATGTTCAAGGTTCCATTGGTGAACCTTTGTGAAATACCCTAGGATGGGATTGTTAAGTGTTGTAGTGTGATGATAATGCATTGTACGATTGGAATGATACCCAGTTTGGTTCTTGTTTCCCCTGCTCGATGGGTGGCTTCATAAAAGCCTAGGTTGGGAGGTGAGCCTCCATGGTTCCTATTTTGTGTGTTATGTGTATGTTTTGTGAAGATGCATGCCATGAAGTATTAGAGTTTCAACCTTGTTTAAGTGGAGAAGGTCCAAGTGTGCAAGAAACTTGATGTTCATGTCACCTAAAATGTGTTGTGATTTTGAGTCTCCTTGTTATTTCAATGTGATGTAAAATGGAAGTTTCAAATTATTTTGTCTTGTTTAAAAGATGCAAGGATTGATTTAGGAGTTGTATATATATGTTTTACTTGTAAGGAGATAGTCCTTGAAAAAAATTGATGTATTATGTAAGAATTAGCTTGAGTTGTAAAGAGGTTGTATCATTGTTAACATTTGAAAATTTTGGAAAGGATGTATACATATATTCTACTTGAAAGGAACTCTTCCATGTTAAATTGGATGTTCTATGAAAGAAAATTTCTATGAGATTCTTTTCCTTGGATTATTGTTAAAGATTGGTAGATATACATGTACTACATAGATGATATGTGGAAAAAGAATTTTGAGTAGAGTTGGTTGAATACAAAGATATACATATGTTGCATAAAAATATTATAAATTGTGCATTTCATAACTTGGAGGAAATCATCATGGTTGATACTTCTTTGCATATGTGAAATTTTTGTTTCATTTGGATTTCAAAAATCAACAAAATATGTCTAGGAGACAATACCATCCCAACCACAAATATAATCACTCAAAAAAAATTGGTGGAATGAAATGAAACTTACTTGAATAGATAAAATGCATATTTCACTAGTAGATTTGAGGCCATTTTTTGACTAAAATTTTTGACCATTTATTAAATTGGTCGGTATGGAAAGAGAAACCATTTTTGACCAACACGAGCTTAATATCTAAAAAGGGAAAATGCCACCCATTTCATTTTATTCTCTATTCAGCTTCAACGTGCACACGAGAGTTGAAGAACCAAGGAGCTCTAAGTGAAAATGTAGATTTACAGGTTTATTTTTATGATAGAGATCCACATTAGTGTTTAATTGTATGCATCACACACATTCTAGTGGCTTCTTGCATCGAGAGGCGGGCATCAATTGCAGATGCCCTCACAAAACTTGTGGCCTATTCATTCAGCTTTTTCATTTCACATTGCCATGATGAATGAGTGTTTCCATGAAGTTCTGTGCGGGTCTTATTAAAGAGACATTTCTATTGGTCTGTCACAAATTTTCAATATAACAGGTAAGCTTTTGGAAATATTAAACCTCGAGTGTTGTCCTCTTGTTTACTTAGAGATTTTATGCTTTCATTCTCTGTGTTTTTAAAGTGTTCAATACATGTTATGTTACTCAATACTGATGAGATGCATCATTATGCAAAATGGCGATTGGTTTGCATTATTATTTAATGTTTTTTTTTCAAAACAATGTGTTTTTGAACTATGAAATCCTTGCTTTGATTCCTATGTTCTAATCATATATTGATCTTCTCCCTTCATTTCCATTTTTCTCCATCTATAACCAGACTACAGTTGCATTTTAAGACAATGACCAAAGGAAGACATTGAGTTCAGAACATCCTGAAATTAAAACACTTCAACTATTCCATCGGGTTTTATGAAATTGGGTGTATCAAAAACTATTATGATGGAAATAAATAAATCATAGTGATTTTCCTAGAAATAAACTTAGAGTCATTTACTATGAATCTATCAAGAAATACATGCATTCAATGAATACTAAGTGAATCCTTTGCCCTATCTCTTTTGGGTTGTTGTGAAAGCATGATATCATCTTTGATTCTCTTTTTTTTTTTATGCTTTTTTTCATGTCAAGCCTTTATGACAGTTGGCTTACTATACTTTATTAGTAACCTATTTGCCTCATAGGGGTTTCATACTTTATATGGTGTGAGACATGTTCTCTTCTATTGATCTTTGTTTCACATCGAAGCCATGATCTTCATTTCTCTGAACCTTTCTTAAACCTTTTAATTTCTTCCATAAATTATTTTTTGATACATTTAATTACATCATTTTTGATAAATAGAGAGGCTTGAACCAAATCTTCTTTCAATAGAGGTTGGTGTGGACTATGTACACTCTCCATAATGGTTTCAAAGTGATAAAATTGGAGGTTTATAGGATCTTTTGGCTTCAATAGCTCTCTATTCCATATTGGTTCTAAAGAGGGCTTAACCTCTCCCCATGCCATTTCTACAAGGCCTTTAAGAAATTGACCTGCTCCTCATCTATCACATATACTATGGTGGAAACTCAATCCGACAACAAAACCACTACATGCAAAACGAGTTACCTATATGAAGTAAATACAAGAAATAACAACAAAACAATGCACAAATCTTGTTAAAAAATCATATATTAAATCATTAGTATAAATTGAAATAAATAAGTTAAAAATCCATAAAATGTAATGAAAATGATAATTAAAAAAATACTAGAACCTAGGAGATCCAAAAAGTTGCTTGAATATAGAAATTGGAAAAGAAAATTCAAGATAATAAAACCCAATGTAAGAGAGTAATACAACTCAATATAGGATAGTAAGAGTCAAGGATTTAGGAGTATCCATTCCACCAAATTTTTTAGTGGCATCGATCTTAGAGTATTGCACTTAGCAATATAAGAATATTCTTGGTGGGTTTGTTAAGAAACATTCAACTTCACCAATCGTTAACATATGTTTTGATATATGAAAATTATAAGTAATAAAATTGACTTATCGTAACATTGTTATCATTTTGTTCAAACTCCCATTAGAACACTTTTCGTCGACAAATGTTTCAATATACTAAAACTCTAAATAATAAGATTTCCTTACCTTGGTGGTGTTATCATTTTGTTCAAACTCTTCTTCCATCTATGACCTTTCCAACTCATTTTTGAAAGAAAAAGCATAACCCTTCTCCCCACCCCCCTTCTCCTTAGGGAAGAATTAAGCTTAGAATAAAAAAGTCAACTTTGACTATTTAACACTTTGGTCTAGGAATTAAGCTTAGTGTGTGATGTTTAAGCTATTCCTTCTCCCTGACCCCAACCCCAAAGTTAAAACACTTTCTAAAGGAGATAAACTTAATCCTTCACTTTTCTATAAATAAAAAAGCAAAGCGAAGAATTACTTGAACAACTAGAAGATGAAAGTTCTTGATAGGAGTAGTAATAGGTGGAAGTGAATAAAGCAACTATTGAAATGATGGGTTGTCATCATCCAAATCTCCCAAGGCTGAAAGAGTGTTATCTGCCATTGCTTCCACAAACAAAGTGCCCTCACCTATGCAATCCACTTCAAAATCCCCATTTTCTTTTCCTCTGAGCCTCCCAGCCAAGGGAAAATAATATAGTAGAGAAAGAAAACTGGTTTAAAATTAAATTATGTAAAAAAAAATTGTATGAATCTTTCAGATCAGATTTCATGATTCATCATTAGGATATTATGAATCACAAAGTGGGGTACAAAAATTGTGTACACAATTTAATCTAGAGATAGCTTTCTCTATACAATCTGGATTGTGAAAATCTCTTATTATTGATACTAAGTATGAATGATCCAACTATATTAAACATCTTACACAATTTTCTAAATAGAGATGAATGGGTGTTTAACCTTGAAGGTTTGACTGTTTCCAAGAGTCAATGTAGTGGGGAAACTTCTATCAATTGTGCTTTTTGCTACTATAATTAACTAGGGAGCTATATTTGTAACTGTATTTGAGTAAGGTCTAGAGTTTCTAGCTGAACAAACTACAACAATTCCTTTTTCTAGAGCATGAAATGACCCAATAGCAATTGCATCATCAAAATAAGCATCTAGTGAAGGTGGTGATCCAAGAAACATAGAGAGAAGATCCACACCATCATGAATTGCATCATCAAATGTAGCAAGTATATCAGTTGAATTGCAATCACTAGTAGCCCAACATACTTTGTATCTTGCACAACCCCCCACCCCCCTTGCAGGACCTTTGTGCACAACTACTAATACATTTGTCTATTAGTATAGATAATTTAGAGTCCATAATTATTAAGACATCTTAAATATTGAATGACACTTTGAAATGACCACTTTTCAACACTTTGATGATTAATGAATTCTACAAGAAATTTTATTTGTATGGAAAATGAAATAATTTTTTTTAAAATAGTTAAATTACATTAAAATCAACAAAATAAATTGTTGAAATCTAATATATAATTTAGACTCAAAGAATATACAAAATTAATTATAGTCACTTTCCCATTGCAAAAATACAAAATTACACAACTCAAAGCATGTCTATCTAGAAGCAAAAATGGAAATATACTTTTAGTCCAATCAATCAATTAGTCACATCAACAATTTAACACAACTGCCTTTCTTGGGGCTCTGTCCAGGGAATTCTAAAATCAGAAGTGGAATCATTTTTGGATTTGAACCAAAAATTGTTTGGTCTAATCTACTCTTGGATGTGGTAACTTATCAACAATTTTTAGGCTTAATGAAAACCATTTTAAAAATGACATTTTGATGGCAGAAATTAGATAGACAAATTTTTTTTCTTTGATCAATGAGACTAAATACAAATTCCTGTGCATAGATTGACAATGACTCCAAACACAATATTTTCTAGATAGAAACTTTACTATCTTGAATAAGAAAATTAGAAATGAAGAATTCGAGAGAAGAATAATGGCATAGCTATACATAATTGTGAATGCAAATGTAACCAATGATCCATGGATGACCAACTAAAGGAACTCTTTCTAGTGATGAGCTATTATGTCAAAGATGGTTTGATGTAAAGGAATTAGATTAAAAATAAATACTAGCTCAAGAACAAGAAAAAACATTAGGTTATTATGAATGGACTTAAATGGTAATAAAGAGGCTTTTATATCTATGTGCTCAATGTTCTCAGGAGCCTCCAAAAGAAGCCTATGAAAGATATGTTATCTGCATACCCATTTCACTCAAAAAAAACCTTTGTATGAAGCCATTTCTAGGCTATGGAATGCTCTTCCATGAAAAATTATGAAGAAATGTGCTTAATTTAGTAACATCAATGAAAATCTTCTATCCATGACTCAAATTGAGAGCCCAATAATTCAAACAAGGCATTAGAGTGCTGTTGTTTTCCTTTTGCACCTAGGATCTTAATGTAACAATTTTTGGTTTTAATATGATGGTAGCTTATACTTTCAAATATAATAATGTGTAGTAAAACTTATGCTCAATCTGTGAATAATTTAAAAATAAAATTAAACAAAAATGCAAAAATAAAACAATAATTCAAAATAGAGCAAAAGATGTCAACTGGGCTCAAAATACTTTAAAAAAATTGAAGTATACAAAAAATCATACCCATAAACAATATGATTAGTCATTGAAAAAACTATAAGAATGGTAGAGAAAAAAGAAAACTAGGAAAAGTACCAAAATAATTACTTTATTGAACAATACACCAACACTTTGGAGAGAGCCTCTCTAATTATCTTTGCAAGATCAGTAGAAATACTGACATGAGCATTGTAAACTAATAAGGAAGTAAAGATATGTCTTCTTAACATGGCTAAGTTATCAATAGAGGAGAAGGGGAGAATAGTTTTGGGTGTAGGTAGAGAAGGGGCCACCATGACTAGTTTAGAGCTCTTCACCTTCACTCTCTTGCCCCAACTTTCTCCATTCTTATTCTTCTGATATTAGTCATCCTTATATTTTTGAACATAGATATTAATACTCATTCTATTAAGCATTTGAGATCTATTTTCTATAAGCTACATTGCAACATTCTCCAAACCTAAATAAAATTATAACATTTTACCTACTCACTGCCATGAAACTATCATATGTAGTTTTGATAATTTTGATTCTGTTATTCATAAATTTTAAACTATAAATTATTACACCAATCACAGTGGTGGGATTTTGAATATTCAGCCTTCCTAAAACATATTCAAAAATCAGAATCATCCAACAGTTAGATAGAAATTTATGGCCTCTGCACTGAGACCGATTATTATTGTCATAGAATTTATGAGTTCTGCCCTCTAGAACATCAAATAACTTCCAAGATACAAAACCAAACAATATAAAAAAAAAAATATTTGAAAGATGCATGAATATTATTTCCCAAAAGGTCAAACTCAGCATTTTTCCATGGTCAAAATGTGTTATTTGATCAAACCCTTATCACTAGGTCTGTAAATAAGAGTTTCAAGACAATTTTTACAAAAACCAAAGGATTTGTCAATATACTTCTCATCCAAAACCTCTAATTTTCTTCAAATGAAAGAGGATTAAATATAATTCACTTCCAAATAGATTGAACTTATTTATCAATCCATTAACATAACAATAAATGCATGAAAACAGGATGTAACATGATTGTAAACAAAAAGATAGTTTTGAATTTACACAAATCATATTTAAAATTTCCTTGAATATTCTTAAAAAGTTTAGCCAAATGGTTTTATTCATATTTTGACCCTTTCTTTACTTCTTTAAAAGTCTTAATTCACGAAGCTCCTCTAAGTCCCATTGTAGTTGGGTTACTCATTCCTTCTCTAGCAAGACTGGTTGATTCTAAGTCTTTATGCTTTTATGCCCATAATTTCATGCTCACCATATAGGTTTGAAATGAGACAAGACCATTTTTAAAAGAAGTAATAGTACCAACATTAGATATTTCTCTTCCTTTGGAGGAATTGGCCTCATTACCATTGCTATCAATATAGAAAACTAGGATCTCATTAGATTATTTTTCTCCCTCTTAACTTCAATGAGCCCTATTCATCTTTAGAGATCCCATTTTTCATCACCAAATCTCCATTAAATGATCTCTAGCTTCTCATGGAGTTCCTATATTAGAAGCTTCATACATAGTATCACTTCCATCATCTGCAATAGTTGGTGATAATTCAGATGTAACCAATGCACGATTGCCAACTAAAGAAATACTAGAGCCAATGTTGAGATCTAACTCCAAAATAATAGCTAATGAGTTTCCATGTTTTTTTATCAATGGGTTAATCTATTGAATTATTAGAAAATTAAAAAAACTCATCAAATCAAGCTCGGTGTTATTCTCAATTATAACAACAACCATTTAGGCCAACTGTTCATAAACTACATATTGATATTTGGTTCAAACTCAATAGTTTGGATGGTGAATCTGATAATTTTTTTATGGTTGTAGAAGAAGAACTCATTTTTAGCATATCCTTGCTCAAAATAGTTTCCACAAAAATTAAGATCCACCAAATATTCTACACCTCAAAATAGAAAATAATCAAATGATGCTAGTTGTGCACACCATGTTTACTTTGGTTCTAATTATCTTCCTACCAAATAATAGTATAGGGATTTTCTATAAAACAATGCTACTAGCTGCCACATTTCTAAAATGATCAACTACATGCCACTATCGACTATACTCTTGCACCTATGCTTGGTGCAAGCACTAGTATATAGTTCTTAAGATACCATTTAATATCTAAATCATTGTTTTTCAAAGAGGTTGTAAGGCATAATTTGAGTGAATTTAAATACTCGAGGCAATTCTTGAGTTTGGATGTTTCAATTCCTTAGTGTCGAAACTTGAATGTATTTCATGTTTATCATTTCCTCTAGCAATTCTTAAGTAAAACATCATTAAAATAATTGTTCCCTTTTAAAGCATCAAAGAGTGTATATATACAATATTTTTGAAGTTGTTTTGTGATAAATGAACCTTTTGTGATCAAGTCTTGTAAATATCTTGGTTGGTACAACTGTAGATTTCTTATTAGCTTTGTACTAGTACCCAAGATTAACATTGATGACATTAGTAGAATAACAAGTTTTTCTCTTGTATTCCTATTAATTGTAATAGTGAATCAGCATGCCAATTCTTTCTAAATCATTGCATACTTTCGATGGAAATTAATTTAGGATGATCTGTTACACCTAAAACTGGTCACAAAATTGCGTCCTTTTTTAAAATCCCTATGGAGATATTGAAAATCATCTACTCAGTTGGTAGAATACAAAGTAGTGAAGGGGCTTTTTAATCGTCACTTAATTAGGGTTTGATATAGCTTTTTGGTCCATATTACTCTAGCAGTCCTAATGTAGGTGTGTTTTTTCCTTCCTCATAACCTAAGATTGTAAAATAACATATGCATAAGTATCAAACCAATATAGGGAATGGATTCAAAATTCCATACCCTGTAAAGTAGCAATTCAGTGTGTAAGTAATAGTTAATAGAACAATTTTGTAAAAGATAAATAAAATTTGTATTGTGTGCTTGATATAACAGCTTTGGTTTTTTTTCTCTCAAGACAGATTCTTGTCAAAGAGTTTTCTTGTTTTCCACAGAGTCAATTTTCTTGTTCATTGTGGTGTTAACAAAAATAGTGAGAAGTGGTTACAAGGGTTATCAAGGTCAAGGTTGAAGGCATGAGAAGACATTAAGGTCTCAAGATAACCAACATGACCATGTTAGAATAGTTGATGTAATAAGACCCTATGAAGGTCCTTTTTGATATGTTTGTAATCATTTTAGTTACATTTAAAACATTAATTAACAAAAACCATATGTGCAGATATGAACATTAATCAAAACATGTCCAATTAATTTGTAGGTATATTTTCCTGTGAAGAAAGACCACCCAGAACAAAATAATGAGACAATGGCTGCATTGTGGGCTTAGTTCTAAAGAAAACCTGATAAATGTTATTGTCCTTGCAAAAAGTGTAAGGGCTTAAAGAATTGAAGAATTCTAATCACAATAGTTGAGAGTCATTGTAGGAAATATGGTCATGTTGAAGGGGGGCACGATTTTCATCCATTGTTGAATGTGGATTTCCCACTGGAGGAACATGGAGGTGTGAATATCCAAGCTGAGGATAACCCTCCCATGGAAGAAGATGATAATGTGCCAGAGGACATGATTGAAGAAGATGGTATTGGGGCAAGTGATGAAGAGGCTCACAATGATGGTACTAGTGGATTTGATAATAATGATGAAGATGGTCTTGATATACCTTTACTTGAGAAGGCACACGAGCCCTTATACAAAGGCTCCCAAACAACTCTACTATTAGCTATAGTGTTGTTGGTGAACTTAAAGGTTATGAATAGTATATCCAATGTAGCAATGCCACGTATGCTAAGGTATGTCATTTTTGTCATCTTCAATGTTAGCATACAATTACTATTCATTATATTAAAAATGCATATTTGTTGTTGTAGGTTGATTAGTGAGTTTTTGTTACCACCATCAAACATTATGGATCATATTGGAATGAAGTATCAAACAATAAATGCATGTCCCAATGATCACATTCTATATCATAAAAAAAATGAATTTGCAATAGAATGCCTTGATTGTCATGTTAGTAGATATCGGTTAGATCAAATAACAAAAAAAGTCTCACAAGGTTCTTCGATACATTCCCATTATTCTACATCTTGAATGGTTATTCAGGTGCGCTAGCTTGGCACAATTTATGGATTACCATGCATGCAATAGAAGTCAGGATGACATTATGCAAATTTCTGCCAATGGTTCTGCATTTAAAGAGATAGAAAAAACATGGTCACACTTTAAAGAAGAACCTTGTAATCTGAAACTTTCATTGGCGGCGAATGGTGTCAATCCATATGGAGATATGAGATCTGTTTACTCAGTATGGCCTATTTTTTTTATTAACAATAACATTCCTCCTTGGATGTCCATAAAGAGGGAGCACATAATATTGTTCATGATTGTGCCAGGTATTTTTTTATTTTATACTTATCTAAATTAATTTATAAATAGTGCATGAAAATGGTTATAATAATTATGTAATGTTTATGTTCATTCAATTGCTAGGTAAATACCAAGTTAAAGATATGAACGTGTTTATTGAGCCCCTAATTGATGAGTTGTTGAAGTTATGGAATGACATCACTATGTATGACATCGCTAGACTGAGAGGATATCGACAATTTCAATTCCATGCAATGCTTGTATGGACAATACATGATGCCCCTAGGCTAACTCATTTTTGCGATATGTTATATTGTTAAGATTACATTTTTTGGTTTATTATAGTGCTTACACATTACTATCAAATGCTTAAGTTGCACATGATAATTGTACACGATCTAATTATACATGATCTTTTAGGTCTTTAGACAAAGGGAAAATTTGCATGTCTAGTTTGTGGTCCGAAGATGAAATGTCATCATTCAAGAAGTTTAGGAAAGTAGGTGTTTGATGAGTTTAGACACTTTCTCCACAATAATCATAGGTATTGAATTGCTAAAAAACATCTTTTCAATGGGAAAGAAGAGACATCATCAAGGCCACAAAGAATGACACCTCATTTATGGAAGTTAGAATATGATCAACTAAATCGTCGAGGTAATGTCCAATTTGTCGTTCGAAGTTTACAATTTATATTTTGATATTATCTTATATTTACTAATGCTATAACTGATGCTCATGAAGGTCGTCAAAGCATCAATGACCAACTTCCTAGAGGAATGGAAAGTTATCCTACTTAATTTAGTAGGTTACCATACTACAAGGATCTCCCAATTATGCATTTGTTTGATGCTATGCATATTGGAAAGAATGTAACAGAGACACTATGAAAAATGTTGGATGGAAGGTGTGATAGAGAACAAATTGCTAAAATTTGTGCTGACATTCATGAATCTAATTGTGCATTAAAAGTTTTCATTGAATCAAATAGGAATGGAGACTGCATAAATACAAGTGCCCTTCCTTGGTTATTAACAGAGAAACAAAGTGATGCATTAAAAGAAGTCATAAAAAAAAAAAAAATTCCAATAGGATTTGCTGCAAATATAAGCACTCTTCTATCAAAGAAAGGTGATTTTGGACCATGGTTGAAGACACATGATTGGCATACCTTCCTCAAGGTAAGTCATGTTTTTTATTTACAGTATATTTGTAAGATTGAATGTAGTACTAGTTGCATTATTTAATAATATATTGAAATGATCATTTTTTAATGACTGCAATTCGTCCTACCTCTATCCCTTCCACAACAGTTTGATAACAGTATTAAACAAGTTATATATGATCTTGAAAAATACATGAGGTTAGAAGAGTTTTTTTTCTTAGATTTGTAGCTTTTTATTTGAAATCTATTGTATAATTTTATTTGAAATCTCCTCTATGTGTTTTTGCGTGTTGAATCTCTTTTAGGTGGTTATCATCTAAAGAAATTGATAAAAAAATATATAAAATATTGGAAGAGAAAAATTTCATAGCTTATGTGTGAAATGTAAAAGTGTTTACCTCCAACATTTTTCAATGCTCAAGAACACTACCTCATATATCAAGTTGAGGAGATTGAATTATGTAGACCTGTACAAGCTAGATCAATGTGGATGGTTGAGAGGCACTTAAAATTTATGAAGGGCTTGGTTTGATAAAGAGCACATCCTGAGGGTTCTATGATAGAGGGGTATAAGATATACTAGACCATGGTGTATATCAGTGAATATCTTCCATAGTTTGCAGTAGGTATCCATGTAGATCGCATTTGGGATCCCAACTATAATGACAAATTCAAATGGGAGTACCTGATGAGAAAAGGTAGATTGAGGAGGGTGAAAGGTAATTATAAGTTTTTTTTAAAATTTAACAATTCTTATCCATCATCAATATATATATAAGTTGTTTCTAACTGGTGTAATTGTCTTCTTTATAGTTGGTCGTAAGTGGGATGCACTACACTTGTATATTGCAAACAATCTTGATTGGATGACAGTGTGGATTGAACAGTCTCAAGAAAATGGTTGCTCATTAACATGGGATAGTGTTGCATTATTGGTTAAAGAAGCTCATCATAATAGAGATCTCAATGTTATGCCAATGGTACTTGATGTAATACATGGCTTAAGAGATACAAAGGTATGCATAAGATTACTAATCATGAGACATAAGTTTAATGTCAACTCACAGATCAATGAGAAGATTCTTCATATGTTTGAATAATTACAGGTCAAACACCACAAAACTATGTACTACCATGGCTATAAATTCTGCTCAAAAAAGTTAGATGAAATGAAGAAAACATGTGATTTCGAGATAAGTGTTGTCTTTGTGGTCACCAATATTTCATCTAGAACTGAGATACATCCTCAACAATCTTAAAATTGATACTATGGCATTTTGGATGATATACTTGAGTGTGAATTCAATTCATTCAAAATAGTTTTATTTTTTGTCAAATGATTTAGGTTATGATTGAATCGAAATGATCCTGATAGGACTATTATTGAACACAACAGTGGTTTTACTATGATTAATACAAGGTCATTTTAGCCAGTCGGAGATGAGCCCTATGTTCTTCCAAGTCAATGTGAGTAAGTGTTTTACTTTGGTATTCCAGAAAAACTAGGTTGGTCATTTGTTGTTAGACATGACCCAAGAGGAAGGCTGGTAAAGTATAATCTGATTGAAGAAGAAGATATTGAAGAAGCACAAGAGGAAGTAAATGATTATCAGGAACGACAGTTACCTAGTGATGAAGAAGAAGAAGATGGTGATGATTTTGGTCATGCTAACAATAATGGTGATAATGATGATGATGATGATGATGACGATCATGATCATGGTGATGAAGATGGTGATGATGGTCATGATGATGATAGTGGTCAAGAGGATGATGATGGTGATGAAGATGGTGGTGGTGACGATGATGATCAAAGTGACAAGTACGATGATGGTGATGATGATGATGATGATGATGATGATGATGACATGGATGAAGATCATGATGATCAATAAAATCTTTAGGTACGATCAATGTCAACTATGATGGGGTCTTGTATGACCAAATATTTCTTTCCAAACCATATGTGCACATATAAACATTAAGTAGAACATGTCAAATATTTTTTTAGATATAAACATTAGTTACACTAAATTTTTAACTTAAGAAAAATAATTTACATGTACAATCTACTTTATTATGAATATTTGTTTTGGTAAGTCTATTACTTTAATTTTGCTACTGATTTCTAAGACTTACTAATTTTTTTCACAAGGTGATATGGATGCACCATCTTAGACACCTTCAATAGAGGTAAACATTAATTATTGTAAATTTTAATGTTAATATAGAAACAAATGTCCTATTATTATGTCCTTTTCTTTATGGCTTTGGAGTTATTTTGATGAAAGTATATGAATATTTGATGTCACAAATGATAGAAAAAAGCTATATTGATCACTGATCAAATGCAATCTGAAATACGAGCATCATATCTACATGACATTGGCCTTAGTACTGACCCTGTATTCATCACCCAAAAAATTATACAAAGATACACTGATGAGCTTGTTAAAATTATCATCAAGGGTGACAAAAGTGAGGAGAAAGAGGCACTGAGAATAGAATTGGACCGTAGAATCCAATCTTTGAAAGTAAGCAATAATTAGACTAAAGCAGTAATATAAGTTCAATAGATATTAAGGGTTTCTAAAGTAGGGCTTCCTAGAAAAGTCCCTTAATAGAAATTCAAAACCATTTTGATGGTTTAGAAACTTAAAGATACACACCTCCAATCATTTCCAACACTTTCCTATCCATTCCAACTCTTAGATTCTTCTATCCACCATATGGTGCCTTTCAAATGCACCGTCACTGTACTGTCCACCAGTCACACTGCTCCTTTCAGTTTATTCTCTGTCTTTTTATAAACCTGCACTCGTTCCACATTAAAAATACATGTCAAATACATTGGACTCCTCTCCCAAAAGTTACAGTGACATACATATAGTGGGAGAGGCTTTATTCCATTTGTTTACAAAATAGCAAGGTGATTGTCACGTGCTTATGTCAGATAGTAATTTATTCAGCACTGTTCCAATAAAATTTTACAATATATTTGACTCAATGTTAAAGAGACTTTTAAAAAAATCATTGATATTCTTCAGTCAACCTTAAATATTACAAAACACCAACTTTATATGCCAAGAAACTTGTAAATACTTTGAAATCAAAAAATAATGGACATCACTGTTATGAAAGTCAGAAAAAAAATACTAAAATGACAGAGATTTTATTTATTCTTTCTTTCAAATTGCTTCCTCCTCGACCACCACTTTCTCTTACATTAAAAATGCATTCTTTTTAAAGACCTCTTTCCCTCTAACTACCCTCAAACTGACTCCTATCAACCAAACTCTCATATAACTGTCACATGACAATAAACAAGCATTTTTGATAACTTTTAAATGACAGTCATTACTTATTTGGTTTCCCTTTGCCACTTTCTTGGCTTAAGATCTTGGGAACATTTATTATTGTACCTAAATGACTTTATGACACCTAAGTGACCTAAAGACTCCACCTTTATCCTTAATTTCCTCTAAGGTGTTGCATTTGGCTTACATTTTCAATGTTAACAATTTTACCACATCTTGCACTTTGAGTGCATTTTACATCATTTAGAGGCTTTAATAGCCTATTACATTATTCATGACCTTGGACACATTTAATAACACCTAAATGACCCTTTATGACTCTTGACTTCTTATTTATGCTAATTTTCCCATTCTTGGCAAGGCATTACATTTTGACAACTTTATTATATTTCTTACATTTAATGGCTTCAATAGCCATGATTACTCATCAATTGACTTGATATGTCTTCATTAGGCATGGGTTTTCCTTAGTACCTTCATGGTCTCCTTCATAGCTCCTGGTGTACCCTGTAGTTTCCTATGTCCATTCGGTGCCCCTGCACCAAAATTCTCAACCCAAACCTCTTGAATGAGCCCAACTGTGCTCTGCCAATCACTATCTTACAAACACTAGCCCGATTATTTGAACCTAAAAACTATGAAATAAGCAAGAAAATGAATGAAAAGAATAGGACACAACTTCCTTAAGATTCCTACATCATGATCAATCGAGAGCCAAACTCAACTATCATTTTAGAGGTATTGGTTATGATTGTACTCGAGGAATAGTTGCTAGTTAATAGAGAAAAAAACTTGTTTTTATTGCTTCCAGAATCTATTACATGTCTTATTATTCCAAACACTGACTCTCCATTGCCTCTAAAACTTGACCACCTTCCACTAAATAGCCAAAAAAGGCCAATAACCACTATTGTCTAACTGTAATAGTCAATTATCTGACTGATACCAGTTAGTTATAAACTAAAATTTGTTGTCTAAGTTGACACAAAGTGTCAACTTTGAAAACTTACAATCATATATGCCTTTAATACATTTCACTAACCCTTTCAAAGGTTTTATAACTTCACTAACCCTTCCAAAGACACCTAAACCCCTTACAAACCTTACTAGACCTAATTTGCCAACAAGAAATTCAGAGTCAGACTAACAAGAGAATGAAAAATGTATATGTGTAATATTTGAATGATGAAAACAATATGATTTTAAAATGTGTATTTATTTTTAGTCAATTTCATTTTATTGAAGAAGACTATACTAAAATATACTGTTTAGGTTTCTAATACCAAAATGATAATCGCCATGCCACTCTTTCAAGATAAAGGAAATAGTAAGTGTAACCATTGTGAATTGCAGATTTTTCCAAATACATGTAATGTTGCAAGAACTCCACATAATTAACTTAAATCCTTGGTGTTAAGGCATTCTTATAATTGCTTTGTGGTTTGTGATATCTCTCTATTTCTCATTTAAGCAAAAAGGAAATAATATTGTAACCATTATCAATTACAGAGTTTGTCAAATCCTTGTAAAGTAACATCTTTGAGGCATTCTTTAATTGCTTTATGAGTTGTGGTATAATTTTGAATGTTCCAATGGGAAGATTTTCTACTAGCATTATCTGTGGCAACCAATGCCTTTGTTTTGAATTTAATCCTTGCAATCTAAGATGGGAATGTCTCACTACTTCAGCTTAGTAAAATTCTCTTCAAAATTTTAAATAAGAACTTAATCCAGATGCTTTTATTTCTAAAATCTTATCTGTTTGTATCTATCCTTTTGGGGTTGTTTTATGAAGGGTAGATTTAGTTCACATTATCAGTAATTTCTAAATTCCATAAAGAATGGGTCATTTACTTCTGTCTATTGCCACTGTGCCTCCTCTGGTATTAGAGGAATTTTTTTTTTGTGAGAAAACGCTATGTATTTCATCTGATCATTATGTATTATGATTGTAGGTATGTTGTAGGAAAGATCACTCCCATACACAAAAAAGAGATTGTCCCTTCTAATTTTGATCCCAAAGAAAGTGTATGGATGTGATTTCCACCTGAGGGTTTAGCATGCACCCTCCCTCATCATTCTGTTGACTTCAAATGGAAGGACTACTACCCAATTGTTTTTAGGTTTTTCTCACATCTAGCTCTTTGCATTAAATTATGTGTTATTTTTGTAGTGCTTTAACCATCAGTCTATTACATTTGTGTCAATAATCTATGTGCAATAGATGTATCACAAAAACCTGCTTTCTAGCTAGCTAGAATGATCTATTTCCTTTAGGATTTTTTTAAATATGTTAACTTTCCACTTATAAGATCCATTGATAATATTTGCAATAAATAATCCAAAGAAAAAGCTAAGTTTTTGTTATGATTGTTATGGAAAAATCACTTAGTAACATGTACATTTAGTTCCATTCAAAATTTAGGAGGCATAAATTATGACTCAGATTTGGTATCTTTGCAACCAAAAATATTGACCTCATGACTTGCAGGTCTAACTACAAAGGTTGTATCAACTAGCAATATCAGTTGTCTTCCTCCATTGTCATTTTTCAGTCAGTTGAAGTTATTTCAGCTCCAAAAATTTCTAAAATTCAGATAATTTTGATTGATAGAGATGTCGTTTAACTGGAAATAGATTATATCTGGAATAATAATATCATCAGTGTTGTTTTCTTGACAAGTGCATGGTATTTCTATTATATACCTCAATGATACAATAATGTTACTTTCAAGCCTAGTGTGTTTAAGGTTGAGAACTCACTTGGATTTTTTGTGCCACATCCCAAATAGGACTTCAAGCTGTATGGTTTTGTGCAAACTATATCTACATGTTGATAGATCTACTTGTGTGTCTCAGAAATATTCTCTTTCTATATTTGCAATTCCTCTCAATTTCATTGGATTTGATTAAAAACATGGCTTTGATGCTACTACATGATCCCATAATGGTCCCATAATGGTCTGAAAAGATTGTGTTACCTATTTATTTTCTTATAGTGCCGAGTTTGCACATGGATGCTACACAACACCTTCCGAGTGATTATGTTGCATCTTTTGTCTTTCCATGCACCTATAAACAATATGGTTGTTTAACTTAAATTCTAGGATTAGATTTCTTAATGAATCTGATGGTTTAAAATATTCCATCAATAATGAAACAAAGCCAAATTATTGCTAGTAGTATATTGATTTTTATTCAAACCAAGAAAATGCACGGATGTTCTTTATCACTATAGAGTGGTTGAATGCTTTTGTTTTTCCATATTCAGTTTGCTAACAATGCTGTGTAGATTTTTACAACACAATTCTTGATAATGTCAAAGCAATTTTGAATATCCAAAGAGCATCTTTCCAAAATTACTTGATTTAATTTCCTAAACCTAGATTATTTCCTTTACCATATTATGCATAAAGATATCCTAAATTCCTAACAAAAAATGATTTAGTTCTTCACACATATTTGAGAAAATTGATTGTTACAATTTTAGTGGGAATGTTATGAGCTTTGGAATTCTTATATTTTGGTTGTTATCTCAAGATATTATGATATTACCAACATTTTGTGACTTAGCTTTTTTGCACAATGTTCAGGCATCTTCAAGAACTTTTTAAAATTGATGCAACTGATTATATGCTTTCTATTTGTGGAAATGATGCTCTACGGGAACTCTCCTCCCTAGGAAAGAGTGGTAGTGTATTTTATCTTTCTCAGAATGATCGGTTCATGATAAAGACAATGTGGAAATCTGAAGTAAAGGTACAATTCAAAAACATAAACTTGTTTCCATTGCTAGTCCACTGATTTCTCTTGCAGTATCTTTTCCATTGTATTTTACTATTTCCCTCTTCTTGAATGAATCAAGACCAACTTAAAGGTCATTGCAAGTCTGATGGAATATCATAATATAACAAGGTATAGGAGTTTTGTTTAGTACTGGTGATGAATAGATAAAATGTTTGAGCACTTGGGTTCACATTCCAAAGGATTTTGATATTGCATATATTCCAAATTCAAGTTAGTTGTCTAGTTTTCCCTTCATTTTATAAGGTATTCCAAAGGAACTCTACTTTGAACCTAAATTTAACTTTTAGGTAATGAAAAATACATACTTGCATCACTTATTTTCTCTTCATTTTTGTGGGCTAGTTTTAGTTTATTTTTACATTAGATATGCTTTCTACTTTCCCATAATGAATGGGTTTATACCTGTGTGAATTTGTAAAAAGTGGTCTTTTATTTTTTTAGTAGATTGTCCTTTATCCGTAAGAAAATGATATACCTGGATAAGTAGGCATATTGATATATCTTCATGATATTCAAGAATCCAAGTGTTATGTGTTTGCAAAATATTTTGTTGACATATTGAATGGTAAGTGCAGAAGATATTTGTTAGAGAAAGCTAGATGAAAAGTGAAATCCTCAAGGTAGTTGCATCATTGAAAGAACTTACTACATGAGTGTTATAAACTACAGTACAAATTACCTTAACCTATTTAGTTATCCTATTCTGAATATGAGCTTTTTTATTGCATTCTAATCCAAAGTTGTGTCATAGTAAACATGTTCTACTGATAAAATATTCAACTAAGTATCTGATACCATCTTCATCTATAGATATGGGATATCTTGAGTTGGATGTGAAACTGTTTATGGGAGCAGTGGAGTAATGTACAAAATGCATTTCAGTATATTTGAGTTTGTGTGTTTGTCCCTAGACATATTGGATTCACAAAATTTTGAATTTTCAACACTTGGTTTTGGGTGTACAAGATATTTAAATTTTAAACACCATGCATACTAATTTAGTCTCATCTATGCAATTTTTGCAATTAGTCGAAGAAAGTGGGAGTTATTGTTCTATGTTTATTTGGCAATTTTTGTCAACATCCTTGGAAATTGATGCATCTTTGTATCTTAAGATGCTAGCTGTAACTAAATGAGTCCTTTAAGCTATACATTTAGGTGTGGTAGCCAACTAATGCTAGTTGTAAGGTACACAAATTTTCTACACCTTCTTACTTTTTTTTCCATTTAATCATTGACATAATATGTCAATTTTTTGTAACTAGATGTTATTTTCAAAATTAAATATGAGGAGCCACACTTGTATATTTAATATTAATACCATTAATGTATAAGCAGAGATAATATGATTTATCATGTTGAGATGTTTCTATTTCTAGACTCTAGATGTTATTTATGGGACTCCTTTGCCATTATGAATCCAAAGTGATTGTGAAGCAAAACTTATCGCAGATTCTTAAAAATTGGATTTGGAATTTTGTAACAGGTTCAACTTATACTTATGCTAAATATGTTATGTTTAAAGCTTCGCATACATATGCAGTTCAATCTAAAAGGCTCATCTCAAGGTCAATCAATAGAAAAAGTTGAAATTGATGAGACTTGTTGACTGAAGAACCAATGCCCTCTTGAGAAAATGGGAGCTGTTATATAATAGAAAAAACTCATTCTCAGTAATGCAATAAAAAAAAGTGGAAAATCAACAAGTATTTTATAAAGATGTCAAAGGACCCAAGAAAGCAATCTCATTTCAACTAAATGACCACATAGAGAAAGCATTTGTAGAGATAATAAATGAAAAGTAGACACAAAAAATAATCCTATACAAGAACAATTAGTTTAACTAACACTCAAAGAAACACCAAAGAACACTTGTACAATATTAAACCATATCCAGACTCTATGCACTCCACTTGGCCACATGCCTTATTATATATTTAGGTGACACTACGGACCATTTTAAGTACTTGGTCCAACATTTCATGTGAAGCTTAAGTAACACTGAGATCATAGATAGATAAATAGAAGGGCTATATTATTTTTTGCATTGGCAAAGCACATACTTATGTTGATGTGTCTAAGCCACGTGTAGTAGGCAGTATTCAAGATAGCAGCAGCAAAGTTTTGTAGGTAACTTATGATAGACATGTATCCTGAAAACCATTGAACCATGAACTACTATAATATAAGTAATTACCAAACAGATTAAACATTGGCACCAAATAGATATGAAAAATGTAACAATTATCATCCAAGATCATTGTAGATCAAAGCATGTAAGAAAATCATTCTTTATCCACATTCACAATGGACAGATAGAACTGAGCCCTCATAAGCTAAAACTAGCAAGAGATCAATCAATCATTTGATTCTAGAGAATCCACTCTTTTATTTGTGTCATATGAGCAACAGTGCATGTTGATCTTTGTTACTATTAGAGTTATTTATTTATCTAGGGGAAAAGATAAAATGATTGTTTTTTATTTCAACTTTCAAAATTATTTTTATCAGTCGTTTGTTTCCTAGCTAGATTTTTCTTTGTTGGTTCTTGGTCATTGTTGTCTTGGAACCATTCCATTAATTCTCAAAAAACATCTAATCAAATGGCTAATGTAGATAGTGAACGAAGAGGAAGGTCTCTATATTGTTGCAAATATTATGAATTTGAGGTATACTTTGATTTTTATTCAGGCATCTGATGCTGAATCTGGCTCATTCATAATATTTCTCCATCATAACTATTCCACTTTTTGCTATGTCATATTTTAGATTCATAAAGATGGATACAATTTATAGCTAAGGTGATTTATCTTTAATACACATGCTATTCTTATTCGTTACTGGCAAAGTGACATTGGATCAAGCATCTAATAGGATGGGGCTAGGCCAAATTAAAAATATTAGTATTGTTGAAAATAAAATATATAGTCAAAATAAGCTTGCCAGAGATCAATTCCACCTACAACAGGGGATACAAATGACTTGGAGAGTTGACCTAGGGGGCCAACTTGCCGAGGCAAGGTGGTAAAACCACTGGGTGAGCTAACTTGGTGAGTGGACTTAAAGATTGACCTTGATGAGGCACTTTGGTGGGGTGACTTGATGAGCGAACTTAAAGAGTCAACTCTATTAGTGTACTCGAACAGTCAACTTGGTGACATGACTTGGTGGGCTGGCTTGGTGATCTGACCTGGCATGTGTACTTGAATAGTAGACTTGGTGAGTTGACTGAAAGAGTCAACTCATTGAGGTGATTGGGTGGGAGTGACTTGGTGAGCTGACCTAGAGAGTTGACCTAGGGGATGGGCTTGGTGAGAAAACTTAAAGAGTTGACTTGGTGAGCACACTTGAATTGTGAGCTTGGTGAGCAAACTTGGGGACTTGGTGGGACATGTGGGTGAGGTGACTTGGTGAGCTAACTTGGTGAGCAGATTTAAGTATTAACCTTGATGAGGTACTTTGGTGGGGTGACTTGATGAACAAACTCTGAGTCAACTTGGCAAGCGCACTTGAATAGTTGACTTGGTGAGTGTACTTCAATTTTTAGCTTGGTGAGTTGACTTGGGGAGTCGGCCTGGTGAGCTAACATGGTGAGTGGTCTTAAAGTGGCAACTTGGTGGGGCAAGTTGGCAAGCCGACTTAGCGAGGCCACTTAGAGATGCAACATGGAAAGCTAACTTGGTGAGCAAGCTCGATGAGTGGACCTAAAGACTAACCTTAATGAGGTACTTTGGTGGGGTGACTTGATGACCGAACTCAAAGAGTCAACTTGGTGAGCATACTTGCACTAGTACATTTGGGTTCAATTTTTGACCTTTATTGATCAAATTTTTGACCCAATTTTTGACCAAATTCGACCAACCCATTGGTCAAAATTTTTTTGCTCAAAATTTTGACCAACTCACTAGTACATGATTTTTCTCAATCATATAACTAATTATATATTCTTCATATTAGTTACAGTGAAAATTTTTCAAGCATTCTATAAAATAGTTCACATGTCTTGCCTATGATATGACATTTTACATGCATCCTACACTCTCTCATTTGGCTAATGATGGATTATGCAGAGTGATCCGAAACCAGGATGCTAAAAAATACACAATCAAATCCAAAATGAACTTGCGCTACAAATGGATTGTGGAAATATGATATTGGTAAAATTGCACGCATGTCTACCAAGACAATCACAACTTAAACATATATTTGTCCTGGTAGACATGCATGCAAAATTAACAATATCAGATTTCCATAATCCATTTGTAGTGTAAGTTCATTTTGGATTTGATTGTGTGTGTTTTTTAGAATCATGGTTTCAGATCACTCTACGTAATCCATCATCAGTCGGATGAGAGAGTGTAGGATGCAAAGGTCAAAAATTGAACCCAAATGTACTAGTGTTTCAACTCATAGAGGAAATCTTTCTGTAGGTCCACATTTTCCTCTCTGGAAAATGTATGGGGAAGAAAAAAATTCCCTTACCCATAATACAGAATAATAAAATAATGAACAATGGGACACTAGGATCTAGTACATCTAATTTAGAATTTAATATATGTATCCTAAGACGAAATGGTTTGACCTCTCAAGTTACCTAACCATAACTTTTAAATAGGGACTCATAGAGTCATGTGACTCATAGGTCACTATCACACTAATTCCAAATACAACCAAAAGAATTTTTTTTTAAAAGGATAATAACAATAATAAAAAAGTTAAATAAAAATAAAATAAAATAAGTTCAACAAGCTAATTGTATTTAAATCCTATTCCCACCACTCTAACTTAGGTGACTAACCCCTCAAGGAAAAGAAAAGAAATATATAAGTTCTAGGTGAATTGGAGAGTTGATGGGACCAAGGCACATTGTCTTGGAGGGTGGGCAATGATGACACATGATCCCACCCTTGGATTTTGAATAAGTGGGGAAGTTTTAAAAAAAGAGAAACAAAAGAAAATGTTTAAGTGAAGTCTGACTTACCTTTATGCCATCGGCCTTGGGAAGCCCACATACATGATGACCTAATAGGAAGTCAAACTCCCTTGGTGTCCACCATATGCACATAAAATCAATCGCCCACTTTAGGATACATGTGGGTCTTAGAATAGGGGTAGGTAATAGATGCAAATCCCCTCCATTTAGATTTAGGAAATAGTGTAATTATTGGTGGGGTAGGTATAGTTATGAAATAGGAAAAAAAGATATCTATATCGGTAAATGTTTTAGAATTAGGATAAGACAAGAAATTAAGGGTTGGAGGATTTTAAAATTTAGTTAGGGGTAGGTATATCTAGTAGCAATGGGATTAGGAGAGGGTACTTAATGGCCTAGATGTAATGTTTAAATAGGAAAAAAAAAATATCGGTAAATGTTTTAGAATTAGGATAAGACAAGAAATTAAGGGTTGGAGGATTTTAAAATTTAGTTTGGGGTAGGTATATCTAGTAGCAATGGGATTAGGAGAGGGTACTTAATGGCCTAGATGTAATGTTTAAATAGGAAAAAAAAAGGGGGAATTATTTGCATGGGTAGTTACATGTTAATAGAGATGTATTAGGAGTATTGGAAGGAATATCTCTATTCTAAGGTTAGTAGTTAAGTTGCTGTCTTTCTTTAAATTATAAGTATCTATGGTTAATATCATCAATTAGGTCACCAATTCAAATATTAATAATTAAATTATTATGATATAATTAAATAAATAAATAATAATAAAAGTAAAAATTATATATATATAATGGAATAATAATAACCAATTAAATAAATGTTAGAATAGAGAAAAGTAAGAATAAAGGAATAATTATATTATAATTATCAAATAAGGACAATGAGTCTTTTGGAAGTATCACTAAATTAAAATTTGAGAGCATAAATAATGAAGGATCAAATCGGATGTGGAAGTCCATAATCATAACCTAGATTATTGGGTATTAATAGATGATCATGTAATTTTAAGATGTATTTAATTTAGTAATATTAACTAAATAAATATGAAATCAAGGTGTAGGCAATAAATTCATGAAGATCGTACAACATGGTGAGATGACAAGAGTTTGTCTCATCAACTTGCTCACCATATACCCATATACATAGATTGGTTCACCATTCAATAGAGCATAGATTTATACGTACTACCTATAGTGCATCCTTTAAAAAAAAAATTAATTATTAATAATAAAAATATTTTTTAAAAAAATGGTTGTGTTTTTACCTCATAAAGTTGGGCATTACACTCAAAAACTTTGCATATATCACTTCACAAGAAGTTTAGATATCACTTATCATAATACAATTGCACACTTAATACACTCTTGAATTCAGAAGATGTCCTTTGCATAAATACCATGCATTTTCACAAATTGCTACTAAGTCAGCTAAGACCATAATATATTTTTCCAACTTAGAGTAAACATCTAGGATGTCAGCCCTAATTGGTCAAGAATTATTTTGTAAACAAAATAATTCCTTTACCTTAATTCTGTTATTTTGTTCACTGGTAAAACTTGAATATCTCTTTTCCATATAGTCAACACTGATGTTTGAGATTATACACATCACTAGCAACATGAATAATATCTCTATCTCACTTCTCTAGTCATAATATGACATCAGTAACAAGTTACATACAAAACAATACACTGATGTAAACCAATTTCATACTTAGACAATTTTTTGGGTACCAAAAGCTAAGTATCTTTATTTTTGAGGTTTTCTACAAGCATTTACATCATGTCTTTCCATAAATTACAACATTTACATCTTCATTAGCCAATTTCCAATAATCTCCCCCTTTGGCATTAATGGCAACAAAATAGGGAAAATTGGCTAAGTATTAATAACTTGTCAAAACATTACAATATCAATACATTAATCATCTTTTACAACTTATCCATCTTACATATGCTCTCCCTTTTGATATGATTTCATATCTTACCTTAAAATTTTCTTATGCATCTTATCCTCCTTTAATGTCAATGACAAAGGTCAGAATGTCAAAAACTATCAAAAACTAATCTGTTGTCAAAAAACTTTGTTCATCTACCTAACCTAATAATATCTCCATGCAATCATCAAAATTTTCCTTGAACTGTTTAAACCTTTTACCATGTATCCTTGGCTATTTCAGTAGAAGTGAGAATTGCACATAGGACATGTGATGCAATCTTAACTGCATTGAGATTGATGTATAAGAACTTTGAATAGGTTTCCTTAGCCTTGAAACACTCCACCAACTGTCTCTTAATAGTAGATATCTTCAAAGCAATGGGTTCTCTAAACTTTTATAATCTCTTCAAATTATGTTATTTCTCAAGTTCTAGTTTCTTGATATCACTATGAACACTAACCACTTGTCCTTCAAAGTCATCAACTTTGTTAGAAGGTTGTTGTATCTAGCTTGATAGAGCTTCTAGCTCATTTAAATTTCCTTCAATATTGCTATCAAAATCCTTAGTCAACTTATGAGATAATGTACAATACCTTTCCATCTTTTTGACATCTCCAAAGTTCCTTGATACAAGTATCAAGAATTAGCAAATCATTCTTGATATTTGACAAATGGTGCTAAACAGATTAGCATCATGTGAAGTCTAGGCCTTTGACTTTGCAACATTCAAAAAATTTGTAAATTCTTCATCAAAATATTTTAACAATTCTTGTGCCCTCTATTTAGGATCTACCTCTGTATGCTTGACTGCTAGAGTACTATGTAATCTATCAGTTACCTCCATCAAGGTTCTTTGTAAGCTCTTTACTTTTTTGTTCTTCTCAATTAGTTTTGTTAGAAATGAGATCAAGTTAGTTTGATCATCATCATCACTTGTTAGGATAGCAAGTTAAAGAGGAGTAGATGAATTAGATGGTTTAGTTTCATCTTACCTTTGCTTCTTCTCAGCTACCTCCTTTGTTATTCTCTCTTCTCCATGTTTTTCTTTTCTTTCCTTCTTTTTATTTTCTTCCTTCTCTACTCTTTGCTTCTTTTCTTCCTCTAATCTCCTTTTCATTTCTTCTTCAAGCAATTTCTAGTTGGCTTCTTTGGTCTTTTTCTTTTTTGCCTCTAATAGCCTCTTTTCTTCTTCAATTTGTTTCAATTGATCTTGAATATCTTCGGCCTGAGATTTAGGCTGATTAAAACTTTCAAAAGCATTTGTGTCATCAATGTTGATAGTAACATTGGTTTGGTCAATCTATATAGTGTTACCACTTACAGATACTTTCAAAGTTTTAGGTGCTAGTGTAGGTGTTTCCTTTGACTCTATCATCATCTGACTAATAGCTACAGTTGTTTCATTCCTTATTGTATTCTTCTCATCCACCATAAATAGAAATGGTTTCACCTTGTTTCTCAAGTAGGGTGCCAGCTTGTTCAAAAAATTCTTAACTTCTTACTCATCATCTATTTTACATTTTTTCCTTATCATAGACTTTTGAAGTTCTATATCCTCTTTTTGAGCTAGTGCTTTCTTCTCTATAAGTATTTCATAGAATTTCTAATTTATTGTGCCTTTAAAATCCTTAAGTTTTAGATTGTTAGCAATCATATATCTCATAGTAGAGATATCAATCTGATCTTTCTGAATATCATTATATAAATCATAAAATGTGTTTATCTGAACAAAGTTTCCTTCATTTGAAATGGTTGAGTTTATCTTCTCAATATTCGGCTTCCAAGGTTGCCTTGCTTTTCCTATTGTCAATTTACAAACAATAACTTTTTCTGACTATTTTTCTTCTTGTTCTCTTTCTTCTTATTTATTGGATTCCACAATTTTCAATAATGACTTTTGTCTTTTTCTTGGTCTAGTAGCCTATTGCTTGACTCTTTTGGTTTTGGTAGTCATAGCTTGTACTAATCTCTCAGATTTTCTCTTTGGATTACATGGTTGTTCAACCGATACTGTAGCATCTTGAATGCTCTATTCTGAAGATGTTTATGCAATAGACACACTAGATGGTTTCCCACCTGATAATGGTTGCACATACATTATTCCTTGTTTCATTTTTTATCTAACTGCCCATAAGTCACTTTCTATCATACCAACCTCACTTAAAGATTTCTTCATTATTGTCTCAATCTTTTTGTGAGATGCTTTTTTTAAGGATGATTGATGAGTTTATTGGGTAATCTCTTCATATGTCCCAAATATATACTCAACTTGGTCCTTCTCAAAGTTCAACAATAGATTAATATATCCAATTGCTACATCATCACTTAACTCATAACCTAAGGGATCAAGGAATGTTTCTTGAGGTTCTACTACCTGAATATGAGTTAAATCTATATCAACCATAACACATATATCATGTTTGAGTCTTTCTACAATTACAAGTGCAATTTTGAATCTTTGTTTCATCCCAATCTAAAAAAATTTCCTGATCAAATTTTTGCTATCCAAGATTTTGTCTTCTAGATGTCTTCTACATACATTCGTAATCTTCTCCATGGTACATCTCTCACCACTCATAATCTTCGTGACTGATAAGTATGGAAATCTCTTATGTACATGAAAAAGCATATGATTGATCAATGAATGAAATCTAAAAATACCATTCTTGGTCCTCTTTATTTTCTCTATTTTTTCAAGAAGTTGCATTCTTAGAATTTCACTTAGGTTAACTTGTTCTTTCTCAACACAAATCTTATAATTTGCATAGATGAATCCTACTAACAATTCATTAATCTTAGAACTTGCACAAATAGAATAGCGAATGATTCTGCTTAGGAATCTTACATCATCTTTTTTAATGGTGTCGATCTCTATCACCTTCCCATTATAAAGTGCCTTGGTGTAGCTTTCAAGCTTCTTCTTAACTAGTTTCTCACCTATAGGTACACTACCTTGTTTTCTAAGACCAGTTACCTCATGAATAAGGTTGGTTGAAATGTCAACTACATTGTCTTCCACCCACAATTTTCCATCATGAATTCTACTTAGTATGATTTGAGTCTATTCTTCATTGTCCAATTCTTGGTAGAAGTGATATTTGAATAGGTCTAGTTCTTTCAAATGTTCAAATTTGGGCTTTACTGACATATCATGGTTAAAGACAATTTCCATATCTTTGTTCATATATTCACTCCCAATAGTTTCAAACTTTCTATTAACATAACTTTTTATATCTTCCAAATACACTATGTTGTTTGGAGTAATAGTTAATGTTGAATTATGGTTCCTTTCTATAGGTTTCATGGAAACAACCTTCAATTCTAGTCTCTCCTCATTCTTAACATTATGAACTACTGACCTATCCATGATTTTATCATATATAAACTTTATCAAAGAAATTCTAGGAAGAAACAACAAAATACTGCTTTCCAAAAATAGGGTTTAGTGCTCTATGCTTCTAATGTAATCACAATGAAGCAGTAATCAATTCTATACTCCATTTTATTAATTCAATTCAAAATTGCATTACTTGAATACTTTGCAAACATGAAAAAGATGTCAATCACATTCTAAAATAAAATATTTTCTTGAAATATTTTTTCAATCTTCAGATGCTATCTAAATTTTATTATATCTTCCTTGCATCATGACAATGCTCCAAGAATCTTTGCTCCATGAAATTCTCTATAAAAACATAATTTTCATCTTCTGCTAGATAGAATTAACTTTCTTTGTAATAATAGTAACTCTTAATTCCTTTGTAACAAGTTTGAATAACCTCCAAATTGTAAGCAAGCTTATCTATAGTCTAAACTTATCTCGATACATCTTTTCCCAACTTCGCTACCCATAGTTCAATCTCTAAATGAAGTTTCAAATTCTAGCACTGTGAACAAGCTTAATTCAACTTAGTTTAATCAAACTTGATTAGTGAATTTTATATTCCTATCTTACCATCTTCTAACTTCTCTTTTGAGATGTCTAATCCTTTTATGAATGTCTCATTGAGTTCTTCTTGAAGTTTACTAACTATATTTCTTTGTTCATTATTGTCTTTCTTAGTTCTAGAGTTCCTTTCATGATTCCTTTTGTCATTTCTGACATTTCTTCAATTATTTTTTCTATTTCTAAATTTTCTTCCATTGTTCCTTCTATCTCCTAAGTTTCTATCCATTCTACAATACTTTGTTGTATGTATGATGTTGTTGCATAACTAACATACTGGATTTTTTCTTTTTGGATTATGTTGATCAACAAGTGCATGACAATTTTGGGCGATGTGTCCAAAGCTATTACACCTATAACACACAATTTGACTTATTTCTTCATAAGGTATTCCTTCTCTCAATGTCTTCTCATTAGATCTTTTCTATCTGTAGTATTAGTATTTCTAGACATTCTACTATTCTTCTATCATTATCATATTTAGGTTTCCTATAATCAATTTCTTTATGACCCATACCATGAAAATTATAAAAATAAGAAATTGTAACATGATTTAATGATTTATTTATACAATCTATTTTCATATGACCTATTTCATTACATGAAAAACACTTACCTCTAAATTCATACCTAGTTTCCTAAAGAGATTCAACTTGCTTTGGTTCATCTAATATCTCAACTTCCTTGTCTTTTCGAACTTCTTTAGTTTTATTAGAAGATTTACTAGATTCAATATTATCATTAGATTTATCTTTTCCTTTTAGATCTGATCTATTTTTAGGTTTCTTTGCAAACATGTTAAATAGATAACCAAGACTAGTCTTATCATAGGTAGGTCTTTATATTGACATTGAATCATCAAGATTTTTCTCTACTAGAATAAAGTTTTTCAAGTTGTTTGTTGCACTAAGTAAGTTCATCTTTCACAATAGTGTTGTACTTATGAAATTATTCATGATCTTCTTTCAACTTTTCAAATTCAGATTTCTTCTTCACCAGACTCACTCTAAGATCTATATTTTTAGTCTTCAAATCAGATTCAAGTTTTCTAGGATCATTCTTCATAGTCAACTTTAGATTGGTAATCTTCAATTCATGATTCAAGATCCTAAACTCAATATTTAGTTTTAAATAATCATCATCACTGGTTTTAGATTTAGTATGTTTAGGCTTGGATTTGAAATGTTCAATCTTGTCCTTCAACTGTCCAATATATACCTTGGAGTCATCATATATATTTTTCAGCTTATCTCTTTCTTCAGTAAGGATATCAATTTTTTCAAGTGCCTCTTCAAGGTTCTTCATCAACTATTCCATATCCATAGGAATATTACTCAAGCTATTAAGCATCTTCTGAGTAACTATGCTCTGATACCAATTGTTAGAAATAGCAATTACTAAGAGGGGGTGCAGGGGGGGTAGCTTGAATCAGTAATCTACAAAATTTAGTCACCAATTGAATAGTATTTATTACTTTGAACTATACATAAGAAAGTAAACAAATAATAACAATAACCATGCATAAAGATAACTCATAACACCATATTTTGTTAACTAGGGAAACCCTAGCCAAGGGAAAACCCTGGTGGGGATGATACCCTCTAGATGCTATACTAATATATATGTTCCTTGTCAAAGTATGGACCCTATTAGGAGTCAATGAGAAAATTTAGTATAAAGAGTCCCTGTTAGGAGATTCCAACCCCATTAGGAGTTATAGTACAGTAGATGCAAGAAGAGCTCACTACCCAAACATGCACTTCCAATTACAAGAAAAGCTCACTGCCAAAAAAGTAATTAGTCCTCAGGTATATAGGTGCTATAACTTCTTTCTTGATTGATCTCTAACCTTAGCTCAATCTTGGATCACAAAATAAAGTTCTCAAAAACTTTGCATATATCACTTCACAAGAAGTTCTCATATCATTTATCATAATACAATTGCAGACATAATAAATTTTTGAAATCGCAAGATGTCCTTGCTGAAATACCATGCCTTTTTACAAATTTCTACTGGACCATAATATACTTTTCCAACATAGAGTAAACATCTAGGATGTTGGCCCTAATTGGTCAAGTAATTATTTTGTAAACAAAAAAATTCCTTTACCTTAATTCCACTATTCTATTCACTGGTAAAACATGAATATCTCTTTTCCATATAGTCTATACTGATGTTCAAGGTTATACACATCATCATCAACATGTATAATATATCTATCTAACTTTGCTAGTCATAATATGATGTCAATAACAAGTTACAAAAAAATACACTATTATAAACCAATTTCATACTTTGACAACTTTCTAGGTAACAAAAGCTAAGTATCTTTATTTTTGAGGTTTTCTACAAGCATGCACATCATGTGTTTCCATAAATGAAAAAAATTACATATCTTCATTGGACAATTTTCAACAATTGGCTTCTTATCTTCTCTTTCCCTCTCTTCTTGGAGGAATTTCCACCAGGTTTGGGCTAATCCCCTCTATCTTGATTTAGCAACTTTCACCTTTTGAGCCTCTGTGATTCCTTCAAACTCAAAATGAGTTTCCATTCCCTTTATCCATTTCATAACTATAGCTAAATCCATCTTACCATTAAACATGGGTATTACCTCAAGATCCTTTCCACCCAATGCTTTGATAAATTTAAGGAAGGGTTCTTCTTACAATGGATGATTTGGTTCAAGGATTATATCCTCTTCATCCACTTCCTTTCCCTTTTCTTCATCATCTTCTAATTTCCCTTTCACCTTATCAGTTGCTTCTACAACTTAATCAAGTTTTATCTTCATAGCCTCTAAGGCTTCCTCTAGGAGTTTATTGCTCTCCCTTTTCTGAGTTACTTCTCTAAATAACTCTTCCTCTGTCACCATGGTGGTTTCTCCCAAAAACTCTGACATATACAATGTCTTAACCCAAACCTTTTACTAGTTCTCATACTAATTTGATGGGGAGGATCCTAACTCAAGGTCTAAATCTCTTCTAGGACTCTTCCAAGCTTCTTCTTAAGCCTCTTTGGGTTCTCTATTTGGACCTAACTAAATAGGAACATCTCCTTAATTCCTCCACTTCACTAATCCTCACCTATCAAGTAATCACTCTCCAAACATTTCCTTACTCCTTTGCAATTTCTAGGATCAAAATTAAAATTAAAAATGTAGGGTCAACCCCAATTTTAGATGGTGTGGAAGCCCATGTCAATTTGATACTTTTTAGGGTCATCATGATTTCAAGACCCATAGTTTTCTTAATGATCTCTTCAATCCCCTCATAATAGGGCTAGTATCCTTTTGACACCAATTAGTCCTCCTTCTTGAGTTTTTATGAAATAACTCTAAAAACTCCTAAATAGAGTGCCAAACTAATATTGGATGTAAATACTATTTTAGATTAGTTCTAAGATTTTCTTTTTCTCAGATCCAAACTCATTTGTGTAGTAGATTTCCAAATACCCCTATTCTAAAGGGTTTGTGGATGACCAATCTTTGCAAGTGATCAAAGAGCACGTAAATGAACTCAACTTCTCACCAAATCTTGGTCTAAGCATATTTAGTCAATTCTCTACACATCCATGCTTCTAATTGGCATAAACCAATCCATCCATCATTGCCTTGAATCTCTACAACACCTTCAAACACCTAGCTAGGTAAAACAATCTCTACTAGGGCTTCATTGTAAAAATGGAAAACCATCATCAAATTTTCCCAAAAGACATATTTTAAAATTATATATAATGCTCTTCTTGATTGCAAGAGGCCATAGAAGTTCAACTATTGGATTTAAAGATACAACCATTTCTTGGCAACTTACTATGACAATCCAACAAACAAGTCACTATAGAAATATTTACAAAATATGTATCAAACCATTTCAAATTGTAAAATCAATGTTATAGTAAGAAACTAGAAATAAAATGCTAATTAGAAATGCAACAAAGATTACCAAGTCAATCCATTAAGGTGTGGTATAGTGATTTGTAAATGGAATGAGATATACTATCTTTGTATTACCAATTGCTTTCAAGTACAACTTTGTATAGTAATAACTCCAACCCTTGTCTTGGGATTTTCATAAGATTATATAGTTATTTTTACCATGTGGAAACTACCTGTATGACCCTCCAACTAGTTTTGGGCAAGTTACACTTGTTTGTGCAAAATTGCAAAGTTGTCATGAGTAACTCTACATCTTTTTGCATTCTAAGACAATCTAAACTCAAATCCACTCCAAATGAACCTAGTTTGGTTCAAAATAACTATTTCACATATTTTAACACCTTTCCAATCATTTTGGGGTCAAAGTCATCATTTGACCATATTTGACCTACCTAGGATACTTGTGCACTTATAAAGTTATATTGACAACCCATCAAGAAATCTTGTGCCAATTACCTATATTGGACTACTAAACTACTCAAAAACACACACTTGGGATTAAAAACCATCCCTCATTCACTTGTGGTATGACTAGGAACACTACAAGCCAAAATGGCTCTAGAGTTTTACCAATACTCTAGATGCTCCTGCACCAAATTTGTAGTCACTTGTGAGTTAAGATCTACACGATTTACCACTCCCCATCATTTCTTGTTTATCTGAGATATATATGCACATGTACATGCTCATATTTTATGATAGTTGCAAGTACCGGGCATTGACCTCCTTAAATTGTTAGGATGAGCATGCCATATCGCAATAAATCAATGGTAAGAATAGGGAGATAATGTTCAGGTCGAATCCCAACCAAAGCCTAATTACTTGTCCTAAGAAGGACATTTATATGACTTCTTACGCTTTTGTAACTTGCATGTTTTTCTTTGTGTGTGTTGTTTGACCTTGACTTTGGTCTATTTTTCTTATTTTTTTTGTGGGTTTTGACTATGTGATTTGCTTGATACATGGTTTAATTATGATGCTTGGATTAATCTCTTAATATTCTAGTTATTAAATATTATTTGATTTAGAAAGAAAATTAATAAAATATGATAATATCTTATTAATTAGAAACTAATTAAATATATATTTTAATTTAATTTAAAGACTTGATTTAAGAGTTTAAATTGAAAAATTAAGTAAAAAGGAGGATTAAAATATTAAAGAGTAAATATTATTTTATTATTATTATTTGATTAATAATAATAAAATAGGAGTTGCACTTAAATAGTAGACTTTAATTATTATTCTTAATTAAAATAACAAATAATGACTCTATAAGTATCATGCAAAATAAATAAAGTGGAGAAAAGAAAGAAAATAATTTTATAAAATTAAAAGTGCATAATTTTTTTTTATTAAATTAAGTTATTTAATATTTATTAAAAGTGAGTGACTTTTTATTAAAAATTAGGAAACCCTAGTTAGGGTTAGATCTCTTTATTACAGGCTTTTTGGTCATTTTAGAGATAAAAAGGTTATGGGAGAGAAAATGGATGGAGAGTTAGAATTAGTAGGTTTACAAAGAGGTTCATGGTGATTTAAGTTGAAGTTAAAGAGTAAATTCAAAGATTAGGAATATTTTGGATTGCGTGTTTTGAGCTTGTGTTATCTTAAAAATTATGTTGATAGGTTTGAGGTAGGGTTTGAGAACCTTGTGAACCTTTCATTAAATAAAACTGTCTTCTTCATGCCTGGTGGATTACATTGTAGTGATTGTTAAAATTTATGAATGGTTTTTATTTGTGAAATTCAAAAAGAGAAATTTCTTCTTGGTTACATTCTTTTTGAGAAATTAGATGGAAGAACATTTATTGTTCTTGTGTAGAAAATTGTGATAAAATCTAAATCTAGACACCCTTCTTTTAAAATTAGCAAACCTATGTTGCATGAAACCTATCAAAACCCTAGGTTCTTCTTGAGAAAACTTACATACAAAATAATTAGAAAATATGAATATCCATCCAGTTTAGAGTTTGATTAAGTATCTTTCTAGATAATTTATAAAATTAAAAAAAAATTGAAAGTCAAAGATAAACTAGACATTGTCATTCATATTATAAATTAAATCTAATATTAAAAATATTTTAAAAATTGAGAAAATTTATATGTCAAAATATATTTAGATATTTTATAAATAAAATAGAATATGTTTATTGTGAAAAGAATTATGCTTAAATATATATGTGCAAATCAATGTAGTTATGCATGTAAATGAATAATTACAAATGAATTAGTGCATATTAGAAAAATTAATATAATAATCATACATGCTTAAAAGTAAACATGCATGTGAAAATAATGCAAGTTTAATTTTTATGTTATGTATATTAATTTTTTATATATTAATTATATATATATATATATATATATATATATATAATTTATTTTGAAAAATTAAAGAAATAGTTAAATTATTATTTTTATATGTGAGTTGAAAATAAATAAATAATAATAATGCTTTTATATATACAACTAAGTTCAAGTTAACTCTTGGTGGAATATAATCTTTTTAAATACTTAGAAATGCATGTGTAATTATAAGTTAGTAAATATTTAATTATGATTTAGTTATATTTTAAGTAAAGTTATAATGAAGTTAACGAGATAATCATTTATTTATGGTGAGTAGATATAATAGGTGGAATTATATTTATATTAATTGTAATCATAATTTAGTTATAATTATGATTCAAGTTGGATTATTTATAATAGAACTATGAGTTCAATGGAAATTAAATATTAATATTGAACTTATATGAAAGCTAAAGTAATACTTTAAGAATGATATTGATATTAATATCTAATATAATGCTTTATGTTATTAAATAAGACATTTATAATCTAAAACCATTTAAATTAATAATATGATAGAATGTTATACTCAAAATTGATAAAATATTAATGTAGTTAATATTTAATTAAGTGATGATTCTTGAGGTGATATTAAGTTATTCAAAAAATTATAGGAAATAATATCTTTATAATATTGATTAATCATAGTGATTAAATATATATGAAGTATTTATTTACACTAGTACCATAGGTATTCATGGATGTTTTGAACATAAAATCTTAAGCCAAACTGAACTTTAGAATATAAATTAATATAGTTGCAAAACTAAACTTGTATGATTATATTGATTTCTTAGTATATAGTTTTGTTGGAATTTCTTTTATGATTTTTTGGGAGTTATGTAGTTAGCCAATTAGTATTGTGCATGAGAGGCTATGGGATTTTATTTTCTATGTGAAATGATATAATAATTTTTATACCTTGATTAGTCTGTGTATGGTTTAGAGTATAAGTTTGAGTGATCCTCCTTGATCCGATCATTATGTCTTTTGACCAAAATGGGTGATGGCCATTATTTTGTTAAGTTTGATTTACCTAGTCACCTTATGTTATCATTTAGTTGATGTATGTTTTAGATGTATGTGTTTTGGATTATGTTATCTTGTGATTTAGTCTATTATTTGAATGATTATCTTTATGTGTGATGTACACTATGATGGAGGTGGATGTTATTGACATTGGTTTATCATTATTGTCATGATTATAATATTTTTTGGATTGCTACTATGATTATGAGATATCCATTATAGAATGGATAATTCAATGAGATATTATATTGAGATGGCCATAACATCCTTGTGTGAATGTGATATTCTTCCATATGCTCCATTATTTTACTTTGATGACTTTTGTGATTATGATTTATGAGAATGTTTTTGGTATTATTTGGACTATTTTGAATGGAGCATTAGGGTAGGTTATCTAGGTGTACAAAAGGGGAAGTGTCTTGCAATGGTGGTTAGGACCTTAAGTGGTTGCAAGGGTAACTCATTGTAAGTAACTTAATTAAGTGATAACACTACACATTAAATGGGGGATTTTAAAAAGATTTAAAAATATTGTTCATTTCCCATGTCTTGAGCGCTAGTATAGGAAATGATGGGAGTGAAAGAAAATGATTGATTGTGATATTTCATAGTTCATTTCCTTGTCTGTACAAAAGGATTACTAATGATACATAGATTCACTAGTGAGTCAGAGTCCAAAGTTACTATCAATGTAAGTTCCTTAAAGTTGACTCATGTGATGACACTTCCCCATATGCATCTTAGGTTTCCTATATATTTATATTTATATTGATATTTCTATTTTGGGTTGCCTCTAGGATCATCTTTTTGTATGAGTAGTACCACTTGTTGTAGAGAGATTTTAGGATCACTTCCTAGGATTTGTGTTTTTAATTTTGTGGTTAATTAGTTGTATGTGGATGGTACATTATCTCCCCTACACAGTGGGAGTGGGAACTTGATTAGGTTACCATGGGGTTGGGAGGTGCTAACTTATTACCACTTGGGTTCCCCCTTAGACGGGCACTGATATTGGATGTTCATTGATGTAGGTGTAACATTATCATTCTTATTCTTCTCTTAGAGATTTTTATTCAAATGTTTTATCTATGTAATCATGTACCTTAAATCTTGAGATCTTATGAGATGATGTATTAGTTATTGATGTACTTGTATTTATTATTACATACCCTATGACATGTGCATTGGATGTTGTTATTTGGACATGTTGCATTGTATCATCTATATTTATGTATCTATTTATGAGATTATATATTTGTTATTCATGTATGATTATGGATATTGTACTTAAGATTGAAACTAAATAATAAAATTTTCTTAACATGACTCAATGTGAAAGAACCTTTAAGGAATGCAAATTTTATTTGTAATTGTTTATGTGTACTTGATGTATATGTGTATTTTACTTATGCATTGTTATCTTGATGTTGTATAAATTTTTAAGGAAAATAAATGCTTAGTAAAATATTGTAACATAGTAGATTAATTTCTCTTAAGTTTTTGAGTAGGGCATTACATCTTGTATTAGAGCTTAAATATCTACACTAGGAACTCTAGAACTATTATGTGCCACTAGATAAAAAGCAGTAGAACCTGAAATAAGATTTAAACAACAAGACATATCAACATTAAAGTTAGAGAACATAGATTGGACAAGAAAATTGATAAATAATAGATTTTAAAAAAAAATGAAACTTTCATTCATAACACTTGGCTTTTGATATTCTCTTTTTGTTATTGTATGGATTTTCATTGTTATCTTATAGCTTATTTGGAGTTCTTCTTGATTAAGTTAGAATGATAAAACTTGTTTCTTATAAACTTGGTTATGTAACTTTGATTTCTAGTCGATGCTTAGACTCATGCATATTGATTAGATCTTATTGTGTATTGCATACTATTTTGTGTAGGTGTTGTAATAAAATATAAAAACATAGGAGTTAAGTGTGAAATTAGAAGTTAATTCATAGAATTTTCATTTATGTCAAATGCATCATGCAAAATTAAAATAATGCATTACATATTGTGATTTATGCATTTATAGTGATGGGTGTGTGTCTTATCCTAGTAGGTCAATTGGATCAAGTACTTTAGTTCATAATTGGATTATGTTTTAATTTCATAAGAGGATAATTTGAAATATGATATAGTAGTAGAAATTTATAAAATACAGTTAGAAACATTGTTTTAGACATGCACCATGTAGATTTTCATGTATTAACAAACTCAAGCATTATAATAAAGTATGCAATCATTGTCACTAAGTTGGGATCATAAATGCATGGAATAACATGAAAGATATTTGTAATATTCATTAATGAATCTATCTTTTCATTTTGTTTAAGATGTCATGAAGTAGTTACTCCCTAGTTCATGGCTAGCACTAGTCACCTTGTTATGTGAAACATGTTCTTGTGGAAATTTATTTTTGGTTATTTATGATTTGTTTGTGTTGTGAGTGGGTTAGCATTGAATTTTTGAAATTTCTTATGCCTATATTAGTCAACTTTCTCTCTTTTCACTATCTATTTTGTGACACTAGTCACACTTGATTTACTATTGAAAATCATCACAATGTTGTTTTCATTTTCTATTGAACTTGATATTTTCTCACTTGGATTTTCCTTTGAGGTCAATGGTGATTATCTAAATGTTTGATATTGTTGGCCCTATTATGTGAGAATTATTTCTTCTATCATGATCATCAAGGACCTTTAATAGTACATGTAAGGGAGGACATTGTGAGATTGCATTTTGACTAGATGTAGAAAGGAAAGCCATTTGGATTACATAGGTTGCATTAATATCACATTATTATGATTGGGTGAATGTTACATTAACTAGGATTGCATGGGATTCTCAACTCATTATTCAAATGTAACAATAAATGTTGAATATCTTTTATGATGTTCATACAAACCTAAACCTACTTAAGAAGATTGTTAATGGAAGAATGTTTGATCAATTTGCTTTTCAATTTATGCTTAAAACCAAATTTATATTGCTCTTAGTAGTTGGATGTGTATACTTGGTTATTTGGATTGTATTAATTTCCTATTCGACCCCTTTGTATGATATTGTGGATATTAATTTTGACTTGGACTATCTTAGTAGTGATAGTTGGCTTCCAAGAGTATGCCTATTTTAAAGAGGCGGAGGGTGTAATACCCCTCCTTTACTATCATTGTACACTCTATTGTTAAATTTCTATCTGACTCTTCTATGGGAATATTTTCCCTTAACTAATATATTAAATACAATACTTTTTTATGTAGGGTAATTGATTATATCACACAATAATGGTTTCTTACTTTTAATGATGATGCTTCAATTGCTCTTAATTAGTGAATGTAACTACCTTCACAATGATGTCTTATGATAATATGTGTCTTTGAATGATGTTTACCATATCTTCATGATGACGAGTTGTTTATGTTAGAATATGATGATATTTATAGTCATTCTTTATTATTTATACTTACCCCATACTTGAACATGTATGGTGTGTGTGTTTGATTTACTTTTCAGTCTGATCCTTCTGATGTGGTTGAGGAAGGGAGTTGTAGTAACTTGGGAGTCAAGAGAAATGTATCACTCCCTTCTATTGCTTGGTTATCTTAGATATATATGCACATGTACATGCTCTTCTTTTACCAATCTTATAGATATTAGGCATCAACTTCCCTGAATTGCTAGGATGAGCATGCCTTATCACAATAAAACAATGGTAAGAATGGGGAGATAATATTCAGGTCCAATCCCAACCAAAGCCTAATTACTTGTCCTAAGAAGGACATTTGTTTGACAACCTACCCTGTTGTAACCCATGAGTTTTTCTTTGTATGTGTTATTTGACTTTGATTTTGGTCAATTTTTCTTATGTTTTTTTTTGTGGGTTTGACTATTTGATTAATTTACTTGATAAATGGTTTAGTTATGATGCTTGGATTAATTATTTGATATTCTAATTATTAATTATTGTTTGATTTAACAAGGAAATTATTAAAATATGATGATATTTAATTAATTGGAAATTAGTTAAATATATATACATATTAATTTAATTTAAAGACTTAATTTAAAAGTCTATATTGAAAAATTAAGTGAAAAAGAGAATTAAAATATTAAAGAAAAAATATTAATTTATTATTATTTTTATTTAATAATGATAAAATTAGATTTTTTTTAAATAATGGAATTTAATTATTATTATAAATTAAAATAATAAATTATGATTCTATAAGTGTCATGCAAAATAAATAAAGTGGGGAAAAGAAAGAAAATAATAATTTTAGATTAAAAGTGATTTGAGTGTGCATGAAAAGATTTGTTAAATTAGGTTATTTAATACTTAGTTAAAAGTGACATTTTATTAAAAATTAGGAAACCCTAGTTAGGGACAGAGCTCTTTGTTAGAGGCTTTTTGGTCAATTTAGAGATAGATAGGTTTTGGGAGAGCAATTGGATGGAGAGTTAGAATTAGTATGTTTACACAAAGTTTCATGGTGATTTAGTATTGAAGTTAAAGAGTAAATCAAAAGCTCAGGAGTATTTTGGATCACATGTTTTGAGCTTGCATTATCTTAGAAATTCCATTCATAAATTTAAGGTAGGGTTCAAGAACATTGTGAACCCTTTCTTTAAAAAAATGTCTTCTTTGTGCATGGTTTTTATTTGTGAAATTTAAAAGACAAATTACTTCTAGGTTACAATCTTTTTGAGAAATTAGAAGGAAGAAAATTTATTGTTGTGTAGAAAATTCAAAGCTTTGGAGTACTTTGGATCACATGTTTTTAGCTTGCATTATCTTAGAAATTCCATCGATAGATTTAAGGTAGGGTTTGAGAACGTTGTGAACCTTTCCTTTAAAAAAATGTCTTCATTGTGCATGTCAATTTGCATTTTAGTGATTATTAAAATTTATGAATGATTTTTATTTGTGAAATTTAAAGATAAATTACTCCTGGGTTACAATCTTTTTAAGAAATTAGAAGGAAGAAAGTTTATTGTTCTTGCATAGAAAATTTTGATAAAATCTAAATGTAGAAACTCTTGTTTTAAAAGTAGCAAAACCATGTTGCATGAAACCTATCAAAACTCTAGGTTCTTAAAAACTTGCATGCAAAATAATTATAAAATATGAATATTCATCCAATTTAGAGTTTGATTAAGTGTCTTTGTAGATTATTTATAAAATTACAACAAACTAAAAGTCAAAGACAAACTAGACTTCATTCAAATTAGAAGTTAAATCTAATATCTTAAAAAAATAGAGAAATATTATATGTCAAAATATATTTACATATTTTATAAATAAAATAGGATATATTTTTTGTTAAAAGAATTGTGATTAAAAATGTGTATATATATATATATATATATATATATATGCAAATTGAATGTAATTATGCATGTAAAAGAATAAATACAAATGAATATATTTATGCTTGTAAAAATGAATAAATACATGTAACAAAAATTGATATAATAATCATGCATGCTTAAAAGTAAACATGCATGTGAAAATAATGCATGCAAGCTTAGTTTTGCTTTATATATAAATTTTTTTGAAATTATTTTTTAAAAAAATTATACACTTAAAATTTGTCAAGTCAATTAATTGAATATTTCAATATTTAATTAATTTTTTCCCTCTATTAATTATGATAAATTATTTAATTTATTAAGTTAATTCACTTTCTATTAATTAATTAATATTTTTATATTTGATTAATATTATTCTTCTATTAATATTAATAAATTATTTAATTTATTAAGCTAATTCACCTAAGTTAGTTACACTATCCTAACTCTTCTAAATGATCTCATTAAGTGATTTATTTAAATTGTTTAATTACCTGCTCACTTAAATCACTACATCTTCTTCCACTTCTCCTACTGACTTGGAGTTAGTCAATCCACCTCAAGTAGTCAACAATGATTCATATGACACTTGTCCATGTAGTCCTCTTTATAGATAGAGTCCTCTCAAGAAGCCTTAATTAGATGTCTTCCACGTGCCCTTCTTGTTCCTTCCATTTCTCTTCTCTCAACTCCTTCAATTGATTCAATCTCACCCATCCATGTGTCCTATATTATTTCTCCATTGTTAGATGTTTCCACCTAGGCTAGGGTCATTCTAGAGTCTTTTAAAGGAACCCCCATTCCCTCACAATGAGAACCACATTTTTACACCTACAAATAACAATATTTACAATTAGAGTAATTAGAATTTACAATAAATTATCCATCAAATCCATAGTTGTTCACCCATCTCCATTAGAATATTAGTTCTCTCATCCATCCATATTCATCATTTGCATTTAGTATTCGAGGATCATTTGGATAGAATCTTGCATTGAAGTTCATAATCTCCAAAACCTTGAAGCATCTTGAAGAAAGGAGTTGATCATGATTAGAGGGCTCACAAATTAGGAAACTCAATTTTAGGAGGAAAATGGAGGCATATTACATTTGGTAAGGAAAGGTAAAGATTCTATTTTAAATTTTAATCCTCACTAGGTATGCATTTGTTAGCTTAGATTGATTGTTTAGGCATTGTCACTTATTTCTGCAAACACTTTTGGCACCTACCTAGGGCACAAATGTTGATCTTAGATTGGTTCTGATAGTTGAGTATCAACACACTTAAGAAACTTTCTAAGTTCATGTTGAGTATAATATTCATGTCAAGTTGAAATGAGTGTTGAGTGACTCAGGTGCTGAGTCACAATATGTGTAGAGCCAAAAATTTAGTAAGTGCTAAGTCATTCAGATGTTGAGAAAATAGATAGTGTCGAGCGAGTATATGTGTTGAGTGAACAATAGATTCCAAGCAAGTTCAAGTGTTGAGCTAGATATATTTTTAATATGTACTTAGCATCAGTAATTAGTAAGTGCTAAGCGACATAGAATCAACATAAGAGCTTGTGCCTTCACAAACTAAGATGTAAACTATCTTTGAACCAACATATGGATAGATATCAAAGCTTAGAGATAAGATCACATATATTTAGATTCCCTATGCAATCAACATGCAACTAGTGAGAAAAATGGAAGGATTTGAGCGAGAAAATTGGATGAATCTCAATCGTAGATTCATACCTAACCCTAAGTCACAAAATATTTTTAAAGAGAGACAAAGCCCCATAATTCAAAGAGAGTGTGAGAGAGAATGCATGGGAGGAGATAATTCTAGCAAAGATTTGAAGAAAGTAAAAGGGGTGGATTGATCAAGTTGAAGGTGACTTAGAAGAAGGACAGAATTGCAGAATCAGTTAGTAGAAAAAAGGATCAAGGCTATAGCATTTTCATATTAGATCAAAGAGGATTGAGATGAATGGAATTGGAATCTGAAATTAGAAATATTAGATGATAAGTGTATCAAATCAAACATTATATTGTACTCTCTAATAATTGTTATAGTAGAATGAAATCCTATGGAATTAGGTTGGTTTAATGGCCATCGTATAAATCCTTCAATAGGGTGAAATTCCAAGTGAGTGTTCTAAAGTTCTTTAGCTAGGGACACTTCTAATAGGGTGTTAAAAGCCTTTAATAGGGTAGGATGTAATAATCCTTGTAAGCCTTTAACATGGCAGGCCTTTCATAGGGTAGATCATGAGAATGGTCAAAACATTTAATCTTAATAGGTAAACTTTATTGATGTAGTAGTGAAGAGTTGTGGGTGTCATCCCCACCCCAATTTTACCTTCTCATTGGAGGGTTTCTGGGTAATCATATCTGGTGTCAAGTGTTTATGTGGATGCATTTTCTTTACATGTTATTTCTATATGTTTATGCATGCAATATTTTAATGTTGAAAGTTTTATTGGTTAGAGTTTAGTAGTTTTTATTCAACCCCCCTCCCCCCAAGAAGTATATTTCCCACTTGTAAATTCCAACAATTGGTATCAGAGCTAAGTTCTCATTAGGAGAAGCCTTACAGCTTGGAGAAAATATCTTGACATGGAAGTCTACGAGTTGGGAAAGACCATTGATAATTAGGAGATTGAAATTCATCTCTTACTCCAACAATTGGATGAAGCCAAAGATGCTTTGAGGAGTTTGTTAAAGAGAAGGAAAGAGGTTGCCATAGCTAAAAATGACACCCAATACAAGGAGATTGACAACACAAAGTTATTTGTGGATGGTAACTCTTGTGAGTTTGGCACAACAATTGTAGATTTTATGGATAGAATAGAGCACAAGCTAAGGAGATCAGAAATCTCATGTTGGAGCAAGAATCACAAGCAATATAGCTATGTGAGGTGATTGAACAAAAGAAGAAAGCTATAGAAGACAATTCCATGATTGAAGAAGACAAAAGAATCTTGTCAAATAGATTGGAAGAAAAATCAACAGAGTTTTCTAGGATCTCAAACATGCAACTAGACACCCTAAATCAAATGATGAATGCCCATCATGAGTTGAATGACAAGGACATTAAGATAAGTACATTAAAGTTACAGAATGAGCAACTGCAGAATGACCTGAAAAGAGAGGAGTTTTTTGAAAGCTTCAACAAGCCAAATGATGCCAACAAGTACTTTGAGCAACTAATGAAATCCCCTAGATCTAGTAAAGACAAATCAGGTTTGAGCTATAGAAGCACTAAAGAAGGAGAATCATCCAAAGCTGCTGAGGAAAGAAGCAATAAAGGTAAGAACTCTAAACCTTCTTGTCATCATTGTGGAAAGAAAGGACATATAGCTAATGTTTGTAGGAACAAGAATGGTAGTTGGAATGCCAGGCCAAAGAACATGACACATTGTTACAAGTGCAACAAACAAGGTCATTAGGCACATGAATGCAGAACTAGGACTATGCATGCACCAAGATTTGAAGGATTCTACTACAATTTTCATAAGTTTGGACACAAAGCCTTTGAGTGTAGATCCAAGACCACATGGTCATCAAACAAGAGAAGAAGCCATGAAAATTCATATAATTAGAACTACAATATAAGACAGTTGTCACTACTATCAAGAGTATGGACATATCTCTGAGAATTGCATAACAACATATTTTAGTGGAAGCTATAGAAAATGGCTACACCAAACTACATGCTTTAGTTGTTTGAAGATTGGACATATCAACAAGCACTCAACTTAGAGTCAAACAAAGGCACCCAACTTAGAGTCAAACAAAGGAAAAGGCAAGGTAGATGTTGAGCACATTAGAGGAGAGATGAATAAGACATGGAAGAAGAAAGATGGATGCAACACATCAAATAGAGGGATCACTTCACCTAAAGGGTTAAGTGGTCATACTTCATCAAACTAAGCTAGAGAAGGTATGTGGGATTGATATTTAAATGCTTCATCATACATCAGTTCCTAGATAAGTTAGCACTAAAAAGGATAGATGATGGAAGGTCAAATCTTCAAAGTTTTTCATCTTACTACCAAGTGTGAAAAGTTCACTTCAGATGTTGAGTGAATGTTAGTATGTGTCAAGTTGTCAGCCAAAGCTAGTTAGAGCTGAGTGTGTAGTTGTTGCTGAGTAATAAGAAATTCCTATTGAAGCCAAGTAAGGGTAACTCTACAGGATGTCACATGATGAAAAATTAATGGAAGCCAAGTATTGAAGGGTATAAAGTTGATTTTTCAATCATTTTGCATCATTACAGACATAGAGCAAGAGTGGGAAGAGTACAAAAGTGATTAGCGACTAGAGATTGAAATGTTTGAGCAGATTCCAATGGTAATCAAGCATGATTTAATTGATTTAAAGGTATTTCTCAAGTGCCGAGTTACGTAGTTTCAAAGTTTAAACCCTAGTTTGCAAAAATGGCCTCCAATTCTAAAAACCCTAAGGATAAGGAACTATTTGAATTGGTGCACTATCCATTATTCTTGAAAAATTCATAATAGTCCAAGATGTAAGAGAGTGTTATAATTGTAAGGTTGGAGCAATTGGTGACATGGAAATTCATTAGGCCTATAAAAAACTATGTGACAATGGGGTTTTGAAGGAAGAATTTCAGATTGTTGAGAGAAAGTGCTTAGCTCGTGCCTTAGATTTTCCCACCATCTTCAAGACTAAATGGATAAGAATTGTGTAAAGAAAAATTCACAATGGATGCCTATGGTTAGAAGGAGGGCCCATCAAGTTGTCAAATAGAATCATACATGGGGTGATAAGATACCCAACCCTAGAATGGACAAAGACCCTAAGAAGTGACTCAAAAGAAGCTATTGAGAAGAAAATTGGGGCAAAATGGAATAAAAGAGGCATGACCATTGACACAATCAAAGATCCACTTCTAGAATTTGTAATTAGGGTCATACCCCACAAATTCTATCAATTAAGCTAACTGAATAGTGTACCATGTATTGCAGTTGATGTGGGATACAAATTTATTAAGAAGGATCATACATATGATCTAGCAAAACTGCAACTGTAGCAGATTATGGAGAACCTAGGAGCAATAAGGAGATCCAAAAGTGCTTAATGTAAGTTTGGATCAATTTTGATATGCATCTTTTCCTATGTTCAAAATGAATTTCCCTCTTTTGGAAAGATAGGTTGGAAGACCAATAGGTCTATAGTTGTACTGATAAATGAGTACATAGAGCACATGGGAGCTAATTTTGAAACCCTCATGACAAGCTATTTTAAGGACTTTAAGAAGTCCATGAAGCAAAGACTAAGGATTCTAGTCTGCCTAGTAGAGTAGCACATTAATGATATTTGTTTCTTAGTTGATATTGATTATACATATATCCAAGTAGTAGTACCTAGAGTAAGATGGCTACGACCATTATGATATGAGATAAACATTGATGAGGCATCGATAACAATCATGACATTCCTTGTAGAAGAAATTGATAAAAGTGCAAAACCTTTTGGAACTTTTGATGTTGTAAAGTATAAAGTGGAAATGGAGTTGAAAACTAGTTCAACTCTAAAGAAAAAGGATAAGTTGGTCAAGAAAATTAAGGCCAAATTTGGAGAACGGACTATAGAAGAAGAAGAAGATGAAGAAGAAGAAGAAGAAGAATAGGGCCAGGAGGCACTTGCCTTGACATAAGGCATGTGAGAAGATGAAGAGGAAGAAGGAGCCAAGGAAGAGAAAGCTACAGAAGCACCACCTAAACTAGAGCCTAAAAGGAGAAAAGCTTAGAAATAGTTTACAACTTAGTCCAAGGGTAAAAAGACTGCAAAGCCAAGCCCAGCCAAGCCTACCATAGGAGCAACTACAAGGGCTACTACTCAATAGGAAAAAGAGAAAACAATAGAGAAGAAGAAGGATATTGAGAAACTAGGTCGAGTGCAAAAAAATTTAAGAAGAAACTTTGTTGAACCACCTAAATTTGATGAAGAAAGGATCAAATCAGATGACAACAACCCATTTAGAGTGGTAAGTCATGCCACAAAGTTTGATTTAGAAAATATTTGCGATAATATTAAAGATAATTCAAACTTAACTAGCTTAAAGATCATTTATTTCAATGAGTTGAGTACGGAAGAACAAAACATGGTTGAAGAATCAGTCTATACCATGATGGCCAAATTCAAGAACACCCCACTTGAACTTGACAATTCAATGCCCAAAGATTTATATTCTATTGTTGAAAATAAATGACATTATTTCCTTAATATGAAAAAGGATATAAGAGAGTCTATATTGGCTCGAGTAATGCTAGAGCTTACAAAGAGGAAAATAGCTAAGGCCAACAAGAAGCATGGGAGAAAATTTGCACCCAAATATAGAGCCTTCAACATTCTTCAAAATAAGATTGAAGATGTTTTCAAGAACTCCACTCATTTATGGAAGTTAATATATGGACTAACTACTATCAAAGAAGGGGAAGAAATAATGGAGAAGAGGATGACAATGATAAGGAAGATGAAGGTGAGAAAGAAAAGGTAGATAACACAATGGAGGAGGAAACACAAAAAGGAGATGATATGGCAACTGTTAAAGAAGCAAATAGATCAGAGTGTGCAAGACACACGATTGCCACCTCTAAGCCCTCCACATGACACCTCTACACCTATAGATATAATAAAAGTAAAGTATGTCCTTGACAACTCTAGTTAGAACATCAATCCATTGACATCAGAGGATCTAAAGAAGATCCTTCACTAGTCAACTCTACAAGCTGAATTATGCAATAACTCGGTATTGGTCAGTGTAGATGAGTTGCAAAAAGAAGTAGTTGACTTGACTAGGGACAAGATGGCCACACAAGAAACATCCCTTGCCATCCCTATAGCTACAAGTGAACAACCTAAAGAGAAAGCTTCATAAGATACATAAACTAAGGTTGATTCCATAGTTAAAGGTACTACAACTGTCAAGGAGCCAACAAAGGAACAAACACGATGAATGGATACTTCTATTCCTACTGCACAAGTACAAGGTGTACTACCACAAATAATAGTGATTGACTAAGGAAGAACAGAGGAGGAAAAGGAAATTCCAAAGGAAAATGAGCAAGAAACAATTCAAACTTTGGTAAATCTACCAACCACTAGGACTCCTATAAGAATGCCTCAAAAGTTGAGCATTGAAGCAATGCAACTCCAAATTTCAGCACCAATCTCAAGCTCCATAAAGTTTGCAAGGGTACTTCACTATGGAGATCCTATATTAGATGAGGAAATAGTAATTCCAAAGTGTGACTATGCAAACATTAACATAGACTAGATTAATGAGGTGCAAGAGGCACTAGAGAGGAAGAAGAAGTAGGAGATAGTCAGAAATGAGTATAAACAAAGGCAACCACTAATTGAAATAAAGGACATCTTTCTAGATGCATTCAGCTTGAGGAACCTGATGAAATGAAGCCAATATTGGAACATCTATCAAAAATTGTTGAGTAGGTGACCACTGAAGACTAGGAGACAAATGTAAAACTCATGGAATGGTTTGAGAAAAAGTTTCAAGGAAAGATGAATGAAAAAATATCCAGTGAGATAGCACTATCATAGGTAGAGCTGGGAAAGAAAATTGAGAAGGTGACAATAGTACTTGAGAATATATTCTCATTGTACACAAAATTGTGTGATCCTTCAATCTTTACATAAGAAACTAGCTAGAGAATAATGAGCTTGAAAAGAAATTTGAAAGTATCAGACATGCAATTGTCAAAAGATCCAACTCAAAGTGAGAAGCACTTTCATACGACACTTCACACACAGAAGGAACTAGCAGTATTGACAATAAAAGAGGCTAATACAAGAGCCAAATTAGTTCAAATACAAGCTTCCCTAACTCCTCACATGGAGATTCTACAAAAGGAACTAGCCCGTGCAAAAATTGTATTGAAGATAGATCCTAATCTTTCAACATTAGATGGCTTAGTTCACCTTGCAGTAGAGACAACAATAAAAATCAAATCCCTAGAAGTTGCAATACAAAATTGGGATGCTGCTTTGAGAATTATCATGGATGTAACAAAAAACTTCTTGGCAAAATAATCAGTCAATGTATAGGCCCTTTGACATAAGTGTCAAAAAGGGGGAGAAATTGCAAACAAGGGGAGATAATAAATCAAAAGGCTAGAAGGATACTTAATCTACAAGGGCAGACATGTGAAAGGGGGAGCCAAAATAAAAGGGGGAGAGAAAATAGTAGGAAACAAGGCATAACAAGACACATCAAATAAAGAGTATCAAGATTCAAAATAAAGACAAAGAGTATCAACAAGGGTAAATCAATCTACTCAAAGAAATTTTGGATACAAAAATGGAACATCAACTCAGGGGGAGATACAAAAATTTTGAGGTATATAGTCCTCCATAAAATTTGGAATAGTTTTTAAGTTTTGTATATATGAGAATAGAATGTATATTATACTCGAGGAGGTTAGATTCATCATGTATATTTAAGTGTTTTTTCCACTCATGTCAAAGAGGGAGATTGTTGATCTTAGATTGGTTTTGACAATTGAGTGTCAACAAACTTAAGGAATTTTCTAAATCCAGTCCAAGTATAATATAGATGCTGAGTTGAAATGATTTTCAAGTCACTCGTGTACTAAGTTGCAATTTGTGCCGAGGAAAAAATTCAATAAGTGTCGAGTCATTCAGAAGCCAAGACAATAGATAGTGTCAAACAAGTATATGTGCTGAGTGAACAATAGATGCCGAATAAGTTCAAGTGCTTGGCCAGACAGAATTTTAGTATGTGTTGAGAATCAGTAATCAACAAGTGTTGAGAAACATAAAATCAACATAAGAGTTTGTGCATTCACAAACTAAGATGTAAACCATTTTTGAGCTGACATATGGATAGATCTTGAAGCTTAGAGATAAGATCAAATCTATTTGGATTCCTTATGTAATCAACATAAAAAAAATGAGAAAAATGGAAGGATTTGAGTAGGAAAATTGGATGAATCTTAATCATAGATTCATACCTAACCCTAATTCACAAAATCTTTTTAAAGAGAGATGAAGCCCCATAATTTAGAGAGAGAGTGAGAGAGAATGCACCGAGGAGATAATGTTAGAGAATATTTGAATGAAGTAAAAGGGTGAATTGATCAAGTAAAATGGGTGAATTGATCAAGCTAAAGGTGACTTAGAAGGAGGGACAAAATTGCAGAATCAGTTAGCAAAACAAAGGATCAAGGTTACATCATTTTCATATCAAATCAAAGAGGATTGAGATGAACTAAATTGAGATTTGAAATCAACAATATAAGATTTTAAGTGTATCAAATCAAACATTCTATTGTACTCTCTAAAAATTGTTACAATAGAATGAAATCTTATGGAATTAGGTTGGTTTAACAACCATCATATAAAGCCTTCAATAGGGTGACATTCCAAGTGAGTGTTCTAAAGTCCTTTAGTCACGTACACTTCTAATAGGGTGTTAAAATCATTTAATAGGGTAGGATCTAAAATCCCTTGTTAACCTTTAACAAGGCATTCCTTTCATAGGGCAGATCATGAGAATGGTCAAAACATGTAACCATAACAGGTGAACTTTATGGCTGTAGTAGTGAAGAGTTGTGGGTGCCATCCCCACCCCAATTTTATCTTCTCATTGGAAGGTTTCTAGGTAATCATATTTGGTGTCAAGTGTTTATGTGGATGCATTTTATTTACATGCTATTTTTATATGTGTATGCATGCAATGTTTTAATGTTGAAATTTTTATTGGTTAGAGTTTAGTACTTTTGATTCACACCCCCCGCCCCTCTCAAAAGTATATTACCCACTTGTAAATTCCAACAACAACCCCCATTTTTAGTTTTCATGTGTGTAAGTGACTTACAGGTCATTTTAGTGCATCCATTCTATAGACCTATGCATCCATTGATTCTTTTTGTGTTTCCATCCATTTGTACTCATTCATTATACCTTCCTATTCTCCTATTATTTTCTGGCATGCATATTTTATTTATGTGCAAATATTCACTAGAAGCTTGGATCTATTTACCAAAATTGTGCATCTTTTAATTCTACATTATTTTTCTTGTACTTTTATTTATTTCTCTTATGTTTGTTTCATATATATGCTTCTAGTCATTGTTACTATGCATCTGTATTGCAAAGATGCACATTTATTTTAGTAGTTAGATTTTGATTGATTTTCTAGTTGCAATTTAGATTTTTGACATCTTAATGAATTTTTTTGCTCATTCTAGTAAATTTTTTACTTGTTTTTGTAGGATGTTGTTTATAAGGTCCCTCGAGAACATATTTTATTTGACCCTTGTTTGCAGGTTGCTAAAAGGGGTTGTTAAATGAAAACCATAACTTTTGTTTGGGCTTAAAATATGGCATACTTTTCAATTTTGTGTGTCTTTTTAATAATAGATCATCCTATCAATTGTGTCTTGTGGAATATCAACATTATATAATTTATCAAATTTTAGTACAAAATGTATCCTATCCCCTTGTTATTCATGGATCATGGGTGTAAGAGAACTTTGTACTAATCTTTAGAGGGCCTACCTCCTAAGATCTTCTTTAGTAGATCCAATAATGGTAATAGGCTAACACCAAGCTCTTGTAATCCACTATAAATAAAAATCCATTAGAATGAAGGTTTTGTGGAGTGCGTATAATATTGTTAAGTCAAGATGATGAAAGCGGCCAAAAGAATAACCTTCCAAACATATGCATTAAATAATACTTTGTTGTAGATTGCAAAAAACATTTTATTTTTTGGTGCTAAGTGTCCCTAAAGACATCCCACACCTCTCATGGCTTTTTTGTGGGATAGTGGTTCCTTGGGATTTCATCACCCTTAGAATTCATAGCTTGGTATACCTGAGAAGTGAGTATAGTGTAAGCAGGAGCCTATGCCTCCAAGCTACCATTATATTCATACTGAATTAGCATGGCTAGACCTAGTCCAAGAGGTAATTCAACAAATAATGTCCTAGAAAACCTTAGGATTATGGTGTGTTTGTGCATTCTATTTTAGAAATGCTTTTAGGGAATCATTCATATTGTTTTATGTGTGTGCATATTTTCTTGCAAAAAATAAGAGTAGCCAATTTTTATTTTTTTTAAACCTTAAAAAAAAAAAATTTAGATTCCATCAAAATTGTGCATTTGTCATAAAATCTTAGGCTTCTATTATACTTTTTCATTTATCAATTATTGTTGTGCTTTCATTATGCATATCTGCACTATTGACTATGATTATGTGCTTCTATGTATTATTTATGTGCATTTGTTTCTTGTGTATGTGTATATATAATACTCAGTATCTTGCATTTGTCACTTTTATTTTCACATGTGTTTAGTTTGTTTGCACATTCATTAGTGTGCATCTATGATAGAGAGTATTAGAGACCTTTTCAAGAAAATTAGGAAATACTTTTGAATACCCATTTGGTTTGTCATTTTAGTTATGTCAACAATTGAAACTTTTAGATAGAAAGAATACTAGTTTGAACATCATTTTCATTTTACATCCTTCTAGTCTACCATATCAAAATCCTAAAAATGCCCACAATCAATCTCTAGTGTTGATAAATTCCATCATAGTGAGTTTCCTTATTAGGATTTATCATCCTTTATCTAGAAATTTACTCAGATTGACATTTTGAATTTTCTTTGTCTACACCATAGTGAGTACCTATCTCCTATAGACTTAGAGTTTCATTGTTTACATACAAAATTTCAACACTTTAACAAATCCTTCCACTAACATCTACACTTTGGAATTTTATGGTAGTTCAAACTAAAGCTCAAAATTTGAAAGCCCAACAACAATGAGATAACATGGAAGAAATGAATGCATATGAGAATCCTTGGCCCAAATAAAATATTAGGTCCTCTAGATACTAGACCTAGATAACGAACGATACTTCATGATACTTGCACAACAAGGTCTTACACTTCTAATGAAGGTTAATCCCATAAGATTTTTTTAGCAAGGTTAAACCTCACAAGGTCCTTTACCATCAAGTGATCCTTTACAAAAAAATAGTGTACCTTCACAAGGACCCATTCAACAAAGTCCATCTTCTCAATGTCATTTACTAGGTTCAAAATCTCAAAGGTTAATCCAACAAGATACTTCTCAACAAGGTTTTCCCTTACAAGGACCTTCTCAACAAGGTTATACCCAAAAAGAATCTCCTCAACAAGGCGTAACCCAAAAAAGTCCTAGTTCACAAATTATAACCTTACAAAGATCTCCTCAACAAGGTTATGCCCAACATGCATCCCCTCAAGATGTAACCCAACAAGGTCCTAGTCCACAAATGGTAACATTACAAGGACCTCCTCAACAAGGTTATTCCCAACAAGAATTCCCTCAACAAGGTGTAACCCAACAAGGTCCTAGTCCACAAATTATAACCTTACAAGGACATCCTTAATAAGGCTATTCCCAAAAATCATCCCCTCAAGAAGGTGTAACCTCACAATGGTAACCTAAGAAGGACCTCCTCAATAAGGTTTGACCCAACAAGTTCCTAGTCTAAAAATGGTAACCTTACAAGGACCTCCTCAACAAAGTTATGCCCAACAAGTGTCCCCATAAAAAGGTTATCCCCAACATGTTTCTTCTCAAGGTTATGTCCAACAAATACCTACATATTTTGTTCAAAAAGATCCTTTCCAAAAAAAAAATCAACATTCCAAGGACCTTGTCAACAAGGTTACAATCTTCCTAGAATGAATATTTATAGTCCAAATCCTCAAGGATTCAACACTCAAAGAAACACCTTATATGGACATACATTATCATTAGATCCTCTAGTACAATAGATCCAAATGCTTCAACATAAAATCCAAGATATTCAAACTGGATCTTCGACCAAGGGGTACACCTTAGAAGACATGTCCATATCCTATTGATAAGAGCTTGGCTATGATTCTAGTTCCTCCTTATTTTGAGCTTCCAAAATTTGACAAATACAAGAGAAATATGAATCCACAAGACTGTGTTAGAGAATTATGTGTTGCCTAAATTGAAGTAGCTCATGATGATACTCACCTTATGAGACTATTTCCATTAAGTTTGGGAGTACAAGCTATGGAATGGTTTTCTAAGTTACCAATTGGTATCAAGTCCTTTAATGATCTAGTTAATATGTTTGTAACACATTTTTCCTACAACATTAGACATAGAATGATAATGTTAGACCTTTGAACTACAAAACAAAATAATGGGGAACCATTCCTCATCTTCTTACAAAGATGGTGTCAACTTTTGTCAAAATATCCAAGAATCATTCCTGAACATGAAAACATGGGAATTCTCATACACAATCTTACACTAGACATGAGCTATAGAGTACAAGTGCAATGTCCAAAAAACTTCAAATAGCTCATTGAAAATGGTGTAAAAATTGAAGAAGTTATGGTCTAAAAAGGAGAAATGAAACTTTACACAAAAAGACAATGCTAGCTCTTCAAATCTCAAAAATAATAATTCCAATATCAACAATGAAAAATCTAAATATTGGAGTAAAAACAAGAATATTGTGAGTGATGGAGTAGTAGATAATCAAAATGTCAAGACATCACAACCAATACTAAATCTAGGAAAAAAATCTAGTACTCCTCAACAAATCAAAATACCCAAGATGTCTCAAGCAATCAATCAAATAATTAGTCTTTCATACCCAAGAAAAGAGCATTGACTCCTATAGGTAAATATTTCAAATCAACTTTGAGGAAGTTAATAACTCAGAAACTTATAACACTTCCAAAAGTGAAAGTTTGTAAACCAAAATTGAAACCATCATGGTGGAATGATGATGACTATTGTGAATTCCATAGAGGAAAGAGACATGAAATGAATGACTATCAAAGATTAAATAATGTGATACAAGATTTGGTTGAGAGCAGTGAAGTAAATGTTGATGGACATAACTCAAATGAGACACATACTACCTTCAAAGATCCACTTCTAGAACATGATAAGGGAAATGCCTGCAATAATAAAAATGATAGTCAAGGTAGTTATAATACTACATATTACATGTACATTAACAATATATTTGAATGTGATCCTTCTCAATACTATGCTAATGTCATCACCTATCATGAGAAGGATGAGTCCAAACAAGGTAATGCTACCACTAGAAATCAAGCTAAGGTCACACTACACAGTGTCTCCTCCAAACCATCCACATCTCAAACAAAATTTGTCTATGTACTAAATTCTACACTTGAGATGTCAAAACAATACAACCTTTTGGATCAATTCAAGAAAACACCAACCCATATATCCATCTTTGAGCTATTACAATTGTCAACAACACACAAAGAAATTCTTGAAAATTTGATTTTAAAGACCACGATCCCCACAAATCTAGGTGATGATTAATTTAGAGCTATGGTGGGACATTTGACCATATCGCATTTCATATCCTTTACTAAACATATGATATTATCGTTCACCAACCTTATAATGCTCCACTCCATATTGAAGTCCTTGTACAAAATAAAAAAATCAAAAGAGTTTTTATAGATGGGAGAGTTGGCTTGAATCTATGTACTCTAAAATTAGTCCTTGCATTGGGATTTTTTGAAAATGTAGTAGATTCTAAAAAGAAAATCACAATAAAAGCTTACGATGAATAAGAAAGGGCATCTAAAGGATCAACTAAGTTACCTATCAGAGTTGGTCCTATGGTCAAAGATGTACCTTGTCAAGTTCTTGATATGGAACTAGAATACAATATTCTCTTGGAACATCCTTGGATTCACTCCATGCAAGTAGTTCCTTCAATTTTTCATCACTATCTAAAATTCCCTCACGATGGACAAGAGATAAAAATCAAAGGAGATCCAAATCCTTTTCAATATTGCAATATCATGAAGTGATCAGCAAACTATCTAATACCATATAGTTGAGTTATATCTACATCTCGCAGTCATGATCCTAGCAATATAGCATCTACTTCCAAGTCATATGACTTAAAATTTGATCCCCTATCTCCTGAACCATATGGAAGATATATGATAATTATTGGAAATAATTAATTAATTGTGTATTGTCTTTGATGTTATGCAAAATTTCATATCATTTCCATTGAATGTATGTTGAGCTCACACAAGCATTGAAGATAGTTTCTTTTGTTTGCCAAGCATTTTAGATTTTTTCCTAGTTCAAAAAATAGTGTCTACTAAGCTCACTTGGGCAAAAAAGTAAAGCTTGCAGAAGTGGAGTATTGACCAAGCTCACTCAATTAATGAATCAAATGTTGGATGGAACTAGTGTTAACTGAGCTCACTTAATTACCAAATGAAATTTGTGAATATAATGTGTTAACCAAGTTCACATGGTTAAGAAAGGAAAATCACTTTGAGTTAGTATCTATCAAGCAGGGTTGACTAACAAAGGATTTTCTTGTTTTGGCATATTGAGTTCAATTAAATTTTTTATTAGTCATATCTAACTAAGAAGATGAATATTAAGTATTCTAAGTTGTATTCAAGCTGACTTGACAATGTGTAAGATATAAATATAAGGTCAACTTGAGGATTGAATGTGTGGAACATATTTGAAGGTTTAATGATGCTTAGAGGAGGCGAATTAGAAGGATAAGTAGAATATCCTTATTGAGATGCAAAGATACATTTGATAAAAAAGGATCAAGTATACAAACCAAAATTGAGATCTATAATCAGCAATTTAGTTGCATCAAAAATTAGGTCATCTCATTGTTATTTTCTAACCATTGTAGCAAAGATCTAAATCTCTTAATATAGTTGGTTTAGAAACTATTTGTAAATCCTCTAACAAGGTGGCATTTATATTGAATTTTTTAAAGACCTCTAACAAGCTCACTCCTAAAAGAGTGATTGAATCCTCTAACATGGTCACACCTTGACACAAAGAATGATAGGGAAAAACTAGGGCCAATGGCACACCCAACTCTCTGAACCACCCTGCAAGAGTTAACACAATGAAAGAAAACACAAAGAACAACCAAAGGAGGAAGAAGAGTAAATTACTTTTATTGATTCATTAAAATATCTTCATACATTCCTAGATGTAAGTCATTTGGGGTTACAACTAGATACAAAATACATTCACAATCAAAGATCCAACAACAAATTTGTACTTTCTAGTTTTGCTCTCAAATCCTCTCCCAAAACTCTCTAAAAACTGCCTAGCTCTAAGCCTAAACACTCTATTGTAACACCCCGCTCGGGAACCCAAGAGAAATAAACCTAACATGTTACAATGTTTACTGAACTATTTTTTTAAAAAAAGTTTAAACAACATCAAGATAACATTAATGCGGAAGCAACATGAACATACACATCAAATACACATAATCAATTACAGATATAGTTTCAATTCCTCAAGAGTTCCTTAACAGGAAACCTGACAACAAGATGGTTCTCCCATCCAAGTACACATAATTTCTCCACAAGATAAACCTCATAAATATAATCTCCAATACGAATCACAAAACACATCATAACATCCAGCCACATAAAATAGTATCAAAGAAATCTCACAAGACCTCTGGTGTACATCCTAGACTGGTCAACACCTAATCGACTCCAAAATCCAAAGGCATAAATAGTACAAACAACACCACAGTTTCATAGTTTGATTTGATTTGATAATACACAACAAAGTCAAAAGTAAGGTTTCAATTTTGTGTTCAATGTATGTTTCAAGTGTAGGAGATTTTTGATTTATTCCACCCAATAACTCATTCATTTATTCAACTTAAATATGTAAAATTACCATCATAATAAAAGTCATTTCCTAGTAGAATAATCTAGAAATAATTGTTTTATTCCATTTAAGTTATAAAAAGAAAATAACAGTTCATTGATTTTAAATAAAATAACCATAATTTTAATAAAATCAATATTATTAAATATGATAAATTAATAACTTCATTAATTAATCCTTATCATTAATAGATCCTAATTAAATCAAATTTAATTAGATTAATTAATAATTAATAAAGTTATTTAAATTTCTTTAATTACCAAACATTTATATAAATTAATAGTAAAATTAATAATAAATAATTATATAATTGAATAATACAAAATGTTATTAAATTATAATGTAAATTTATTACCATTTAAATTAAATAAATTTTAAAATGTATTAAAATTTATTAAAAATGAAAAATACATATATAATAATGTGTTTAAAGGCCCGTCGGCCTGGTACCTGTGACAGCAGGGTACCCTGCTGCGCGCAGCAGCAGTACAACTGTTGCCTACGACAGCAGCGGTACCACCTTCTGTGGCCATTAATGTCGGCAGTAGGTACGGGGGGGGTAATATCCCCACCCTCTGCATTATATATATTTTTATTTAGAAACTTTACTTTTGACTTTGTTGTGTATTATCAAATCAAACCAAACTATGAAATTGTGGTGTTGCTTGTATTATTTATGCCTTTGGATTTTGGAGTCGATTAGGTGTTGACCAGTATAGGATGTACACCAGAGGTTTTGTGATATTTCTTTGATACTATTTTATGTGGTTGGATGTTATGATGTGTTTTGTGATTCGTATTGGAGATTATATTTATGAGGTTTATCTTGTGGAGAAATTATGTGTACTTGGATGGGAGAACCATCTTGTTGTCAGGTTGCCTGTTTAGGAACCAAGTTTGATCTTTATGAGTGTTGTGGTATGGGACACAACTGTGAATTTTTGTGCTTAGGAGAGGTTGTCTAGGTACATGACTTTGGGAGTGGCTTGCATAGGGGTCTGGGACCCAAAGTGGTCAGTGCCAGGGTAACCTAATGCAAGTTATGTAATAAGTGATAATCTAGTGATTAAAACTTGTGGGGGGGGAACACACTAAAAAGATAAGTTAGAGATTTTTTATCTACCCATGCCTTGAGTGCTTGTATAGACTAAGGATGGGAATGAGATGAGTGCCTCATCTTCTTAAGAGGGCTTTCTAGTTTCCATATGTGTGATGTTGAGGGTTCGGGGTTTAGAGTAACCAGTCCAGGGTAACTCAATGGTTGATGGTTCAGGGTCTATTAAGAGATCAGTCTAGGGTAACTCAAGCAGCCATGTGATGACACTCCCTAGTATGTAGCCCGAGTCTCCTCTATAGATCTCTGTAGATTATGTGTACCTCTGGTGGTGTATTTATTGTTGGATATGTTAATTGTGGTTATTAATTTCATTGAGGATGATTGGTGATTCATGGATGATGTACTTTTGACATGTGGCTTTTGACTTGAGGTGATTGTCTTTTGTTGACTTTATCTTGTGATCTTGGCATTTGGTTTATACTTGGTTCGTGTATGATGTTTGGTTATGTGGAGTTGGTATTGGATTGAGTGTTCTTACTTTTGGATTATTTTATATACTTGAGTAGTATGTGTTACCTTTGAGATAGTTTTGGCTAGTAGGTATTCCTTGCCTAGGAATGTTTTATGTTTGATTAGCCATATGTGGATCGTTCATTATCTTCCCTACACAGTGGGAGTGGAAGCCTGACTAGGTAACCACGCGATCGGGAGGTAGTGTCTTCTTACCATTTGGGTTCCCCTTCACATTGCTAGCTGTTGGATGTTCATTGCAGAAGATGTACCTTTATCATTCTTATTTCTTATCTCAAAGACTTCTTTTTAGATGATGTATATATGTTATCATGTATTCTGATGTATTGTATCTTTTCTCACATACCCTGTGACATGTGCAGTGGATGTTATTGATTGGATGTACTTTCATTGTATTGTTTATACTTATGCATTTGCTTATGCGATTATGTATCTGTTATTTCTTTATGATCTTGAGACATTGTACTTGGAACTTAAACTAATTAATTTAAAATTATTAAATGTGACTCAACGTAAAGGAACTCTTGAGGAATTGAAACTATATCTGTAATTGATTATGTGTATTTGATGTGTATGTTCATGTTGCTTCCGCATTAATGTTATCTTGATGTTATTTAAACTTTTTTTTAAAAAAATAGTTCAGTAAACATTGTAACATGTTAGGTTTATTTCTCTTGGGTTCCCGAGCGGGGCGTTACATCTATTTATACTAGCCAAAATGGTTTATAGATCATTCTATAACATAGAGAAGTCAAAAATTTCAAAAAATATTAAATAAAAATAAACCTAACATTAAATTCTTGAAAAGCCACAAGTCAGCCTGCATTAGCAATTAAATTCCAAAAATCGATGTCCGAGAGAAATCATAATATCTCCTAGCTCTTATTGAGTTAGAACTCACACTTAAAAATGTGGGTAGGTATTTAGGTCCTCTACAACCACTTAAGTGTTAAAAGGCCAATTCATCAAAGGAGAATTGCTATATCTCCCAACTCATAAGGAGTTTGAAATTGTGCCTTGGATAATAGATATTAATATAGGCCCTCTTTAATCCTTGAAGTGAAAAGTTCTTCATTCATTATGAAAAATTAGTTACACAATCTGCAACAAGCACCCAGAAACCAGAAAATATAGTTTCTGTAGAACACCGTTTTAGCAGCAAGATAAGAACTGAAAACATGCAAGATAATATTGAAACCTAGGATGCTCCTACATCAAACAACCAAGGTTTAAATAAATTATTATTTTGAATCATTAAGATGTCACAACCTGAGCTAAATCCAACTTAGACTGAGAAATCCATGAAGCATCTTTCATAGGTCTATTCTTCCACTTCACTAGATATTCATAATAATATTTTCCCCTTGTGCTTGTAATACCCCAAAATTGTCTCATTGCCATGATACCAATTTTGGTCTATTCTGATCAATTCTAAGACCTATTCTAATAGGCTAGTCTCATTTTGATTGTCGCTACTTGACTTAATTGTTAGATGCAAAAAACTCTAATATGCATTCATCATATTTCCTATTTAATCCCTATAGTACTCACTTATATTAGCCACATTAAACCTATTTTATTTAAATTTAATTTAATCTAAAGTATTCATACTTTATTAAGTTAAATTATCTCCTAAGGCTAATGTACTACGAGGTTAAATTTATTTAATTTAATAAATATGCTTATTTTAATTAATTAAATACAATTATTTAATTAAATAGAAATGGAATTTATGAGAAAATATCTCATTTTATTAAATTAAATATTCTTCCTAAAATCTTCTCTTCAGTTATAAATGGAAACTTTGAGTGAACTACTTCTCAAAATTTGAATCAATATAGTTAACTTGTTCTCCCACTCATGGCAAGTTTAGTTGACTGCTCATCACACTCAAATTAGAAATAGTTCACTTCACCTAAACAAGGAAATTTCCATCTTAACTGAGTCTTTCCTTCAATCCTAACCATTTATCTAAGTTGATCTCATCTGTTGATAGATTCTAGGAAGTATATTTTAGGAACTCATAATTCCTCATTACAGAGGTTGAATTGAAATGCTATTGAATCTCTGCTAAACTGTGCTCTCACTTTGAATTCATTATTTCATAAGCTTTCATTCTTTAGATTAAATATCATTTAGATTTAATATGCATGCATATAATCTAGTTTGTTTTATATGTTCTTAGATTAATTGCATATATCATTTAGATTACTTGCATACTCATATAGACTTAAGTGCATTTAAATCCTTCATTCTTAGAGGGTCTAGTTGCCTACACCTCAAATCTAAGGATATTAAATAGGTAAAATCCCTCTAGATAGAAGGCAACAGGTCACCTTGCCAGACTATTCTTGGGTGAACAATCTCATGTTCATTGCCAGATGAATCTACATATAAAGATTGTGTTGAAGTGTGTGTGTTAACAAAGGCCACATATTCACGCATATGTTTTTGGCACCCACTGTGGGGCTGGGAAAATCAATTTTTCTAGCCTCCTCTGCATTTTTTTAATAATATTTTCTCTCTGTCTATACAATTCTGTACATGAATCTACATATAAAGACTATGTTGAAGTGTGTGTGTTAACAAAGGCCACATATTCATGCATACGTTTTTGGCACCCACTGTGGGGCTGGGAAAATCAATTTTTCTAGCCTCCTCTGCATTTTTTTAATAATATTTTATCTCTCTGTCTATACAATTCTGTACAGTTCCTCATATTTTTGCATGAGATTATCCATTTCCGCGTGAAGATTTAGGTTCTCGTGTGAAGATTCTCCCCTTTTTGCACGAGAAAGTGCCCCATTGCACGAGTTTTCACGTGGCACGTTATTTCTTCAAATGAGTAGGAAAAGAATTTCATGCGGTTCTACATGAGATCTTGTGCAAGATCTTGAAATAGCCGGTTCAATTTATGTACTTTAAATAGGCTATTCATCTCATTTCATTAATGTGTTTTTGCCTAGAATATGTGTTGCTCTGTTTCTTTGATTTTCTGTAGCTTAACTATTGTCTGTAGGATGATTTGTCAAAGATTCATTATACAACCCACTCAAACATGGACTAACTATTTGCTTGTAGGATGATTGCCAAAGATACTTTTGACAAAGACCATTTTTAAAACCCACAAAAGAACATGTCTTATTTATTTCTTTCAAAACATAGATTAATTAGGGGCTTGTGAACTTTCTAGGGTGCAAGATAGAAGAATAGGGGATTATTTTCTTCACCACTTGGAGGTCATGATCAAGGGTGAATTAGAAACCTAGACAATTCTGAAAGATGACATTTTGAAGAAGGCAAGTAGCTTAGTGGTTCTCTACTACAAGTCCTTTTCTATGAAGAGATGATGGTTTCCATTAAAGGAATCAGAATCTTGAGAAAGGACAAGTTTGGATTGATTAAGCTAAGTCATTAAATCAACTTTTCTTGCATGTTTGGGCAAGAAAGTAAGGTAGAGGAGTATGCTCTTTCCCCTTGGGGGAAATCAAAAACTTTGACCCTTGCAATTAAACTATCAGTTCGAGTCAATCCTTTAAAGGGTCTGTCGGAGTGATCCAACCTATGGGAATGACCCAAGTGAGCACACTCCTTTTGCTAGAGATTCCAACTCAATATAATCAAGATTCTTTTTAGAGAGAAAGACTCCAAAGATGGATTAATTTCTTTCACTTGGTTCTTGATATCGCATATCAAGGGGAAGCTCTGTTTGTGCACTGGTCGACGTTGGCCCCTGGCTTGCTAAGAAAGTAGTGTGCACTTTAGATGCTAGTGTGGGCTTCTGGTCTCAACTCCACTTGTGAAGCCACCAAGAATTAATACGAATAGAAGCCAAGTAAAAATCTTTAGTTAGAAGCCACCCGGTTCACCTCCAAAAGGAGGCATAATCTTTGTGCAAGGAGGGGGAAGAATATCTCCTGTAGAACTCACCATAGGCATACTATTGGATGTTTGAAGGTGATATACATGCTCATCCCCTACCACAAGGGCACTTGTTCAGCATATACTATTGAGTCCTTTGAATATACTAAAAACACGGGCACCCTCTAGGGGGTGATACAGCTGTGTGAGGTACACGCATGCGCATAAGATGTGGGACAAAGGTTTTTTCTTCTCTACCAATTTTTGTTTTTAGGGATAAAAGCATGTTTGTTCTTGAATCATAAACAATTCCAAAACTATCTACAACAAATAAACGTCAAGACTCCTCTATCCTATCGAGTTGCTTTGTCCTCGGCAGGACTATTTTCGACTACTACTTGTTTCCCATTGTCCTATTCTAACACATTGCCTTGATTGAATCTCAAAACATTATCCAAATGTCTTACTGAGTCAACCTCACTATTTGTCCAATCAAATTTGTCTGACAAATCTATCCAATTTGTCCGAACAGACTGAAAATCTCTTCAAAATCCAACATTGTTGTTAATCTAGTCCTGATTTTCATGCACATACTTGTACTTTCTCGCATGAGAATTCATCTTTTCATGTGAGCCAGTTTAGGTCATCGTGTGAGCTCTTGTGCATATCCATGCAAGATCTTTCCATTGTCTTAGCTATCCTGCCACTTCTTCATGCGAGCCATAGAAAGTCTTCATGTGAAATTAAATTATTGTCATGAGTTTTCACGCGACCTGGTAAACTTCCTTGCGCAGCTTACAAAGAATCTTCATGCAAAATCCTGCTCTAAAACTATCAAATTAGTTTATTCAACCAATCTTCAATCTTTGTTCAGTCTAATTCTTGCTTTAAGTTGTCCTTTTCTATCTGTGCATAGTCCTAAATAGTGCCATTTAGCTTAACTGAAGATTTGTGATCCACATTTTGACTAGTATTATCTTGTACTTCTCTAGATTCTTGTTCCTTAATGCTTTTCATACTTCATGTTATGATAGTCATAACCTTTGGCTATTCTAGCCTTCAAATTAGACTACTCATTCCTTAGTATAAAACATTCTTGTCTTATCCTATCGAGACTTAGTCTTAGTGCAGTCCTTGTCCAGGTTCTTGCTTCTTATCCTTGTCTATGACTGTCACAACTAGGAGTGGCAATGTGTTTTATCCTCTTAGACTTAGCCAATGTCATGTTAGGGGTCATAATCATGGAATAGGTCACTTACCTTTTGTTACACAATCTATATCTAGTTCAGCTAGTGAGGCATCTTCACGATCTCCCTCACTTTTAGGTCACCTCCAATTCAGTGAACATTTTCCATAAACTTGAAACAAATTATGAATTCTTTGTATCAAGAGGATAATGAGACAAGTAGAGGTCCAGTATCCCCAAACATGATGTCTGACTCCTTTTTTAAAGGACCTTTTGAAACAAAACACAATGAAACTAAACAAGTTCCTATAATAACTAATCATGAACCTGAACATGGTAGTCATAGTAGACACCAAGAACCACCTAGGAATGACAAAGAGAAAGAGAAAGACCATGAAACCAATGAGGAACATGAAGAGGTGGAAATACTCCCTGAACACATAGCAAAATGTTGACGAGACAAAGTCTTTCAAAAGGTCATGGGAATCCTGCTCAACGAAGAGAAAAAAAAAGTATTTTCTCAAACTTGCCCAAGGGGGAGAAAAGTCACCCTCTCATTTCAATGTGGAAACTATTATCACACTTGAAGAAGAAACTGAGACTTCTAAACTCCAAAAGAAATTGAAAATTATGCAAGACCAATTGGCTTAGATGATGCATGAGAAAGAGAACCCCACAAAACATACACATTGGATGCTCTTTGCCCATTTCCATTTGACAAAAGCATTAACATGCCATCTTTCCCATGAGGTGTAGAGCTACCCAAGTACGACAAGTACTTTGGCACCACTAATCCCCAAGATCACTTGCAAGTATTTGGTGCTTTGTCTATGGATTTTATACATGATCAAACATACCTCATGTATTTATTCCCTATAAGCCATGTGGTCAGGCTTTAGAGTGGTTTTCACATTTACCTACTGGTATTAAGATGTTTGATGAAATTGGAAACTTATTTGTTTAGTAGTATTCTCATAACGTTCAACATCTTATCAAGATTTGAGATTTATGCAACCTTAAACAGAAAGTTGGAGAACCTTTTCTCACATTCCTCCAACGGTGGAGACAATTGTACAATAAGTATTCCCACAAAATTCCAGAGATGGAAAGCTTGAAATTTTTACTGATAACCTCCTACCTAATTTTGGATATAGAGTCCAACTTCAAGGTCCACATACCTTTGAAGAAATTATCACATAGGCTATCCATATCAAGGAATTTATGATCAAGAAAGGTGAACTCACTCTTCAAAGGAACATAAAACAAGACATGATTTTGGATATAGAGTCCAACTTCAAGGTCCACGTACCTTTGAAGACATGATCACATAGGCTATTTGTATCAAGGAATTATGATCAAGAAAGGTGAACTCACTCTTCAGAGGGACATAAAACAAGGTTCCACTTCCAACAGGTATAAAACCAAACATTTCAACAAGAACCAAGAAATCGTACATGATGGAGTCATTGACAATGTCACCCCCAAACCTACTAAAGCAACATTTAATCTCATAGACAGCATTAAAGTGGCCAAAAATGCTGAGAAACCTTCTCTTGATAACAAGACATCTAGGAACAAACCAAGAAACTCATGGGAAACATGCCCCAAGTGAGAGTATACACCCTTGGGAGAACCTTTGGACGTAGTTTACAAAAAATTGCTACAACATAAACTTATTTCACCAATGGATAATCCGTATCCCTATGATCCACAACCACGTCCACCATGTTGGAATGAAATGTCATTCTATGATTATCACCAGAATAAGGGACACAAAACTAGCAATTGCATAAACTTGCACCATAAAGTCTAGGACATGATTGATGCTGGTGATCTTGTGGTAGATGGACATAACAAAAACTCAAATCACAAGGCATTCAAAGAACCTTTCCCAGCTTATGAAAAAGGAGAGACTTCAAAACCACAACCCAACAACAAGTTCAACTATGCATATTCTAATGATGATAATGTAATTAACATGGTTGAACCTATGGATTTTGAATACTGCAATGTTATTACCATTAAGGGAAAACAAGATAATGATAAACCCAAGACACCATTTTTCTTGAGGGGCCCTACTCTCAATGTAATGGATAATACACCCTCACAAAACTATGCTAATGTTGTCACTCGCTCTTGAGCCCAAGTTGGTGCTCAAAGGCCCTGCACCTCCTGCTTCCAATCTTGAACAACACAAAGACAAAGCCCTTGCTAGTTCATCTAGAAAAGGTACAAAACTCACAACAAAATTGATAGCAACTAGTTATAGTGTTCTCGATCAATTGAAATGAACTAAGGCTCATATTTCCATCTTTGAGCTACTTAAAATCTTCCCTGGTCATAGGTAGATTCTAGACAAAGCCCTTGCTAAGGCAAACACTCCTCAAGATCTTGATATTGAGCAATTTCAATCCATGGTAGGTCACCTAACCTTGCCTTATCTTATGACCTTCTCCAAGGAGTATGGTAACTCGTTGAGCCACCCACACAATCAATTGCTACACATCAAGGTTATGATCCATCAAACATGTGTTCGTTGGGTGCTCATTAATAATGACGTTGGCTTGAATATTGTCTTTGTTGCTCTAATTAGGCAATTGAATTATTCTAAGGACTCTATTGATCCTCAATGTAAGATCACTATCAAAGCGTATGAAAAAGTGGAACAAAAGTCTCGAGGTCTCATGGTTTTACCCATTCACATCGGTCTTGTAGAAAGGGATGTCACCTGTCAGGTGCTTGACATTCCATTGGCTTACAACATTCTGTTAGGATGGCCATGGACGTGAGATGCATGTTGTGCCATCCACATACCACCAATGCATCAAGTTCCCATTTCATGGCTCTAAAGTTACTAATCCTACCACTACTAGCTATACCTACAATATGCTCAAGGCTACTAAAACTTTAATCCCTACTAACCATGAATTCACTTATTATCATGACAGTAAGCTAAAAAAAATTGTGTAGTCATTCAAACTGAAAGAAACTACCATGGGAGAGTATCACATTGAACCAATGCTATCATTGACATCTCTTGTAGAATCTCCTTGTCATTATGGGAGACCCTCAGAGGCAAAGAAGCCATTCGTACTGACACCTCAGACCAAGTTATATAATGGCACTTTTGTTAAGGCTATAGTGTCCTTAGAGGATGAAAGTGAAAATAGAGCCATTTCAACATGGCTTTATAGAGAAGAGGCTCCAATGGACCTAACAGAGAAAGCTCAAGAAATCACTCTTGAGAAATATGGGCATGGTCTTAGGCTTATGAAACATTTTGGTTACAAGGGAACTAGCCCTATTGGATGTAATAACAATGGCCTAATTGATCTTATCAAAGCAATAGCTTGAAGCATCAGTGATACAACTGACCTAAGATTTAAGAAGGTTCCTTTCTATTTAGGACCAAATAAATTTATACCAATGTAATACCCCAAAATTGGCTCATTGCCATGATACCAATTCTGGTCTATTTTTAGCTAATCCTAAAGACGTATTCTAATAGGCAATTCTCATTCTGCTATTCGCTACTTCACTTAATTGTTAGATGCAGAAGACCCTAATCTACATTCATCATATTTCTTATTTAATTCCTATAGTACGTACTCATGTTAGTCGCATTAAACCTATTGATTAATATTTAATTTAATTACTAAGTATTTATACTTTAATTAAATTAAATTATATCCTAAAGGCTAATGTACTACGGAATTAAGTTTATTTAATTTAATAAATGTGCCTATTTAAATGAAATTATTTAATTAAATGGAGAACTTACTTCTAATTAATTAAACAAAATTATTTAATTAAATGGGAAACAATTTCTAATTAATTAAATGAAGTTATTTAATTAAATAAGAAAAGTGCCTCTAAATTAATTAAAAGATTATTTAATTAAATAGAAAAGGTAATTATGAGAGCATATCTCATTTTATTAAATTAAATATTTCACCAAAATCTCTCTTCAGTTCAAAAAGGGAAATTTCCAGTTCACTATTGATAAAAAATGAGTTAAATTAGTTAACTACTTTTTCTACTCAAATTGAATCAGTTAACTCCTTATTTTACTCAAATTAAATCTGTTAACTCCCTTTAATTTGGGAATGTCCCTTTATGACTGAACTTCACCTTTAATCCTGACCATTGATTGAAATCGATCTCAACCGTTGATGGATTCCAGGAAAGTCTATTTAAGAGACCCTCATCTCTTCATTTTGGAGGAAGGTTGAATGAGAATTTGCATCAAATTATTGCTAGATTGTGCATTCATTTGAGCTCCCTACTTTCATATTCATTTTCTAGATTTAATATGCATACATTTAGTATAATTTCTTTTATATGCTCTTAGATTAAACATGCATACTCCATTCTAGATTAATCTGCATTCTCATATAGATTAGCTGAAATCTTCTCTTTAAATCCTTCATTCTTAGAGGGTTTGGTTGCTTAAACACCTCGAATCTGAGGATATCTAACAAGCAATTCCCTTTAGATAGAAGGCAACAGGTCGCTTTGCAGGCTGATTTTTGGATGAACAATCCAATGTCCATTTCAGGATGAATCTGCATACAATGACCATGTTGAAGTGTGGGTGTTAGTAGAGGCAACATATTCACACATACATTTCTGGCGCCCACTGTGGGGCTGCGAAAATCAAATTTTCTGGCCTCTTTCAGTATTTTTTTAATCATTTTTTTGTTCTCTATTCGTACTGTTTTGTACAGATTTAGCAATCTTCGCACGAGATTGTTCATTTTCTTTGCACAAAGATTCTTTCCACATCGCGCGAGAAAGTTCTTGGGTGCACGAAACCTGTTTCTTCGTGCAAGCCAAATATAATTTCACACGAGTTGTAAAACTTTTTTACGCAGGCTTTCAAGAATTTTGCGCGAATCTCTACTGACAAAGGCAATTTTTTGCATTGATTTTCGTGTTTTCTAGTTTTTCTACTGACTCTTCATGGTTTCTAGTTCTCCTATGTTTTCTGATTTTTTTTGGAACAACATAACAGCAGTTTGCAGGACAATTAGAAAAGCATGATAAAGTTGCTAAAAATAGGTAAAATCTACTAAGTGTGTTGTGAGGATCACCAGGTAACCTTCCTTAGTTGATAACACTTCACTTGGATCTAAAACAAACATCTCTCATATCGAGCTTGTGTGTGTTTCCTTCCATATTTTCATTTTACAACACATGCATAATTTGATACTAGGGTGTGATCTCCGTTAGTATTAATTTAACAGGCTTAGGTACTAGTGATAGATTTAGATAACTATTTTGGGTTATTGGACTTGCTAATCCGCTGGCCCCTCATTCCACCCTGTGGTTGCAAGACCAGCACCATGTTAAAGGGGAGGGGACTATAGGACAGAAGCGTTAAAGGCTCCACTAGGCAACCCTTTTGTGCTTTCTAGAACTCACTAGTTTCTGAGTTGTGGACTCATGTTGGCTTGTGTGAGGGGTTAAATGTTCCACATCTTTGGAATCACCTCATATTAGTTAAAGTGTTAAGTGTACCACCTTGTGCTCTTTGATTACTTTTGGATAGATTTTCTTTCGAAAATTGACATTTGTACACACATAGTAATTAAGCCCCCATGAACACTATTCGTGGATCTTGAGGGATTGGGTTCCTAGTGAAACTCCTGTCTAAGACAGATTCCTTGTAGGTGGGGAGGATACTTTGAGCATCTTGCAGATAGATGAATCTTCAACTTGTTAATTAAGGCATCCTTTCTCCAGAGAGGTTGATAGATCATTGGGAGATGATATCATAGATCTTTAAGAGATAATCTTGGTTTAGCATGTCAGATTAATCTATCTTCTTTGATTGGGCTAAAGGTGAAAAGGTGTCAAAACTTTGAATCTGGAAGCTAAGTCTCCTTGTGGTATACTATTGTGAGTCATTTAACCATAGCAGACAATCCCTTTATAGGGAAAATTGTGATGATGGAACCTCAAGCAGTAATAGCCATTTTTGCCATGGTAGTGACAATCACTATATAAATGTCCTTGTGGAAGAAATCTCCATGGGTGTGGTTCATTGTGGGTTTTCAGATCTCCCTAGCAGCTCTTTAAGATTAAGTTCTCAGGCTGTGTCAAAACCTCGGTGCACCGAGATTGGAGGTCACCCCTATGAGTCATAAAAGTTGCAGAGTCAAACCATTACTAAAAACTTTAGAGAGGCCAACTTTTATTTTCTAGAGATATATGCGTGATTGCAAAACCTTTTGAAAACATACACAAATAGCTCTCCTAGGGATTAGCACAAACTAAGTCACTTGATTGTTCATGCACAAGGTTGCTTTCACCCTTGCTCATTGTTTTTAGACGTGCTTGAAATCACTTGCTTGCTGTTCTGTGTGCCTGTTTATCTGCCTGGTTACTAAAATGATCAATTTTTATTTTTGTCAAAATCAATCGCTATTGTTAAACTAGTCTGCCTTTTTGCGTGAAATTATTTTGGTCTCACATGAAATTATATGCTCCTCACACAAAATCAATTTCTTCTCATGCAAAATTAAATTTTTGTTGTGCATCTTTGCGCAATCCTAAAAACTTGTTCATGTGAAATTAAACTGCTATCACTGACCTTCGTGCAAGATAGAAACTTCTTCACGCAAGTCATAAAACTTCTTCGTGCAACTCTTAAAGGTTTTTCACGTGAGACTTTGTATCAGCATTACCAATTTGGATTTGTTTTAGCTATCTGTGACCTACACGCTATCCTTTTTTGCATTCGTTTATCTCTCTTTATTTGTAAATAGTCCTAAAACAGTGACACTTTGGTTAGCTGATGGCTTGTGTCTTATGCCTTGACTAGTCTCGTCTCATTAGTTTTTTTCTTGGTCTTTGTCTTAATGCTTGTACTACTTTATTTCGTAGTGTTCATAATCTTTGGCTGTTCTAGCCTTTAAATTAGACCATTTGTGCCTTAGTGGACATCATTCTTGATATTATCTTGTCCTCTTTGAGACTCATTCTTAGTGTAGTCCTTGTCCAGGTTCTAGCTTCTTGTCCTTGCCTATGACTATCACAACCATAAGTGGCAACGTGTTTTATCTTGATAACCTTAGACGTGGTCATGCTAGGGGTCGTAATCACGACAGAGGTAGCTTACCTTTCACTATGCAATCTGTATCCAGTTTGGCTAATGAGGCATCTTCATGATCTTCCTCACCTGCCAGGTCATCTCAAGTTCAATGAAAATTTTCCAATTTGCAACAAATTAGGAATCCTTTTTACCAAGAGGATACTAAGACAGGTACAAGTTTTGCATTCCCAAATACAATGTATGATCCTTTCTCCACAAACCCTTTTGAAACACAACATACAAAAATTGAACACGTTCCTATAATGACTAAACGTTAACCTAAACATGGTAGTCATAGTCGATACCAAGAACCACCTAGGGATGACAAAGAGAAAGAGAAAGAATATGACACTGATGAGGAACAAGAAGAGGTGGAAATCCTTCCTGAACACATAGAAAAATGTCAAAGAGACAAAAACTTTCAAAAGGTCATGGGAATCCTACTCAACAAAGAGAAAGAAAAATACTTTCTCAAACTTGCCCAAGAGGGAGCTAAACTATCCACACATTTTAATGTGGAGACCATTATCATACGTGAAGAAGAAACTAAGACTTCCAAACTCCAAAAACAATTGAAAATAATGCAAGACCAATTGGCTTAGATGATGCATGAGAAGGAGAAACCCACAAAGACATACACATTGGACACTCTTTGTTCATTCCCATTTGACAAAAGTATAAACATGCCACCTTTCCCATGAGGCATAGAACTACCCAGATATGACAAATACTTTGGTACTACTAATCCCCAAGATCACTTGCGGGAATTTGGTGCTTTTTCTATGGAGTTTATACACAATCAAACGTACCTCATGCGTTTATTCCCTAAAAGCCTAAGTGGTTAGGCTTTGGAGTGGTTCTCACATTTACCTCCTGGTATCAAGACGTTTGACAAAATTGCTCATTCATTTGTTCATCAATATTCTCATAACATTCAACATCCCATAAATATTCAAGATCTATGCAACCTTAAACAGAAGGTTGGTGAGCCTTTTCTCACTTTCCTCCAACGGTGGAGACAACAATGCACTAAGTATTCTTGTAAAATCCCAGAAATGGAGAAGCTCGACATTTTCACTAATAACCTCTTACCTAATTTTGAGTATAGAGTCCAACTACAAGGTCCACGTACCTTTGAAGACATGATTACACAACCTATCCGTATCGAAGAATTTATGGTCAAGAAAGGTGAGCTCACTCTTCAGAGAGACACAAAACAAGGTTCCACTTCCAACAAGGATAAAACTAAACATGTCAACAAGAACTGAGAAATTGTACATGATGGGGTTGTTGATAATGTCACACCAAAACCTACTAAAGTAGCATTTAATCTCACAAATTGCCTCAAAGTGGCCAAAAATGCTGAGAAGGCTCCTTCTAAAAATAAGATGTCTAGAAACAAACTGAGAAACTCATGGGCAACATGACCCAAGCGAGAGTATACGCCTTTGGGAGAACCTTTGGATGTGGTTTACAAAACATTTCTACAACACAAGCTTATCTCACCAATAGAAAACCCTTGTCCCTGTGATCCACAACCACGTCCACCATGGTGGAATGAGACCTCATTTTGTGAGTATCAGCAAAACAAGGGACACAAAACCAAGAACTGTATAAACTTGCATCACAAAGTCCAGGACATGATTGATGCTAGTGAACTTGTGGTAGATTGACATAACAAAAATTCAGACCACAAGGCGTTCAAAGAGCCTTTTCTAGCTTATGAAAAAGGAGAGACTTCGAAACCAGAACCCTACAATAAGGTTAACTATACATATTCCAATGATGACAATGTCATTCACATGGTTGAACTTATAGATTCTGAATACTGCGATATTATTACCATAAAGGGCAAGCAAGATAACAACAAACCCAAGACACCATTTGTCTTGAGAGGCCCTACTTCCAATAACATGGATAATGCATCTTCACAACACTGTGCTAACGCTATTATTCACTCTCATGTGAAGTTGGTGCTCAAAGGCCCTACACCTCCTACTTCAAATCTTGAACAACACAAAGACAAAGCCCTTGCTGGTCCATCCAGTAAAGGTGCAAAACACACCACAAACTTGACTGCAACTAGTTATAGTGTTCTAGATCAGTTGAAATGAACCAGTGCTCATATTTGATCTGCTTAAAATCTTGCCTGCTCACAAGCAAATTCTGGACAAAGCCCTCACTAAGGCAAACATTCCTCAAGATCTTGATCTTGAGTGATTTCAATCCATGGTAGGTCACCTGACCTCACCTCATCTTATGACCTTCTTCGAGGAGGATGACAACTCACTGAAGCACCCACACAATCAACCTCTACACATTGAGGTTATGATCCACCAGACACGTGTTCGTCGGGTACTCATTGACAATGGTACTAGCCTAAATATTGTTTCTATTTCTTTGCTTAGACAATTGGATTATTCTAAGGACTCTATTGATCCTTGATGAAAGATCACTATTAAAGCATACGATGAAGTAGAACGAAAGTCACTAGGTCTTGTGACTTTACCAATTCGTGTCAGTCCTGTCGAAAGGGATGTCACCTGTCAGGTGCTTGACATTCCCTTAGCCTACAACATTCTATTGGGATGGCCATGGATACATGAGATGCACGCAATGCCATCCACATACGACCAATGCATTAAATTCCCATTTCATGGCTCCGCAGTTACTATTCCTGCCACTACTAGCTACACTTGCAATATGCTCAAAGCTATTGATTCTTTCATCCCTACTAATTGTGAGTCTATTGATTGTCACAATAATAAGCTAAAACAAATTGAGCAGTCATTTAAATTGAAAGAAACTATTATGGGAGAGTACCACATGGAACTAGTGCTGTCATTACCCTGTATCCCAGAGTCCCCTCGACATTTTAGGAGACCCTTAGCAACAAAGAAGCCATTCGTGCTGACACCTCAGACCAAGTTTAATAGCTCTTTTTTCAAAGCTACAGTTCCCTTAGAAGATGAAAGTGAAAATAGAGCCATTGATGCATGGCTTTACAAAGAAGAGGTTCCAGTAGACCTAACAGAACAAGCTTAAGAAATCACTCCTAAGAAATATGAACCTGGTCTTAAGCTTATGAAGCATTTTGGTTACAAGGGAACCAGCCCTATTGGGTGCAATAACAATGGCCTAATAGATCCTATCAAAGCAATAGCTCGAAGCAACATCAACACAACTGGCCTAGGGTTTAAGAAGGTCCCTTTCCATTTGGGATCCAATAAATTCATACCCGTACCTAAGAGTTCATCTGAAAATGAGTCACAATCTGAGTCAAATACTCAAGAGGAAGAATTTGATGATGAGGATTCCTACCCTCATCCTATTCCTTATGATCTCACTAAATTCTTTACTGAGCCAGATTAATTTGTGCCACGTGTTAGCACTGTGGATGATACTAGTGATTCTTTTGAGGACAATATTGATCAACTCAAATATCATTCAGAAAAGGGAGAATCTAGTTAGTCATGTTGTATTGAGTATTTGTGTAAGAATCCAAAGGCTAAAGGAGAGTATGTCCCCATCACTATTTGGGAGTTCTATAGTCTCTCACCATGTAGCACCGATTCTCATGAAAATGAGTTTGATAATCTTTCAGAAGCAACTACTAATAAAGACATTGACCAAGTGCATGTCTATGAAAATCAAATCAAAGTGGGTGAAATGTCTAGGGTTAGGTCACAGGGGTTTGATCCAACTAGTTTCCTAGAGTTGTCAATTCCTGACGTTAGTATTCCAAGGCATTTGAATACACCTGTGGTGAGGTCATCATAGGTCTCAAGTTGCTGGTCCACGCATTTAATGACTATACTATGCATGCAATTAAACCAGCCACTACTCTCTCAGTTGCACATCTCGAGCTTATAGACTGGAACCCCAATGCATCTAATGAAGTCCCCATGTTCCAGAATGACTATGCTCTTGCTTGTTACCTAAACACTATCAAACTTATAATGTCTTCCACTAATGAGCAGAGTATCAACATGACTGAGGCCGACATCAAATATCTCAGTCACATAATTAAAAAGAAAAAATCCAAGAGGTCTGATGGTGAAAACCACATTGTGGTAGTGTTGGATCCCAAAAAAGTAAAAACAAAGGACGTATCCAAGGGTGAAAACCTCTTTGAGGTGCGCACGGATGAGATATTTGATGTTCTTCCCAGTCACTTTCAGGAGAGATCATCAGTGTTAATAGTGCCAACATAGCCAATTAACCTGGGAACATAATAACATCCTTATGTGATACATTTGGCGCAGTCATTTTTGCCTGAAGAGAAGGAACAATTCATTGCCTTTTTTAAGAGAAAGAAAATAAATTTTGCCTGGACATATTCTAACATGCCAAGATTGGATCCTGATCTTATCATGCATCACTTGTCCATAGCACCAAGCATCAAACCAGTTAAATAGAAGCTTCAAAAAATGCATCCTCATGTTGCATTGCTCATCAAAGCTGAATTGGAGAAACTTTTGAAGTTTGGTTTCATTCGTGCAATTGATTATGCTGAATGGATATCCAATATTGTCCCTGTGTCCAAGCACAATAAATCTATCAGAGTTTGTACAAACTTTCGTGATCTTAACTTGGCATGTCCTAAAGATGACTTTTTGCTCCCTAATATTGATATGATCGTGGACATGATAGCTGGCTATGAGATGTACTCACTTATGGATGATTTTTTTGGATACAATCAGATAAAAATTGTACCAGAAGATCAAGATAAAATGGCTTTCACATGTGCATGGGGAACCTTTTGTTGGAATGTGATGCCATTTGGTCTAAAGAATGCTGGAGCTACATATCAGCAGGTTGTTACTACAATTTTCCATGACATGATGCATAGAACCATGGAGGACTATGTTGATGATACCTTGGTCAAAAGTGCTAAATGCAATACTCATCTACAAGATTTGGGTCCCATCCTAGATCGTATGGAAAAATTTAGTCTTCGGCTCAATCCTAAGAAATGCGCATTTGGTGTCACATCAGGAAAATTGTTAGGATATATTATTTCTACAAAGGGAATTGAAGTAGATCCAAAAAAAGTACAAGCAATAATGGACATACCACCACCTCAAAACATCAATCAGATGAGAGGACTACAGGGAAGGCTTCAATCTATTCGCAAGTTTATTTCACAATTGGTGGATAAATCACAGCCCTTCACAAAGACCTTACATAAGGGTGTGAAATTCAATTGGAGCCAGGATTGTGAGAAAAGCTTAACATAGATCAAACAATATATTGTCAATCCACCAATCCTGATGCCTCCTATGCATGGGAATCCTTTTCTTTTATACATTTCAACCACTGAAACATCTTTGGGAATCCTGTTGGCTCAGGAAGACAATGACAACAAAGAAAGAACTATTTATTACTTGAGCTGAACATTGGTCTCTTATGAGAAAAACTAAAACATTATTGAGAAATATTGCTTGGCAGTTGTCTTTGCTTCCCAAAAGTTGAGACACTACATGCTTTCCCACACTACACGACTTGTGGCTAAAATCGATCCATTAAAGTACTTGCTCAGTAAGGTAGCTCTCATAGGAATATTGGCTAAATGGGTCATGATACTAAGTGAGTTTGAAATCCAATATGTTGAACGCAAAGCTATAATGGGATAGGCAATTGCAGACCAGCTGGCCGAGGCACCCATACAGAGTCTTCTACCAATAAACATTGATTTCCTAGATGATTCAATTCTAACACTCACTCACCATACATGGGTTATGTTCTTTGATGGGTCCTTCACACAATAAGGATCAGGTGTTGGATTACTTTTCATTACACCACAAAGATACTCATTGCCCAAAGCATACAAGATTATGTTTCCTTGTACAAAAAACATTGCTGAATATGAAGCTTTGATCAATGGTATGAAAATTGCAGCTGAATGGAGAGTAGATCAGTTGGATATCTTTGGTGACTCTCAACTTGTTATCAACCAAGTAAATGATGTGTATCAAACAAAGGATGAGAAACTAATTCCTTACAAATGCATAGTTGATGACTTGACAAAGTATTTTGCACACATCACCTTCCAACAATTTCCATTCACTGATAATAAAGTGGCCGATGCCATGGCCACTCTGGAATCCCTACTACAAATGCCAAAAAATGATCTCTGACACAAGTTCTTGGTGGAAGCATTACACTACCCAGCCTATGACATACCTGACTTCAGAATGATTTGTTCTATTATAGGACAAGAATCATCCCGCTACCATCACATCTATTCCTACCTTTCTAATCAAACCATTCCAGAAGGTCTGACCCAGAATGAGAAACGTTACTTAATCTGTAATGCTTCACATTATGTCATTATTGTTGATGATCTGTATAGGAAAGGTCATGACAGAACACTCCTTAGGTGTTTAGAACCTGACGAGTCCAAATGTGCACTAATTGACATTCACGAAGACATTTGCGGATCTCATTCCAATGGCCTGACACTAGCTCGCAAACTCCTTCATGTTGGTTACTACTGGCCTAAAATGGAGCAAGAAGCTATTAAATATGCTAGGTCCTACAAGTAGTGTCAGCTACATGGGAATCTCATTCATGCTCTAGCCAGAGAGCTGATTCCCTCTACTACAACATGGCCATTTCAACAATGGGCCTTCAACTTGGTGGGGCAGATTCACCCAACTTCTTCTAATGGACATAAGTTCATTATCACTGCTACAAATTATTTCACAAAATGGGTAGAGGAAGTCCCTCTCACAATTAATAATGGAAAAACTATAGTGCTTTTTATCACAAACTAAATCATCTGTAGATATGGTGTACCATCCTCAATCATTACTGACAATGGAGGACAGTTCAAAAATAAAGACCTTAAGGAACTATGCAAGAAATTCAAGATCACACAACATTGGTCTTCCATTTATTACCCCCAAGGTAATGGCCAAGCTAAGGCATCCAATAAGGCAATCCTCAAAATTCTTCATCGCACAGTCAGTAAGTCAGGGAGAGACTGGTGTCTCCAGATCAACCCAGCCCTGTGGGCATATAGGACAAGCATTAGAACTCCAACAAGCACAACTCCTTTTGCATTGGTATATGGGGTAGATGTTGTGCTTCCAATAGAGGTCAAGATTCCTACCTTGAGAATCTGTATGAAAGGCCTTATCACTGATGATGACTATAGGATAGCTCAGCTTCAAGAGCTTGTGTTACTGGATGAACGATGACAAGTGGCATGTGATCATCTACAAGCATATCAACAAAGAATGGCACGAAGCTACAATCAGAGAATCAAGCCATGTGACTTCTAGCTAGGTGATCTCGTCCTGAGAGAGAACCCTAAGAATCAACAACAACAAATGCAAAAGGGAAAGTTTGAACCAAACTGGTTAGGTCCGTACATCATTACTGCAGTATATGGATTTGGTGCTTATCAACTTTCCACAACCAAAGGGGAAGTGCTTAAAGAGCCTATCAACACTCTCCACCTAAAGTGGTTTTACAGTTGATTTAATCTCAACAAGCTCTTTGTACATATCTGTATGTCCTGAAAAAAATCTAAAAACCAGAAAAAGTCCTAAAATAAAATAAAATAAAATAAAAAGAGAGAGAATCCTGCCAAGAAGGTGAAAACCTAGTAAATAGGTACCTCTTGTTCCCAATGCTCCATCTTGCAGTGCATCTTCTGGCTATTTTGTAGAGTCACTTTCATGCTTTCGCTTTCCTACTTCCTGCTCATGTATCCATGGATTGAGTCTTGTCATAGCTCGGGGGCATTCCCCCTTAGTCTCACTATTTTCGAGATTCTCATAGAATCTTCTTCACGAATGTCACCAATGGTCCTCATTGTGTCTGCCTACTATTGCTAGTGTCACTCTTTTTGAGATTCTCCTCATAGAATCTCCTTCGCAATAGTCACTAGTGGTCCTCACTATGTTTGCCTACTATCGCTAGTGTCACTCTTTTCAAGATTCTCCTCATAGAATCTCTTTCGTGATAGTCACCAGTCATTCTAACCATGTCTGCCTACTATCACTAGTGTCACTCTTTTTGAGATTCTTCACATAGAATCTCTTTCTCAATGGTCACCAGTTGTTTCAGCTATGTCTGCCTATCGTTGCTTGGGCCATGTCTCAAGATTCCTTTATGGAAGATCTCTTTTCCTCCAGTCACTAGTCATCCTGGCTGTGTCTATCTACTATTGCTTAGTCCTCTTTAGGTTCTTCATCGTGAAGATTCCTCTTTGACCTTAGTCACCAGTTGTTCTCACTTCGTCTGCCTACTGTTGTCACCCTACTAAAGATATTTCTTTCAAACATGTTCTTGACATTGACACTTGACATCAATCCCAAAAATGCTAAACTCAAAAATGATATACTTGTTTGGATATGCTAAGCATTTTATTTTTTTACTTTGTTTTTCTTTATCATATCTCCTTGAGCAAATCGATGATGTCATCTTTGACTAGAGAAGTACTAACTACGAGCATGATCTTTTCCTTTGCTTTCTATTTGTGGTTTAGTTCCAATAAGTTAATTTATTCCTATAAGAGGGGTGTCCACTATAAGAGCCTCCATCTCGTATCGGATGGCCGTGTGTACCTCGACTCCTTTTTATAAGAATATGTCAATAACATTGGTGCTTCTCCTTGTTTGTTGGAGTGAACTCTTCATGCTACAGTAAATACTGATACTCATCCTACTAAGTGAACATACGAGTCACTGTGAGTATATCAAGTACACTTCTGTCTCAAGTTATGAACACAAGGGTCATTATGAATAGAATGAATACTGAGTACTTAGCATAAGAGGGATCTCCCATGTGTTTGGTATGCCTATTATGCAAGCAAAATTAAGGTCATCCTAGCATTTATGCTCTGATGTTTATGTTAACTTGCTACATTAAAAGGGACAAATGTTCTGTTCATTCTGGCTTCTTGTGCCTCGAATGCTTACATTTAATCCTAACACCCCAATAACATATGTTATATTCATATTTTCATGATTGCAATGTTAGTGGAAATTGTATAACATATGAACTTTATTTTATATCCAATGATGATAAATCGTCAAGGCTTGGTAACCAAACCTAGGGTTGCATTTAACATAGTCTTACATTACATACTTCATTTGCATTAGCACGCAATTCGATGGTCATTCTGTTCATTCTCCACATGCATTAGATTCCTCCACGGCTACACAAGTGTTTGGTTCATTGATTCACACTCCTCAATGGAATACCTGTGACTGTCAAGAAAAAACATGCAACACTACGTGAGATGTCAATTCATACATATGCATTCTATCTAAGTACAACATACATCTCATGTACATCAAAATAAAACAAAATAGACAATGACATATACATAGGAATACTTGACTCAAAATCTCATATATATATATATATATATATATATGTATTAAAGAATGGGTCAGTACAAAAATGGGTGCTACTCGAGCGCAATCAATCAAAAATGATACATGTGGTGCTGGCACACCAATCGATACATAGCTAGAGATCAAAATTAAAAATTAGGCATAGAGTGTCTAACTCTATCTCAAACTCTTGCCTCTAGGAGGAGCAGGAGGAGTAGGGGCAGTAGGTGGCAGAGGCGGTGGTGGCATATCTGGCCTGATAGGAGGTCGTGCACCTCCAGACTCTCGCGTATACTAAGAGAATCACTAAACCTACAATGTCTCATCTAGTACTGCGCTGGTATAAGCAGCATAATAATAATTTTCTCATGCTGACTGAAAGTGAATCTCATCAAGCACTAGCTCCAACCTCTGCTCTGCAGTCTCTGCACGCTCCCTTTGATGATCTGTCTCCCGCTATCTCTCCACTAGCTACGCATCCCTGACTGCTACTGCAATTTGCAACTCTCCCAACTGTCGGGAGGCTGCACGAACCCACTCTTGGTACCTCCACACCATGTCATGCACCCCACCTATTGGCTGATCTAGTATGTCCTCATCTACCATCTTTGGTGCCTGCTACTATGGAGGTACCTATGGCTGTGGAGGCACCTGCTACTATGGCACCTCCTGTTGAGCGGCCTGCTCCTCTGTCCTTTGCCTCCACCATCTACTATGTCTTGTCCCACTTCCCCTAGCACCTGGGTCTAATCCCATCTAACGTGGGGGAATAGGCATCTATTGTACCTGATGCTAGACCTGTGGAAAAATTTGTGGTTGACCTAGTGGCTGTGACTATGCCTACTGCTGTTGGGGCACCTGTCTTTGTGCCTGCCCTACCATCCCTATTGGATCTATGAAGCATGGGAATGGATGGATGATCAAAAATGTCTGATATGTAGGTGTCATCCCTGCATCTACTACCTCTGGCAGGTAGTCCCACTAAACAATAGCTAGACTGTGGATATCTATCATGGATCGCCCTAGATCCATCGATGGAGACCATCCCCACTCAATATCCTTCTGCACCCTGGCATAGGCACAATACTCATGAGAAATGTCCTGGGGATGGCCATACTACCACCATACTCATGAAATAACAAATCTCTCAATCATGGATGTCATCCTGTCCTCCAAAGGTTGAGAACTAAACATCCATGGCAGCTCTCTGGCGGCATCATCCTAGTCCTCTGTCTCTCTGCAAGGTCACCATACAATGGACACCAGGTCATCAAGATGTGTCCACCAGTGCTCAGTCTTACCTAGGTGGGCCTTTGTAATATGCCCTTGATATCTGCATATGTAGGGCTCCATAGGCTCTTAGGCATCCTCAAAAATTGAACTACATACGGGAAGATGTTCCCAGGCCCAAATCTGCAAAACATAAACTCTCGTTGCCATGGTCTTCTTCTTGTGGAAGATGACCTCGTGCATCTCATGAAAAAGGTGAGCCAACATGCACATAACCTACCCAAAGATCTCGGGTGCCTCAACCATCCTACGAAGCATGGCACCCCACCCACACTCCAAACCATGTTGTCCTCTATCAGGACATAAGAAATAGCTGAGGAATATAGCTAGCACAGATGCTAGCCTATGTCAATCCATATGTGTGCATGAGCTCATCCCAGTTGATGGCCCTACCTCTTAGTAGCTCTCTCTCGAACACAACTGATAATGCCTCTGTCCCTACTCGGGGCACTATATCATAAATGAATCAGGCACCGTAAAAGGGAATCCGCAAGATCCTCCAAATGTCCTCTAGAGTGATGGTCATCTCGCCCATCGGCAAGTGGAAAGTGTTTGTTTTCGAATGGAAGCGCTCCACTAAAGCAGTGAGAAGGCCTTGATTCACCATCATGGTTGGAATTCGGCACAAAGAAGACAAACCCAATTGGGCAATGTGTGCCCGATCTGCATCATCCAGACTCCACAATAACTCTCCATATGGCAGATAGTGTGATCTAAATGAAACATCTCCAAAGACCTCCTACACACACAACCAAAAAAAAAAAGACAAACAAATGATCAGTATAAAGTCGAAAGGAAGCATCAAAATGAACTAAAATGCAATTTTTAAGTGCAAAAATTTAAAAATGTCATAGAATTTTGCACGAAATTCATGAAATCTCACACGAAATTCTACTAGTTTCACATGAAGAATCATGCATTCGCACAAAAAAAGAGTGCTTGCGTGAAGAAATAAATGTCCACGTGAGAAAAGACGATTTCGCACAAAAATTGAATCACCTCATGTGAAGAATCTCTTTCTTCACACAAAATCAAATGCCTCCCGTGTGAAGATCCTCACGCCGCGCGCGAAGGAATAGACAACCCTTAATCTTTGCGTGAAGAAAGAAGATCTTTGCACGAGAAGAGATCAATCTCGTGTGAAAAAAGATTAAACAATCCTAAAACATGCTACAACATGCAGTAAATGACCTCAAAATGCATGAAAACAATAGTACAAAGATGGGAAATTGATGACTCACCGGTGGTCTATAGTCTGCTAGCCAACTGTTTCATCTAGGGCGCTCAAAACAATGATATCTCATGTTCATTTCCATGTCTCTATCAGAGCTCAAAATCACTACAAGACAAAAGCACAAATGAATTGAAAATGACCCCTCAAGCCCTTATATAGCTATTGACCAATTTTTTCAAAAGTGCTCAGATTTGTGCAAAAATCACACCCCTAGCTAATTGGACCATTTTGGATCTATTTTTGGGATCACATTCGAAATCTGACACACCTAAGAGCCTCAAAAATGCATTTTAAAATTTTAGGGATCTACGCGATCGAACGCTTGTGCAGCCCAAATCTTTCTGATACTTTGTGATTCTTGGAATCCTTTTACCTTTACATTCTCCATATTTTCAAAATTCATTTTGAAAATAGTCAACTCAAGTCAATTGTGGCTACATCTGGTCAACTTTTGGTCAAACTTTGTCTTTGCGACTTCACAATCATTTCAAATCAACCTTAAATCTTCTTTAGATTGTTTTGATCTCTTCTAGATTCTGTTGAATCTCAGATTTCTTCTTCATCTCATGATATACTACTTCAAATCATATTTCTAGAGTGTCATCTTTCGATTTCATTCCCGAGGGGGCAAGATGATTACATCATTAAATACTTATTGCTCGGGGCATCTAGTTCCCATCTTATGTCCTTATCATTTGGGGCATCTCATCGCTTGGGGCATCTTGTCCCCTTCTATCTAGCATCTTTTCTACCCATCTTATCTTTTCATCAATTGATCAACCTTATAACAACTCTTCTCAAAGTTCAATGGATAGGTATTAGGACAGTCTAAACCTTGACTCTTGAGGATCAAGCTCCGTTCTGGGGATGATTCTATGACTCATGATTGGACATTGTTACCTTTTATCAATCTTAGGTATCTAGGTGTTCTATCTGGATCCTTGAAGGTTAAGCTCCATTCTGGAGATAATCTTCTAAATGCTATCAATCTCAGGTATCTAGGTGTTCTATCTAGATCATTGAAGGCTAAGCTCCATTCTAGAGATAATCTTCTAAATGCTATCAATCTTAGGTATCTAGGTGTTCTATCTGGATCCTTGAAGGTTAAGCTCCATTCTGGAGATAATATTCTAAATTTTATTAATCTTACGTATCTAAGTGCTCTGCTTGGATCCCTTAGGATTAAGCTCTGTTCTAGAGATAGTCCTTAAAAGATTATCAATTGGTCTTCGTGTAATCAACTTCAGAACCAATCTCATGTTCGCATCATGCTTTCTGATTATCTTTGAATTGAACGTGCTGCTCACACATTCATTCAAAGAGGGGCAAAATGTAATACCCCAAAGTTGGCTCATTTCCATGATACCAATTCTAGTCTATTTTTAGCCAATCCTAAAGACCTATTCTAATAAGCAATTCCCATTCTGCTATTCGCTACTTGACCTAATTGTCAAATGCAGAAGACCCTAATCTGCATTCATCATATTTCTTATTTAAATCCTATAGTACGTACTCATGTTAGTCGCATTAAACCTATTGATTAATATTTAATTTAATTACTAAGTATTTATACTTTAATTAAATTAAATTATATCCTAAAGGCTAATGTACTATGGAATTAAGTTTATTTAATTTAATAAATGTGCCTATTTAAACAAAATTATTTAATTAAATGGGAAACCATTCCTAATTAATTAAATGAAGTTATTTAATTAAATAAGAAAAGTGCCTCTAAATTAATTAAAAGATTATTTAATTAAATAGAAAAGGTAATTATGAGAGCATATCTCATTTTATTAAATTAAATATTTCACCAAAATCTCTCTTCAGTTCAAAAAGGGAAATTTCCAGTTCACTATTGATAAAAAATGAGTTAAATCAGTTTACTCCTTTCTCTACTCAAATTGAATCAGTTAACTCCTTATTTTACTCAAATTAAATCTGTTAACTCCCTTTAATTTGGGAATCTCCCTTTATGACTGAACTTCACCTGTAATCCTGATCGTTGATTGAAATCGATCTCAACCGTTGATGGATTCCAGGAAAGTCTATTTAAGAGACCCTCATCTCTTCATTTTGGAGGAAGGTTGAATGAGAATTTGCATCAAATTCCTACTAGATTGTGCATTCATTTGAGCTCCCTACTTTCATATTCATTTTCTAGATTTAATATGCATACATTTGGTATAATTTCTTTTACATGCTCTTAGATTAAACATGCATACTCCATTCTAGATTAATCTGCATTCTCATATAGATTAGCTACAATCTTCTTTTTAAATCCTTCATTCTTAGAGAGTCTGGTTGCTTAAACACCTCGAATCTGAGGATATCTGACAAGTAATTCCCTTTAGATAGAAGGCAACAGGTCACTTTGTAAGCTGATTTTTGGATGAACAATCCAATGTTCATTCCGGATGAATCCACGTACAGTGACCATGTTGAAGTGTGTGTGTTAGCAGAGGCCGCATATTCATGCATACAACCAACACTTGAGAGTTCATCTGAAAATGAGTCACAAGCTGAGTCAAATACTCGAGAGGAAGAATCTGATGATGAGGATTCCTATCCTTATCCTATTCCTCATGATCTTTCTAAATTCTTTGCTAAGCTAGATGACTTTATGCCATGTGTTAGCACTATGGATGATACTAGTGACTCTTCTAAGGACAATGTTGAGCAACTCAAATATTATTCAAAAAAGGGAGAATCTAGTCAGTCATTCTATATTGAGTATTTGTGTAAGAACCTAGAGGATGAAGGTCAGTATGTCAATATCATTTTTGGGGAGTTCTATAGTCTCTCGCCATGTAGCATTGATTCTAAGGAATATGAGTTTGACTCTCTTTCAGAAGTGACTATTGATAAAGACATTGACCAAGTGCATGTCTATGAAAACCAAATTGAAGTAGGTGAAACCTCTAGGGTTAGGCCACATGGGTCTGATCCAATTAGTGTCCTAGAGTCATCAATTACTGACATTCGTACTTAGAGGCATTTGAACACACCTATTGACAAGGTCACCGTAGGTCTCAAATTGCTAGTCCAAGAACTTAATGACTATATTGTGAATGCAATTGAACCAGCCACTACTTTCTCACTCACACATCCTAAGCTTATAGACTGGAACCCTAATGCATCTAGCAAAGTCCCCACATTCAGGAATGACTATGCTCTCACCTATTACCTAAATGCTATCAAACCTATAATGTCTTCCACCAATGAGCAGAGTGTCAACATGACTGAGGCTGACACCAAATATCTCAGTCATACAATTAAAAAGAAAAAATGCAAAAGGTCCAATGGTGAAAACCACATCGTGGCAGTGTTGAAACCCAAAAAAGTAAAAAAAAAGACATATCCAAGGGTGAAAACCTCTTTGAGGTGCCCGTGAATGAGATATTTGATGCACTTCCTAGTCACTTTTAGGAGAGATCATCAGTGATGATAGAGGTAATGTAGCCGATTAACTTGGGCATAGAAGAACATCCTCATATGATACATCTAGCACAGTTACTGTCACCTAAGGAAAAGGAAGAATTCATTGCTTTTTTCAAAGAGAAAAAAATAAATTTTTCTTGGACATACTTTGAGATGTCAGGACTGGATCTCAATCTTATCATGCATCACTTGTCCATAGCACCAAACATCAAACTAGTTAAACAAAAGCTTCAAAAAATGCACCCTCACATTGTATTGCTCATCAAAGTGGAACTGGAGAAACTTCTAAAAGCTGGTTTCATCCACACAATTGATTATGCTAAATGGATATCCAATATTATTCTAGTTTCCAAGAATGATAAATCTATCAGGGTTTGTATAGACTTCTGTGATCTTAACTTGGAATGTCCTAAAGATAACTTTTTGCTTCCTATTATTGATATGATAGTGGACATGACAGCTAGCTATGAGATGTACTCACTTATGGATGGGTTTTTTGGATACAATCAAATAAAAATTGCACTAGAAGACAAGGAGAAAATGACTTTCACATGTGCATGCGGAACCTTTTGTTGGAATGTAATGCCATTTGGCTTGAAGAACGCTGGTGTTACATATTAATGGAATGTTACTACAATTTTCCATGACATGATGCATAAGACCATGGAGGACTACATTGATGATACCTTGGTCAAAAGTGCTAAACACAATACTCATCTGCAAGATTTGGGGCCCATCCTAGATTGTATGGAAAAATTTAATCTTCAACTCAATCCTAAGAAATGCGCATTTGGTGTCACATCAAGAAAGTTGCTAGGATACATTGTTTCTACAAAAGGAATTGAGGTAGATCTGAAGAAAGTAAAATCAATAATGGACATGCCACCACCTTGGAACATCAGTCAAATGAGAGGACTATAGGGAAAGCTCCAATCTATTCAAAAGTTTATCTCACAATTGGCAGATAGATCACAAAGACTTTACATAAGGGTGTGAAATTCAATTGGATCCAAGATTGTGAGCAAAGCTTAACATAGATCAAACAATATTTTGTCAATCCACCAATCCTTATGCCTCCTATCCATGGGAAGCCTTTTCTTTTATACATCTTAGCAACTAAAACATCCCTGGGAATCCTATTGGCTCAGGAAGATAATGATAAAAAAGAAAGGGCTATTTATTACTTGAGTCAGACATTGATTTCTTATGAGAAGAACTATAGCATTATTGAGAAATCTTGCTTAGCAGTTGTCTTTGCTTCCCAAAAGTTGAGACACTATATGTTTTCCCATGCTACGTGGATCATGGCTAAAATAGACCCACTAAAGTACTTGCTAAGTAAGGCAGCTCTCATAGGAAGATTGGCTAAATGGGTTATGATACTCAGTGAGTTTGACATCCAATACATTGAACACAAGGCTATCAAGGGGTAGGCAATTGCATATCAGTTGGCCAATGCACCCATACAAAGTCTTCTACCAATGAACATTGATTTTCTATATGAGTCGATTCTAACACTCGCGCACCACACATGGGTTATATTCTTTGATGGGTCCTTCACACAACAAGGATCAGGTGTTGGATTACTCTTTATTACACCACAAAATACTCATTGCCCAAAGCATACAAGATTATGTTTCATTGTACAAGAAACATTTATGAGTACAAGGCTTTGATCAATGGCATGAAAATTCTGGCCAAATGGAGAGCGGATCAGTTAGACATCTTTGGTAACTCTTAGCTTGTCATCATCTAGGTTAATGATGTGTACCAAACAAAGGATTAGAAAATAATCCATTACAAGTGCATGGTTAATGACTTAAAGAATTATTTTGCACACATCACCTTTGAGCAAGTTTCATGAGTAGATAATAAAGTAGTTGATTCCATGGCTACTTTGGACTCCCTGCTACAAAGGCCTGAAAATGACCTCCGATATGAATTTTTGGTGGAAGCATTACACTACCCAGCCTATGACACACCTGATTCCAGAATGATCTATTCTATTGTTTGACAAGAATCATCCCACTACCATCACATTTATTCCTATCTCCCCAATCAAACCATTTTGGAAGGTTTGACTTGGAATGAGAAACATTACCTAATCTGTAATGCTTCACATTATGTCATTATTGCTGATGATCTATATAGGAGAGGTCTCGATGGAACACTCCTTAGGTGTTTAGAACCTAAAGAGTCCAAATGTACACTAATTGACATTCACGAGGGCATTTGTGGATCTCACTCCAATGGCCTGACACTAGCTCCTAAACTCTATAGAGCTGGTTACTATTGGCCTAAAATGGAACAAGAAGCTATCAGTATGCTAGATCATGCAAGCAATGTTAGCTACATGGGAATCTTATCCATGCTCCAACTAGAGAGTTGATTCCCTCTACTACAATATGGCCATTTCAACAATGGGCCTTCGACTTGGTGGGATAGATCCACCCAACCTCCTCTAATGGACATAAATTCATTATCACAGCTATGGATTACTTCATAAAATGGGTAGAGGTAGTACCTCTCATAGTTGCCGATGGAAAAACTGTAGCACTTTTTATCACAAACTACATCATCTATAGATATGGTGTACTATTCTCAATTCATTACTGATAATGGAGAAAAATTCAAGAACAAAGAGCTCAAGGAACTATGCAAGAAATTCAAAATTCCACAACATTGGTCTTCCATTTATTACCCCCAGGGTAATGGCCAGGCTAAGGCATCCAATAAGGTGATCCTTAAAATTCTTCATTACATAGTTAACAAATCAGGGAGAGATTGGCATCTCTAGATCAATCTAGCCCTGTGGGCATATAGGACAAGCATCAAAAATCCAATGGGCACAACTCCCTTTGCTTTGGTGTATGGAGCAGATGTTGTGCTTCGAATAGAGGTTGAGATTCCTACCTTGAGAATCTCTATGAAGGGCCTTATTACTGATGGTGACTATAGGATAGCTCAACTTCAAGAGCTTGTGTTACTGGATGAATGATGATAAGTGGCATGTGATCATTTGCGAGCATATCAACAACAAATGTCAAGAAGCTACAATCAGAGGGTCAAGCCACGTGACTTTCAGCTGAGTGATCTCGTCTTGAGGGAGAACCCTAAGAATCAACAACAGCGAGTCCAAAAAGGAAACTTTGAACCAAACTAGCTCAATCCTTACATCAATACTGTAGTATATGGATCTGGCACCTATAAGCTTTCCACAACTAAGGGAGAAGTGCTAAAGGATCCTGTCAACACTCTCCACTTCAAGCAGTTTTACAGTTGATCTGATAGTAGTAGCTCTTTGTACATATCTATATGTCTTGAAAAAAATCATAAAAATTAGAAAAAGTATTGAAAAAAAATTTTTGTTACCCTGGTGAAAACCTAGCAATAGGCACCTTGGTAACACCAAAAAAAAATAGTGAAAAATCTCAAAAATACAAAAAAAATCACAAAAGAGAAAAATACAAAAAAAATTGATAAAAAAAAAAAAGTACCATTGATGAAAACCTTGAAACAGGCATCATGGTAGAAAAAAAAAATAGAAGCTCTGCCAAGAAGGTGAAAATCTAGCAAACAGCCACCTCTTGTTCCTAATGCTCCATCAAGCAATGCATCTTCGAGCTCTCTATGTAATTACTTTATTGCTTTTCCTACTTTTCGTTCATGTATCCATGGATTGAGTCTTGTCACAACTCAGGGGCATTCCCCTTAGTGTCACTCTTTTTGAGATTCTCCTCATAGAATCTCATTCGTGACAGTCACCAGTGGTCCTCACTATGTCTACCTACTATCACTAGTGTCACTCATTCTAAAGATTCTCCTCATAGAATCTCCTTCGTGAGAGTCACCAGTGGTCCTCATTGTGTCTACCTACTATCGCCAATGTCACTTGTTCTTAGGATTTGCCTCATCAAATCTCTTTTTCAATAGTCACTAGTTGTTTTAGTTGTGTCTACCTACTATTTCTTGGGTCGCATCTCCAAATTCATTTATGGAAGATCTCTCTTGCGTCAATCACTAGTCATTATGGCTGTGCTTTTCTACTGTTGCTCAGTTCTCCTCGGATCTTCACCTTGAAGTTTCCTCTTTAACTGCAGTCATAGTCATTCTGAATATGTCTACCTACTATTGTCACCCTATTGAAGACATTTATTTCAAACATGTTCTAGACGTTGACACTTGACATCAATCCCATGATAAGTAATAGTTTCAAAATGACATACTTGTTTGGATATGCTGAGCTTTTTCTTTTTTTGTTTTTTTTTTTCTTTATCATGTCCCTTCGAGCAACTTGATGATGTCATTTTTTATTAGAGAAGTAATGGCTGGGGGCATGATCTTTTCTTTGCTTTCTATTTGTGGTTTAGTTTCAATTAGTTGACTTATTCCTATGAGAGGGGTGTCCACTATAAAAGCCTCCATCTCACATTGGATGGTTGGGTGTACCTCGACTCCTTTTATATGAATACATCAATAACATTGGCATTTCTCCTTGTCTATTGGATTGAACTCTTCATGCTATAATATATACTGACACTCGTCCTCTTAAGTGAACGTATGGGTCACTGTGAGTATACCTAGCACATTTTTGTCTCAAGTTACAAATGCAAGGGTCCTTGCGGACAGAATACTTACTGAATACTTAGCATAAGATAGATCTCATGTGTGTTTGGAGTGCTTGTCATGCAAGCTACATTCTGGTCATCACAGCATTTATGCTTTGATGCTTATGTTAACTTACTATATTAAAAGGGACAAATGTTCTGGTCATTCTGGCTTCTTGTGCCTCGAATGCTTACATTTAATCCCAACAAACCTATAATATATGGTCTATTCATATTCCCATGATTGCAATGTCACTAGGAATTGTATAACATATGAGCTTTATTCTATATCTAGTGATGATAAATTGTTGAGGCTCAGTAACTAGACCTAGGGTTACATTTAACATAAGTCTTGCATTACATGCATAAGCATGCAATTCGGTTGTAATTCTATTTCCCCCCTTTGTGATGAAGGATTGGGGGCACCTTCAAAAATATCAGTTTTCTCCATGGCTACACAAGCATTTGGTTTGTCAATTCATGCTCCTCAATGGAATACATGTCACTATCAAGCAAAACATTCAACACTACATGAGATGTTAGTCAATTTTCATATGCATTGCATCCATATACTCATAATATCTACTCTACATGCTCATAATCACATCATATCAAAGTAAAACATACATATCATAATCATCATATTAAAATCTCATGTACATCAAAGTGAAGAAGACACAGACAATGACATGTACATGATGATACTCTACTCAAAATCTCATATATATATATATATATATATATATATATATATATATATATATATATATATATATATATATATATATATATATATATATATATATATATATATATATATATATATATATATATATATATATATATCAAAAAAATGAGTTAGTACAAAAATGGGCACTACTCCAGCGCTATCGATCAATATGATACAAAATGGTGTTGGCACACCAATCAATACATAGCCAGAGATCAAAATCAAGAGTCAGGCACACAACATCTAACTCTATCCTATAGTCTTGTCTCTAGGAGGAGCAGGAGCAGTAGGTGGAGGAGGAGGTGGTAGCATGTCTGGCCTTGCAGGAGGTCGTGCACCTCCAGACTCTTGTGCATACTTTAAAAAGTGATGTACTTGCAAAGCCTTATCAGGCACCACTATCAAATATGTAGCAAAATAGTATGCTACCCAAGCTAATTGTAAGCAGACCTCATCCTGCAGTATCTCTGCACTCTGCTTAGTAGTCTCAGTGTGCTCTCTCCATTGATCAATCTTCCACTGCCACTCCACCAATTGTGCATCACGGACAGCTACCTGTATCTGAAGCTCTCCCAACTGCCAAGAGGCTTGACAAATCTACTCTCAATAGTGTTGCACTATGTCCTATGTCCTAGTAGTAGGCTAATTAGGCATATCCTCATCTAGTATCTCAGGTGCCTATTTTAGTGGTGGTGCTTGCTATTTTGGTGGTACCTCCTATGGTGGTTCCTACTCCTCTGTCCTCAACCTCTGTCATCAACCCTATGATGTGCCACTACCACCTGTACCTATGTCTGATCCCATCTAACGTGGTAGAATCTTTACCTACTATACCCAGTGCTAGACCTACGGCTATGGCTGCTCCTACTGCTGAGGTACCTCCTGCTATGGAGGTGCCTATCTTTGACCCTATCTTGCTCTCCCCACTAGGTCTATGAATTGTGAGAAAGGATGAATAATCAAATATGCTTGGTATGCAAGCATCATCCTTGCATCAATAATGTCAAGGAGATAGTCCCACTAAGTCACAACCAAGTTTCACACATCTATCATAGATCAGCCTGGGTCCAGTCGTGGTGGTCACCCCCACCTTATATCTCTTGCCTGTCAGGCATAGGTGCAATACTCCTATGAAATTTCCTGCGATCAGCCATACTACTACCACACCCATGAAATCACAAACCTCTCAATGATCTGTGATGTCCTGCCCAACAATGGTTGGGAGCAAAACATCTAGCTCAGCTCCCTTGAGGCATCATCCTAATCCTTCATCTCTTGCCAAGGCTGCCATACGACGGAGACCAGGTCATCAAGATGAGTCTGCCAGTGCTCCATCTTACCCAGGAAGACTTGGGTAATGTGACCCTAATACCTGCACATATACAGCTCCATAGGCTCTTGAGTCTCCTCATGAATGGGCCTACATTTGGGAAGATGCTCCCATGCCCACATCTATAAGACACAGACTCCGACTGCCATATTCTTCTTCTCATGGAAGACTATCTTGTGCATCTTGTGGAATATATGGGCTAGCATGCACTAACCCCACCCAAATATCTTAGGGGCCTCTACCATTCGACGAAGCATGACCCCCCAACCACACTCTAAGTCATGTTGTCCCCTATCTGGCACTAAAAAGAAACTCAAAAATATTGCCAACACTGATGCCATTCTATGCGTCCACCCATAGGTGTGCACAAGCTCATCCCAACTAATGGCTCGGCCCCTCTGTAGCTCTCTCTCAAACACAATAGATAGTACCTCTATACCTACTCAGGGCACCACATCATATATCACACGTGCTAAATAGAATGGGATCCTCTGTATCCTCCATATGTCCTTTAGGATGATAGTCATCTCCTCCACTGGTAGGTGAAAGGTGGTCGTCTCTAAATGGAAATGCTCCACCAAGGATGTGAGTAGGCCATGATTCACTAGCACTGCTGGGATCTAGCATAGAGAAGATAAGCCCAATCAAGAAATATGTGCCCTATCAACATCATCAAGACTCCACAAAAAATTTCCATATGGTGGATAGTGAGATCTAAATGACATGTCATTAAAGACCTCCTACACACACACAAACAACAATGACAAGCAAATGATCAGTACTGGGTTGAAATGGCAAAACAATACAGACAAAAATGCAAATTTGAAGCACAAAAATGAAAATTTCAACTCTGCTATCATGGATTTTCATGTGAAGATCTCAAGATCTCACACGAAGATGTCAAGATCTCATGTGAAGTTTCATTTCTTTGCGCAAGAAATCTCTTCGTCACGTGAAGAACGAAAGTCTTCTGCATGAAGATCGAGTGAGATTTCTCATTCTTTGTGTGAGAGGTGGGTATCTCCCATGCAAGAAGAGAATTTCTTTGCACGAGAAAGGATAGTCTTGCATGAAGATCGATTTTACCTTCTTGAAACATGCTAAAAAATGTAATAAATGACATCTAAATGCATGAAAATGAAAGTACAAAGCTAGGATACTGATGACTCACCGAAGGTTCATAGTCTACCGACTGGCTATGTCGTCGAGAGTGCTCAAAATGATGATCTCACACATTCACTACCATCTTCCTTTTAGAGCTACTATTCACAAAAAGATAAAATGTACAAATGATTTGAAAATGACCCCTTGGGCCCTTATATAGTTGTTGATCTAATTTTTCAAAGTGCTTCAATTTGTGCAAAAATACCCCCCTAGTTAATTTAACTATTCTGAATCCATTTTCAAGATCAAATTTGAAATTTGACACCCCTTAGTGCCTCAAAAATGCATTTTAAAATTGTGGGGACCGACACAATCGAACACTTGTGCAGCCCAAATTTTTCTGATACTTTTTTATTATTGGACTCTTGTCAACTCAAATTTCTTCATACTTTCAAAATCCATTTTCGAAATAGTCAACTCAAGTCAACCGTGACCAATTCTGGTCAACTTCTAGTCAAACTTGGTCTTTTGGACCTCAAAATCACACCAAATTAATTCTGAATTTTCTTATGATCATTTTGATCTCTTCTCCATTCTGCAGAATCTTGGATTTCTTCCCTATATCATATTTCTCGTGTGTCATCTTTTGATTTCGCTCCCAAGGGGGCAAGATTATTACATCATTAAATCCTTATTGCTTAGGGCACCTTGTGTCCATCTTATGACACCACTAGGGGCATCTTATTTCCCTCTTTCTAGCATTTTTGTCATCTATTTCATCTGTTCATCAGTCAATTATGTGTATTGGGACAATCTAAATCTTAACTCCTAATGATCAAGCCTTGTTCTAGGGATGATTCTATGTCTCATAATTCAATTTTTTTATATGCTATCAATTTCAAGTATCTTGGTGTTCTATTTGGATCCTTAAAGGTTAAGCTCCATTTTGGAGATGATCTTTTAAATGCTATACAATTTTAGGTATCTAGGTGTTCTATCTACATCCTTAAAGGTTAAGCTCCATTTTGGAGATGATCTTTTAAATGTTATCAATTTTAGGTATCTAGGTGTTCTATCTAGATCCTTAAAGGTTAAACTTTGTTTTGGAGATGATCTTTCAAATGCTATCAATTTTAGATATCTAGGTGTTCTATCTGGATCCTTAAAGGTTAAGCTCCATTATGGAGATGATCTTTTAAATGCTATCAATTTCAGGTATCTAGGTGTTCTATCTGGATCCTTAAAGGTTAAGCTCCATTCTAGAGATGATCTTTTAAATGCTATCAATTTTAGGTATCTAGGTGTTCTATCTAGATCCTTAAAGGTTAAGCTCCATTGTGGAGATGATCTTTTAAATTTTATCAATTTCAAGTATCTAGGTGTTTTATCTAGATCCTTAAAGGTTAAGCTTCGTTCCAGAGATGATCTTTTAAATGTTTATCAATTTAGGTATATAGGTGTTCTATCTAGATGCTTAAAGATTATGCTCCATTCTAGGGATAATCTTTTAAATGCTTATCAATTTAGGTATCTAGCTGCTCTGCTTGGATTCCTTGGGATTAAGCTCTATTCTAGAGATGGTCCTTAAAATCTTATCAATTGGTCTTCATATCATCAATTTCAAAACCAATCTCATGCCTCGATTCTTGCATCATGTTTTTTGATTTTCTTTGAATTGAACATGTTGCTTGCACATTCATTCAAAGAGGGGAAAAATGTAATACCCCAAGATTGGCTCATTGCCACGATACCAATTCTAGTCTATTATGATCAATTCTAAGACCTATTCTAATAGGCTATTCTCATTCTAATTGTCGCTACTTGAGTTAATTGTTAGATGCAAAAAACCCTAATCTACATTCATCATATTTCCTATTTAATCCCTATAGTACTCACTCATATTAGCCACATTAAACCTATTTTGTTTAAATTTAATTTAATCTAAAGTATTCATACTTTATTAAATTAAATTATCTCCTAAGGCTAATGTACTATGGGGTTAATTTATTTAATTTAATAAATATGCTTATTTTAATTAATTAATTAAAATTATTTAATTAAATAGAAAAGAAATTTATGAGAACATATCTCATTTCATTAAATTAAATATTCTTCCTAAAATATTCTCTTCAGTTATAAATGGAAACTTTGAGTGAACTACTTCTCAAAATTAGATTCAATATAGCTAACTTGTTCTCTCACTTATGGCAAGTTCAGCTAACTTCTCATCACACTCAAATCAGAAATAGTTCACTTCACCTACACAAGGAAGTTTTCATCTTAACTAAGTCTTTCCTTCAATCCTAACCATTGATCTAAGTTGATCTCATCCATTGATAGATTCCAGGAAGTCTATTTAAGGAACTCATAATTCCTCATTATGGAGGTTGAATTGAATTGTTATCGAATCTCTGCTGAATTGTGCTCTCACTTTGAATTCATTATTTCATAAGCTTTCATTCCTTAGATTAAATATCATTTAGATTTAATATGCATGCATAGAATCTAGTTTATTTTATATGTTCTTATATTAATTTCATATATCATTTAGATTACTTGCACACTCATAGATTGAATTGCATTTAAATCCTTCATTCTTAGAGGGCCTGGTTGCCTACACCTTAAATCTGAGGATATTAAATAGGTAAAATCTCTTTAGATAGAAGGCAATAGGTTTCCTTGTTGGAATATTCTTGGGTGAATAATCTCATGTTCATTCTAGGATGAATCTGTATATAAAGACCATGTAGAAGTGTGTGTGTTAATAGAGGCCACATATTCATGCATGCAATACTCTTACCAATTCTTTGATCCAATATCTATTCAACTTCTTCAATCTACTTCTCAGGATAGCCCTTTCATATAATAACTTAATCATCTAACTCATGATACTTATATAAATCAAAAACATTTAATATAGGAGATATATCCATGTCATCAAGTAACTCAACTTCATGACCATTTCCACTATCAAATTTTTTTAAGATCTTACAAGATCCAAACTTCTTCATCATCAACTTATTGTATGTTCCAACAAGAAATCTTCCTTTATTAAAATGAATCATCACCTCATCACCAACTTGAAAATCATGATGTCTCCTAGACTGATCAACATTCTCCTTATACTTCTTATTACATTGTTTTATCCTCAACTTCACTTCCTTATGTAAAGACTCCATAAAATCAGAAAATTCTTATCTTGTAGCACTTCTCTTTTTTTCACCAGCAATATCACTCAAATTTGATACTCCTCTAGCTTCATTTCAGTAACAATCTCAAAAGGTGTCTTCCCTATACTCCAATTCACAAAATTATTATATGCAAATTCAGCTTGTGCCAATACCATCTCCCAATTACTTGGCTTATTCCCAACTAAACATCTAAAAAAATTACCCAAGCTTCTATTCATAATCTCTATTTTTCCATCTATCTATGGATGGAATGTAGAGCTAAACTTCAATTTGGTACCCATCTTTTTTTCATAAAGTCTTCCAAAGATAACCAAAAAACTTACTATCTTTGTCAAAAATAATGTTTCTTGGTAATCCATGCAATCTCATAATCTCTTTAAAAAAAATTTCAGCAACATTCTTAGCATCTTATGTCTTCTTACATGGTATGAAATGAGCCATTTTAGAAAAAAATTTCACTACAACAAATATGGAATCATACCCCTTCACTATCTTAGGTAATCCAAGAACAAAATCCATACTGATGTCACTCCAAAGTTTCTTAGGAATAGTAAGAGGTGTATACAAACTAGTATTCTAATTCACTCCTTTTAAAACTTGACAAAATTCTAAACATCATTATACATTTCTGGCCAATAATACTTCTCTTTCAGCAAACTCAATATCTTATGAATTCCAAAATGTCCAACCAATCCACCACTATGTTTTTCCTTAATCAGATTCAACCTCATAGAACTTCTAAGAATACACAACTAAGTATCTTTGAACAACATAACTTCTTGAATGAAATACTCATTATGCTTAATTATGTGATTTGTTAGATTTGGTGCTTTGCACTCTCTCCGTGCCTTCAAAAAATTAGGATCAGCATCATACAACTCTTTCATTTCATCAAAACCAAGAACTTCAACCTTTATTTTAGTCAACAAATAATGTTGTTTACTTGATGAATCAACAACTCTATTAGTAACTCCACTCTTTTGCTTAATGACAAATATAAAATTTTAAAAATACTCAACCCACTTCATATGTCTCTATTTTATTTTATGTTGACTTCTTGAGTATTGTAAAGCTTTATGATTAGTATACAACACAAACTCCTTAGGAATCAAATAATGTCTCCACTTCTTCAAAGCTTGAACAATGGTATAAAATTCTTGATCATACAAATAATACTTTCTTTTAGCATTATCTAACTTCTCACTAAAGAAACAAATAGGTTTGCCTTCTTGACTTAATATAGTTCCTATTGCACTACCAATTGCATCACATTCAACTTGAAATACTTTAATGAAATCAGGGAAAACCAATCCAGGTAATTCAACAACTTTTTGTTTTAAAGTCTCAAAACTCTTATCAGCTCCATGTGTCCACCTAACTTTCTTTTTATCTCCCCTCATTGTCTCAGTCATAGCATTACAAACAACACTAAAATTCTTTACAATTTTTTTGTAAAAACAAGCCAAACCATGAAATGATCTTACCTCACCCACATTCTCAAGTGTAGGTCATTCCAAAAATTCTTTAACCTTCTCAAGATCAATCTTCAATCCATCTACTAAAATCAAAAATCCCAAATACACAATCTCCTCTTGTATAAAAGAACACTTTTTCAAATTAATTAGCAACTTTTGCTCTTTCAACCTCTGCAATACTTGTCTAATATGCTCAAGATGTTCTTCCTTAGTCTTACTGAATATCAATATATCATCCAAATAATCAATCACAAACTTATCCAAAAATCTTTTTAGAACTTCATTCATCAACCTCATGAAAGTACTAGGTGCATTAGTCAAACCAAAAGGCATAACCAACCATTCATACAAACCATCATTTTTCTTGAAAGCAATCTTCCATTCATCACCTTCTCTGATTCTAATCTAATGATACCCATTCTTCAAATCAATCTTGGTAAAATAATTTTCTCCACTCAAAAAATCCATTATTTCATCCATCCTCAACATAGGAAACCTATATTTCATTGTGATCTTGTTAATAGCTCTAGAATCATTACACATTCTCCATTCTCCATTCTTTTTAGGTGTTAATACAATAGATATAGCACATGGAATCAACCTTTCTCTAATTAATCCCTTTTGCAACAACTCATGCACTTGTCTATTAATTTTTTCATTCTCTATAGTTGTCAATCTATATGGTGCTTTGTTTGAAAAATTGGCTCTAAGAATAAGATCCATACAATGACTTATACTTCTTACTAGAGGTAAACTATTATGAATATCATCAAAAACAATATCTTTATAATCTCTCAATAATTCTACAATTTTTTCTTGTACTCAGCTACCACTATCAACTTTTGTTGCTTGGTCATTACTACCAACACTCGATCCTCTAGGAACTATAGCAAAAAAAACTTGATTCTTCTTTACTTCCTTTTCAAATTTCTTTCCATTAACCATGAAAACTTTTTTTGCAGTACAACTGACCTCATCTAGACTTTCAATCAAAGGCAAAAATATTTGTTTCTTCCCATTTACGTAAATAGTATATTGATTCAATCTTCCATCATACACAACATATCTATCATATTGCCAAGGTCTACCCAACAAAATATGACAACAATCCATGGGCATAATATCACACAAAACTTCATCAAAGTAATGTCCAATTTTGAACTTCAAAATACATTGCTCACTTACCAATATCTTATGCTCATGTTTGATCCATGAAACATGATAAGGTTTGGGATGTTTTAGCCTCTGCAACTTTCTGATGCCAAATTTGTTGAGCTTCCAATATCAATGATCACCTTACAACATTTTTCAGCCATCTTACATCTGGTCTTCAAAAAGACTTCTTCTTAGGATAGGTTCCTCATCACTTCCCTTATTACATAAGGTTCTTCTCGCCAAAAGATTTTCTCCAGCCTCAGGTCCACATGGTGAAATCTCAATGTCCTCTTGAATCATAGAATTTTTATTATTCTATCCACTTTTAGAAGATCTACATTCAAAAGGTATGTTCCCTTCTTTACTACATCTAAAACAATTACTATGAAAACCACCTCCTGAATAAGAATTAACTCTTCCTCGGTAAGATCTAGTACCTCCTTAGTATGAACTACCACCTTTCCACTTGGTCTTGTCTTTCTCATCACTCTTCTATTTATATTTTCCTATATATTGCACAAAACTTTTAGATCTACCACCTTCACCATAAGATCTACCTCTACCTCTTTGGAATCTACCACCTCTACCTCTTTGTCTTTGTTCATGCTTCTTTGCTAAGATCTCCTCAGCTTTCAAGGTATATTGTTATGCTTTAGCATCTTTCTCAACAAGCTAACTTAGTAATCAGTAGGAAGGAATTTATTCTTTACCTTGTTCACCATCTTCAGCCAAGTTTTGATCTTCTCCTTTTCTCTTCTTTGTCTATCAATTTGCAAATGCTCGTACCATAGCGAAGCATGACCTTTCAACCTAGTAACTACAATCTTCACCTTCCTATTATTAGGAGCTTTTTTATACTCAAATATATTCTCCATATTTGAGATCTAATCTAACATAGCATTCGTATCCAATTTTTTATCATAAGAAAAAACTTCTATAGTAGGCTTTGAATTTTTCCTAAACAACACTCTCAACAATCTTTCCTCATCTCGATCTTATTCAAGTTCTAGATTTAGGTTTGGTGTTGCTACTTCATCATCACTTACATCATCAAGATGTGCTTCTATCCTCTGGGCTATCTCCATATCATCTAATCTAGCTGACACTTGTCTCAATTGATCCAATATAGCATTATCAACATTTCCTCTACCATGAACTATCTTTACAAATTATGTTCCTGCAAGATCATAACCCTCTACAAGTTATAGGTCAAATCTACAAATCTAGAATTCTAAAACCAATATCCAAATAGGGTTATACATGATCCAATCTCCACAAGGAAAAACCTCACGCTATGATACCACCTGATGCAAGGAAGGATATGGAAAAAATAGGGCCAATGGCACACCTAGCTCTCTGAACCACCCTGCAAGAGTTAACACAATGGAATAAAACACAAAGAACATCAACCAAAGGAGGAAGAAGAGTAAAATAATTTTATTGATTCATGAAAATATCTTCATACATGCCTAGATATAAGGCCTTTAGGGTTATAATTAGATACAAAATACATTTACATTCAAAGATTCAGTAGCAAATTCACACATTCCAATTCTGCTCCCAAATTCTCTCCCAAAACTATCTAAAAATTGCCTAACTCTAAGCCTAAACACTCTATTTATACTAGCCAAAATAAGCTATCAAAAATATTAAATGAAAATAAACCTAACATTAAATTCTTGAAGAGCCACAAGGTTGCCTATGTCAATGATTAAATTTTAGAAATTGATGTCCAAGAAAAATTGTGATATCTCCTAGCTATGATTGAGTTAAAATTCATGCTTTGAATTTTGGGTAGGTATTTAGGTCCTCTACAATACCTTAAATTAATAAGGGCTGATTCATCAAGGAAAAGTGATCATCCACCTTGAAAGTCAAACACAGGAAACTGTCATCCAGAATTGCGAGAAATTGATGCTTTGGGATAATTTCTATATCTCCCAAATAATAATTATTTATAAAGTGTGCCTTGGATCATAGATATTAATCTAGGAACTCTTCAATCCTTGAAGTGTGAAACCCTTCATTCATTATGGAAAATTATCTACATGGTTTGCAACAAGCACCCAGAAACTAGAAAACATAGTTTTGGTAGAACACAGTTTCAGTAGCAAGATAAGAACTAAAAACATGCAGGATAATAGTGCAACCCAAGATGCTCCTACATCACACCTAACATTGGGTTTTGTAACTTTAATAGGGTTGGATCCTAATAGGGCTCACTTTAAAAGAGTGAAAATAAATAACTAATTGCAATTGGTGGTTTTTCCCAAATTTGGGTTTCCACATTAAAATCTTGTGTTCATGTTATTTATTTTGGGTGTTTGGAACTAAGTTAAAGTAATATCAATCACAAATAATATCTTAATATTTTCATGTTAAGGATTTTTTGAGCTATTTTAGTGTTTATAGAGTTATAGAATTTTCCTTATGTGTTTATTGAGCTACAATAGAGTTCAGTTTTGATTTATATTGACATCTAAGAGATCTGGGGTTTATTTTATGGTAACTAATTCACCCGTCCCCTCTCAATTACTCCTCTTATATTTCCAAGAATTGGTATTAAATATTTTGGTGCTTGTAGATAAGGTTTTAAGGACCAAAGTTAAAGATTGGAATGCCTTACAAAAGAGAGATTCCCAAGTTGAACTAAGACAAGTTTTCAGTATGAAAAGGACTTATGAGGTTACATTTGGAAACTATCAGTGATTTAGGTTGTTAATATCTTGATAATGAATACAAGAATCTTACTAGAACATTATCAATTGAAGATATTGCTAAAAAGAAAAATCATATCATGATGATTGGCATTTCTTTTGCTCTTAATTATGCTGAATTTGATGAAGTCAAAAATTGCACTACAACTTATGACATGTGGATCAAACTAAAAGCCATCTATGGAGGAGATGACAATGTTAGAAGAGCTAATGAAAATCTCAGAGGACAATTTGATCAAATGAATATGAGAGAAGATGAAAACATTGCAAAATATGTTGATCAAATTAAAACAAGTGGGAGTGAAATCAAAGCATCTAGAGGAGACATTAATGACAAAACAATTGTAAGAAAGGTACTCATAACCTTCTTCCTATCTATGAAATTAGAGTGTTTGCTATTCAAGAAATGAGATGTGATCCAAATAGCAATATAATTTTGGATGCTCTAGTTGGAAGATTGACAAGTTTTGAGTTGGATAACTATGATAACTATATCCCTAGTTCCAAAGGTATTGAGTCTGCATTTGAAGCAAAGCTTTCACTCAAGAAGAAGTGTAAGAAATAAAAGACCAATCAATCAAAAAGTGAAGAAGAAGAAGAAAGTTTAGGTAGTGATCTTGAAGTTGTTGAAGCCCTACTTGCAAGGAAATATTCCAAAGGTAGAGGAAAGTACAAAGGTAAGATTCCTCTAATATGTTTTTCTTGTGAAGAAGTTGGTCACATTACTACAAGGTGACCAAATAGAGAAAGAAAAGATGAAAATAAAAGCAATAAGTTCAAAGGCAAGAAGGAATTTAAAAACTACAAGGAAAAAAGTAAGAAATCTTGTGTTATGGCTAAAGACTTTGATAAAAATGAAGATGAAATAGTATATATTGTTGTTAAAGATGAATCTAATGATGAAGGAGATAAAATGGCACTTATCTCTCATGTTATAAAAAATGATACATGGATTATTGATAGTGGTTGCTCACATCATGTGACTAGAGACAAAAAAAAGTTTGAGCACATGGAACATTATGATGGTGGTATTATGAGATTTTGAAACAATGAACCTTATTTCATAAATGGAAAAGGGTGTACCTCATTAACTAATGAACTTAGATGTGACAATGCTTATTGGGTTGAAGGATTAAAGCATAATCTATTGAGTTTTGCATAATTGAATAACATTGGATTCAAGATAGAATTCATGAATGGGAATGCCAAACTATTGGATGGAAAAGTAAATCTAGATGGATCTCACAAATAAACAAAAGGTAATATATTCCATCTAGATCTCAGTGAAAATTCATGTTTTATTGCTCAAGTAGAAGAAAGTTGGCTATGGCACAAAAGATTATGTCATATAAACTTTGATAACTTGGTCAAGATAAGAAAAAAAAAAATTAAGAGGTATTCCTAGCTTGAGGAAACCTAATATGGGTCTACGCAAAAATAGTCAAATTGGTAAGATGGGAAAAACTAGTTTCAAAAGAAAAAATTATCATTCTAAAGAAATCTTAGAGCTTATACATATAGACTTATGCAGACCTATTGGAATAGAGAGTTATAGTGGAGATAAGTCCTTCATTCTTTTTTTTTTTAATGATTATTCTAGAATAATGACTGTAATGTATCTAAAAGAAAAATATGAAGCTTTTCAAAAATTTAAGTGGTAGCTAGCAAGAGTAGAAAAAGAAACTAAAAAGAAGCTGAAATGTTTGAGATTAGATAGAGGTGGTGAATTCATTTTCAATGATTTCAATGAATTTTTCATTGAGAAAGGAATTAAGAGATAATTATCAGCCCTTGTTACAAGTCAGTAGAATGGCATATCTGAAATAAGGAACAAGTCCATCATGGATTATGTAAGAACATTGATGATAGAAAAGAATGTTGCAATAAAATACTGGAAGAAAGAAATTAGTACTACAGTGCATACCTTGAATAGAGTATAGTTGAAGAAAGACTCAGATCAAACTCCTTATGAACTATGGTATGACTACAAACCTAATGTAAGTTAATTGAAAGTATTTGGTAGCAAATGTTATATCTTGAAAGAATTTAGGAAAGGTAAATTTGATGTCAAAGGTGATGAAGTCATATTCCTAGGATACTCCTATAGAAGTAAAGCATAAAAATGTTTGAATCTATCTACTTATAATATCATAGAAAGTGCATATGTGAGAATTGATGAGTTTGTAGAAAAGAGTGAAGAAGAGAGCAACAAAGAACCTAAGGATTATAGAAGATTTGTTTACTGTGAATTTGATACTTTTTCAAATCTATCTAGAAGATAGGAGGCCTCACCTCCAATTCTCCAAAATATCCAAAAGCCACTAAGTTGCAATTAGTGCAACCTGAGTTATAGTCTAAAAGACTCAAGTTGTTGCTAGAGAAAACTAAGTCAGATGGACTCAAGTCACAAATAGTGGGACTCGAGCTTAATACAGAAGATCATGAAGAAATAAATGAAACAAACTCCAAATAAAAAGTACCTACATTAGCAAGGTACATTAGAAGGAATCATGTACCTAATCAAATCCTTAGAGACAAGTCAGAAGGAACAATGACAAGAAATAAATTCAAAGGTACATGTTTGCTTGCTGAATTTGAACCTAGAAATGTTAAAGATGTTTTGGATAATGAAAGTTGGATTGAAACAATGAATGAGGAAATAGAATAGATTGAGAAGAACAAAAATTGGAGTCTTGTTCCAAGACCCAAATATAAAAATGTAATTGTCAAGAACTAGGTATTCAGAAATAAGATAAATGAAGATCGAGAAGTTTCTAGAAACAAAGCAAGGTTAGTATGTAAACCTTATTCTCAAGAAGAAGGTATTCATTATGGTGAAAATTTTGCTCCTATTGCAAGATTAGAAGGTGTTATAATTTTACTAGCATATGCAGCTCATAGAGGATTTAAATTTTATCAAATGGATGTAAAATCTTCATTCTTGAATCAAATTCTTTATGAGGAAGTCTACATAGAATAACCTGAAGCTTTTGTAGATCCTAGCAAAAGAGAAATGGTCTAAAAATTACACAAAGCATTATATGGTCTCAAGAAATCTCCCAGAGCTTGATATGAAAGACTTCATAACTACTTGATAAAGATCAATTTTCAAAGAACAAATAATAACAACAATCTATATATCAAAAAAGGACTAGACAAGAAGATTGTGTTGGCAAAAATACTCGTGGATGACACTTTATTTATAGAAAATGATGACTTGTGTAAGGAATTTTTGAAAGAATTGAGTAAAGAATTTGAGATATCTATGTTTGGAGAGATAAAATTCTTTGCTTGATTGTAGATCCTATAGAAGAAAGATGTCGTCTGCATTACTCAACTAAATATATATAAAAGATACTAAAGTAATTTGGAATGGAAGACTCAAGACTATTTGGAACTCTTATGTCTACTGGGCATAAGCTTTCCGAAAATGATTATTCCAAGGAGGTAGATTAGACCAAATATAGATCAATGATTGAAAAATTGTAGTATGTAGTGCATATAAGGCCCGATATTGCATTAGAAATCATTATGATGGAAAGAATCTTAGAAAATCCCAAAGAAATTTCACATGATGGAAATCAAAAGAATTATGAGATATCTAAAAGATACTAAAGACTATGATTTATGGTACAAAAAAGGAGGCAATTTGGATTTAAAAGTATTCATAGATGCTGATTGGGCAAGAAGTATTGATGACAAAAAGAGAACTAGTGGTGAAGCATTCTTTCTTGATTAAAGAGTAGTGTCTTGGACAAGAAAGAAACAAAATTTTATTTCTCTATCCACAGCAGAGGCAAAATATGTGGCAATAGTAATTAATTGTTCTAATATTGTTTGGTTCAAACAAATGTTGGTAGGTATGAAGATAGAGATCAAGGATCCAATTGCTATATACTGTGATAACTCTAGTGCAATTAATATCTCAAAGAATCTAGTGATGCATACCAAAACAAAATACATTGCTATAAAATATTATTTTTTGAGAGAATTGGTACAAGATAAAGAGGTAAGATTGGAATATGTAAATTTACAAAAGAAGCAAATTGTAGACATATTCACTAAGAAATTTCATAAGGATGCATTTTTGTATCTATGAGGTAAGATAGGGTTCATTCTCCTATTTGAAGCTCACTAAATGAAGTTTAGTGATGCATCAACTAGAGAATGTTGAAGATCAATCACTTGATGCAGTATTGATAAAGGCGCATTGTAAATGAATCAATACATGAGATACATTGATATTTAGTGAACATTTTCTTTGGCATGAGATGCCAAAGAGGGAGAAAGTTGATGTCATATCTCATAGAAATTTTAACACTTCAAGAGATGAAAAAGAGGGAGATATCAAAGATAGAAGTTTGTTGATAGAGGGAGAAATTGAAGGCAGAGGGAGTTCACATTGATAGAAGAAGTTCTCAAGGATGAGAATCAAAATGAAACTAAGGATATGTTTCTTACTATATTATTGCTTTAAAATTTCATTTTATTATGACATGTTGTGTTGCCATCAATACCAAATAGGGGTATTGTTGGAAATAATTGATTAATTATGTATTTTCTTTGATGTTAAACTTTTTTTATATCATTACTAGTTAGTGTATGTCGATCTCACTCGGACATTAAAGACAATTTCCTATGTCTACCGAGCATTCCAAAGTTTGCCTAGCTCACTTAGTTACCAAAGGAACTTTGTGAATATATAGTGTTACCTAAGTTCATTTGGTTAACATAGGAAAATTTATTTGAGTTAGGCTAATGAAGGATTTTCTTGTTTTGGCATATTGAGTTCAATTGAATTTTTTTTTGGTTCTAGTTGATTGAGAAGATGAATATTAATTATTTTAAGTTGTATTCAAGTTGACTTGACAATGCGTAAGATATAAATATAAGGTCAAGTTGATGATTGAATGTGTGGAACATATTTGAAGATACAATGATGCTTAGAGGAAGCTAATTAAAAGGATAAGAAAAAATATCCTTGTTGAGATGAAAAGATACATTTGTTCAAGAAGGATCAAGTATACAAGCCAAAATTTAGATTTGTAATTAGTAATTCAATTGTATCAAAAATCAAATCATCTCATTGTTACTTTCTAATCATTGTAGCAGTGATCTAAATCTCTTAACAGAGTTGGCTTAACAATTATTTGTAAATCCTCCAACAAGGTGGTATTTCTATTGAATTTTCTAAATAACTCTAACAAGTTCATTCCTAATAGAGTGATTAAATCCTCTAACAGGGTCACACCTAACAGTGTATTTTGTAACCTTTAAGAGGGTTATCTCCTAATAGGGCTCACTTTAGAAGAGTGAAAAATTAGTAACTAGTTGCAATTGGTAGATTTTCCCAAATTGGGTTTCCACATTAAAATATTGTGTTCATGTTATTTCTTTTATGTGTTTGCAACTAAGTTAAAGTAATATCAATCATAGATAATATCTTAAGATTTTCATGTCTTCAATGTTTACCGAGTTACAACATTTTCCTTGTGTGTTTATTGAGTTACAAAAAAGTTCAATTTTGATTTATATTGGCATCTAAGGGATCTAGGATTTATTTTGTGGTAATTGATTTACCCCTCCCCTCTCAGTTACTCCTCTTATATTTCCAACAATCTAATAACAAAACAATAGTTGAACCATCTCCCACTACTATTTTTAGTACTTTTATAAGTAGGGGAACTTTAATTGATGAACAAAATGACAAAAATGTTGAGCAATTTCTCTACAAGGAAAAGAAACAATAAACTATCAAATATAAAAACATATCTCCCAAACATTATGGAAGAGGATATGCTATCTTAGTAAAAATGGGATACAAAGGAATTTTACCTATTGGTTTACAAAGAGGAGTCTCACAACCTATTTTGAAGAATCCAAATTATCAAAGAGATGCCACAAGATTGGGATATAGACCAGATCAAATATGTGAAACAAAAGGGAAAACAAGAAGAAGGTTACACTAGAATTTCTCAATCAAATTAGAGACAAGCAAGAGGTTAGTGATTCTAATGAAGATTATTCTAATTTGTATGAATGTTATGAGATATATATTCTCAATGAAGATAAGAAAATAGATATTGTTAAGAATTATAGTAACTCATACCATCAGGGAGAAAGTTCATAGCCAAATTCATCAGAGTTAATCCCATATTATGATCATCTTGACAATTGTGAAGAAAGAGAAATTTATCATGAACATGGAGTTTTAGATGAGAGTATGGAAATACACCCTAATTATTTCTCTATCAATACCATTATCACCTTTGAACATGACCCAATTGATCTCTTTCCACCATTGCATCCTAAACTTATCAACTAGGCTTCACCTCCTATTCCTAAACTTAATGTTTTCCACGATGATGATGCAATTGTAGATTATCTTAAAATCAAAGATCAATTACCATGGGGAGATCATAAGAAATATTTTTCTATTGAAATCAATGACATGGTTTATTTCAGTGAGAATGTCAATCATTTTAATCATTAAAAATATGAAAATAATTAATAGACCTAATGGTGAAACCACTATATGGCAATATAAGATCCTAAAATAGTAAAAAGAAAAGATGTGTATAAGGGTGAAAACCTCTCTAAGGTGCCTAAAGATGAAAGGATTGACACTCTTTGATTACTTATATGAAGAGAAATTAGAAATACTCATTGAACCAATAGTGCCTATCAACATTGGAATAGAAGAATCTCAATGTATCTTAATGGTAGCTACATCATTGTCAAAATTAGAAAAAGATGAGTTTTTGCAAATTTTTAGATATAAAAGAAAGCAATTTTGCATGGTCATTTATTGATATGTCATGTTTATATCTAAATCTCATAATGCACCATTTATCTATATCTCTAAGGTTGAAACCAATAAAACAAAAAATCCAAAAGATGCATCCACATGTAGTGCTTCTAGTCAAAGTTGAATTAAATAAATTATTGGAAGCGGGATTTATCAAAGAAATTTATTATCCATAGTGGATATCAAATATTGTTCCTATTTCAAAACTAGATAAATCTATCAAAGTATGTACCAATTTCAAAGATCTCAACCAAGCTTGTCCAAAAGATGATTTTCCTTTACTAAACATTAAACCATTGTAGATCTTACAACTGAACTTGAAATGTTATCATTTATGGATGGATTCTTTAGTTATAACCGAATAATAATTGCACTAGAAGATCAAGAAAATACTTCCTTCACATGTCCTTGGGGTACTTGTTGTTGGAATCTCATGCCTTTTGGTATGAAAAATGTAGGTGCAACTACTAGAGGGCTAGGACTACAAATTTCCATGATATGATGCATACCATAATGGAATACTATGTTGACGATATATTGGTCAAATTAAAAACTTGGAAAGATCATTTGCAAGTGTTAGACAAGATATTTACTAGACTAGAGAAATACAATGTCAAATTGAATCCCAGGAAATGCACTTTTGGTGTTACATCTAGAAAACTGTTGGGATACATAGTTTTGGAAAAAGGAATAGATATTGACCCTATCAAACTTAAGGAAATTATGGAGATTATAGCACTAAAAAATATAAGTTAGTTGAGATCATTAAAAGGAAGTTTGCAATTCATCAGAAGATTTATCTCACAATTGGTTGATGGAAGTCATCCTTTCACACATTTCTTACATAAGGATATACCATTTCACTGGGATGTCATGTGTGAAAATGCTTTTGACAAGATAAAATAATACTTAACAAATCCACCAACTTTGATGTCACATATTCTAGGAAAGCCACTCTTGTAATACATATCAGTGACTACAAAGTCTTTGGGAGCTTTGTTGGTGTAGCATGACCATGAAGGAAAAGAAAAATCTAGTTATTATATCAGTCACCCTTTAGTGGTATATGAACTTAAATATTCATCAATCAAGAAAGAATGTCGTGTGGTAGTCTTTTCTTCACAAAAATTGTGACACTTCATGCTATCTCATAAAGTCAAGCTAATTGCAAAGATTGATCCCCTAAAGTAGTTTCTTAGTAAATCAGCATTAACATGCAAATTGACAAAGTGGGTTATGGTACTAAGTAAATTTGACATTGATTACATGGATCAAAAATCCATAAAAGCACAAGCTATTATAGATCAATTAGAAAATGCACCACTATCAGAGGAACATCTCTTACATGTTGATCTTCTTGTTAGAATAACTAAGAGGGAGGGGTGACCCAGTTATACAGTAATCTAAAAAATAAACCTCTTAATGAATTCTTAATCATTCAACCAAGGCAAACAACAATAATAAAGAAATGCACATATACATTTACACTAGATATGTTTACAAGGGAAACCCTTGATCAGAGGGAAAACCCTGGTGCGAATGATGCCCACAAGATAATGTACTAATCTGAATATTCCTTTTTAGAGGATGGACCCTGTCAGGAGTCTATTACAACACTTAGTATAAAGAGTACCTATTAGGAGACTTTGAATCCATATTAGGAGATTCTAACCATGTTAGGAGTTTGTGGAATGTAGCTGAACCCACTATCCAAACAACTTTTAGGATCAGATCAATGAACCTGCTATCTAATTGATCTTGGTACTATTACTTTCAGAATAATAGATGTGAAACAATCTCTTATCTCGTCCTTTATCCAGTATGTCAGACTTCTTTACCCTTAGATCATGTAATCAAATCTAGAACCTGGCAACAGGAACCCTTAAGGTCACTTACATGCATTAGCAAATTACTCTGCTCTTCTACTTTCCAATTCGCAAGTGTCTTCACTCCTCAATCTTCTCACACACTTCAAAACTCAAAAAGTATTTTTCCTTTATACCACACTCAACATTAAATTCTTGATTCAACTCCATACATTCAACATTAATTCTTTGAGTCAGCTCCATATTTAATTAAATGAAATGCACATTTAATTAATGTTGCCCGCTCTTAGTAGTACACAAAATTTCACATGTGTGACTTCTGTAGCTGTGCACTTGCTGACATCATCAGTGGTTAGTATACTTTCTCTAGTCATCTATGCAACCCTTCATTCCAAGTGTAAAGCTCTATTGGTCATATACCGGAAACTATTTTTCCACTGCTTTATTTCCTTGCAATTCTCTATAAATCACTAATATCTTCTATACATTGTTGATTCAGGTTCTGTACACTTGCTCATATGTTAAATACATGTTATAATATGTACTGGTAACTATGCATAAGAAGATATGCAATTTGATGTCTTTAATACACAAATCTCAATCAGTTTCTCTAATAGTCTTATACAAACTTATTGCTATGTTGTCATCAATGACAAACAAAGTTCTGCAATGTTCCCCCATAGCATCAACATTCATGCTAACAATCTCCCCCTTTGGAATTGATGGCAATATAGATGAAAAAAATCTAGTTCCTAGAATACCAACAATTTTTCTCCATCACTCAAATCTTCATGCAAATATTTTATTGCAACATTTCTCCCCCATAGTACAAACTCTTTCTAGTGTTTTTCATGTCATCTCTCCCCTATTGACATCAATGTAAAAGTTAGTACAAGAATTGAACATACAATAATATATCATCATGAACACAAGCTAGTCTATTGCTTTACAACTTTTGCATATAGTTATATAAATATTACAAGTGTCAAAAGACATAGTTGCATACCAATTACCCATTACCAAGAGTCCTTTTTTGACTCTGTTCATCACAAATACTTCCCCATTGAGGAAGCATCAGCATTCAGTCTAGTCTAACCATGGTGTTGTGTTCCCTAGACTAATGTATTTCTAAATCTTCTACTCTGAGCTAGGTAGGGTCATAACCCCAAGCATACCTCTCAGGTACTCAAATGTATCCTTTGGTAAAGCCTTTGTGAAAATGTCTACAATCTATTCCTCAATGTTGATGTTCTCTAGTCTAATCTCTTTTTCCACAAATTTCTCCTTCAGTGCATGATACTTTATTGCTATGTGCTTAGTTTTAGAATGCAAAATAGGATTCTTAAACATGTTGACAGTACTTGTGTTATCACACTAAATGATAATAGGTTTTGGGAATGTAATTCTAATAATTTTCAACATCTACTTTATCCATATGACTTGATTACAGTTTTTAACTGCTACAACATATTCTACCTCTGCAATACTTTGTGAGGTATAATCTTTCTTCTTTTTGAGCCAATAAGCTAGTCTTCCTCCAAGGAAGAATACTCCACCACTGGTTCTTTTTCTATCATCTCTATCTTTAGCCCAATTAGCATCTATATAAGTATAGAGAATAAATTCATTGCTTCTATCATATCAAATGTCATAATCTAATGTTCCTTTTAGATATATGAATATCTTCTTTACTACTACATAGCAATATTATTTAGGATCAGCTTGAAATTTTTCTACCATTCCAACTACATTAGCTATATCTCATGTGCTATGAGTCAAATATGCAATCCTCCAATCATAGATCTATACTTCTTCTATTCAACAGTAGGTGTCTCATCTTTTCTTGATAACTTATGACTAGTTACCATAGGAGTTCCAACAAGTTTACAATCTTCTAGACTGAATCTTTTCATTAAATCTTTCAAATACTTGGTCTAAGAAATAAAGATACCTTTTTTGTTCTGAACAATTGCAATCCTAAGAAGAATTTCATTTCTCCTATCATGCTCATCTAAAATTCATTCTTCATGTCTTCTGAGAATTTGTTACTGCCTTCATCATTTCCACCAAATATGATGTCATCAACAAATACAATGATTATTAGCAAACCATCTTCTATTTGCTTCAATTACAAGTTACTATATATTGTTCCTTTTGCAAATCCAATCTTTGCTAAGTACTTGTCAAATCTTGCATACCAAGTTCTAGGTGCTTTCTTTAATCCATACAATGCTTTCTTTAGTTTGCAAACCATGTCCTTCTCTTCTGTTAAAGGAAAATCATCCGGTTGTTCAATGTAAACTTCTTCTTCAAGCTCTCCATTCAAGAATGCTGACTTAACATCCATTTGATACACCTTAAAATTCTTATTTGCTGCAATTGCTAGAAACATTTTGATTTCTTCCATTCTTGCTAAAGGTACATATGTCTCCTCATAGTCAATTCTTTCTTGTTGTGAATAGCCTTTTCATACAAGTCTTTCTTTGTTCCTTATTACTTCTCCCTATTCATTCATTTTATTTCTAAATACCCATTTTGTGCCAATCACATTTTTGTCCTTTGGTCTAGGAACCAATTCCCATGTGTCATTTTTTATTATCTACTAAAGTTCTTCCTCCAATGCTTTTATCCAATGGTCATCCTTGATTGCTTCATCCACACTTCTTTTGGTTCTACTTGAGATATTAGACATATCTCTTCATTAATTCTACTCCTTTTCATTACTCCCTTTTCCTAACTTCCTATTATCTGATTAGCAGGATGATTTCTTATCAAATTCCTATTTGGGGTAGGAGTTGCTACTTCAACTCTTATTTCTAGCACTACACTCTATTCTTCTCTCACATCTTCAACTTGTACATTATTCTATAAGTCATTGTTAGTCTTGAAAACTAACTCATTACTTCTATTAGTCATTTCAAAATAGTCATCTCCATAAAAGTTATAGTCCACTATCTTTTCCTTAGTGCCAAATTTTTCATCAATTTTAACATTTGCATATTCTATTATAGTTTTCATTCTATAGTTGAAACATCTATAAGCTTTACTTTTCAATGAGTAGCCAAGAAACATACCTTCATCACTCCTTGGATTAGACTTACCAATATCATCATCTCTTTTGATGTAACATTTTCTTCCAAATATCCTAAAATATTTGACTAATGGTGAGTGACTAAACCATAGCTCATAGTGTGTTTTGTCCATACCACTTCTTATCTAGGACTCTCTTTAGTGTGAATATTTTTGTATTTATTGTTTCTCTCCAAAATGTCTTTGGTACATCATTCTCAAATAACATGGCTCTTGTTGCTTCAACAATTAACTTGTTTCTTCTTTTAGCAATCCCATTCTTCTCAGGTGTATGGGGTGAGGATAGTTGTCTCTTGATACTATGCTCTTCACAATAGATATTGAATTCTCTAGAGGTGAATTCTCCTCCTCTATTTGATCTTAAGCTCTTGATTTTAACTCTAGATTCATTCTCAACTTTGGTCTTAAATATCTTGAATTTCTCAAAAGCCTCTAATTTTTCTTTAAGAAAAGCTACCCATGTCATTCCAATAAAATCATAAAGTACCTTTCTCCATAGAATGCTCTTTCTCTTGTAGGACCACTCAGATCTATATGAACCAATTCCAACTTTTGTGTAGCAAAAAAAATTCTTCTAGGAAATGAGACTCTCTTTTTCTTAGCCAAGATACATTTGTTACAAATAGTGTTATTGGGCTTAGTGATCATTGGTAAATTTCTTACAGCAAATGTATTACTTGATTTCACAATGATATCAAAGTTAATGTGACAAAATCTTATGTGCCATAAACAACTATTGTCAATCTTAGCTACCAAACATGTTATTTTAGTGGAGTTTAACTGAAATGCATTACCTTTGGTTCTTTTACCAATATCAAGCAGTTTTCCTTCCTTGTTCTTGATGATGCATGTATCATTACCAAACTATAGTTGGTAATCTTTGTCCATAAGCTATCCAACACTCAAAAATTTATGCTTTAATCCATCAACAAAATGAACATCATTAGTGTACGTTTTACCATCAAGTGTGATAGATCCAATTCTTATGATATGATAGGCTGCATTGTGCCCTACTTTGACAATTCCTCCATCATGGCTTCTGAATTTGACAAATTTCTTCATATCACCAGTCATGTGATGTGAACAACCACTATCAATGATCCAATATTTTTTTTCAACTTGTGAGATTAGTGCACTTTCTTCTTTGATTTCTTTGTTAAGATCATCCTCCTTTATAGCTACAAATCCTAACTTGTCTTTACTCATGTTTTGATCAAAATATTCCTCTTCTTCTTCATTAGCATATAAACAGTTTCTAGGTCTTATAGATTTGAGTCTTCCTTTAAACATTCTTTCTCTCTTAGGATACTTAGATGCATAATGACCATATTCATTACATTTCCAACATTTAAAGATATTCTTACCATATTTTTCTCTTTCTACAAGAAGAGCTACTCCCTCTTGGATCTTTTCTCCAATGGACTTGTTGCTACTAGAAATCTCTCCCTATAGTTTTGTGCTCCTTGTTGAACCAAGTTTGATGTTCAATGCACTAAATGCTATCTCAGCTTTTGCCAATTCTCCAGATTGTTTCAGATCAAGTTCTTTAGCTTTCAATCTCCCAAGCAATGTTTCTTTGGTGAAGTTAGTGGTGCAAGGCAACATTACTTGAATCATCTAAGTTACTATCTTGAAGGGTGGTGTTAGACTTTTCAAGATCTTCCATATTACTTCATCATCAGATTTCTTTCCATCAAGAGATGTGATTCAAGCAATAATCATGGATATTCTGCCAACATAACTTCTTACAAATTCATCTTCCATCATTTTAGCATCTTGGAATGCACAATAAAAATTTTGCAATCTAGCCCTCTTAGAATGAGTGTCACCTTCATAATTAGCCTCTCAGGTTTTCCAAATTTCATGAGATGTTTTAAGTTGTTTTACCTTACTATACTCACTTTCTAGTAATGCTGACAATATTGCTTCTCTTTGTTCCTCAGTGCAGGTTTCAAGATTGTCTTCTTCTTCAATGTTCTTAGATGTCTTGGTTACAAGCCAATATCCTAGACCCATGCACAAGACATGAGTCTTCATTTCATCTTTCTAGCTATCATAGTTTGTGCCATCAAATCTATGACTTTCCTTTTCAAATAGATTCACCATGGATCTCCCAAAGTTGTTAAACTTTTCTTCAAGGACCTGAGGCTCTGATACCAATTGTTAGAATAACTGAGAAGGGGGGATGAATAAGTTATATAGTAATCTAAAAATTAAACCTCTTAATCAATTCCTAATTATTCAACCAAGGAAAACAACAATCATAAAGAAATGTGCATATACATTTACAACATATATGTTGACTAGGGAAACCCTTGATTGGCACAAAAACCCTAGTGGGAATGATGCCCACAAGATAATGTACTAATCTGAATATTCCTTGTTATAGGATGGACCCCATTAGGAGTCTATTACAAACACTTGGTACAAAGAGTCCCTATTAGGAGACTTTGAATCCCTGTTAGGAGATCCTAACCCTCTTAGGAGTTTGTGTAAGGCAACTAAACCCACTGTCCAAATGCCTTTCAGGACCAAATCAATGAACTCACTATCCAATTGATCTTGGTACTATTCCCTTCAGAATAATAGATGTGGAACAATCTCTTATCTCTTCTTTTATCCAATATGTTAGACTTCTTTACCCTTAGATCATGCAATCAGATCTGAAACTTAGCAACTATAACCCTTAAGGTCACCTACATGCATTAGCAGATTACTCTGCTCTGTTACTTTCCAATTTGCAAGTCTCTTCACTCCTCAATATTCTTGCACACTTCAAAACTCAAAAAAAATCTTTCCTTTATACCACACTCAACATTAATTTCTTGAGTCAACTCCATACACTGAACATTAATTCCTTGAGTTGGCTCCATATTTAATTAAATGAAATACACATTTAATTAATGTTTTTAGCTCTTAGTTGTACAAAAAATTTCACATATGTGACTTTTGTACCTATGCACTTGCTTACATCATCAGTGGTTAATATACTTCCTCCAGTCATCTCTGCAACCCTTCATTCCAAGTGCAAAGCTCTATATTGGTCATATACTAGAAACTATTTTTCCACTACTCTATTTTCCTATAGTTCTCTGTAAATCACTAATATCTTTCGTACAATATTGATTCAGGTTCTATGCACTTATCCATATTTAAATACATGTTGTAGTATATGTTGGTAACTGTGCATAAGAAGATACATAATGTGATGTCTTTAATACACAAACCTCAGTCAGCTACTTTGACAGTCTTATACAAACTTACTGATATGTTGTCATCAATGACAAACAAATTTCTACAATGCTCCCACATAGCATCAGCATTCATGCTAACACTATTAGATGTAGAAATCATGCAATTATCAATGCAAACTTGGAAATCATATTTTGATGAATCATTTACCCAGAATGGTTCTAGAGTAGAAGTATTCTTTATTACACAACAAGGATGCACAATAACCAAGTCTTAAAAAATTTTATTCCCTTGTATGAATAATATGGTTTAATATGAAGCATTGCTAATAGGACACAAAATGGTAGTATAGTGGAAAATAATAGAGCTGAATATTTATAGAGACTCTTAGTTGATCGTTAAACAAGATAATAATGAATATCAAACAAAAGATGATAAACTATTAACATATAATTGTATGGAGGATGGCTTCAAACAATATTTCATGGTGATCACATTTGAGCAGATTCCCCAACAAGATAACAAATTTTTGGATATCATGAAAATGATTGATTCTTTGCTTGATATGGAAAACATGTAATGCCCTGCCTGGAGATCCTTGGAAACAAGGATAAATATAAGCCAAGATATATATTTTCTAAAACAAGTATGGATGTACATGACATACCACATAAAAGGATCACAAATATCACAACATAAGACTTAAAACCATCTAAACACCAATGGATCTCAAAATACCACTACTAACCAAAATGACTATCCACAAAAGGACACAAATGATTGTAAATCTGAAAACATACCAAATTTGAAATGAAACTCCAAGGTATTTGTGGAAACCATATAGGGTATCCAAAACATCTCTAAAAAACTTCCAGTCAAACTAAAAAGTGCTCGCTTGCCACCCGAGTAGGTTTTTCCAAAACCAAGGCGATACTTTAAATCTGCACAGTATCATACTTTTTAGTATTGTACAACCTTTCTAATGAAGGCATGCAATATAATTAGGGGTTGGGTGACACTTCTCAAGAAGGTGTGCAATAATTTATTACTATCATATGGCATTTCTTCAATGAGAGTGCAATAATTTCTAGTATCGCACAACAATACTCTATGAGACATGCGATACAATCAAGGATCACACAATAAATATCTTTTGGGTGTGTGATACTTTTAAGTATTGCCCAATGCTAATGCATAGTCACCTAAGAACACAAGAAAATCTCTAAGGATAAATAAAGGGATAAAAAAGAGCTTAAAACCTCCACACCGGGGAGTACTAAATCCATAATTAAGGTATAGACACTCGAATGCAATAGCTATAAGACAAAATTGCATTGAACCTATTGGGACGAAAAATTGCATGCTTCAATTTTTAGTCCCATTTTGAAATTTGAGAAATCAAGCCCCATAAATGCTTGTGTAATCGGATATACCTTTAAAGCCTTTAAGGTGTTCAATGTTTCTAACACCTTTCGTTCAGTTTGCCTAAACGTTCCATGATGATAAATTGTCATTCTGAGTTATTTGACAAAGTCTTATTTCGAACCAATCCTAAATTTTCTTTCTACCCCAATTAATATGCAAAAACTACTCAAGAACCTATTGCTTTATGGAAATTAGCCACATCTTTTGAAATCCTTTCGCCCCTTCTAAAATTCTTTCTTAGGGCATGCTTTTTAAACCTTAAGCAGTTATGAAATAGTGTTTTGTTAAATCTGTTTTAAGTTTAATGTAATCATGGTTTATGTGGTTTTGAATCTAAAAGAGTTTCATTTTAAACTTACCATGCAAGTCTCGGCAATCGTTGATCTTGTTTAGATCAACAGACCCTACATTCCTGCATTTCTCAGCTGTGAGACAGTTAAAAAATGCGGGGAAGCGAGAAGAGGACACGTAGCACAGTTTGATTACATGGGTCCAAAATAATTCAAAGGTATTATCTTTTCTCTCTGCGATGTGGATATGTCTAAGTAGGTGGCACCTTCCAATTTGTTGGCATAATGTGATGAGGTAAATGATGCAGGAGCATCCAAAAGTATAAGGGCAATCTTGTGTCACCCAAAAAAATGTACTTAGACTTAGTTTTTGTTTCATGTCTTTACATTTTTGGATACCCATTTGGGTCAAATAAAGGTTCCAACTCTCACAGTTCCACTATTAGTGTGTTTGAAAATCCCAAAAAAAATAGGAGCATGCAATTTGGCCATCATTTTGGTGACCTAGAAGGTGTGAATTGGCCAGATGAATGTAATTGTGATTTAGAGCATTCCAAAAAAAGAATCAGGTCAAAAGGTCTCATGGTTTGAAAGTTATTGCAGTTTTTCGGGTTTTGGAGACCTCCTAAGAATGCTTCAAAGTCAGGTTAAGGGCATTAAATGACCTCAAAAAGGGCCAAAAATGGGGGACGAGTGAAGCTTGTCCATAGGGCTATAGAGCGCTTCGAGAGTTTTTCGAAAATGTAAATGGTTCGTCAATCAGAGCTACGGTTCAAAAGTTATGCCTTCCGAAAGTTCGATTACCGTTTCTGGATTCTTCTAGATTTGCACCGACTTCTAACACCACTTCTGGAACCTTCTATTTGGTCGGTGGATGCCTACTAGCACTTTCTAGAATGTACTCCTAGTCCTTAACACTTCGGGGTCTATTTAAGAAGATTTTTGGCATTGTAAAAGGCAGTTCAGAGTGGAGTTTGAGAGAAGGTACCATAAGGAGAAATTATCTCCAAATTTATGCTATTGTAAGCCCTTAGGGCATGTTTTGAAGTTTATTTTCCTATACTGTTTGTACTAGCTTATTTTCTCAGTTAATATAATTTCCCTTTTCTGTTGTTTCCATTCAGTTCTTGGGTTGTGTCCCCATCAGTAAATTAACATATACAAGGTTGATTCACTGTTGATCTTGGGTAGATCAACAGATGTCACTTGCCTGCAAGATGAAGATAAGCATGGTTTAAACAAAGTGGACAAGTACCCTAAGTGACATTTGTCCCTTATGAAGACACAAGGGGTATTCATATGAATGAAGAGGACAAGTTATGAACATCATCAATCTGTGAGAGATCGACGGATGAAGCATACCCACATTTTCAAGATGCACAACAGATAAACATTGTGGGAATGCCACCTTGCGATGCATGGTACAGTGGGACTGAGCATGGAAGTGACGATGTCATGGGTGCAGAAGTTTTGAATGCCACAGTCAGGTTTGTTAGAGCACGTGCATTAAAAGGTGATTTCTCATTGGTCAGGATCATTTTAGTAGGCCGCCAAATATAGAAATCTTGAATCACTATTGATTTAAGCCAGCATCAAGGGCTAGCATTTGCCCGCATTAAGGAATCTCAATATGTTTTTAATAATGCAGGTAAACAGGTTGTGGACATGTATCACAATTGACCAAGTCATGCCATTTTGAAATGCCATGTGTTTTGTGATAAAGGAATAGTGCAATGGTTATTGAAGAGTTTTCCATCAACTGTTGATCTTCTTTAGATCGACGAAGGGTGTTGGCCTACTTTATCAACATGTAGGGAGATTAAGGAAAGAGGGAATGTGTCATAAAGACACGTCCCCAGTGATATCAAGTCCTACCTTATGAGCTTACACAGATCTTTCTCATCCATTGATCTTATTCAAATTAATGGCCGGTACATTTTCTCTTTATGAAAATGCTTGCGAGATAAGAAATGTGGGAATGCGCAAGCCTAACACATGGGACAAACTCAAGTCATTGATTCAATTTAGATCTATAGCTCTTGCATGTTTACATTTCTTAGAAGCAAGAAGTGCCATCTAAAAGAGGAATTGCACACATGTTTAATTATGATTGGGTTATTTGGACCAGCTTGTCTAGTGGATTTTGAAGTCATCATGTTCACAGATTCAACTTGTAAGATCTTTAGGATCGAAGATGCATATTTTACTATTGAAGGTGGTGGAATTTTGCACATTAATGAGATTTGAAAACCTTCACATGTGAAAGTGAAGAATAGAATGTAACAGGTCAGATTTTCTCAATTTCAACTTGTGCGAGTAGAAATTCATGAGTCACCTCTAAACAGAAACAATTACTGCAAGGATTGAGATAAATTTGGCACGAGTGTCAAGAATTTGGCTCAAGGATAAAGTGCAGAGTTACAGAGATAAAAATAAAAGGCTTTAGGTAAGTTTGTATACCATAGTCTCTAAAATTTTCAGTCTTGTGTGATTTATTCAAAAGATGATTCTAAAGATTTCACTAAGTCTGAGGGTGTGGCTAGCAGAAGGATTGCTTGTTAAGATTAATTGGTTTTGGATCACTGATTATTTGAAAAATGATTTATTTATTTTCAAAGGATGGTTCATAAAAGGAAAATGGTTAGCTTCATAGGCCTGTGTATGGTTTTTTTATAGAGGAAAGCTAGTAATCAAGTGTCGTAGTCAAGTTACTAGGGTGGTAAGAAGGACAAGGAACAGACTTAGTAAGCTAACAACCTATTCAACAGTAACATCATCTTTTGAACAAATTTTCAAAACATCTTAGTTTGATGCCAGGGTAGTAGAAATATTTGAGACCCTGTGCATAGTTTTGGAAGAGGGTGAAGAAGATTGTATACCCTTGGGTATAGTCTTTTTCATTTTTTGTGTGCATGCCCCCTTTTTGTGTCAGTGGATGGAAAATTTTGGCAGGAAGTTGGTTAAGTAAGCAGACATGGATGGGGATCAAAGGATCCCTATTTTGTTATTTTTAATAGCCACATTGTTTTTCAGCTTATGTACTGCATGCTAAGTAATGATTATGTTATTTCTGAAGCCTGGCATGATTAGTAAAGAGTGGGAAGTAAAGATGATTCTCACTCAGTAGTCATCTTGAAAAAAACCATGGGCCTAGGTTGGTGCATAATTTTCAAAGTTGATTTTGTCATTGATTGGATGATCTTAGCAGTTGCGCACACAACAAATTAGTGGTAGAGATGAGTCAGCAAAAAGTTGTAACAGAAAGGAGCCTACAGGAGAATATTTGATCTACGTGATGTTCTATTAATCATTCTTCTTCTTTTTCTATTATAAACTTGTGATATCTTTTGTAAGGGACACTTGTTAGTTCTCTACGCCTGAAGCTTGTTGCATCTTACTATATTTAAGTGAGATCCCAAGGCTAGAGAGGGGTGGTTGGTTGGTTTTCTATTTCCAATTCTCGGAGCTCTGCTCAGGTTGTGAAAGCCACACACTCATCATATCTTGTATGAATAACATATGGATTTCATAGATAGTTCTAATATGGTAGCATGATCTAGTATCTTGTTTTATGCATTCCTAATGTACTTATTTCAAGGAGATAAATACAATGTGTAGAAGGTTTTGAATTTCAATATAATTTTGTCCCCTTTCTTGTTGAATTTGTAATTTTATATGTTCAAGAACAAAGAGCTTGAACCTATTTGTAATTTCCCAATTGTATGTTTGAAGTTTGCTTTCCTTTGACTCAAGGAGTCATATAATTGGTTGTGGTTTCAGACAAGGTTGCAGATTCATTAAAAATGATGTGTGAAAGTATGGGGTTATATTTGATATTATTGTCTAATTCATAAGGTGAACAGACCAAACATGAATGTCTCAACATATGCCATATGTTGATTGATGTTCAAGGATGCATAATTCTGGAGTATAGGATTGCCCTAATGGATAAGGCACTAGTCATTTGTAGGATCATTAAGTTTTTGCTGCATATTGGACATGCTATCTTTTCTCAATATAAATCAATCATTTTCCCTTCATGTTGAAGTGGACATAAAAGTTTAAACCCTCACTCAGTTTATGAATAATATAGGTTGCACCTAGCTATTGTAGAATCTATGTTGTTTCATAAGCCACTAGGAGATATAATGGGTTTTCATCTGCTTAATAGATTCAGGGATATGTTTTGCACTGGTACAATATCAATTGAATCTATAGTTATACATGCCTAGGTTTTGCAAAGCCTGAAGAAGAAGAAGGGTCTAGCCTTATAGTTGGCCTGGTGTTTGAATGGGCATGTTGAAAATGGGAGTTAGTTGTCCCTAAATGTGTTACTTTCTCATCAACGTAATTGGAAATGGGTAACGTTTTCAAACACCAACAGAACCATCTAACATAGTAGTGAAGGGAAAGTATAGAAGGAAACATTGCAATAAACTAAAACAATATTGCAATGAAAAGGACAACCAAACTAAGTACATGGTTCCTCCCAACCATAATAGTGTCATAAGACCATTGTGGGTCTTGGCCATCCCCCATGTGTAACATCTCAAATTGCTGACCAGATCATCAACACTATCTTATGAGGACATCACTACTAAAATGTGCTACAACATAAGAAGAAGGAAATCTAAAATGCTAGAAGTAAAGCATAAGATAAACCTAAAAATAAAACTCATCATCTAACACATGCTAAATATCATAACAAGGAAATGCATCAAAATAATATCATCTAACCATGATATACAAGCATTCTAATGAAAGAATAAATCACAAGAAAGAATACTATGGAATCTAAAGTACCAAATGAAAACATCCAGAAATAGTTACACTGGGATAGTAGACAGTCTTTGTACACTAATCCCTAGTAGTGGCAAAGGTAGCTACACCTCCCAACCATGTGGAACTCATAGGTTCATGCCTTCCATGTTGACAAAGATATTGATCCAACCACAAACACACATAAAGCAAACATCCATGGCTAACTATCATGTCAAATAGTATGATGACTAAAACCAAGAACATAGACAATGCATAAACTATAGCTCCTAGTTAGACACTCAATGGGCTACTAGTTAGGGGATGACATCATGAAAAGTTTCTTGCATCCAAAAGCCCAAGCTAGTATTAGAGGCTACTCTTCCCAATAGAAAGCACACAATCCATTTTTAATTATCTTAAGTTTATTACCACCTAGTATTTTATTTAGTTATTACTTACTTAGGACTTCCCATGCAACACTCTATGCATGGACACCAAGCTACAGAAATAGAAGCCCCTCCATATGCTACTATACCCTACCCATGCTCATCCAACAATGGATGCCCATAGGCATATATATTCCCAACCCAACCCCAATGATCACAACTTCCAAAAATACCATGGAAGAGTGGGATTCACAAGTCACTCAACAAATGTATGCACACATACTTGTGTATTGTACACCACCATCATGAAGATCATAACACATGGACTGGATGAGAACACAATACAAAAATACACTCAACCAAAAATAGACTCAAGAGGAAAGATGAAACATGTATCCCAGTGCAACATAAAAGTGCAACAATGGTTTGACTGACATCCAAATGGATGATCCAGGTCCACAACCAACATCATGTCAAGAAAGCTTGATAAAATAGGGAGACACACAAAAGGAGGTAAAAACCCCAAAAATTGGAAAAATTTGAAATTAAAATCCAATTGGTCTTTGGGTACCAGAGCCTCAAAAATCTAATAAAATTTGGGTTCAGACATTATATGCAAAAATGGTCAGCATAATAGTGTGAAACCCAAAACCCCCATCCCAAAAATAGGGAAAATGTTTAAACATAACCAATCGGGCAGAACCAACAATTAGAAATTGAGGGGAACACTAGTTCTTAGCCTCCTAACAAACTGAGCTACCAGAAATAGAAGCCGAAATGAAGCAGAAACAAGAAAATGGGAGAGCCCTACCTAACAGTAAAAAGGGAAGAAGCCAAAATAAACCTAATAAAATAAATAACATGTTGATACTATCAAAAGTGATAGCATAGCAAGGTCTCCCCAAGCCAGATCTAATGAGACCAACCTCGCGAAAATCCCATGCTCAGAACCCTTACAATAAATAGAGATGCGATCCTCAATAAGAGAATTCTCAAAAAAGCTCTCAAATTTGTTTTTTTCAAAAGTAAGAAGTGAGAAAGAAAATCCCAATTTTCAATACATATTCACTTTTTGAGTGAATAATCGATTAGGGAAAATAGCAGGTTAGACTAGCTAAACTCTAAATTAACCCAAATGAAAATAGGTTATCCCTTGTAATAAGAATTCACCTAAGGAAAAGTTTCTAGAAATTAAATTCAATAAAATTTAAAGCCCAAAATCACAAAAATCTCCTTAAAAACTTTCGCAACAATGCAAACTGCTAAATGCATAGACATGCTCACTGGTCTAATCACATAATGCAAATGAGTTTGGATTTAATAATCACTTAAAAGGTTTAATTACACAATTAAATAAGGATACATCGACCATACATGGATGACATTGGTAAAATATGAATAGTTGAATCACTATCTCAATGTCTCATTGCCAAGGATATAAATCCTACACACTAAAAAACACAATTATGTGCAATTACATATAACAACATAGCTGAAGCAATAAGTGCATTAAATTACTAATTGAACCATTTATTCAACTATAACTAAATAATTCATTCACATCACTTGTGTTTGCATAAAGCACCAAGACACAAAAATGAAGTAAATAACCATAGCATAAAATACCAAATAATCAAAGATATGTCCAAATACCAGATAATTAGATCTCTTCATAGACCTACTATCATCTCAAAATGGCATCAACATACAAATATGATAAACTGAACAGCATAGCAGTAAATTATTTATGGTACTGAAATCAAACTATAACATCTGACCCTTAGGCCATCACAAAGTACTAATAATAAGAGTATAAAGTATCTCTCAAATCAAAATAAAAAAAGTATAGACTAAAAATATGAGAGGCACTACAAAATACACAGGATTAATTTGAGTTCTTAGTGGAACCCTTATCTTATCCTTCATATGATGGTCTTGATTCTAGAATTACATATCATATGGTGGGCCACAAGTCCTTGATTTACAAAAAAATATATGCCTATCTAAAAGACAATATCCTACCACCTAACTTATCCCAAAACCAAAAGAGAAACTTCCCTGCCAAACATTTCATTACATCCTAATCGCTGACACCTTGTATCAATGAGGTTTTGATGGTACTCTCTTATGTTGTATTGAACATGATAAGTCTCAAACTACTTTACAAGAAGAACACAATGGTATATGTGGGTCACACTCGAGTGCTCCTTCTTTTTCTATGAAAATTATGCATATGAGTTATTATTGGCCTACAATGGAGTCTGATTCCTTTTAATATGGTAAGAAATAAAAAAAAGTTCCATATACATGGGAATCTAATTCATACACTAGCTCAGAAAATTCATCAATTTAAAACATTATTTCCATTCAATCAATGGGGACTCTATCTCATTGGGGGAATTCATCCATCTTCTTCCAATGGCCATAGATTCATCATAACTGCAACAAAATATTTTACCAAATGGGTTGAGGTCATTCTTCTTATAACCACTGCTGGTAAGAAAGTCTTCATGTTCATCCTTAACTATATTTTTTAATTGATATGGTATTCCAACATCCATAATCACATATTATGGTAAACAATTTCAAAATAAGGATATCAAAGAACTATGTGAGAAATTTAATATCACCCATCATTACTCCATTTATTTCCCACATAGAAATAGTCAAGGTGAGGCATCTAAAAAGACCATTGCCAATATCCTTAAAAAGATTGTCAATGATTTTGGTTGTGACTAGCATATTCAACTCACTCCAACACTATGGGCTTATCATTGCAATCACTCAAAAATGGTCATCTAGACTATTGTCCCCCTTCTCAGCCTTTTTGCTAAAATTATTAAATCTCTTATCTTGATCAAATATTTAAAAATCAGTTTATTTCATTTTATCCTACAGTTTGACCTCTTTATCCTAAGTTCTTATTTAACTAAAAGGAACATGTCCCCTTTAATTAAATAAAAAAACCCATTCATCTCTTATCCTAATTTGCACACATAAAGGTGTTAGAATATATAGTCCACCAATATAACTAGGGTGGGTGGTTGAATCAATTATCCAACTAATATTATAATTATCAACCTTATTAAACTTTAACAATGTGAGCAATATAATCAAAAACCTCAACAAGATACTCATACACAATAACACCAAATATGTTAACTAGGGAAACCCTTGATCAATGGAAAAACCCCAATGGGGATGGCACCCAAAAGATAATGTATGAATATAAATATTCCTTGTTAGAGGATGGACCTTGTTAGGAGTCTATGAATACATTTAGTACATATGAGTCCCTATGAGGAGACCTTGAATTCCTATTAGGAGTTGTGGAAGATAGCTAGATGCACTGACCAAACAAATTCAACATTAAAACCAATGAACCAACTACCCAAATGATCTTTGTATTATTCCTTGCAGAATAATAGAATTGAAATATACTTCCTTCCTCTTCCTTTTTTTTTTCATCTAGACCTATGTTCCTTCTGATCTTGTAACAAGATCACAAATCTTGCATCCAATAATCCCTTGGATTAGTTACATGCATTCACCAAATACTCTACTCCTTTTTGCACTCAACACTTCATACAACAATGGATACTTTAAAAACAAGGTAAATATCTTTCCTTTATACCATATCTTCAAAATAATTCCTTGAGTTGGCATTGAGGTTTTCCTAATTAATTATAATAAGATAATTAATTAATTACAATTACAATAGCACTATCAGCTCATAGTCTATACAAACCTTCACACATGCAATACTAGGGTTTGCACACTTGTTGACATCACCAACAAAGTGTCCTCTATCACTACTTGATTGTGTATCTTCTCATTACATCTTAGATGAAATATATCGAACAACCATCAAGAATTTATTTCCTAATGCTCCATTTCTATATTGGTCTTTGTAAATTAGGTACAACTTCCATATGTCTTTGACTTAGACTCTATACACTAAATTGCATCATCAAGACATATCATAGAACACTTCCATGGATGTGCATTACCAAAAAATAAAACCATTATCCATATGACTAAGATCTTTGTCTACTACTTAGCCAAACTTTACAAAAATCATACTATGTTGACATCAATGACAAACATAGTCATGAATGCAAAATGTCAATACTTTCTAATGGTTACGATACTCCCTCAAAGTAGTATCATCAACATTCATGCTAACAATTTCCCCCTTTGGCATTGGTGGCAACATAGATGAAAAACATCTAAGTTCCAAGAATACCAAAATAGTACTCTACTTCCACTACTCTCATCTTCTCAAATTCTCTTCATTAACTAAGTCTAAAATCCTCTAGATTCTAGGATTAGTGTTAGTGTAAACAATTATTATTTATACTTTACTTAAGTTTAATTAGGATAAATTCATTATTTTATTATTTATTAAGTTAGAAACCTATTAGTTTGTATACTCATATGAGTTGTCATGTTGACAACATAGGAATAAGAAACTCTAATTTAGCACATGGTGTCTATAATACTACAGTTTGCATAATTAACTGAGTTTTCATGTAGAAAACATAGTTGTTTGCACTCTTAATTAAGCACATGGTGTCTATAACATAATTTTATGTCACAAACCTTTGTAGGCTTATCCTCTCATCATTGCACTAACTCTTGTGTTTAATAGAGGATAATCCACTCTTGGTGGACATGTGTTTAGTTGTGAGGCTTATCATATTGCTAACTCCTAGACATTCTAGAAACATTCTAGAGGTCTTTATAAATAGGCACTTCTAGTGTACATGCACATCAATTGAATTTCATATTTTTATTTTGATTATTATTGGTCTATTTTGTTCTAGTTGTTGAGCTTCTTGGTCTTAGGCGATTTTGATCTAAGGAAAATTCTTACATGGTATCAAATTTATTTTGAATTCTTACATGGTATCAAAGCTATAAGAGCATCATTTCATATCCATTGGAGACCATTCTTGCTTCACCTCTTTGAGGACACCTCGATTCAGATCTAGAGTATCCAAAGTTATTGGGAGTGTCTAGAGCCAAAGTGAACCTCACCATTGCATCCAAAGAGTTGATTTGGTGAATTTTGACAATAAATTTGCCTATATTGGGGAATAGTCAAAATTGAAGCAAAATGTTTTGCAAACTGGCACCTGAAGGCCTAATTTTCAAATTCAATATGGTAATTTCAAATCTTCATTTTCATTGTATTTTTTAGATTATTTCTTTTAGAAAAAATTTCCAGCTTATTGGGCATATAGAGAAATTTTTTTACAGGAACTGGGTGGTGAAATCCTAGCCCTCACAAGATATTTGGTGGAATATTCCTCCATCACCAAATGATAGTATTTCCAAATTTCTCAATGGTTCAAATAAATTTGGCCAACCACATATATCTAACACTTCATATTCTATCCCAGAAAATCAACACAATTTTGGCCACTTTCAAGACCAGTTAAAACCCTATGTGTTTGGGATTTTAAAAACCCATGACATCTTGCAAAAGATGTATGTGGGACTAAAGTCCCACTAGATTCTCTCTTTCAACCACCCTGCCCCTAACACTGACATCTTTTACACCAACCACAATCAATAAACTCCTATCAGCACTGACATTTTTTGGCATTGCCAAACTTCGATCACAATGATCTTCAAACACCAACCATCACCTTCATCCAGTACCATAGACTACACTCGTTGGTTTGTTAAAAAATCTAGCACTGGTGCACATCAATGACTCCTCTATTGCCATGTCTATAGTACCACCTACCATGTTAGCTTGCACGATCATCACTACCACAGAGCTCCATGTTAGCAGTATGAAATTCCATCACAACAAACCTACAGTGGCATGTAGATCCTACATAGCATGCTATGGAGATGTTGACTATGTGACAATGACATCATCCCCATGTTACATCCATACCCCTAGTCAGCAGCCACATTACCTAGGGAAATTTTTTTCACTAACGTCATCTAGGCATGTGATTAAATTTGACAACCATTTGACCATCATCTGTAGGCTAGATTGCACTACTATGATGGTTGTTTGGATGTCAAATTTAACCTTATATTTGGTTTATTAGACCCCTCTCCAGATTTAGCATTCAGTTTTGATTTGACAATCTAACTTTGGGATGCCATATCTCCGTCATCTAGACTCTAAATTAGGTGCAATTTTTTTTGGCTAGAATTTTTTGAATTTTTTAGTGGTGCTGTTATTTTTTGGTTTTGGTGCATGGATTTATCAAAAATTGCAGTTCTTTGTTATTGTACCTATCCAATCTTGCATTTTATAACTTCAATTGCTTTGTACAGGCTCATCTGGATCCAAATTAGGTTCCATTTTTTTAAAAGTGAATTTTTTTTGTCTATTTTCTAGATCTACAATTAGATTATAGGTTTATGTGAACAAGAATACCACTTTTAGAATTAGGTCCTTTTTTGCATTGTAATGCTTTGATAAAACTTCAGAATTGTTGTAAATCTAAGCTAAACTATAAATTTCCAGATTTGGACTCCAAGAGGAGGTTGTAAACAACAAATTAGAAGACCACTAAGGAAAAAATTGGAAAGTGGCTATTGTAATCATAGTAAGTATAAAGTGTCAAAATATTTCATTTGGGGGGTGGTCGTGGGGGGTGTCTCTTGGTGTTGTGTTCCTCTTTTCCTACAATTATCTTTCATTTCTTGCATCATGGAAAATCTTAAGATTCCAAAATTATTACCACATAACTATGCCACATGGTCTATTAAAAAATGGTGTGAATTGATGCATGACAAAGTTTCTAAATGTGTAGATGGTTCCTCTGCTAAACCAATAGGTGATAAAGTATCTCAAAGTGATATCAAAGCTTGGGAAAAGGTAGACAGGAAAGCCCCAAGTGCTCTTAGGTTAGGGGTTGAAGAGAAGATCCTCTCTTAGATCATTAAGTATGATACACCCAATGAAACCTGGGATGCCCTTAAAAACCTATATGGGAAAGTGACTGAAGAGGATGTCTACAAAATTGAAGATGAGCTTATCTCCCTAGATCCTAAGAAATTTGATTCAATACAAGATTTTATTATTAGGGTGAATGAGTTGAGAAAAAAGCTTGATGATTATGATAGTCCTATTAAAGATAACAGGTTAATCTATATAATTCATAATAAGTTGTCATCTGAGTACTCCACATTTGTCTCTTCTTTTAACACCACAAAAACAACCTTAGGAGCTTCCTATAAGAAAATCATTATGCTTAGTTGTTAGAGGATGAACAAACTAAGTTGACAACAATGGGGATTCTTAAGTCTTCAAAGTCTAAGGCATTGGTGGCTAATAATGAGGGTTCTCAAAATTTAGTTGGTCAAAGTTCAAACAAAGGAAAGGTAAAAAAGAAGAAGTCAAAGAATAACAAACAAAAGGATACAAAAAATTCAACACCAACATCAAATCAACAAGGCAAGTCTTCTCTTCATACAAGAAAAAAGGGGGATACTAATTAGGAAAAGAAAAAATTTTCCTATTGTAAGAAGATGGGTCATGATAAACATCAAAGTTATCATAAGCAGATTGATGAGTTGAAGAACATCATGAAGAAACAAAATGTTCCACTACCTAATGCTTATAAAGAGAAAGGATCTTCATCTTTAGATTCTAAGGGCAAAGGGCATGCTTTACTCACAAAAATTTTTAGTCAGGGAGAATGGATCATTGAGTCAGGTGCCACACATCATATGGGTGCATCAAAGAGAGATTTTTCTTCCATGACACATTCAGAGGTACCATAAATATTTGTAGGATATGATACTAAAGTGGCATTTGAAGGTAAAGGTGAAGTTGAGATGGGAAATGGAGCATTCAAGGATGTTCTATATGTTCCTAATCTTACCTCCAACCTTCTTTTAATCTACCAAATGACTCACTATGGAGGTGGAAATAAGGTTGAATTTCTTCCAGATTTAGTGTTAGTGAAAAGCATTAAGGGTGACTCTATGATTGCAATAGGAGAAGCTAATCATGATCTAACACTTTACACTTTCTCATCCTTTGTGCCAAAATCAAATGCACAAGCCTTGTTATTGCATTCAAATGTAGAAAGAAAACTATGGCATAAGAGATTTGGACATCTCAACTATACAGATCTTTAACAGTTTGACAACAAGAAAATGGTTAATGGTCTACCTCAAGTCCAATTTTCAGAAGGTGCTTGTTCAGGTTACTCACTTTTGAAACATCTTGAAAAAATGTTTGACAAGGGGAAGTCTTGTAGAGTACAATGTGTTCTTTAATTGGTTCATATTGATGTGGCAGGCCCATTTCTAGTGCCATCATTTGGTAAGTCTCATTATGAACTCACCTTCATACATGACTACCCACACTTTACCTTGGTTTTCTTTATGGCTCATAAGAATGAAGTGTTTCAAAGATTTCTCAACTTCAAGGCTCAAGTAGAAAAGTAGTCAAGGAAAGTCATCAAAGTTCTTCAAATAGATAATGGGGGGGGGAGTATATGAACTCAAGAGGGAATTGACCTTCAGAATTCAATATCATATACACCATAGTATAATTGTGTTGATGAAAGGAAAAATAGAACTCTCAATGAGATGGCCATTTCATGCTACAAAACAAGTCTCTTGATCAATTCTTTTGGGTTGAAGCAATGAATTGTCCTAACAATATCCAAAATAGGAGTCCTCATAAAGCTTTGGATGGTATAACTCCTTTTGAAGCTTTATATTGTAGGAAACATATGGTTAAGCACTTTAGAGTCTTAATTTATCCAACATGGGCATGACTACCTCCACAAAAATGCAAGGCATTGTAAGCTCAAAGCAAACCTTGCATCTTTGTTGGATATGTGGACTCACATAAAGCCTAAAAGTTAATGGATCCAAAAACTCATGACATATTCTATGAGAGGAGTGTACATTTTAAAGAAAGTTTTCCAAGCTTTACTTCTTCAATTCCTCCTTCTTCCTCCTTCATTGAAGAGAGTGATAGTGATAACAGTGACTTGGAAGATGTTTATCCTGACCCAAATAGAGGCATCAGCCAAAAGAGGTTTAGGATACTCCTATTACATCTTCTTCCACTTTACCTAGATGGGCTAAGTAGACATTAGATGTGGTAGGGTCATTGGCAAGGAATCCTTCAACTATTAAGGAGGACAATATCACAACACAACTCACTCCCACATGCTTATATTGCAGTTGCTTCACATCCACAATCATTTAAAGAAGCATTAGGTATTCCAAAATGGGATAGAGCAATGGAGGAAGAATATAACTCTCTTACAAGAAATGATATGGGACTAAACCTCTCTTCCTAAGGGAAGAAATTGGTTTGGTGTAAGTGGATCTATTGGACCAAGTTTTCAATAGATGGAAGTGTTGATAAATATAAGGCTCAACTTGTTGCAAAAGGTTTCTTATAGGTACTTGGCATTGACTACATTGATACCTTTGCACCAATGGAAAAAATGAATTCCATTCATTTGACACTAGCTATAGTAGTAGCTCAGAGATGGGTTGTTCATCAGATGGATGTGAAAAGTGCATTCTTGATTGGGGATCTTCATGAGGAGTTTTATACGGAGAAGCCACAAGGAGTCATAGAGGATTCTACCTTGGTTTGCAATTTGAAGAAATCTATCTATGGACTTAAACAAGCTCCAAGAGCTTGGTATGCCAAGATGGACTCTTTTCTTCTCTTAGTAGGGTTCACCAGATATCATTCCAATTCAAATGTCTACATTCTTTAGAGGGGTGATTCACATTTTCTTCTTATGCTTTATGTTGATGACTTGATCATTATAGGGAGCATAGCATCCATTATTGATAGTGTTATGGTTACTTTGTTAGACAAGTTTTTGATGATAGACTTGGGTCTACTTAACTATTTCCTTGGTATCAAGATACATTAGTCTTCATCAGGGATTACATTATCACAACCCAAGTATACTCTTGATCTACTTGCTTGATTTTGCATGAGTGACCACAAGGCTACACCTACTCCATTCCTTTTAGGTGTTTACTTAGAAACAAAGTGTTCACTCCACTTGTTGATGCAACTTTGTATAGACAATTGGTTGGAAGCCTCATCTACTTGACACATACATGCCCTAACATCTCCTTTGTAGTTGGCATGGTTTCTCACTTCATTCAATAGCCACATGAACTTCATTGGAAGGTAGCCAAACAAATATTTCACTATATCAAGGGTATACATACACATGGGATACACTATGTAGCTAGTATAGGACTACAGTTAGTGGGATATACAGACTCAAACTATGTAGGGTACCTTGATTCTCACAAGTCTACTTAAGGATATATGTTTCATCTTGGCTACAACCCCATTTGTTGGTAGAGTACAAAGTAGAACATCATTTCTTTTTCTTTGACTGAGGTTGAGTATTGAGGAGCTATGACTGGGGTGACATAAGCTATTTGGTTGTAGCAAATTTTGAAGGAGTTTGGTTTTGATCTGCCCAGACCAATAGTCATCCATTGTGATAACTAGAGTGTCATTGAAATCTTAAAACATCTAATAAAAAATTAGTGCACCAAACATATTGAAGTTCATATACACTACATCAAAGAGGTGATTCATGAACAAGTCATTGCATTGCAATATTATCCTACAAAGCAACAAGTAGCTAACATCCTCACCAAGCCCTTCATAGAGGTTAACTATATTCATTTGTGAGATCTCTTGGGAGTGAGCAATTTTTCACTAGGGGGGGTCACATGATCCTTCTCTTCCAAACTGTACTTATCTCTCTTTTTGGGGGAGGGTTTTTCCCATGAGGTTTTCCCTCTTTCTTCATTTTTATAGAGATTGAATTTTATTGCATTGCATTACATTGTATAGCATTGTATGTACTATATTGCATTTGTACTTGGGTACCTAACATGGCCTATTAGCTGGGACCCATGATGCATTTCATCATAGTTATTGTGAGCTTAAGTGCATTCCCCTAAGTTGCACTTAAGGGGGGGCTATTAGTGTAAATAATTATTATTTATACTTTACTTAAGTTTACTTAGGATAAATGCATTATTTTATTATTTATTAGGTTAGAAACCTAGGAGTTTGTGTACCCATATGAGTTGTCATGTTGACAATAGAGAAGTAAGCAACTCTAATTTAGCACATAGTGTCTACAACACTAGAGTTTGCATAATTAACTAAGTTGTCATGTAGAAAACATAGTTGTTTGCACTCTTAATTAAGCACATGGTATCTAAAAAATAATTTTATGTGACACACCTTTGTAGGCTTATCCTCTCATTATTGCACTAACTCTTGTGCTTAATGGAAGATAATCCACTCTTAGTGGACATGTGCTTAGTTGTGAGGCTTATCATATTTCTAACTCCTAGACATTCTAGAAGAATTCAAGAGGCCTTTATATACAGGCACTTCTAGTGTACTTGTAAATCAATTGAATTTCATAGTGTTATTCTAATCATACTCTATTGGTCTATTTTGTGCTAGTTGTTGAGCTTCTTAGTCTTGGGTGATTTTTCTCTAAGGAAAATTCTTTCATGGTATCAAAGCTATACCAAATTCTTACAATTATCATCACTTGTTCACACGCTAAACAATTCTCAACACATCAGATGCATATCCCTTGCTTCCTTACATGAATCATTCTATATCTCCTAAAAGAGATATCATACTTAGGAGTTCTTCTCTCTCATTACTTAGGAGATTTTTTTCATACCTATTCTTTCCCATTGACATCAATGTCAAAGGCATCAATATGATAGTATACCAATTGTCTGAAGACATTGTTCAAGACCAAATACCAAGAGTTCTTAATGACTTAGCTCATCATAGATACTCCTTGTATGGGAATCATCAGCATTTAGTCTAGTCTAACAATAGTGCTCTGTACCACTAAATTGATGCACTTACTACATCATCTACTTAGAAGTAGTCAAGGGCATGACCTCATGCATACCACTCAAGTACTCAAATGTATCTTTAGGTAAAGGCTTCATAAAGATATCTATACTATGATCTTTAGAACTCACATACTCCAATCTGATATCCTTTTCTGCTAGTTTCTCCCTTACCACATGATACGTAATAGATATATTATTAGTCTTAGAATGCAATACATGATTATTATACATACTCACTGTACTAGTGTTATCACAGCAAATGATAACAAGTTTTGCAAACTCAATTCTAAGATACATCAACATATGTTTCATCCACATTACTTGGTTGTAGTTGTTTGTTGCTAAAACATACTCTACCTCACCTATACTCTAAGAAATACAATCTTTTTTCTTACTCAGCCAAGAAACCAATCTTCCTCCAAAAAAAAATGCTCAACCACTAGTTCTCTTTATGTCATCCATACTACCTATCCAATCTACATCAGTATATGCAAATAGAGTGAAATCACTCAATCTATCATACAAAATTCCATAGTCAGATGTTCCTTTCAAATATTTGAATATCCTCTTTACTACTACATAATGACACTCCTTAGGATCAGCTTGAAATATAGCTACAATCCCAAATGCATTTTCCCTATCTAGTCTAGTGTGAGTCATATATTGCAAACCTCCAATCATGGATTGTCTTCCTCTACTCTATTGTAGGTGTCTCATCTTTTCTGGTTAACTTGTGAGGAGCTATCACAGGTGTACCAATAGGATTACAAATTTTTAATCCAAATCTTTTCAATAACTCTTTTAGGTACTTAGCTTGTGAAATGAAAATTTCATCATTGTTCTAAACAATCTACAATCCTAGGAAAAATTTCATTTCTCCTGTCATGCTCATTTCAAACTCATTCTTCATTTCATCAAAAAACTTATCACTTGGTTCATCATTACCTCCAAATAATATGTGATCAACAAATATCACTAATATCAGCAAACCATTCACAATTAATTTTAAACACAAGTTACTATCTACTATATCTTTAGCAAATCTAGGCTTTTCCAAATAGTTTTCCAACCTTGCATACAAGGTTCTAATTTCTTACTTCAAACCATATAGAGCTTTCTTTAGTCTACATACCATGTCTTTGTCTTTTGTTAGAGGAAAACCTTCAAGTTTCTCAATATATAACTCTTTTTTAAGTTCTCCATTCAAGAAGGCTGATTTAACATCCATCTAATAAAATTTAAATTTCTTATTTTCTTTATAAGACGAGAACATTCTCACTACTTCCATTATGGCTACAGGTGCAAATTTTTCCTCATAATCTATTCCTTCTTGCTATGAATATCTCTTAAATACAAGTTTAGCCTTGTTTCTCACAACTTTTCCTTGCTCAATCACCTTGTTTTTGAATACCCATTTTGTTCCTATAACATTCTTATCTTTAGGTCTAGGAACTAACTACCATGTTTCATTCTTACAATCTAATCTAATTATTCCCTCATTGCTAAAATTTAGTGATCATCTTTACATGCTTCATTTGTGCTCTTAGGTTCAAATTGAGAAATCAAACATATCTTTTCATTAACTCTATTTCTTGTCATCTCACCTTTGTCTTTTCTTCTAATTATCTACTCAAGAGGGTGATTCTTTATCAAATTCCTATTAGGAGTAGGAGTGGACAACTAAACTCTTATCTCATCTCTGGGTTCATATCTTTGCTCTCCTCTTTTCTCATTCTATAGATCATTGTTGACTTCAAAGAAAACTTCTGCATTTTGTCTAGTGATTCTAGAATTTTATTCTTCATCATCTAATTGATAATCTACCATCTTTTCCTTAGTACCAAACTTTTCACCAATCCTTACATTTTCACATTCAACTATTGTCTTAGTTATATAGTTGAAACATTTGTATTCCTTGTTTTTCAATGAATAACTAAGAAAAATACCTTCATCACTTCTTGGATCAAACTTTCCAATGTCATCATGTCTCTTAATGTAACATTTTCTTCCAAATAGTCCAAAATACTTAACTGATGGTGAATGACCAAACCATAATTCATAAGGTGTATTACTCATACCTTTTCTAATTTGTACTCTATTAAGAGTGTATACTATTGTATGGACTGCTTCTCTCCAAAATGTTTTTGAAAACATCATTCTCAAACAACATTTCTCTTGTTACCTAGATTCTACTAATTTATTCTTATTTTCACAATCCCATTCTACTTAGGTGTTCTAGGCGAGGATAGTTTTCTTTTGATTCCATTTTCTTCACAACATATCTTAAACTCTCTAGAGGTGAACTCTCCTCCTCTATCTAATCTCAAACACTTTATCTTAACACCAGTTTCATTCTAAAATCTATTCTCAAATATCTTAAATATCTTAAACTTCTCAAGAGCTTCAAATTTATTTTTTAAGAAATTCTAGCCACATCATTATATTGAAATTATCAAAAAAAAATCATAAAGTACCTTTCACCATAGAATCCTCTTGTTCTAGAAGGACCACTCAAATCTATGTGAATGATCTCCATCTTCTCTGTGGTAGTGAACTTCTTACTAAGAAATGATACTTTCTTTTATTTAGCCAAAATACATTCTTTGCAAACAACATTAGTAGGATTTGTTATCTTATGCAAGTCTTTGACTGCAAATGTACTACTAAATTTCAAAATATTGTCAAAGTTTATGTGACAGAATCTTCTATGTCACAACCAACTATTGTACACTTTTTCTACCAAACATGTCATTTTAGTAGGATTCAAAGAAAATATATTACCTCTAGATCTTGTGCTTGTTCAAATCAACTTACCATCTCATTCTTTTATAATGTAGGTCTTCTCAATGAATTACAACTGATAATCCTTGTCCATTAGTTGTCCAACACTCAACAAGTTATGCTTCAATCCATCATTAAAATAAACATCATTAATGTTAGTTTTACCATCAAGAGTAATGGATCTAATTCCTATTGTATGGTAGGTTTCATTTTTACCAACTCTAACAATGCCTCCATCATGATTCTTGAACTGAACAAACTTATTCATATCACTAGTCATGTGATGTGAACAACCACTATCAATTATCCAATCAGATTTCTTCTAAACTTGGGAGACTATAGTTCTTTCTTCTCTAATTTCTCTATCAAGATCATCTTCTTTGATAGCCACAAATCTTAATTCATAGTCACTTTCACTTTGACTTATCTCATCAAATTTTTCATTGTCATTTGCATATAAACAATTTTTGTCTCTTCTAGGCTTAAACTTTCCCTTATACTTCTTCTCTCTTTTAGGGCATTTAGATGCATAATGACCAACTTCATCACAAGTACAACATTTAAAAAATTTCTTACCATCTTTTTCTCTTCTTGCAAGAAGGGCTATACCTTCCTCAATCTTCTTGGCTTCATGAAATATTTTGCTACCAGCAAAATCTCTGTGTGTGCTTACACTTTTTGTTAGATTAAGTCAAATGTTAAGGGTACCAAAAGCTATTTCCACTCTTCCTAGATCTTGAAACTATCTCAGGTCTACTTCTACATCTTCTAATCTTTCAAGAAACATTTTCTTGGTGAAATCCTTGTTGTAGGGTATCAATAGCTAAATCATTTGAGCTAATTATTTGAATGGTGGCTTCGAATTTTACAAGATCTTCCATACTACCTCATCTTCTTCCTTGGTTCCACCATGTGCCCAAATTATCACAAAATTTTCTAATATTCTACTAATATAGCTTCTTACATATTCATCTTCCATTTATTTTAGCATCTTGAAATGCACATAGCCAATTATACAATCTAATTCTCTTTGCATGTGTATCACCTTCAAAAGTAGATTCTAACGCTTTCCAAATTTCATGAGATGTTTGAAGTGACTTTACCTAACTATATCCATTATTTGGAAGAGATAATAATAGGGCTTCTCTAGCTCTCATGTTACAAATGAATAGATCTCTCTCTACTTCACTACATTCTTCAAACTTCCCTTCTTCAACAATGGTCTTCTCACTCTTTGTCAAGATCTAATAACCTAGAACCATGCACAATAGATAACTCTTCATCTTATCCTTCCAACTATCATAGTTGGCCCCATCAATTCTAGGACTATCATTTCTAAAAATATTCACCATTGATCTCCCAAAATTTTTAAGCTTATCATTCAAGGACCTAATGCTCTAATACTAATTGCTAGAATATATAGTCCACTAATTTAACTAGGGGGCTTGAATTAGTTATCCAACTAATATCATAATTATCAACCTTATTAAAGCTTAACCATATGAGAAATATAATCAAAATCCACAACCAAATACTCATACACAATAACACAAGATATGTTAAGTAGGGAAGTCCTTGATCAGAGGGAAAACCCTAGTGGAGATGGCACCCACAAGATGATTTACCAATATAAATATTCCTTGTTAGAGGATGGACACTGTTAGGAGTCTATGATTACATTTAGTATATATGAGTCCTTATTAGGAGACTTTGAATCCTTATTAGGAGATTCTAACCCTAATAGGAGTTGTGGAAGATAGCTGGACCCACTAACCAAATAGCTTAAAGGTTAAGACCAATGAGCCCACTATCCAAATAATCTTTATATTATTCCTTGTATAATAATATAATTTAAATGTACTTCCATTATCTTTCTCTATCCTATCAACCAGAGCTTTTCTCCTTCTGAATGTGTAACCAAATCACAAAACTCGCATTCAATAGTCTCTTGGGTTGCTTACACACATTCACCAAACACTTTACTCCTTTTTGCACTTTGCACTCCATACAAAAATGGACACTTTACAAACAAGGAAAGCATATTTCCTTTATACCATATCTTCAAAATAATTCCTTGAGTAGACCTTCAGGTTTTTCCAATTAATTATAATAAAATAATTAATTAATTACAATTACAATAGCATGGTTAGCTCATTGTCTATACAAAACTTCACATATGTGATAGTAGGGCTTGTGCTCTTGCTGACATTACCAAAATACTATCCTCTATCACTACCTAATTTTGCATCTTCTCATTACATCTCAAATGAAGGATATCAAAAAACCATCAGGAATTGCTTTCCTAATGTTATGTTTTTGTATTTCTCTTTGTAGTACAACTTCTATACATCTTCAACTTAGACTGGTGCATTGAACCACATTCTCAAGACATATTATAGAACACATCCATGGCCACATATCATCAAACAATCAAACCATTTTTCATATGACTAAGATCTCTATCTACTACTCAGCTAGTCTTTACAGAAACCATACTTTGTTGACATCAATAACAAACATAGTCATGAATAAAACATGTCAATACTTTCCACTACTTAGGATACTCCCTCAAAGTAGTATCATCAGCATTCATGCTTAAAAAGGGTATTTTTCTATTTCAAAAATAATAGAAAAATCTTTTTTCACACATGGAGGTACACAAGTCAACTCTTTATGATTGGTGGAAATGATTGTGCTCATGGATCATGCAAAAATCAACTCCCCACTCTTGATTAGATCTTCTTGTCTTGAGATCTCCACCATCTATACTTCTTTAAAAGGGTGAGCTCTCTCCCCATCTAAGGATCCACTCTTTTAAACTATTTCTAGTTTGCAAGTTTTTCTAGGCACTCTTTGAGCTTTGGAAAATCTTGTGGCTTCATACTCTCATTCACATATCATAGTAGCTTAGGATCATGTTACATTAGTATAATTTCCTTTTATCCATTAGAATAGCACACATAGTTTAACTAAAATGGATTGTAACACTATCATCTTATTAGTTAGCTTTCATTTCTTGCATTGCATATAGCTTAGTTTCATTTTGCATAGCATCTCATAGTGGTTCTTGGACATTTTCATCCTTGCCCATGTCTTAGAATCTCCCATTTCATATTGTGCTTGCAAGGGGTTGTTATGTTCAACTAAGAGCCATTTTTTCTCTAGTTGCATTCCTTTGCATGTCATGACTAGGGAGCTCCAGGTTAGCATTTGATGATCTTAATCCATGAAATCCATCAAATAGAAGGACTTAGAGATGTGCACATTTTATGTGTGTACAATAATACATCCATTTGCACACCTACTAAAGCTTCTCCATGTTCCCTTATTTTCAGCAACAAAGATATACTTCCCCTCAAGATCAAGTTACCATCTATTAGAGTGACATTAAGGAATCTCATTCTAGATGAAGACTACAAAGTATCATGCTTGCAAGAGTTGGAATTTCTTGATGAAAATAGACAAAAAGTCTTTGACTATTTGAAATCTTATCAACAATAGATGTCCTGTCAGTACAAAGAAAAGTGAAACTTAGAGAATTTCAACTCAATCACTTGGTCCTAAGAGAAAATCCAAAGAATGAAGATAATAGAGTAAAGAAAGGAAAAGTGGCTAGGTCCTTATTTGATCACTGTTGTATTTGGATCTGGGGCATGTCAGCTATCAACTTCTAAGGGTAAGATGTTAGATGAACCTATTAACAACATACACCTTAAGAAGTTAAATGTCTAATGATCCCAGCACAAGGGATGAAAAAAAAGCCAAAAAAATCCAAAGCAAGTGGTGAAAACCTAGAAATAGGCGACATTTGTGACAAGTTAGCTCTTCTATCTATTATGATTCTTCTTAATTCTCCACCACATTATCTACATCCATTGTAACATCTCTCCAAATCCAACATCTTGCATGTAAATACCCATAATAAATTTTCTACATACATTATTTACCTTGTATGTATCCACAATGTAATTCCATCATAATCTGGTCTAGATTAAAATCTCCATCCATTTCTTCTTCCATGTCTTTCTCTATCCATAATAAATCAGTCCAATACCTAACTAGGGGCATATCCTTGACCTAGTTTTAGAAGTGGATCTTTTACAAGTCATGACTCAAAAGAGGATGAAAAATGACTCTAATTTAGCAATCTTTGGACAAAAAACAAAAACAAAATTGTGCTTATCAATGGATTCAAAATGTTGATTCATAACTTGCAATGCTCAATCAAATTGTTAACTAGATCAAAAGTTCAACATATCCAAAAATCTAAAAAATACAAAAAAACTATAACAAGATCTTTGACAAGAGATTTGTATATTTGGTGATAGTTTTTTTATTGATTATTAGAGTACATGCATTTATCAGTTTGATTTCATTGTTATCATGTTCCTATGTTATTCCATGATGTCTCGCTAGTATGTGTTAATCTCTCCCATATACCATTGTGACTAGAATAGTTGGGATGGAACATGATTTTTTTCTTTGTTTTCTATTTGTGGGATGGTTTCCATTGCAACCGATTGGAATTTATTTTGGGACATGTATACTTAAGGGCCTTCATATATCTAATGAGAATTCCATCATGACAACTTCATGTTTCACACTATTTCTTGGATCATGAAGTGACACACATACTTCTACCTAAAATATTAGTTTATAAGATGAATTAGAAAATATTCATTGTCTGTTGATCATGCAAGTGAAACTTAGATTATCTTGGTTTAAAAAAATCCATGTAAGGAATTCTCTAGTCATCCTAGTTTAATTATACCATAATGCTTGTGTTTTTTCACAAAAATAAAGAGCCCAATAATGATAAAAGTTCAAGATACCCTCATATCAAGATGTTACAAAGAAATGGAGAATATGAACTTTAGCATTACATTTATACTTTTCATTTACCCATTTATCCACATTTTTCATTCCATTCATATTCATTTCATTTGAGTGGGTGAGGTTCCTTTTACAAATTATGGGTACATTCTTATAAGTCTTTTAGCTCTTCCATTAGGTATTTTTAGGGCAATACTTTTTTATAATCTAAATTGAAGCTATTGTACATTAATAAAATATTTAAATTTCATAATTCATTACATGATTGGAGGATTCATTTACCTTTTATCATTATTTGCATTGATTTATCATTTTAAATTAAATCATCATTCTCATTCATTTTACTCATTTTCAATTACATGTTGGTCATCTTAGGCATCCATACAGGGTAAAACAAATTGCATTAATGAATCATATAGCATCTATCATAGACCATTTAGAAATATTTCATAATATGAGTCGTATATAACATATTTTCATCTATCATAATAACTACATCTAGAACATCAACAAATCACAATATCACGCCATATCGCATAAGGCATCACATCATAGAACATCATGTAACACATATAACTTCAAAAAAAAATGTCATATCATATCCTACATAATCATGTGTCAGTATCCATCATAAATAAGCATCATAGAAAATCCATATAGTCAACAAAATAATAATTTTCAAATGTCCATAATCCTATGTCTATGCATGACCAAAATTCATACACAACATCCAATAGCTGATTGTATCACATGATAATAACAAAATGTCTCAAAGTACATAGTCCATCATAATAATAAGTGTATGTCTAAAGTGTATACAAATAGTCTAACTGGCACTGCCACCAGACTTTGTACGTCAAACTCAAGTTTAAACATAGATGGTCATGGTCCCTCTACTCAACCAATATCTCTATCTATCTCCACCTATTCCCTGGTCTCTGACCTAGGAGGTCTCAAAGCTGCATCTCTACTCTCTTTGTGTGCTCTTTTGTATGTCTTGCCATAATAAGATCTCTCTCTAAAGCTCCCAATCCACTAGTCTTCTAGGACAACTCTCTCATAAGCCTCCCTCTAGTAGGTAATCTCCCTACCTTATCTCTACATCAGTCTCGTTCTTTATATGTTTAGACCCAATGTCTGACCCTCTGCATCTACTCCAATATAGCCTCTTCTATAGCTAGTATCTCTAGTGCCTTATCTCACTCCCTAAGAATAATTACCAAATATCCCTCCAAATACTCTATCTACTACTCTAAGGCACCATAGTTGTCTTCTTCTCTAGCTCAAAAAAGTCCTCTACTTCCCACTCCATCTCATCCTAAAACTAAGGATATGTATCCTCATGTACCATCTCTACATCCTTAGGCATACCCTATGTGGGATCATGCTGTATAGAACTCTTCACCTCCTCTCCCTCCATTTTTTCTCTCAGTATTTGCACAGGCACCTATCTCTACACTATTCATCAAGGAACTGATCTTAGTCCTCTAACCACACCATTGCCCTGTGTTTATGCTCTCCTATAACCTCCATCATAACCACCATCACTACAACTATCATCACCTCCCTCACCTCTACTCCTACCACCACCTCTCCTACCCCATCTCCTCCTGTATCCTCTCTTATCAACTCGGACTACTGGAGGTGGCTCATCTAGTGTAGATATCTATAGAGAGGGATGCCTATATAGATACCTCTCATACTCCCCTTGATGCAGGAGCATCTTGCATCAAAAAAGAAAGCGGGAAATATTTTTGTTTTGGTTTTTTTTTTTCAAAAAAACAAGAGGAAAAGAATCTTCAAAAAAAAATTGTGGACGATAGAAAAAGTGACAAAAATTAGGAGAAAAAATTAAAATAAATTTAAAAATGGAGAAAAGAAGGAAAAGATGTTTAATAGGGGCCATTATTAAATGTAACTTGTGGCTTGAGGGTTTATTTAATTTGTAATTACTAGGCTAACTTATGGCTTAGTTGGGTATAAGTATAGGGCTCTTGTAGAGTCTTAATTCATTCATTTAGTGGAGTGAGTCATTATTCAGTGTGGGATCTAGCATGGAGAAGATGGAGTAGCTAAGTAAGAAAGGTTTTCCTTAGTGTGTGGACAAAATGTCAAATGTGAGGTAGTTTACACCTAGATCTTGGGTAAAGTTTTAGAAGAGCTAGTGGCTATGGTTTAGAAACAAGGAGGTTGCTTGGTGGCTTGCAAGAACAAGTTGATTTCTTAGAGGTTCTACCAGAGTATAGATTTGTACTAGCTAGGGTTTGGATTGGAACTTGAGGGATCTTGCAGAGATATTTCTTGCTTTATATTTGATCATAACAAGGTTGGCCTTATAGCTTGACAAATTGCATGTAATTAATTGTCTTATGAATAAATATTTGTGATTTGGTATTAGATCTTGTATCTTGTATTGTTTTTCCATTTTGTGGTTATTTTCTTGGTGTTAGGATATCTCCTTTGGAGATTCTCTTGCCTTGCACTATCACCCTTGTTATCCTTACATCCACTAAATCCCTTCTCAATGTCCATGCCTAGAATAACATCTTCCTGAACTCCTATAGAGCTACCTCATAGGAAGCTATCAAACTCCAATCTCTCCTCTCTTGATGGGTGTGCACAAACTCCACAATGCCATGGTGAATCCCCTATAATCATCCAAATTGTCAAAACACATGACCTAACAACTATCTCTCTAGTAAATGTGAGGTTTTCCCTATCAACATCCGGTCTCAAAGTAATATCCAATCTCTCTCTCTCATAATCCCAATCCTCGCAATCCAAGTATGGTCTCTAGGTCACTGAGTCTATGTGTCTATTGTTAGAATATATAGTCCACTAATATAACTTAGAGGGGGGGTGAGTCAATTACCCAACTATTATCATAATTATCAACCTTAAACAAAATTAACCATATAAGTAGTATAATCTCAAACCACAACAAGATACTCATACACAACAACACTAGATATGTTAACTAGGGAAACCCTTGTTCAGAGGGAAAACCCTGATGGGGATGGTACTCAAAAGATGATGCACTAATATAAATGTTCCTTGTTAGAGGATGGACCCTGTTACAAGTCTATGAATACATTTTGTACAAATGAGTCCCTGTTAGGAGACTTTGAAACCATGTTAGGACATTCCAACCCTATTAGGAGTTGTGGAAGACAATTAAACCAACTGCCCAAATAGCTTCAAGGGCAAGGTCAATGAACCCACCATCCAAATGATCTATGTATTATTCCTTGTAGAATAATAGAATGGTACTATACTATTCCTTCATCTTTATCTATCCTATTAACTAAACTTTTTCTCATTCTGATCTTGTAACCAGATCACAAATCTCACATCCACTAATCCCTTGGATCACTTACACACATTTAGTAAGCACTCTACTTCTTGTTTGCACTTTACACTTTATACATCAATTACAACACTTTACAAACAAGGAAAGAATATTTCCTTTATACTATATCTACATAATAATTCATTGAGTCATTCTTGAGGCTTTCCCAAATAATTATAATATGTTAATTAATTAATTGTAATTAAAATAGCATTGGCAACTCACAATCTATACAAAATTCACACATGTGATACTAGGGCTTGCACACTTGCTAATGTCATTAGTTGACTATCATTTGATACTACCTAAACGCACATCTTTTCATTACATCTCAGATGTAAGATAGCCAACAAACATCAAGAACTACTTTCCCAATACTCTATCTCTAAAATACTCTTTTTAAATTAGGTACAACTTCTATACATTTTCATCTTAGACTCTATGAACTTCACCATGTCATCAAGACATTGTGTCAAATGCATCCATAATTGTGCATCCCCATATAATCAAACCATTGTTCATACCATCAAGATCTATGTTTGTTAATAAACTAGTCTTTACAAAAAATGTGCTATGTTGAAATGAATGACAAACATAGTAATGAATGCAACATGCCAATTTTCTCCAATGCTTAGGATACTCTCCCATTGTAGTATCATCAGGATTCATGCTAATAATCTCCCCCTTTGGCATTGATGGAAACATAGATGAAAAAACCATCTAAGTTCTAAGAATACCAAATAATATTCTATTGTTGTTACTAACTAGCATCAGTTGTCCACACATCAAAAGGAATCTTAAAACAAGTGCACAACAAGTGTATACTCCTTCTTAAACAATAATTGTTTACTTCACACTAAACAATTCACAATACATCAGATGCATATTCTTGCTTCCTTACATGAATCTTTCTAAATCTCTCTAAAGAGATATCTCTCCCCCATGATTAGGAGATTCTTCCTTTCATGCATACTCTCCCTCATGCCTTAGGAGATACTCTCCCTCATACCTTAGGAGAAGTATTTTTACATTCATCATCACACTCCCCCATTGACATCAATGTCAAGGACCTCAATCTCAATGCTACTTCATTTCCACAAATGCAACAAACAAGGACATCAAAAAACCAAGACCATAAGAATAAAAAGATTTGAAGGATGTTGTATAACTGTCAGAAGTATGGACATAGAGAATATGAGTTCAGATCCAAGCCTAAATGGTCATCAAACAAGAAAACAAAGGTAAAGCATAATGACAACTCTTACAATTGGTATTATAATACTAGGTATAGTTGTCATTATTGTCAAGAATATGGACATGTTGCTGAAAATTACATAAGAACACATTTCAAAATTGACTACAAAAGATGGCTAAGTCAAACCATATGTTTTAGCTATTTGATGATTGATCACATAAGTAGGAATTGTCCAACAAGTTCAAAGGCACCAAGCAGTGAGTTCAAAAAAGGAAAAGGAAAGGAAGATGTTGAGAATGTTAGAGATGAGATGAACAAGACATGGAAGAGAAAGGAAGATTGCAACACATCAAGTTTAGATGGGATCACTGCACCCAATGAGTCAAGTGATCACACCACCTCTAATCAAAAAATCAAGAAGTATGTGTGGGACTAATATTTAAAAGGTATACTATACATTAGTTCCAAGGATTTAGTTCTAAAAATATTATATTTTCATGAAGAAAGATGAAAAGTGGTGTTAATAATCTAGAAGAAATCTTTAAGTTTTGTTAGTTTTCATGTTATTTTTGAGCATGAAAAGTTTCACTATGGTTTCCAAGTGAAATGTTAGTTGATACTGAGATATTACAAGGTAATAGTGTTGACTAAGCTTGCAGTGGTTGTCAAGTGGAAAAAAAACTTCATGGAAGCTGAGTGAGTCAAAACCTCTATTGAAGTCGAGCTTATAGATGTGTAAGCACTAAGCATTACAATGCAAGGTTTTAAGGTCTATATGATAATTTCTACTCATTTGACACCATTCAAATTTGAAGGAGAGCATGAAGCACAAAAGGAGAATTGAAGATATCATTCCAAGCATTTTCCAGTAGGATTCAATAGTTTCTCAACACCATCATAGTAGATTTATAAAGGTATTTATCATGTGCCGAGCTATGCAATTTGAATTTTTTCAAACCCTAGTTTCCATAATGGTGTCTATTCCTTTAGGTCCTAAGGTTAAAGAGGGTAAATAATTTATGAATATGCAATTGATAGGCAATGAGATCAAACAACCAAACTTTAGAGCCATTCATAATATTTCTCATAAGCAAGATCTATCTAGAGTGTGTTGTCGATGATACCACCTCAAGTTTTGATGATTCAAGACATAAGATGTTGCTACACATGTAAGGTGGGTAGCATAGGAGACATGGAGATTAGGGAAATCTATGGGAAATTATGTGAAAATATAGCACTAAAAGATGAATTCAAAATCATAGAGAGAAAAGGGTTGACCCATGCCCTAGATTTTCCCAATGTTTTCAAGACTGAATGGATAAAGATAGTTTAGAATAGAATTCATGATAATTCTATATGGTTGGATAATGGACTGGTGAAAATCATAAAGAAAATTGTACATAGAATAACATGGTACCCAACACTTGACTGACCTAAAACCATGAGGAGTGAATCTAAAGAGGTTATTGAGAAGAATACAAGGACAGTGTGAAACAAACAAGGCATGACAATTAATATAATCTTAGATCCCCTAATTACTTTTGCAGTGAGGATTATAGTATATAAATTTCATCACTCCAATAGGCCCAACAATATACCACATATTTCTATTGACATGGGCTATAAGATAGTTAAGAAGGGTCATGCCTATGACCTTGCCAAGTTGTAGATGTAACAATTGTCAAAAAATTTGGAAGCAATAAGGAAGACCAGAAGTGCACAATGTAAATTTGGTTCAATTCTTGTATGTATATTCTTTTATGTATATAATACATTCCATACATTTGGTAAAGTTTCTTGGAAAAAAAATAGATCTATTGCAATGTAGATAGGTCAATTTATTGAGCAACTTGGAAACAATTTTGAGTCTGTTATGACCAACTACTTTGAATATTTTAAGAAATCAATGAAGAAAATACTGAGAATACGAGTTTCACTAGTTCAGAAACATTTCAATAATGTTTTCTTTCTTGTTGACACTAATTTTACATATTTTAAAGCTAGTGTTCCAAGGGTAAGGTACTACCACTAGGCTATGAGATCAATGTTGATGAAGCCTCTACCATAATAACAACATTACTTATAGAAGATTAAGATGATAAGGCTACCGCCTTTGGGAGTTCTAACATGACTAAATCTAAGATAACAATGGATTTGAAGACTACCTCAATTATAAGAAAGAAAAAAAAGATTGTTAAGAAGCTTAAAGAGAAATTTGGTGAAGGAGAAGATGAAGAAGAAGAAGATATACTTGTTCAAGCACCACTAGTCTTAACTTAAGGTCAAGGAGAAGACCAAGCCAAAGAGGTAGAAATAGAAGAAGGCATCGAGGGAGAAGAAGCTGGTGAAGCACCTAAGAAAAAGAAGAGGAAAGCTAGGACCCTAGTAGTTATCAAACCAATGAAGGTTTTAAAACCTATGACTATAGTTCCCTCTACTAAAGTAAGCATAAGGGCTACTACCAAAAAGGCTTAAGAAGTAGATAAGCCAAAAGAAAAGAGGGCTAGATTAGCTACCATAGAAAAGGAGTATGAGAAGAGACTAAGGAGAAATTACATAGCTCCAGCTCAATCTGATGACAAGAGGACAAAATCTAATGACAATAGCCAATTCTAAGTGGTAAGTCACCATCCTTCTTTAGATTTAGACAATATATGTGAAAACATAAGGAATAATGTTATTAATCTAATCTCACACATATTGAATTTGGTAAACATGGAAAAGTTGAGATGAACCAAGTAGAGGAGTCAATATATGTCATGATGGAAACATTCAAACAAACTCCAATTAATATTCCCAACTCTTTACCAAATGAATTATCTAATAGAGTTGAGAAAAAGTGGAAATGTAGTCTCAATATAGAATGACAAATCAGAGAGACTACACTTGCACAACTGATGCCAGAATTGGATAGGGAAACAATGGCTAAGGAAATAAAGAAGCACACTAGAAAATTTGCACTAAAATACAAGGCATTCAACATATTGCAAAATAATGTTGAGGATGTTATACAAAAGACCACTCTAATTTGGAAATCATTATATGGTTTGATAGCACCCAAAGCAATTATGCAGGCACCTATTGAGGTAGATGAGGAAAAAGATGAACAAAAATAGGTAACTAAGGTTATCACAATTGATGCTAAGATAGATGCACAAGAGGAAGGCACTAAAACACGTGAAGATACACATGCACCAGCTAAGGATGAGTAGAAAATAGAATAGAGTGTACAAGATACACTAGTGCCAAGTGCCAATCCTCAACATGAGATGAATACAAAAAGTGATACTGTAAAGATTAAGGATGTTTCTGACACTATCACTCAAAACATCAATCCCTTTACTGAGGAAGATTTGAAGAAGATACTGGTAGAATCCACTACCTAGGCTAAACTTTGTGAAAATCCTATACTAGTGAGTGTTGATGAAATTGAGAAGGCAAACAAGGTATCTACAAGGAAGGAATTACAAAAAAAAGTGACATCTATAGCCCCTCCTCCATTCACATTAGTACAACCTACATTACTCATTGTGGTATATCAAAGGAAGGAGAAAACTACTTCCATGGTTAGTGCCATTAGTATAAGGTACTCCAATTTTAGTCAATGTAAAGGAAAATGAAAATGACAAGGATGAGATAGTTCATGAGCATAAAGATGAAATAGAAAAGAATGAAGGAACACAAGTTCCAACAAGTCAAGTAGATACTCTTGCACCTACACCACAAGATTAAATTGCATCTATGAATGTAGAGAAAGCCAAGGATAAGACTAAAGAGACAAATTTGACTACCAAACCTAAGGAGCAAGTAGAAATAAAAACACTCCTAACTTTGTTAGCATCTACTACTCTAAGTCAAGCTCTTCATAGGCCGAGTAAAGAAGCTTTACTCTTACAATTATCAAAGCTAAATACAATCACATCTAAGGTAGATGAAATTGCATCATTTTTTGATTTGAACTTGGATGAAGTGATTGAGTTGGCCAAGTTTGATTTTACAACCATCACTATTGAACAAATGAGCATACTCTAGGATGCTTTTACAAAGAAGAAGAACCAAGAACTACTAAGACAAGAGCATAGGTAGAAGAAAGCTTTGATGGATATCAAGGACATTTTTTTTTATGCATTTAGCCTATGAGCACCAGAAGCAAGAAAGCTGATCATAGAATAGATAAACAGCTTAGTGGAGAAGATAAATGACATAGACCTAGATTCAAATGTGAAATTACTTGAATGGTATAAAAGAAAGTTTCAAAACAAGGTTGATGAAAAGATATCAAGTGTTATTGTACTATCATAGGTTGAGTTAGCAACCAAAATTAACAGTGTGAAGATGGTACTAGAGAAAATTTTCTCTTTGTATACCAAATTATGCAATCCAACACTCTTCACACAAGAAATTAGGAGCCACATTATGAATTTGGAGAGTCATATATAGTCATTTGGTATGACTCTACCAAAATATCTAGCCCAGAGTGAGAAAAATTTCAATATTCTCCTAAACTCCAAGAGTTAGTTAACAATGTTACATACAGATGAAGCATACATCAAGGCTAAACTAATCAAAATCTAGTCTGTTCTAACTCCACATATGAAGCTATTGCATAAGGAATTAGCCTTTTTTTTAAAACTCATGAAGAAATATCCACATCTATCTACTCATGAAGACTTAGTTTACCTTGCTACCAAGTTGGCCATCCAGATCAAATCATTGGAGGTAGTTTGTGATAATTGCAATGCAAATTTGAAAATAATGCTTGAGGTCCAAAAAATTTTTTTGGAAAAATACACTCTAAGTTTATAACCCTTTGGCATAAGTGTCAAAATGTGGGAGAAATAAGAGATAAAAAGAGAAATAATAACTATGGGGGAGATAATTTTTTTTTTGAGAAAGGGGGAGTCAAAGACAAAAATAAAGTACATAGATCAACCAATACAAATCTACTCAATAGAAGGAATGATTTTGGTTTAGATACAAAACAACATGGAATGATTTTGGTTTAGATACAAAACAACATAATCAACTCAAGGAGAGTTGTTGAATTTTGAGGTATGACTAATGAGTCATAAGCTTTTGCAAAATTTTGAAGTTTTGAAATTTTGTATGTAAGTGGATATTATCTTAGTTATGCTTGAAAGGCTAAAGGTTATTCATACATGTCCAAGTATTGTTCCATTCATGTCAAAAGGGGATATTGTTAATCTCATATTGGTTTTAACATATGAGTGACAATATGCTTAAAACATTTACTTAGTTCATGCCAAATAAGTAATACATGTCGAGCATAAATTGCCAAATAGTATATGTCGAGTGATAGATATTTAGTATGAGTTGAGTAACTAGTATGTGTTGAGTCACTCAAATTTCAAGTAGATGGTATGCGCCAAGCTATTTAGATGTAGAGTGATCAGTGGATGTTGAGTCATTAAGAGGTCAAGTTACAACATTGAAGTTGCAGTTGATGTTGAGCATCACGGACTTCAAGTGTTGAGTTACACAATTTTGACATAGTTGTTTGTAATGGCATAGACTTCTACGTAAAATATTACTGGGATGACTCAAGGAATTTTTTACAATCTTAGATGATAAGGATGAATCTTAATTGTGAATCCCTATGCATTACATACATCCAATCTGAAAAAGGGAAGGATTAAGTGGCAATATGGGTGAATCACAATCATTGATTCATACCTAACTCTAAGTCACCTAGGTCTTCTTAAGGAGGAAAAACCCTAAAAAAAATTAATGAATTCTTTGAGGAGTATTGAAGAGATCTTGCAAGTGAAAATACAGCATTCATAGTGATTAAGGTGTTATGGTTTGAGTTACATTATAGAATTAGTTAAAGGAGAATACAAGAAAGGAATCAAAAGATAGCAATGATACATCTGATTAGGAAGGATCAAGTACACATTAGGATTGAGGTGATCTGTCATCAAGCAAGTGCTAACTGAAGGATCATTATTGAGACATTCTAACAGATGAATCAATTAAATCTCTTAATAGAGTAATCTTGATAGGCTATTGTAAATCATTTAACATGGTGCTTACTTCATTGTAAGTTAAAGTCCTTTTACCAGGCACACTTCTAATAGGGTGTTGAAATACTTTAATAGGGTAAGCTATAACAATCTTGTAAGCCTTTAACAAGGAAAACCTTTCACAGGGTAGATCATTTTTCATGATCAAACATTGTAACCTTCATTGGATACACTTTATTACTATAGTAGTGAAGATTTGTAGGTGTCATCCTCACCCTAGTTTTTACCTTCTCTTTGGAGGGTTTTTGGGTAACCAAATATTTTGTGTCACACATGTGTTGAATGATTTACTTTCATGCTATGAATGTATATGCTTAATTTGGTATTTTAGTTTATATGTATAGATTGTGAGATGGATGTGTGGTGAATAATTTTGAGATTGGAAGTTTTAAGTGTTGATTCACACCCCCCCATCCCCCCTCTCAAACTTTACTTCCCTATTTTATTTACAATATATGTCTCGTCATAGTCTATGCCTTCTTTTTGTGAATTCCTCTTGCATACAAGTCTAGCTTTGTTCCTCACAAATTCACTTTTCTCATTCGTATTCTTTGATATACTTCTGTCAAGAGTTGTCAACTCAACTCTTTCTTTTTCTCTAGGCTTGTATCTTTGTTATTGAATCTAATTCCTATTCTCCAAATCATTATTAGTCTCAATGATAATTTCCATATTTTCATGGTTAGCCTTTGGATCAACAATAGTTACAAAATCTATCTCTTCTACTACTCCCTCTTTCTTAACCAATTCAATATCATCATAGTCATTCAAGAATCTTTCCATACTTGCTTTAAATTCTTCATCTTCATCAGAAAGTGAACTCTTTCTAGATTTCTTACTCTCTTAGGACATCTATATGAAAAATGACCAAACTCTTTACATGTCCAACAAACAAAAATTTCCATACCTTTTGGCTCTCTTTGCATAAGTGGATCAATACCTCCCTTGATCTTCTTGTCTTCTTCATATCTACATCTGTCTTTACTTGTACTTCTATTCTTTATATGCAACAAAAGGGTTTTGGATATGGAAACTCAATGTTTAGTTATTTACACAAATCTAATAACTCACCAAGAATCTCCATCTTTTGTATGTCCAAATTTCCTCCATCAGACTTATGACTATCTTTTTTGAAATAACTCACCTTTGATTTGCCAAAGTTGTTAAGATTTCTCATCGAGGACCTAATGCTCTAATTCCAATTGTCAGAATATATAGTCCACTGGTATAACTAAGAGAGGGGGATCAGTTATCCAACTATTACCATCATTATCAACCCTAAAAAAACTTAACCAAATGAGTAATATAAATTGAAACCACAGCAAGATACTCATACATAATAACACCAAATATGTTAACTAGGGACATTGATCAGAGGGAAAAACCCAGTGAGGATGGTACCCACAAGATGGTGTACTAATATAAATGTTCCTTGTTAGAGGGTGGATTAGGAGTTTATGAATACATTCAATACATATGAATCCCTGTTAGGATGTGTGCCAACCCTGCTAGGAGCTGTGGAAAATAGCTAGACCCACTACCCAAATTGATTCAAGGACAAGACCAATGAACCCACTATCCAAATGATCTATGTATTGTTTCTTGCAGAATAACAAAATTGTACTATATTTTTCCTTTCTCTTTCTTTGTCCTACCAACTAAAATTTTGCCCCTTCTGTTCTAGTAGATTGCTTACATGCATTCAATAAGCACTATGCTTCTTTTCACACTTTTTACTTCATACATCAATCATAATACTTTACAAACAAGGAAACATCTTTCCCTTATACCATATCTTTGTAATCATTCCTTGAGTCAGCCTTGAGGATTTCCTAATTAATTATAATTAGATAGTTAATTAATTACAATTAGAATAGCACTATTGGCTCATAGTGTATACAAAACTTTATGCATGCAATACTAGGGCTTGCACACTTGTTGATATCATAAATTGACTATCCTTTGTCACTTCCTGATTTCACATCTCTTCATTGTATCTCAAATGTAAGATAGCCAACAAACATTAGGAACTACTTTCCCAAGACTCTATCTCTAAACTACTCTTAGTATATTAGATATAAATTTTGTATGTCTTTGTCTTAGACTTTGCACACTTGGTCACATGATCAGGACAATGTGTCAAACATGTCCATAACTGTGCATCACCAAAAAATCAAACCATTGTTTGTACCATCAATATCTGTGTCTATTACTCAGCTAGTCTTTATAGAAATCATGTTATGTTGACATCAATAACAAACATAGTCATGAATGCAACATCTCAATACTCTCAAATGCTTAGGATACTCACCCAATGTAGTATCATCAGCATTCATGCTAACACCTATTACATATCTCCAATAATCAAGTCATCCCATCTTATGTTGGGACTGAATCATAGAATATAGATGAACATACAATTATCCCACACCTCTGAACCTCATATGTATCAGTTGGGTGACCACTATATGTTCTCAAGCCCATATATGCAACAAATTAAAACCTCCCAATAATGATGCACCACTATAATTCACCACCTAATGAAGATTTTGATATAAGTGTGCTAAAAAACACACTTCCCATGAAAACTAGGTCCCCTCCTCTATCATCCTTTATATTGTTCATCCCCATCCCTCTAGGAATCACCTCTATCTCTTATCTAGAAAAATATAACTAGATATCATACTAGCCAATACAATATGAAATGGATCATACTCCTCTACCATAAACTCCTATCTGGTCTCATAGTCATATAAGTCCTCATCTCTAAACACATCTCTACACTCCTCCAAACCCATGTTTTGATCATACTATTCAAGATCACTACAAATAGGAAGTCTTAGTATTTGATACACATTCTCTAGTGTCACACTCATCTCCCTTGTAGGTAGTGTTAGAATTAAGTTATTATTTCCATTAGTGACAACACTTATCCATATCAACATAACTATTGAGCTCAACACTTAATTCTCTACTCTCACCAAGCATTCCAGTGTTAACTAAGTTTTGAAGAGTTTAGTAGTTTACACTGAGCAGACAGTGGCTACCGAGTGAATACAGGAAATATGAAGATCAGTAGTGTCTAATGAGCTTCACAATGTCTATTGAGTAGTAAGCTTGTTTCATGTAGATTATGTGTAAACCAAGCATTGGAAGAATTAGTGTTTACTGAGTCAAGCAAGGTAAACTCAGTCTCTACCGAGTGACACTACATCTACCGAGTCATCAGTGGTCACCAAGTTCAGAACTACATCAAGTGATTAGTATGGACTGAGCCTTCACTTCTACTGAGTGCATGATGATGCTGAGTAATGCAGTGAACACTGTGTATCAGAAGGTCACCGAGTCAATTCAGTGAACCCGAGTTATTTACTATTGGGCTGATCACTTTGTAATGTATTTGTTCACTTATGTTTTGGCCAACCTTGAAGTTTTGTAAATTTCAAAGGTATATATGTAAGGTGTATTATAAGATATTGTATGTATGAAGAAATAGAAAAGTAATGAGAAGTATATGTGAAAGATTATTAGCAGCAGTTCAAGGAACACAACAAGGTCAATATAGAAGAATTTAAAGTTACTGATTCACCCCTCCCCTCTCAATAACTTATCATATATTGAATATTTTCAAATTTTGGTATCAAAGTATTGTGGTTCTCAGGACAAAAGTTTGACAGCCTGAGCAAAGATCTAAGGATAAATGGAGATATTCAGACTTGATAAGGCAATTGACAATGAAAAGCTAGATCTAGACATGGCCATAGCTCAACTTAAAGAAGCAAAGGAGCACCTTTCCCAATCCCTAAAAACAAGGAAGGAACTTGCAAGACAAATGGATGATCATTAGTATGTTGAAGAGAAGATTGAAGACTTTTTCCCATCAAGCAGCTCAGATGAAGCTAATGAAGCAATCAAAGAACTCCTAGCAAAGAATGGCTCTCTGCAACAAGAAGTAAGGAAACTTAAAATAGAACAAGAAATCCAATCAATCAGGCTATGTGAAATTTTGGAATAAAGGAATAAGGCAAATGAAGACTTGGAGGCAAGGAACAATGAAGAACAGAATCAATCCAATCAGCATGAAGACCTCATTGATCAAATCACTGGAGCAAATGAAGAAATCAGCATTCTCAAAACACAAAATGAAAGAATAAGAAGTGATCTAAATTATGAAAGGGAAATTAATGAAAGAATAATGAGAGAACTAAATGTGAAAAGAAAATCATTGAAAAATTGAAGAATGACCTAAATGTTGAAAAACAAATCAATGAGAGAATGTTGAAATCACAAGAAGACATGTATCAATTGAATCAGCAAAATGAGCAGAATCTTCATAGGCAAAAAAGTAAAGCAAGACTAGGATACAATGGAGAACAAGGTGAATTTTCCAAGAAAGGTGCAAAAAAGAATCTAATACCCTCATGCAATCATTGTGCAAAAATTGGTCATACATCAAACAAATGTTGGAGCAATGGAAAAGGAAAATTCAATGGAAAGTGCTATAACTACAATCAGCATGGTCACAAAGCCAATGAATGCAATGAGAAACCAAAATTTGAAGGTAAATGTCACAAATGCAAAAAGCATGGTCACAAGGCATCTCAATGCAGATCCAGATCATTCAATCCAGCTGAAAAATTAGTAAAGGCAATATTTGGATAGGACTACAATACCTGGTGCATATGTTATTATTGTGGAGAATATGGACACACTGGTACAAATTGTGCAAGGCATCACCTAAGAAAGAAAGATACTACTATAAGGTGTTACACATGCACTGAACTTGGTCATATAGCTAAAAATTGCATGAATATAGTCAAAGTTGAAGATGAAAAGAAAGCAAGGGCTAACAATATAAGGAAAAAATGAGGCAGCAATGGATTCCTAAATCAACTGAGGATTCAAGCTCGAATCATGGTAGTGAAGTCACTCAAGAAGTGGGTGACTCCATCCTCTCAAACTAAATTCCTAAGAATATGTTGGAGCTCTACTCAGCAAGAAAATCATAAGCAGTTCCAAGAAATATGAGGAATGCAAATGATCCCATCAGTATTCTAGATACACTAGGAATCATAGAAAGGTTATCTTTTACTGAGCTACATCAGACTCCACCAAGAAAATTTGGTTAAAGACCTTACCGAGCGAGGTCAAGAGAAAAAATAATTTGGGTCATTTGCCAAATTTATACTCTTGCTGAGTTAGGTTAGTGGATGATAGTTTGTCACACACTATATAAGTATGGTACCTTGCATTAATGGAAAATTTTCATCAAAAAGGACAGAATTAAACTTCATTTTTTATCATGTCTTCAAGAGAAAAGAGATTTCTAGGTGCATTCAAGCGATTCCAAGTGATTTTGAATGAATTTGTAGTGGGAGAATTTGTTTGAAGATTTCATCATCTACTGAGCAGCAATGGCATCTACTAGTGGAAGCAGCACTAAACCAAAGAAGGGTTCTAAAATGCTAGTTAAGGGTGTCGAATGGAAAGCACCAAACTTTAAAATCGTTCCAGTTGTTGCTGAGTCACTTGATCCATATGGAGCTCAGTCTCAAATCTCACCCAAGGTACTCCTAATTAATGACATAAGAACTCACTTTAAATGTTTTGTTCAAGAATTAGGGACACTAGAAATGGATACTAACCTAGCTAAATTTTTTGTTCACAGAGTTTTGAAATGCGAGCATAAACATTTGGAAGTCAAAGGATTAACTCATATCCCTCACATGCCTCAAAATTTCTAAGTGAAGTGGATAAGATACATATTGAGTTAGTTTCACAATGGTCGATTATGGTTGGAGCAACCCATTTTGATTACAAAGAAGATGATACACAAGGTTATAGGTCTACTAATACTAAGCAAAGCCAAATCAACCAAAACCCTAGGTCGAGAGGAACTATAGAAGAAAACTCTAGCCAAATGGGACAGTAGAGGTTTGAAACTAAACAATGTCACTAACATAGAGCTTAGGTTTGGCATCCATATCATTGCACATAAAATCTATAGCTCAAGTTAGTCAAACAACATTCCTTGTGAAGCAGTTGACCTAACATACAACGTTATAAAGAAGAACCTTGAATTTGATTTGTTAGATGTACTTCTAAAGCAATTGAATAAAAACTTAGAAAGTGTGAAGACTTCCAAGAAAAATTCCTTCAAGTTCGATTCATTGCTTACCTATTTATTATTTTATGTTCAAAAATTCTTTCCATCTAAGTGCACAATCATATGGAGAAAAGACACCCTTATTCTTTATTAGATAAATGAATTTATTGAAGAAATGGGTGAAAACTTTGAAAGGGTGTTGGATAATTATTTTGAGGCATTCAAAGAGAAAATAAATAATAGATTCTGAATCCCACCCAAGCTTGTGGAAGACTACAAGGATGACATATGCTTCATGGTGGACTATGATAGAGTGTACATTCAAGAAATCATACCAAGAGTGGCATGGGTAAAACCATTGCCTTATGAAATTAACATTGATGAAGCTAGAGACAACATTGAGGCTTTAGTAAATGAGCCAACCAATCCAAATCTTCCTACATTTGGCATTTATGAGGAAGCCAAGAAGAGGATAGAACTTAGTATCAAGATTCCTCAAGCTATCAATAGAGGCAAGAAGAGGATTGCAAAATTGAAGAAAGCTAAAGGTCCTCTAATGCTTACCGAGGGAAAGGGTGAGGATGAAGAAGTGGAATATGATGAAGTTGAAGAAGAAGAATTAGAGAAAGAGGAACTAGCAAGGAAGAAAGGAAGAGTGATTATCACTAAACCTCAACAGAAACCTACTACAGTATTCCCCAAGAGAGATAGTAAAGGTAAAATTGAACCAATATTCATTCGATCTCCACCTACATTTAAGGAAAGAATGAAATAGCTAAGAGTTGGAGCAGGAATATGTAACTTCAAAGTTCTCAAATATGAGACTCACACTCTAGCTGAGCAGAAAGAGATTGAGGATGTAGTCATAGAGAAGATGGGTATTTGGAAATACTCCCCTACTCAAATGCAACCTCAAATCCATGCAAATCTTTTTGCCAAATTTCAAGTCAGATGGGAGAACACGGTGCAAACTATAAAAGACATCTTTGAACAAAAATTAAGATAGTTAGCACCCAATCTGACTAATGCTAAAGTAAAGAAGGAAATGAAACAACATGAAGACAGAATGATTCTAAAGCTTAACTCATGCTTTATATTAGTGAATAACATAGAATCAGTAGTTAAGCATAACTTAGACATCTAGAGAGATGTATATCATCTCAAAAAGCCATCAAAAGAAACCATTATAATTCAAGATGATGATAGGGATGATGATGATGATGATGACAACACTCCTTCCATCATAGTTACTGAAGGTGAATTACATGCTCTAATGGTGGAGAAGGAAGAAGAGGACGAGGAAGTACAAGAAATGGATGAAGAAGGAGAGGAGGAACAAGCAAAAGAGGAAGCAACGGATGAAGATGATCTAGTCAGAATTGCAGCAAAATCTATTGCATCTCTTCCTCACACTCCATCACATACTGTCACATCTATGGAGATAGCTTCTACTACTAAAATTGTGAGCACAACAGCAACATCAATTGCTCAATCTTCACCAGTCACCTCCCAGCTCCAAGTGCCTACAATGGAAGTATCAAGCACTTCATCTACTAAGCTGACTGTTACCTCTTCAACTACCGAGTTAGATCCCTCTACTTCTGCATCTTTAGTTTGTGCATCAATAAGTTCTACAATTTTTTCTTCATCAATTCCAGTAAGCTCTACAGTTTTGTTTTCATCTACATTGTCTACATCTACTTTGATTCTAGTTAATTCAAACACTTCTATGAGTATTCTACCGAGAGTGCCACCATTTTTGGGAAATGTTTCAATTTTTGGTCTAGTTAATACTTCTATTGGCATTCAATCCTTAAGCCCTATTCCATTTTTCACTACTAGCCCTTCTATCTCTACTATTGTGTCTATCCCAAAGGTCAAACCAGTCATCACTGAAGTAAAACCAAGGCAATCATTGAAACTTATGATCACTAGAAATAAAATTGAAGAAGACATTGACTTAGACATAGAGATAATAATACCCAAGATTGAATATGAGATTGCTACTATTGAAGAAATGAGATTAGCCAATCAACACATAGAAAAGAAAGCTATGCAAAAGTAGCTAAGGTCTGAAAGGGATAAGGAGTACAGAATAATTGAAAATGCCAAGAATATAATTACAGATGTTATAGGTATTGAAGTGGATTCCACTCAACATATTTTGATTCAATTGGAAGAGGCTATACAAAAATATAATGAGGACTCCTTTGGACAAGAGAAGATAATTGAAAAGGCCAAAAGGAAGTTTGATACCAAGGTGCTAGAGCATATTGCTCAGTAGATTGCAATCAAACAAGTGGAGTTGTCCACATTTTTGGACAATTTTGAAAATTCCTTTAATAATGCAACATCACTTTTTGCAAAACTTTGTGATATGTCTAGTTTTACCAATGAAATAAAGGAGAAGCTAAATAAGATTGATGCTGACATGAAATCTAGTGCATCAAAGTTGCAGGTTGACCCCTCTTCCAAATCCTCTCATCACACCAACGTGAAATATCTAGCAGAAGTGCAGGAAGAACTTCTAAGAGAAGAAGCAAGAATAAGAGCAACCTTGATTGATATTTAGAACATGATCTTGCCAATAATGGATACAATGCAGAAACATATTTCTATTGCAAGACATTGGTTCAAGATCAGAACTTCTTAGTGGCTGCTCACATGATCAAATTATCAGCAGAAGTTCAGGTTGCTCTCTCCACCTAAAAAATTTTACAAAAGAATTGGGATACCTCATTTTCCCTCATTCGTAAGGTACATCAAGAATTTCTCTCTCATTTTGGTGTAACTATATAGATAGTACATGTAGCCCTTTGGCATTACTGTCAAAAAGAGGGAGAGATATCGGTATAAACAAAAAGGAAATTATGTATATAAGGAGAGATATTAGTATAAGTGAAAGGGGGAGATAGCACTCAATACAGTCAGCATGTATATGTGTATAGCTATGTACATAAGTATTTTTTATATACATTATATGTCATCAAGGAGATATATGTAGAAATGTATCTGTAGCAGCTTTACAAAGATCAATTTTGAAAAACCAAAACTTAGTGAGTCAATTTATGTACATATGTTTTGGCTTATAAGTTTTTTATCACTAATGCCAAAGGGGGAGATTGTTGACATTAAGTTAGTATTTCCATTAGTGACAACACTTATCTATATCAGCATAACTACTAAGCTCAGCACTTAATTATCTACTCTCATCGAGCATTCTAGTGTTAACTAAGCTTTGAAGAGTTCAGCAATTTACACTGAGTAGACAGTGGCTACCAAGTGAATATAGGCAATATGAAGATCAGCAGTGTCTACCAAGCTTCACAATGTCTACCAAGCAGTAAGCTTGTGTCATGCAAATTCTATGTAAACTAAGCATTGGAAGAATTAGTGTTTAACGAGTGAAGCAAGGTAAACTCAATATCTACCAAGTATTAGAAGGTCACCGAGTCAGTTCAGTGAACTCAAGTTATTTACTATTGGGCCAACTTTGTAATGTATTTTTTCACTTATGTTTTGGCTGACCTTGAATTTTTGTAAATTTGAAAGGTACATATGTAAGGTGTATTGTAGGATATTGTATGTATGAAGAAATAGAAAATTAATGAGAAGTATATGTGAAAGATTATCAATAGCAGTTCAAGGAACACAACAAGGTCAATACAGAGGCTGTAAAGTTATATCTATCACATAAGGTGATCAGTGCATAAAGGATCTTATCAGCAATCAGTTGTAAGAAGATCCACTGCTTCATCTTAATAGGTGAATCAATTTTCTAAATCCTCTAACAAGGTAGACTTAACAGTCTTTGTATGAATCTCTTAACCAAGTGCATACTTCATTGTATGTTTCTAAATCCTTTAACAAGGTGGACCTAATGGTCCTTTGTTCTCCTAATAGGGAAGATCACCAAAAGTGGTCAATGTAAGCCTTAACAGGCCAACTTTATGCTGCAGTATTGAAGTTTTGTGGGTATCATCCCCACCCAAGTTTTACTTTCTGTTTGAAAGGTTTCTAGGTCACCAAAATATTGTGTTCTTTTGTGTGATGATTGTTTTAACTTTCAGCATTAATGCATATAGTAGCATAGATTGGTTTGTGACTAATTCAAAAGAAGAATTTAAAGTTACTGATTCACCCCTCCCCTCTTAGTAATTTATCATATATTGAATATTTCCAACAGCTAGATGGAAGGAATTCTTAGAGTGCCATCACTCTTATAGTGTTGTCAATAACCCAAGGTTGGCCTTGATAATGGGCCAATACAAACTGTAATACAATCCACATGCAGTAGTCAAAATTTGATCACTCTCACTCAATAGAGGCCTCAATGACCACATGTCAAGTAATCTCTCCCTTGACATCAAGATATCTAAAAAGTCCTACAGAGATTAACAAAGAATGAAATTATCTATCCCAAACATCTATCATTTAGAATTGTGATCTAACTATTTCATCCTACAACTAATTTTATCACATGTTTATGAACAAATATATCATTCATCTATGCCTAATTGGGTTTCTACTCATGGTACTATGATGACATTGACATTAGTCTAATTAGTTAATCTCGTTGAATAGAATGATCATCATTTTACCCTATTGATTATTTTTATTCATCATTTTCCTATCCATATTTCATAACTAAAGACATATGTGCTATTTTGTATCACAAATGTGCACAATCTTACCATACTTGTGCATATTTCACATTTGTGTAGATATGCTTAACACATGCACCTAAACCCTAACTCAATGCACATTTATAAAAAAAATGTGCATAAATCCTAAATATTGATGCATAAACACTAGCCAAATGTGCTTTACAAACCAAAGTATGGTCCTAATAACTATATGCACCTATTCATTTCATAAATACATAGTTTAAACAAAAGTATAATTTTAGCCTATCAATTCATGTATTTATAACATAAATTTGCATTATATTTGACTACTGCACATTCACATAGTATACATATGCATTTGTACACTGGAAATGAACACATGTTTGTGCTAATTGAAAATTTCAAAAAAAATATACCTACCCTATCAAACTGTCAAAAATCTATCAACAAGCTATCAAATCTACCAAAATTTCATGCAGAAACTACCAATCAACTGAGAGGGATTGATCACACATTGACTCTTCATAGTTAGTTGGCTATTAAAACCTTTGAACTAACTCAAAAAGGTGCTTTACAATTAGAAATGGCATCCTCACTATCCTAGCTCTCCTCCAATATCCCAATGCCAAGTGTACAAATGATGACTCACCCACCTTGTCTTTTTCCTATATATACCTATGGGATCCCTTGCTTGGGAGCATTACTATACAACATTACTTTGATCCATTTTCTTTCACCTTAACCATTTCTCCTTCTCATTTATTGAAAGATTTCTCAAATTAACTTTTTTTTTAAAGCATCATAAAAATTTGATCAATCGTTCGAGGGGGCATCATGTATAGTCTATGTCATTCCAAGTATTGTGGCAGGGGCAATAGGGTCAAGTTCTATTTGTCTTTCAAACCATGTGTTGTCCACACATTATTTCAAAGAGGGGGAAAATGTATACACTTAAAAAATTTTAAGTCAATTACTTAAATATTTTAATATTTAATAATTTTTTCCTTTATTAACTTTAATAAATTATTTAATTTATAAATTTAATTCGCTTTCTATTAATTAATTAAATATTTTGTATATTTATTTAATATTATGCTTCTATTAGTATTAATAAATTATTTAATTTATTAAGCTAATTCAACTAAGTCAGTTACACTATCCTAAGTCTTCTAAATAATCATATTAAGTGATTTATTTAAATTGCTTAATTATCCACTCAATTAAATGACTAAGTCTATCAACTCACCTAGTCAGTCCATGTCATGTGCCACATAATATTTGCACCAATAATTAGTTTCAATTAATTATTAAATAATCATATTTATCCTCACTAATGTGTCATATTTTATGGGCCTAGAAAAGAGTATGTGGCTTGTGTGACTAAAGTCTCTGGGACACATGTCTCTAGGTGAAAAAGCCTTCTTCCACTTCTCCTACTAACTTGGAGTCAGTTAATCCACTCATGCAATCAATAGTGACTCATGAGACACTTGTCTATGGAGTCCTCCTTAAAGCTAGAGTCCTCTAAACAAGTCTTGATAAGATGTTTGTCATGTGTCATTCTTGTTCCTACCATTCTCTCACAACTCAACTAAATCCTAATTTCTCCCAACTCCTTCAATTGAATCAATCTCACCCATCCATGTGTCCTAGATTACCTCTCCACCATCAGATGTTGCCACCTAGGCTAGGGTCCTTCTACAGTCTATAAAAGGAACCCCCCTTCCCTCACAATGGAAACAACATTTTTACACCTACAGATTAGAATACTTTCAATTAGAGCAATTAGAATTTACAAGAAATTATCCATCAATTTCAGTCTTTTGTCTGTTTCCTTTTCTACTCTGGCCAAATACCATTTGAACTTTTCAAATGCTTCTAATTTCTCTCTTAGGTACATGACAGTCATCATTCTTGAATAATCATCAACAAATAGAATGAAGAATTTTTCACCCGTATAACTTTCAATTTCGATAGGTCCACACAAGTCAGTATGCAAAATTTCTAGAACTTCTTCAGTCTAATAGTTCATGCTTTTAAAATTGGTCTTTCCCATTTTACCAATTTGACAATTTTTGCATAGACCAACCTCAGGTTTCTTTATGTTAGGGATACCTCTTGCTTTTCTGAATTTATTGATTTTTATTAAGTTGTCAAAGTTTACATGACACAACCTCCTATGCCATAACCAACTTTCTTCAATTTGAGCAATGAAATATGAACATTCACCAAGTTTAAGATAAAATAAGTTACCTTTTGTTTGAGTGCCTGATCCAATCAGCTTTCCTTTGCCATCCAACGATGTTGCTTTTCCATGCATAAATTCTACTTTGAATCTATTATTGAGTAGTTGTGCCACACTCAAAAAATTATGCTTTGGTCCTTCTACCCAGTATGCATTATCACATACAAGTTCCTTGGTTAGTGAGATTCTTCCTTTTCCTCTTATACAACAAGGTTCATTGTTCCCAAATCTTACACTGCCACCATCATAGTCTTCAAAGTATTCAAACTTAGTTTTATCATTAGTAATGTGGTGAGAACAACCACTATCTATGATCCATGTATCATTTCTGCTCATATGTGAAATGAGTGTCATTTCTTCATCATTATTAGACTCATCTTTCATAGCAACGTAGACAATTTCATCTTCTTCCTCATCATCAAAATCATTATAATCTTTAGCCATAAAAATATGTTTTCTTACCATTATCCTTGAATGATTTGAAGTCTTTCTTTCCATTTTACTTGTGACCTTTCTTCTCATCTTTGTTATGCTTATTTGGGCACCTAGTAGCAATATGTCCAATTTCTTCACAAGAAAAGTAGATTAGAGGAACCTTACCTATGTATTTCCCTTTGCCACTTGAATATTTTCTTGCTAGTAGAGATTCAACGACTTCAAGATCACTATTTGAACTTTGTTCTAATTCTTCATCACTATCTGATTGTGGATCTTTCATCTTTTTCCTTTTTTCTTTGAGTGAAATCTTGGCTTCAAATGTTGGTTCAACATTTTTGGTAGCTGGACCATAATTGGCATAGTTGTCTAGCTCAAATGCAGTCAATCTTCCAACTATGGCCTCTAAATTTATTTTATGATTTGCCTCACATCTCCTTTCTTGAATTGCAGAGACTCTAATTGCATAAATGGGAAATAGAGTTCTAAGAACTTTACTTATAATTGTCTCCTCACTGGTATCTCCTCTAGATGTTTTGATTGCACTAACACATGATTTAATTCTTTCAACATACTTTGCAATGTTTTCATCCTCTATCATCCTCATTTGATCAAATTTTCCTCTCAAACTTTCTACTTTGGCTCTTCTCACATTATCATCTCCTCCATAGATTTCTTTCAACTTGTTCCACATTTCAAAGGCAGTTTTGCAATCCTTGATGTCATCAAACTCTTCATAACTTAGAGAAGATGCTATATCTATCATCAAGTTATTGTGAGTCTTCTTTTCAGCAATATCATTGATAGATAATGTACCAGAAGGTTTTTCATATTTCTCATCAAGGTACTTCAACACTGTATCACCAATAGAAGCTAGATGAAGCCTCATCAATCCTTGCCATGCTGAGAAGTTGTCCCTATTAAGTCTTGGAATTTCCCTTTTGTAAGACATCCTAATCTTTAGCTTAGATCCTTGAAATCTTTTCCTGTAAGCACCAATAGCTCTTATACCAATTGTTGGAATAAAGATAGGGTAACTTGGGGGGGGGGGGGGGGGGGGGGGGGGGGGGGGGCGTTGAATTAGTTACTTATAAAAGTTAATCTGCAAATCCCTTAGACGTCTAAAAGATCTAGTTACTGCTGATACTCGGTAAAAAAATGCTATAACTCAATAAATTAAACTATTACTTTTTTTTTAGGGAACCATGCATGTAATTGAAAACAAAATGAACACAAGAGACACTAGATTTAACGTGGAAACCCAATATGGGAAAAACAACCAAGTAACTAGTCACCAATTTTTCACTCTTATGAAGTGAGCCTTGTTAGGAGCCAACCATGTTAAAGGTTACAATACACACTGTTAAGTGTGACTCTATTAGAGGATTTAATCACCCTATTAGGAGTGGCCTTGCTAGAGGTCTTTAGAACAATTCAACTGAACTGTCACTTTGTTAAAGGATTTACAAAATGGCTATTAAACCAACTTTGTTAAGAGAATTGAAATCACTACTACAATGGTTACAAAGAAACAATGAATTGACCTGAACAAGATGCAACTAAATTTTCTAGTTATAGATCTTTGTTCAGTATCATTAGATCCTCCTTGATCAAATATGGCTCTGCTGCTCCTCAATGATCTTCGATCATCCTTCAAATTCACCTCCACAATAATCAATCTTCATTTTTCATTAATTCCACTTCCATTTCATACTTCTTAGAATTCTCAACTTGACCTCTTACTTATACTATTCATATTGTCAAGTCGGCCCATTTACATGTTACATTTATCAATAAATCATACATTAGTTGGCTACAAATATTACTCTAAACAAATAAATTTTATTTCGTAAAACAATGAAATCCTTTACTGGTTGACCCTACTCGATAAATATTGCTTCCAAAAATTTCTTGAGTTAACCATCTTGACTCAGTTAACATTGCAATATTCTTAAATTCCTTTGGCTGTCAAGTTTACTCGATAAGAACTGAATTTCTTTGATTACCTTGAAAGCTTGGTAAGAACTGCTTCTGCCAAATTACCTTGATGACCAAGTGAGCCTGGTAAGAACTACTTCTTCCACATTACCTTTGATGACCGAGTGAGCTCGGTAAGAACTACTTCTTCCACATTACCTTTGATGACCGAGTGAACTCAGTAAGAACTGATTCTTCCACATTACCTTTGATGATCGAGTGAACTCGATAAGAACTGCATCCGTACTCCCGACGTCGTGTTTGGTTGAGTGATTTTATACCTATTATGGTTTTTTGTTGGACCTTTGCTTTTGTTTCATGAATGCTAGGATTCGTGTAGAATCCATACTCTCGGATTGAGGCCGATTGAGTAAGTTCATGACTTTTGGTCTTGTTACATCATTGGGATTCGTGTAGAATCCATACTCTCGAATTGAGGCCGATTGAGTGATTTAATGATGTATGGTTTTATTGGCTTTGGGATTCATGTAGAATCCATCCTTCCCATGTTGCTTTCAGTTGGGTGTTTTCCTTGCATTGTGTTCTCATTCCTGTCCTTCTGTTATGATCTTCATGATGGAGGTGCGCTACATACGAGTACGTGCACGTACATTTGTTGGGTGACTTGCGAGGCTTGATCTTTTGTGGATTTGTTGGAAGTTATGATCATTGGGGTTGGGATGGGAGTATGCATGCCCATGGGAACTTTTTGTAGGATGAGCATGGGTAGGGTAGGGTAGCTTATGGAGGGGGCTTCTATCTCGCAGCCCGACGATCATGATGCCATGGGTATGGCTGAGAGGAGCTTGTATAAGTGATAATTAAATAAAATGTGTGATTGGTAATAAAAATTAAGATAATAAAATGGTACTTTTGTGTATTGGCCTTCAATTGAGGGAGTTGAGCTACATAGATCCGAGCTTGGGCTTTTCGATGCCAAGCGAATCTCCATGATGTCAGCCCCTACATAGTAGCCTATTGAGTGTCTGACCAGGACCTGTACTCCTTGCATTGTCTTAGGTTCTTGGTTGTAGCCATCATACTATCTGGCATGAGTGTTAGCCTTGGATGTTGTGCTTTATGTGTGGTTGTGGTTGGATCATTATCTCCATCAACACGGCAGGTGTGGACCTACAGGTGCCACATGGTTGGGAGGCGTAGCTACCTTCACCACTGCTAGGGATCGGTGTACAGAGACGATCTTTGTCCTAGTGTGACCATTGCTGGATGTTTTCACTTGGTACTTCGGGTGCTGGAGTATGCTTTCTTGTGATTTATGCTTTCATTGGGATGCTTGGATATCATGTTTAGATGATGTTAGTTTACTTGATGCATTCTCTTATCATGATGTTTAGCATATGATTAGATGATGTTATTTGATTTAGTAGTACATCTGTTGCTTATTGTTGTTTAGCATGTAATAGGAGATGTTATCTACTGTAGGATTATCTTATGCTTTACTACTAGCATGTTAGATTTTCTTATGCTTATATTGTTGCATGTTTTAGTAGTGACATCCCTATTGCGACAGTACTGACGATCTGGTTGGTGGCTTGGGATGTTACACGCGGGGGATGGCTAGGACCCACGATGGTCTTATGATGCTATTGACGGTTGGGAGGAACCGCGCATTTATTTGGTTGTTTAGCTCTAAAATGTATTTTATTCATTGCAATGTTTATTTCAGTGTGTTCTTTGCTGCTGTAGTTTAGATGGATAGATGTTCTCCTTTCTGTGTTGTTCTTGTGCTCGAGTGTTCATTCCTCGAGCCTTTGTGGATCCGGTACTCCCCGGCGTGGAGGTTCTTTTGTCAATTTTTCCCCATTTTTGAGTTCTGGAAGTGTTTTTACTTTCTATGGGTGACATTTGTTCAGCATTGTGCGACACTGATAAAGTATCGCACGCCCATAGAAAGAATGTCGTATGATACTATAAAGTGTCGCACGCATTACTAGAGAAGTGTCGTACGACACTGGAAGAGTGTCACACGGCTTTATGAGAAATGTTGCGTGATACTTTTCCAATATCGCACGCCTCCTTGAGAAGTGTCGCACGCAGTAAAGGAGAAGTGTCGCCCTCCCTTAGTAAAAAGTGTTGCACAGTTTTTGTGAAAAACCTACGCATGCCATCAGCGGGCACTTTTCTTCGTGATCAGATCTTTTTGAGAGTGGATTTGGATACCCTATTGGGCGTTCTTCGAGCCTTTGTTGTTGCATTTTGAATTCGGGGGGTTTCTTTTGAAATTCAGTTTTTGGGTTTCTGTTGTAGTCCTTCAGGGTTTAAAATATATCGTTTAAGTTCCTTATACTTAAGATATATTTTAATATATGCGACAAATCATTTGAGATAGGTTTCAGACCTCTCAGGGATAAGTTATGGATTCTAGGAAATTTCAGGGCTTCAGAAATCCAGACTTAGCCAATTTTCAGGGCTTCAGAATTTCAGGCTTAGCCAAATTTTGGGATTCTGCATATTACCCCAACTTGGTGTTTTGTTGATGAGTGGTCATTTCTTATGCCCTCATCTTGTTGTTGTCGTTGTTGGCTTTGTTTGTGTGTGTCATTTTGGTAGTGGCGTTCGGAGATTCGTTGGTTGCCGGGATTGTGTTGAAGTCTTCCGTTGCGATCGTTGTGATCCCTGTGTGATGTTGTCTTGTGCATTCATACTTGTTAAAAAAAAAGTGTCTTGGCTTGATTTGAATCCTTGTTTCCAAGGATCTCCGGGCGGGGCATTACATGACTCGGCACTCATTGTTTACTCGACATGCTCTAAATTATATGTTGTTCTTGGTATATGTTACTAGTTTGGCACAAACTATGTAAATGACTTAAGTGTATAGACACTCACTAGTCAAAACCATTCTGAGATCAACATAATGTTAGAGTTGATTCATGTGATGAAAATTCACCATATGCATCTTAGATTTCTTATATATTTATATTGATGTTTTTATTTTGGGTTGCCTCTGGGATCGTCTTTTTGTATGAGTAGTGCCACTTTTTGTAGAGAGCTTTTAGGATCCTTGCCTAGGATTTGTGTTGATTTTGTGGTTTAATTATTTGTGTGTGTATTGTACATTATCTCTCCTGCATGATGGGAGAGACATCCGAATTAGGAGACAACATGGTTAGGAGGTAGTGAGTTCTTAGCATTTGGGTTCCCCCTTTTGATTGGCACCAATATTGGATGTCCTTTGATGTAGTTGTACCATTATCATTCATATTCTTATCTTAGAGATTTATATTTATATGTTGTATCTATGCACTCATGTACCTTATATCTTGAGATCCTATGAGATGATGTATTGTTTATTGGTGTACTCATTTATTATTGTACTTGTCGTAGGCTAGTACCATTGCATTCACTTTGCAAGATTACTCAACTAGTTTAACATCAATCCACCTATTACAAACAATGATTTTCTAATTATTAAAATATTTCTAAAGCTTTGGTATTAATTTATAATAAAAAAATATTTTATAATCTTTTTATGATTGGTTGAATAGATTTTTTGTTATAGGAGCCCTTTTTTTGGAGGTTCTCCATATTGCAATATTTTCGACTAAAATTTATGACAGTGAACATGGTTAGTATAAATTGTGAAGTTATTTTGCACAAAATTAAATAGTATACTGAATTAATATGATTATTAGTTTTTCTGTACATTTAACCTCTATTCAATATTTTTTACTACATATTAACATTACACTTTACTTTTTCTAACACACTCATCCTAAATTTTGAAACACCTTTTACTCTAATTATATTGTACTATTATAAATTATAAATAGAAACCCTAATTATATTTAAAAATTCAAAATATTCAAATAAGGAAATCAAATGCAAAATCTCATTTTGTCGATGACTCATTTATTTATATTATTATATTATTATTTTAATTAGTGTAGTATTATAAAACAAAACCAAAATTATATTATAATTAATTTATTATAAATAATTTTTTTACTATAATTATAATTAGTGAAAAGTACATGCCACAATGTGGCACTTGTTACATAGCCTATGACATGTGCATTGGATGTTGTTATTTGGATGTGTTGCATTGTATAATTTTTACTTATGTATCTACTTATGAGATTATGTATATTTTATTCATGTATGATTATGGATATTGTACTTAAGATTAAAACTAAATAATAATTTTTTATTAATGTGACTCAACCGGAAGGAACCCTCAAGGAATGGAAATTATATTTGTAATATCTTATCTGTACTTGATGTGTATATGTATTTTTATTCTGCATTGTTATCTTAGGAAAAGAGGGGTAAAAATTTATTAAGATAGAAAGGAATACAACAAGGAGCTTGATCCTGAACAACAAGATCATCAAATTCTTGCACCATCTCAAAGGACAGTTGCCTCCTATCCCTAATATTCCAATTCGGATCATGACTAGAAGCCCATTTGGCTAAACAATTAGTAGTTCTGTTCCATTCACGAGAAATATACATGAACCTAATGAACTGAAAATAGGTAGAGAAGAGAATAATCTGCTTAACAATAGTGGCTAGTAGCCAACTAACATCCTCAAGCTCCTACAAAGAAAGCATGTTCACCACCACCTGGGAATCAGACTCACAGATAATCTTACTCCATCCCCGCAAGCAACATTGTTCCACAGCATATAAAATAGCCTGAGCTTCCATGAGATTGTTAGTATAATCACCCTTATGAACTGAGAAGAAAAATTTAGCATCCCCAGAACTACAATGAGCCACTCCGCCAATACCAGCAAGGCCAAGGTTCCCATGGGAAGAACTATCAGTGTTAATTTTTAGAACTCCACAGGGAGGAGGAGTCCAATGCCCATCTTGGTTAACCCGACCCTTCCTCTGATGGTGAAGTTGCCTGGGCATAAAAGGAAACCTATGAGCTACAGCCCATCCTAAAGATGAAAATTGAGGCGATTACAGATAGCAAGATCAACCAGATCCATACCCCCATCAAGCTCACACTTCACATGAATAGTGTCCTGAAGAGAATGTGATATTTTCCACCAGAGATGTAAAACACCAAGCTAAACATCTTGGAATATGCGATGATTCCTGTCCAACCAGATATGCCAAAGCATGAAAGATGGGCCAACAATCCAAGCAGCATGGAGAGAAGAAGACTTGGAGGGAGCACTACCCAAGCGAGCCCAGAACTTAGGCAAAGAGGAAGCATGCCAACAAGAGAAACCCCAAGCGCTCCACCAAAGGTGCCATATCTGAGTACAATAGGAGCAATGGAAGAATAGATGGGAGACAGACTCCTCTCCATTACCACACAAAACACAATAAGAGGGGCCCTGAAATTCACGTTTACAAAGATTATCCCAATTAAGACAACAATTGTGAGCCACTAGCCACATGAAAAAATTTCACTTGGACCAAGAAACTTTATTCCAAACTTGCCTCCACCAAGGGATCTCAGCATCCCCAAATAATTGTCTAGTTATCTCTTGATACCCAGCAGAGACATGATATTTACCAGACAAGGTACCGCCCCAAGCCAAACCAAGCAAAGAAGAACACTCTCTAGAGGCAAAAATTTGAGAAAGCTCCTGACGATCCATGTCTGTACCTCTAGGAGGCCAATCAGAAGAATGCTTCCATTTGTAACCAACAATAGGTCCCAATTGATAAGGAGTCTTGTAATGAGCCACTTTATCCCATCCAATGGCAAGAAAAGAGTCACAAAGAGGCTGAAGATGAGGGTACGTGGATAAAATGGAAGGGAATCCATCCCAAGCATTAGACCAAAACAAAGCCTGAGAACCTCCTTTACATATCCAGAATAGACCCCTCTTCACCAACATCACACCTATCTTCAAAGTATGCCAAACCATTGAGCCATGACCTTCAAGAGGAAGTGCAAAAACAGAACAAGGATCAGCACCATGAAAATATTTATGAGTGATAATACGAGACCAAAGTTGATGTTGTCCAGAGCACCGTCGCCAATAAAGTTTAGCAGCCAAAGCTTGACTACTCAAGAGAGCAGATTGAAGACCAAGACCACCCTCCTTTTTAGGCCTACAAATAGTTGCCCAATTAACCAAGCTCCATTTAGTACTATGCAAATTACCACTCGAAAGGAATTGTCAAGAAAGAGCATCAAACTCCTTAAGAAAGTAAATAGGTGCAGCCTGAACCATGCTTCTATAAGTAGGAAGAGCTTGGATAATAGCTTGAAAAAGAGTAACCCGGGCAGCAGTAGAAAGCCATCTATGAGTCCAATGATTTACCTTATCCTGAAGCTTGGTAATCAAATTTTGCCAGAAGAGACATGGCTACCTAGAAATAGCAATAGGAATGCCAAGATAAGTCAAAGGAAGTGACCCAATCTGAAACCATAGGATACCAACAATCCTATGCTAAATAGAATCAAGAGTGTTAAAAAAGTAATGGAAGATTTGTGCTCATTAACTTTCTAGCCTGAAGCTACCAAATAAACGTCCAAAGCATGTCGAAAGGCTTCAGCTTCCTTGATCCTAGCAAGACTGGCAAGAGCAGAATCATCAACAAATTGAAGATGGGAAAGAGAAGGTAAGCCATTACCCCACCGCCAGCCTTGAATAGAATTCTGGGACACCTGATGCTTAATGAATCTGCCCAAGCCTTTAGCCATGATGATAAATAGATATGGGGAGAGAGGGTCACCCTGGCAGAGGCCTCTAGAAGCACCAAATAGTTGAGAAGGTTGACTATTAATAAGAATAGAAAAAGAGGCAGAAGTAACACAACTCATAGTCCAACTTACCCAGTCAGAGTTAAATCCAAAAGAAAGAAGAATACTCCTTAGGAAGCTCTATTTAACTCTATCATAGGCCTTATCCATATCCAGCTTAACAAACATTGCTCTCTCCCTTGAAGCAGCCATAGAGTGAATAGCCTCAGTAGCAATAACCACCCCATCCAAAATTTGTCTACCAACAACAAAACCACCTTGTTCTTCTGAGATAATAATGGGAAGCCACCTTTTCATTCTCTCAGCAATAAACTTAGTAATAACTTTGTAAACCACATTACATAAGGCAATTGGTCTAAAAAACTCCAATTGATTAGCACCCTCTCTCTTAGGAATAAGAGTCAAGAATGTAGAGTTCAAAGCTCGAAGCATCTGCTTGCTAGCATAGGATTCTTTAACCACCTCCAACAAATCATGATTAATGATGTCCCAAAATTCTTGAAAGAATTCAACTAGAAAGCCATCAAGACTAGGAGCCTTCCCCTTAGGCATGCCAAAGACCACCTCCTCCAGCTCTTCCAAAGAGATTGGACACATGAGATAATCATTCATTTCTTGAGTGATAAGAGAAGGAATACAGGACAAAATAATATTTTTTTCAATATCAGCAGGAGGAGAGTCCTCGGAGAAGAGGGTAGAGAAGTACCAAAAAGCCTCCTAGAACAAAGCTAGGAAGGAATTCAGTTGGATACCTTGAGAATTAACCAAAGAAGAGATAGTGCTCTAATTCTAGCGAGATTGCACTATTTTATGGAAAAAGGTAGTGTTTTGATCACCTTCCTGGAGCCAATCAACTCTAGCCTTTTGCTTCCAAAAAATTTCCTCTCAAAGTTCCCATTCTTCTAGAGCTCTAGAAGCAAGGGATTCAGCCTTGCCAAGATCCTTTGAGAAACCTCGATCTCTAATATCCCTTGTGATGACATCAAGATCTTCTTGAGCAAGCCTCTTCATAAAGTGAAGGTTCCCAAAGCATTGCCTATTCCATATCCTAAGCTGCCTTTTAACATATTGAAGCCTTTTAGAAAATGAGAACATTGCAGTACCATATGCAGGAGCACCATCTTTCCACCAACAGAAAATAAAATCACGAAGAGAGGAGTCACGAAGCCACATCAACTGGAACTTAAAAGGAGGATGCTTCAAAACACAAGCCCCTATAGAAAAAAATTTGATTGGCCAATGATCTGAACCCCTCCAATCAAGGATTTCTGAAGAGATAGTAAGGGTGCCACTAACCCAGAAGCAAGAAACAAGAAATCTATCCAGACATTCTGAGATAGCGTCAACACCAGTCCTATGATTATTCCAAGTATAAAGACCATTAGAAGGCTTAACATCATAGATATGCAAAAAAGATATGTGTTGCCGAAGAAGAGCAGAAGAAGGCCCCAATCTAGCCAAACCACCATCCTTCTCCTCCAGACTTAAAACTAAATTGAAGTCCCCTACTAACACCCAAGGATGATAAGGATGACAATTTCTAACATATTGAATATGTTCCCAAAGTTCCTCCTTTCCCGCAAGATCAATAGGTGCATACACATTAGTAACCATGATTACCTCTCATGATTCTAGAGCAAAAGCCACCATAGAGAGAGCTAAGTGAGAAGACATCCAGCCAAGGGGAGAAATTTTTTGAGGATCCCAAAATATAACTAAACCACCAGCACTACATGTTGCCCCAGTACACTGGCATTGGCCACGAGACCAAATACTAGAGGAATTTTGGACCATAGACTCCACAGAGATCTTAGTCTCTTGGATACAAAAAACATCAAGACTATGATCAACCACCAAGTTATGAATAGCCTTTTGTCTAGGGATTCTATTCAACCCCCTTACATTCCATGAGAGCATAATCATCATTGGGTAGGATTGGGAAAATGAGAATCCAAAGGTTTCACTAAACTAGACTCAATCAATATATCTCCTATGAGTTTAATCTTCTCTTGGTCTATTTTGCACCCACTCCTTAGAGGGGGAGTAAAAGAAACCCGCTTAAAGGGTCAAGGCATCAACCCCAAGGGGAGAGGAGATACCTTTCCCTTACCTGATGGTAGCACATCATTAACCAAGTCAGCCAAAACAACATCATTATCCTCCAACATTACAGGAGTCACTAGAGCCTCTATCATAGGAGCTACAGGGACCTCATAGTTCTAATATACTACAACTTGGGATGCCCCACAAGAATCATTAGGAATAGATCCCTCATCTGGGCAAACTGGATTAGAACAGATAGGAGGAGGAATACCCTCCTCTAGAACCATACTATCTAGCACCTCAAAGCGGTTAAAACCTAAATCAGATAATCTTTCTTTCAAAGGCCTCTTTTGACCACGTCCCTTAGCTCAAGGGCGAACAAGGGTAAATCCATCCTTATCCTGCATTTGATCCTTACCCTTACCTGTAGCATCTTTTAGATTCATCCCCTTGGTAGTATTAGCCATCTAAGATTGTCCTTTCCCTGTAGTATCTGCCAAACCACCAGCATTGCCAGCTGTAGAACCATCCACTCCTTTGGAACTTGAGTTACAGTGGCACTGATGCTGTAAATGACCATACTCATGACAAATCCAGTAGTTAAAAGGGAGGGATTCATAATCTAACTGCTGCACCCAAGAAGAATCCCCCAGACAAATTTCCAAAGAATATGGTAATGGGTTATTCAAATTAATTTCAACACAAATTCTAGCATAAGAAATAACCTTTTTATCAAGGGATTGATGTGCAATCGCAGCTGGCTTCCCCAACAAAGCACCAATTTGTTGAAGGATGTCTTCATGCCAAAATTCCAAGGGAAGGTGAGGCAAGCGAACCCAAACTAGCACTCTTAAAGGGAGATCCTCAGCAAAATTAAAACCTAAATGCCAGGGTTTGAAAAATAACCCCACATGGTTGTAGAAATAAGAGCCTCCTTCAAAAACACGATCACGATCAGACATGCAAGAGAATATAACAAAGAAATAACTATTCCCTGCCAACATAATCTCCATATCACCTTCCACCTGCCATAAGCAGTGGATCCATGCCTCAAGAGAAGATAGGGAAATCTGAATACCAAGAAATTTGCATATCAAAGCATGCTTGGTCCAATAATCAATGTCCTTCATTACAGCCATTGGAGGAATAACCAGAACAATGCGATCATGGCTATGCAGAAAACAACCATTAACTTTTTTCAACTTGGAGCTCTCCCCTGAATAAAATGATTCAGATCGCATTGCATGCATAGTTGGAGAAGAACCATCTGTTCTCACCAACGCAAAAGAAATCCCAGGCCCCTAGCCCAGCCGGCAGCGAACACTTCTCCACATTCTCCACATAGCTTTCTTCATCAATTCCAAAATATGATTGTCTCGCATTGTTATCTTAATGTTGTATACACTTTTAAGGAAAAAAATGTTCAAAATATTGTAACATAGTAGGTTAATTTATCTTGCATTCCCTAGTGGGGCAATACAAGACCTCATTAAAGACAAAGGAACAGTTTTATGAGTGGTTACTCATGTATTTTAGGCTAACCAATGCACCAAGCACATTCATGTGGCTCATGAATGAGGCATTCAAAGAATTTTTGGGAAATTTTTGTTGAGATAATGGATGTTGCACACATTGCATAATATTGTTATATTGTATTATTTTATTATTATGTAATGTTGCACTTAGATTGATGTGCAACATGTAAAGATTCTCGTGGGATATACTTGATGAGTTGTATTGTAACATTGTGATAATATTTGATGTAATTATTTAATAGTGGAGAAAAGAAATTAAATTTATAATATTAAGTGTGGGGTCAATAGGTTAGGTAGCACATGATTTATATAATACCACTTGGTGGTTTTGTGAGACTTGCTACTATATAAGCAACCACAAGGATAGTTGTTGGTGTGAGAAGAATAAGGCAAAAAGAGAAAGAGTCAAGTAGGATAAGGCTTGATAGGTTAACCAAGGGATCATTTGTGAAGGTTAGAAGCATGGCATGGGATGTGTGGATTCATGCTTGTTCACATGGATTGCTTAGCTATGGATATGGCTTTGAAGGTTTCCATGGTTGTATTGCAATGGTGTTTTTTGTTGAATAATACATGGTGATGGATGCTTTTGGAGGTTAGGCTTTTCCCTCAATGAGGGTTTCTTAGGATATATCTTATGTCACATTTTTGTGTGGGTATGTTGTCTATTCTCTTGCATGTAGATTTCAATTGCATATTTATTTCAAATCTATTATAGGTTATGTGGAAATGGTTTTTTTTTTTCTTGCAAGGGTCCTTAAAAGTGGTATCAGAGCTATCATTTTATTATTGTATCCTAAGATTGAATCCATGGGAATGCATGAGAGGATAAAATAAAGTGCAACATATATGAGTTGTTTATTGCAGATATGAGGGTTTCAAGTTTGTTGTTATAATGAGATATTGGTAGATTGTGGGTATGTGAAATTTTAGGACAAAAGGGTTTTTTGGATGTTTCATTTAAATGAGGTTTTTAGGGGAGAGCTTGCATAAATGACTTCCTAGGTAAAAATAAACCTCACCATTACATCCAAGTCAATTTTTTCATAAATTTTGATATATAATATGCCCTAGTTTGGCCACATTCAGAGGAAATCAAAGAGTTTTTTAGTTTCAACCCATAATGGCCATCAAATTTAATCTCGTCAGAATTTTTGTCACAAAAAATAAAAATCACAGTGAAAATGGTAAAAAGACCGTCTTAGTAAAATATTCATAACCTTCTCTCAAGCTATTGGATTTCAAACTTCTTATAGGCATTGGAAAGCTCATTTAGAGAACAACTTGGTGTAGGTTTGGTTCTATGATTCGTGACATTTTGTTAGGTTTTAAGAGCCCAAAAGTTAGATGTTGTTTATTTTGACCTTAAATTAGGGCATAACTTGGGCATATGAAGTCAAATTTTGGACTTTGAGTAGTCAACAGAAAACTCTTGAAAAGCTCTACACATTGGTTTAGATTTGGTGTAGGTTTGGCAAGATTTATTTAGTGATATATTGATTTGAACAGTTTGTGGTATATATTGACTATGGTAGCATTATAAGTTTATGACATTGTATGTTTGAAGATTTAAGATTTGATGTCATTGTATACTCAATTCATATTCTAGATTGGTCTCATGATGATATGGTTATCAATATTTGGTTTGGATGTGTATGATGACTTGTTAGCTCTATAAGTTGTACAGTGTTGTAACCATTCTATACTTATAGGTTGTATTTATGGCTTGGTCATGGGTTCTCTTTGCCCATTGATCTTTCATTATTAATGCATATTAGGATTGTTGGCTTCGATTTGGGTTTTCTATGCCCTAATTCACATGATTTGCTAATTTTATTTTTCTTCATGTAGAAGAGATGAGATGTTGTTACCAAGTATAGTCATGGTGGAGAATTGTGGTTGACTATTTTATGTTGACAGGTTGGACACATTGAGAGTTAGTTGCTTAGTTCATGGATGTGATTATGGTACCATAGATTTTGATATGGCATGATTGGATATACAAGTACATCTTTGACTTTCATTGGTTTGGATTCCTGACTTGGTTATGGTGGTATATTATCTTCTTGATTGAGGATCATGATTATTTGGTTTTCTTTTGAGGAGCTCATGATGTGCACTTTGATTTCTTTGATGGTTTGATGCCTTGGTTGATTATTATGGTTAGAGGATGGTTTTTCATAATTTTTTCATGGATAGCTTGGATACACGGTTTAGTGGGAGCTTGTGATAATGATGAGGTGACAATGTGGGATTAGTTCTTGGTTTGGTTTGTATCTTTTTGATTTGAAGATCTTGATTTCACTTGGTATTGACACTTTGGTTGTGTTAGTGTAGACTTGGAGGATCTTCATGTAAGAGATGGATTTTACGATGTCATGGGTGACTCAATACCATGGTTGAGTGGGAGTTATTTGGCATTGATATACTTATTAAGTGTTTGCAAATGTTGGAGGTTTGTCTTAGATCCTATTTATGCATAAGTGTCTTTGACATTTGCATGGTGCATTTGTTATCTTCATGGTGTGTGAAGATGGTTAGATCTTGAGGACTCATGGGACTCTTGGTTATCTTCATGTTATGTGGAGATGGTTCTTCATGGTATGTGGAGATGGTTTTTCTTCATGGTGTGTGGAGATGATTGCATCTTGAGGACTAATGGGGTTCTTGGTAAAGGTGAGGTTTATGCTTTCATTTGACATGTTATCCTTGGTGTGAGGATGGTTTCATTTTTAGGTCATGATATACACTTGATACACATTTAGATTTTTGACATGTTATAGTATGGTCATATGGAGCATGTTGTCTCTATTGAGATGGTTTAGATCATTTTGTCATGTTTATGTTCCTAAAGCCATGGTTGGAACTTTGACAATAATCTTGGTTTAGTTTTTTGGTATTGAGTACATTGATCATAAGTTGGATACTTCATGATATTGCTATGTTGCATTTGGATTTGGCATGGATTGATTGGGTACATGTACTTGTGGATACTTAGAGATGGTGGTGATGTTGATTTCTCTTGGATTAGAGATGTGTTTGTCGGGACAGTTAATGGTTTCAGCAAGAAGTCTTAGGGGAATTCACTTGATATGGACTTGAGAGGAGATTTTTCTTAGATGATTCTTTTTTGAAGACTTGGACATCTTGATGAGCATTCTCATTCCCCACTCTTGGTCTACTCGATGGTTTGCTACTTGAGAGGTATAGCCAATTGTTTCTCTTAGTTGCATTATATTTATGCTTATCTTTCATGGATATGGATCTTGACCTATGGTACATGAGTTCATTCTAGAGGATTCATTTGAGAGATGGTTTAGCATTGGTTGTCTCTATTTGCATATGTTGTTATGCTAGTTAAGTTTGCATGACAATTTTATATTGGGCATATTCCTTGGTTTAGGAATAGTTTAGGAGTTTTATCTTCTTGTGAGAGGCTTACATCCATGATTAGTTATATGGTATGGTTTGGGTGTTTTTGAAGCTTCTTGTTGGGGTTTTATGGAGGAGATCATACGTTCATTGTTTACATCTAGAGGTGTGTGTAGAAGGACATGATGCAGATCATGATTTGCATGGTTTCTCTTTGGTTTTGGTTATCTTCCTGGATGTTTGATTTTACTTATATTGGATTTGAGATTGGTTGGAGATTGTAATAACTAGTTTGTGCTCATGTATGTCATGTGAGAGATGACATGGTTATTCCTTTATCTCTTTCCTCCATTGGTTATGGAGAGCTTGGGAGACTGCTGGAGATTTTTTTCTAGATTATTGGTTTATGTGTTGTGGATGTCCTTGGGACTACATGAATTCACTTCTTTGAGATGTTGTGAGTGGATTGTTTATAGAATTAACATTATCTTTTGCAGTGGGAGCTTCATGGTATATATGTGGCAAGTATCTCTCTTGAGGCTTGTAATTGTAGGTTACAAATTGGATATGTTGATGATGTGAGATTCACTTGGTATATCTTTGGAGGTATGGATAGTCGGATGGGTTTGGCACTTGCTGTGGGTGCCATTTCAACTATGGATACTTTGAAAACTATAGATATATTTGATTACCCTTGGATCAAGAGTACAAGATTTTATGATCTTCTAATGTGACAGGTTGTGTGGCTTTCTCTTCGGATGACTTCTATGTATGTCTAGTGTTAGTGGCATAATAGGAGGTGAGATCATTCATGTTTGAGATGCTAGATACTTTGATTGTGTTGCAAGTACTAGGATGGAGCACTTCGTGTACTTTGATCCATGATGGTGGATGTGTTGGGAGGGATTGTTCCCTTGTTCATTTATGTGGCTACAAATTGACCCTATGCAATTTATACAAAAAGTGGGAGATTGTTCAGATAATGGGTGTTGTACACATTGCATAATATTTCTATATTGTATTATTTTATTTATTATGTAATGTTGTACTTAGATGGATGTGAAACATGTAAAGACTCCCATGGGATATACTTGATGAGTTGTATTGTAACATTGTGATAATATTTGATGTAATTATTTAATATTGGAGAAAAGAAATTAAATTTATAATACTAAATGTGGGGTCAATGGTTAGTTAGCACATGGTTTATGTAATACCACTTGGTGGTTTTTTGAGACTTGCTACTATATAAGTAGCCACAAGGGTAGTTGTTGGTATGAGAAGAAGAAGGCAAAAAGGTAAAGAGTCAAGCGAGACAAGGCTTGATAAGTTAGCCAAGGGAGCATTTGTGAAGGCTGGAAGCATGGCATGGGATGTGAGGATTCATGCGTATTCACATGGATTTCTTAGTTGTGGCTATGGCTTTGAAGGTTTCCATGGTCGTATTGCAATGGTATTTTTTGCTAAATAATACATAGTGATGGACACTTTTGGAGGCTAGATTTTTTCCTCAATGAGGGTTTCCTAGGGTATATCTTGTATCACATTTTGTGGGTATTTTGTCTATTCTCTTGCATGTGGATTTCAATTGCATATTTATTTCAAATCTAATATGGGTTATGTGGAAATGCTTATTGTTGGTCATTTTTGCCTTCCCACCAAAATCACCACATTTGAATTCAATGTAGTAATGTTCACAAGTTTAAATATTCAAATATTCAAAAGGGCTAAAATAATTTACACTTAACCTTATAATATTTCTTTCCCTGCGCATTTTAATGTTTCTACGAGCCCACAAGTTCACAATCGTCAAATCAAGAAATATCTACGGTTGGAGCTATCTCGCTATGGGAAGTTGCACATCATTTTGCCATAGTGACATAGTGCCTTTTGGTCGCATGGCCGGTGGGTCCTCCTTTTCCTCGCTATTTCTTCGACACCAAGTTTTGATAGATCTTCGAAGGGCGCTATGGCACTATCAAAAAATCTATGTTCCTCGCCGTTAGCGACATAGCGCCCAAATGAAAAGTGTTACTATGGTGACATCAGTTGTTAGGTGGGTCCTAAGTACACCCCGTTGGATATCAGTGATGAATTTTGGCACACATTGGCAGTGGTTAATTTTTTCATTGGCTGAGGTATGACTGTGTAGAATGTGGGTCCTGGGAGGACTTGTCAGATAGGTTGGCACGTGGATAGTTCTTATTGGTTGGTACATTGATAGATTGGATCCATCTTGTTTGTCGCCAGATCTAAGAAAATAATTGGTAGGTGCTATCTTGCTATGGAAAGCTACATGGATATTACCCATAGCGACATAGTTCCATTATGCCACATGGATCAGTGGGACCAGGTGTTGCCAAGATGTGGGTGCTAGGTTGTGCCAAGTGGTTTCCAAGTGTACTGACGTTGGTTCATGGACCCAAAAGTTTTAACGGCAAAGTGCAATAATTCAGCGAGTCTTCCCGATCATCAAATCTATCTGGACATTGCTATGGGAAATTGCTGAGAGGATACACATAGTGACATAGCACCTCGATGACACATGTCTCGGTGGCTCAAGCAACATTGATAGTTAATGATGACAATTAGAATAATTGTCACGGTCAAGGTTTTAGTAAGACCACCACGGTCAGGGTTGACTTGGCACGATTAGTTAAAAGACATGGTCAACTCAGGGAGACTTTGCAGGGTGGCAAAAAGATAAAAGACTTTTGGTACATGTGGCTCATCCCGGTGCCAAGATAGGTTGATTTGCTGACCTTGCTAGTTCATGAGATAGAAACAGGGGAAATCAAGGGTTTTGCACGAATCTGATCTTCATGATCGATTTCAACCACCCTAGAATAAATGTGAAACAAAGAAGAACACTCTACCACCCTGATCTAATCTATCTACTTGGTTATAGCATAGTTATAGCGTCGCCTCTATCTTCTCAAGGCCCTATTTTAGTTAACAATCAGATTTTGTGGTACCTAAAGATATACTTAGATCAGATTTCTTCATATCCCCATGATTGTTCTTGGCAGAGCCTTGATGGCGGTGGTTGCAGGATAATTTTGGAGGAAAAATCTTAGTTATGCCTGAACTATAAAGGCAATTTTTGTGAATTTTGTAAGGGTTGACCTTTCTCTATTTTCTCTATTATTGCTTTGCAGATTCTTAGTGTAAATTCCCCTATGCCTCCAAACTACATGATTATATGCCTTATCTCTTTCAGCCATTGGTATGAAAGTACAAGAACTCTTTGCCTCTTATTGGTGTTTTCTAGAGATCTATGATCTGCATGACTGTATCTCCTTTGCCTATGAATGATAATATAAGTGAATCTCTCTTTCCTTGTGACATTCATCTCAGTCTTCTGATCTGCATGTGATTATTAGATTAAAGCAAGTCTGAATGTGTATATCCTTAGTTTCATTCTGGTTCAATAGTGCATATATGGGCAGATATTGGTCTGAACACTCTATTTTGGTGCATCACCTCTTTAGATTAGATTAGGTAGATTTTATTTCATGCTCTCTTTCTCCCTTTTCCTCTCCAAGAGTAGTTAGGTGCATCTTGATAGTAAGAGGAAGTTGGCCTTCTCTGGAGATTCAACCTCACAGTTCAAGTCCCATAGCTTGGAGGTTGTTTCCATGTTTTACTAGGTTGTCCTCATGCATAGGCTTTGGACAAGGGTGCAAACCTAAGTGACAACAGTTTTTGGCATGCCCAGTGGGACAACTTTTCAAAAAAATTCAAGCCTACTAGTGTCAAAAGCAAAGATTTCAAGATCAATACTGAGGAGATAGTACTAGCTTCGATGTTTAAGCCTTCAAGAGGTTCATTCTTCAAAGTACTTGGAAACTCTGAGCTTCAAATACATATCTGGTTCTAGGCCAATGTTGCAGTGATTCATGCCTAGAGCTAAAACAAGGGCATCTTCTAGAGGTAAGTTTCAATATCAAGAGCTTTCATTTTCAAACCCTAGAAGAAGGAAGACTAGAATATCTTTATCACTGGTTAGGAGTGCAATAGTAAAAAATACACCTACAAGATCTATCTCTACTCCTCATGCTATTAGATCTTAGCCTAGACTGCCATCAATACATATCAATAGATCACTTATCTATATGGCATTGCCTAGAGCTCATACTTTTGCCACCTTTAATGGTGGGAGCCCTCTCTTATTAGCCCAAAGACATGACATACCAGTAGCTGCACTCAAAAGTATACCAGAGTTTACTGGTGAAACTTCTATCTCTCCCTTAGAACACATTCAAGAGGTTGTAAATGTCTACAATATCCATGGTATTACAGAGGATGATGTTGCAGTTAGGCTCCTAAACTCATCCTTGAAAGGAAAAGCACTACAATGGTATAGAGGTTTAGCTCATGGTTCTATAACAGATTGGGATGGATTAGGAGTAGGATTGTGCAAACATTTCGAGGATAAAAGTGACTATTTGTAACTTTTATAGCAGTTGACTACTATAAAAAGAGCCCCCCATGAATGTATGACTGATTTTAACTATAGATTTCAAAAGACATGGGATAGAATACCTACTTTAGTAAAGCCTACCCTTGGTAATGCCTTCTTGCATTACCTTAGAGTTTTTAACAGTGATATTGCCACTACAATCCAAACTATGGGAGGAGATACCTTACCTAATGCTTATGACATAGCAATAAGGGCAAAAAATATATTGATACAAGGAGGTAAGTTAGCTCCAAGGCCTCCTATGCCTTTCTTCCCTGATGTTCCAAATTATCAACCAACAATGGCTACTCTTCCCACAACTTCTACATCACTATCCCTTTTCCAAGTCCCTCAAGCTTCCACATCTTCAAATGGGATAGATGAAATCAAAGAGATGATGCAATCTCTGATGCAGAACATGGATAAAAGAGAAAAGAACCTAGAGAAAAGATTGCAAGATTATGGGAAGAAGCTGGAGGATAACTCCTCTATGATGCATAAAGTAAGCAACAAAGTGGTGACTTTAGAAAGATAGCAAGCTCAAGGTAGTAGCCTCATCAATTGCAATATCAAACTCCAAGCAGTCGTAGGCCTCCAAATCCTAATCATTGGAACAATTCTTTTGATCAGAGTTGGCAGGGTGGCCATGCTTCGACCTCAAATGTAAACCAAAGTAGGGTCATAGTCCCTCAAAAAAATATGGCTCAAGATCAAGATTTTTTTTCCTCCTATAACTACACCTATGCCTATTGTATGTGTTAGAAGGTTAAATCTTTTATGGCTTTGATAGTCCAAGAACCTGCAGCAGAACAATCATACAAGGAGGACCAATTTAAAGATGCCCCAAATATGCAAAGATAGGGTGATTGCTCTTTTATGAATCATCAGATGGAGGAGCATTGTAATGTAAACCAAGATTTCATTTCTCATAACACTAGATGCAAAAGAAGAGTTATGGAAGATGTTGTCCCTCCTCCTCCCAATCAAGCCTCAACTTCAAATGTGATATCTCATGAGCAAGCAGCAAATAATCAATCAAGTGCCTTTCAGCAGTAAAAGAAAAATCATGGCAGAAAAGATATAAGTGATCCTCAAGTGATTCCATCTCAACCTCATACAATTGCAGCTCCCAAAGCTTCTACCAAAGCACTTGCTATGCCATTCAGTGTGGTAGAGAAAATGAAGAAGACAAATGTGAATATCTCCATGTTGGATGATGTTGCTACTATACCTATGCAAAAGAAGTTGTTGCAGCAAGAGCTAGAAAGAATTGAATCAAAGGATCAGCCACCTAGTATGGAAAGTGCCACAAGCTTAGTACAATCATCAAGGGAGGTGGAAAAAAGTAAAAATATTAGACCTCCTCCATTCTATGTTTCTCTAATTATAGGGGGCAAACTAGTCCATAATTGCATGATTGATTTAGGGTTTAGCAGTTCAGTAATGCCTAGGTGTGTTGTTGATGCTTTAGGAATGAAATATGAACCCATTGTTAGGGATGTATTACAGTTGGATGGTAGTACTATCAAGATTTTAGGGATCCTTAGGAATATGGAGATGGCCTTACATGTATGCCCTAATTGTACTGTAACCCATGATATCTCTGTTGTTGAGGTCAAGCCATATTTTTCCATCTGTTTGTCAAGAGACTTCACTGCCCAAATAGGTGGTTTCATATCTTCTAATTGGTCATATATGTCTTTTAAAATGAGATATGGAGCCAATGCTTCAATCAAAGTAGACCCTCAAGCCCTCCATCATACTAAACCCTACACCCCTAATCTCATCAACATGAATTGCCCTATTCTAGAGATGGATGAGAACGACATAGTGAATGATCCCACCACTCCCCTAGCAGAGATACCTATTTTTTCTTGGATGAATGGGCTAATGCATATCAATTTGACCCTATGTTAGAAACCCTTGAGATAGGTCTTAGTACATATTGTATATTAGAAAAGGATGCTCTAGTTCCCAATCTTGTGGGGGCTAAAGAAGATATGAGTGGGACATGGAGTATGTACTCTGATGGATCAAGGAATAAAAATAGATTAGGGGCTGGTGTGATGTTAATTTCTCCTACACAAGTAAGGTACTACTTTTCCTTTAGGCTCCAGTTCAGTTGCACTAATAATGTGGCCGAGGACAAATCCTTGATTCAAGGTCTCCTACTTGCTCAAAAAAGAGGAATTCAAGCCTTAAGGGTGTATGGAGACAGTGAATTGGTGGCTAATCAAGTGAGAAATCAGAATACCACCAAGAATGGTTTTCTCAAGTCTTATAAAAATAGGGTATGGGATTTTCTTGAAGGTTTCAATGCATTTAATATTCAAAGCATCCCTAGAAAGGAAAATAGATATTCTGATAGACTTGCAGGAATAGGTGCATCTTATGATGTGCCTGGGAATCTTGAGGAGGAGGAGAAGCAACAAATAAGAATGGTAGTAAGGCTTTCTATCCCTCATAACAACATCCATTGGCAAATGTTTGAGTATGATGAACAAATTGTGAGCTTCTTGCATAATGAAGTAGAATTTTTAGGCAGGAATCAGTTAAGATTGTAGGATCAATATGGTGATCAGATCATCAATTTTGGTTCTAACAAATTGCCTAAGGGTCTCATTACCTTAGAGAGTGTTTTTAATCCTAATGATCAAGCAAGAGGCAGGGCCATGAACCTAGCTGCTGATGAAGATGACTACACTCCAGTCATGATTGCTGATGGAAAGTCCTTAAACATAGGGAAGGTATGTTCTGAAATTGAACAAGAAAATTTTATTCACCTATGTCAAGAATTTAATGATGTATTTTCTTGGACATATGATGACTTAAAGGTTTTTGACCCAAGGTTGTTTCAGTATACCATAGATTTAATTAATGATGTAAAACCAGTAAGACAAAAACAAAAACCAATGAATCCTAAAATTGAACCCTTAATGAGAAAGGAGCTATCCAAGTTGATTGAGGTTAATATATTTTTTCCCATCAAACACTCATCATGGGTAGCAAACCTTTTCCCTATTAGGAAGAAGAACAGAGAAATTAGATTGTATGTGGACTTTAGGGACCTTAACCAGGCTTCCCTTAAAGATCATCACCCTCTCCCTTCTATGGAGCAGATTTTGTCCAAGGTCAGTTGTTCAAAGAGATTTTCATTTCTTGATGGATTTTCTGGCTACAATCAAGTGTTGGTTAAAGAGTCTGATAGGTACAAGACTACATTTACCACTAAATGGGGTACCTATTCTTATTGTAAGATGCCATTTGGGCTAACCAATGTAGGTGCTACATTTCAGAAGGCAATGGAGATGGCCTTCAAAAGATTGATTGACAAGTTTGTCTTAGTTTACCTTGATGATATTACAATGTATTCTAAGAAAGTAGAGGATCATTTTGATCATCTAAGATAGGTATTCCTAAGATGCAGAGAGTTTGGGGTTTCCCTTAACCCGAGAAAATGTGTCTTTGCTACTAACCAAGGAAAATGATTAGGACATATTGTATCTGAGGATGGCTTAACCATTGATCTAGAGAGAACAAAAGCAATACTTGCCCTCCCTCTTCCTAAACATAAGAAAGGGCTGCAAAGTTTCCTAGGCAGGATAAATTTAAAAGATTTATTCCAAATCTTGCTACCATGGTGAAACCTCTTACAGCTATGCTCAAGAAAAGTATGGTCTTTGCATGGACCAAGGAAGGAAAGGAAAGTTTTGAAGAGAGCAAGACAGCCATAGCCTCAGCCCCTACTCTCATTAATCCAAAATTTGAGAAGGATTTCATTCTTTATACCTTAGGTGGTGAGTCAAGTATCTCTGCTATCTTGACTCAAACAAATGAAAAGAATGAAGAGCAACCCATAGCCTTCTTTAGTGAAGGGCTTAAAGAGTATGAAGATAACTACAGTTATGTTGAGAAGCAAGCCCTTGTAGTCATCAAAGCTTTAAAAAAATTTAGACACCTCCTGTCTCATAATAAGATTCATTTGTTAGTACCCCATGCCAGTGTGAAGGATTTCCTTTTGAGCAAATATATTAGTGAGAAAAGAGCTGGCTGGATTACTAAAGTGATGGAATATGATATTGACATTCAGATTACCAAGCTAGTAAGAGGGAGGGGGTTGTGTAAACAGATGTTATCACCTCAAGAACCTAATGAGGAAGTTGTTATGATATTGATAGAGCAACAAGAGGTAAGAAATAGCGACCCAAGGAGTTGGATGGATGATATGATGAATTTCTTATTAGGCAATGGACACGCTCAAGGATTAGATAGAACAGAAAGTAGATAGTATAGATTAAAATCAATTCCTTATGTCATAGTTGATGGTGTCCTCTTTAGAAAAGATTTTAATGGATCCCTATTAAGATGCCTTGATACAAACCAGGCTGAAATAATGATCAAAGAGCTTCATGATGGTCCTGATGGTGGTTACTTCTCAGCTAGAATAATTGCAATTAAGATCATGAGGGCTGGTTACTTTTGGCCATCTTTGTTCTATGACTATCATAGGTATGTAAGGAAGTGTGAAAAATGTGCCTTCTTCTCTAGCAAACAAAGACTTGCAGCTCTTCCCCTTCATCCTATCCAGGTGGATCAACCTTTTTCTCAATGGGGATTGGATTTCATAGGCCCTATCAATCCTCCTTCTAATTCAGGTCACAAATGGATTTTAGCTGCTACAGATTACTTCACCAGATGGACAGAGGTAGTTGCATTAAAGGATGCCACTGAATCTTTAGTTGTTGAGTTCCTTGATGAAATTGTGACCAAGTTTGGTGCCCCTTCAACCATTATTTCAAATAATGTAAAGTCTTTTGTTGGAGCTCAAATTTGTGCATGGGCAGTGGATCATAATATCTATTTGAGCACATCCTCAAACTACTCTCCTCAAGGTAATGGCCTGGCTAAGTCATCCAATAAGAACCTGATCAGGATCATGAAAAGGACAATAGAAGATAACCAAAGGTGTTGGCATAAAAAACTGAAGACTGCACTATGGGCTGACAGAATAATGCCTAAAAGGTCAATAGGGAATTCACCACTTGTGTTAGTTTATGGCAAAGAGGCAAGGCTTCCAATTTCATTGGAGTTCCCATCCCTAGAGCTAGCTCATCAGCTAGAGTTGATTGAAGATGATTCCATGATAGTAAGAATAGCAGAGCTGATGGAGCTAGAAGAGAAGAGAAAGAAAGCCACGTAGACCCTAGAGATACACCAGTAGCAAGTAAAAAAGAGTTTTGATAGGAAGACTAAGGTCAGAATCTTCAGGGAGGGAGATTTGGTTCTGAAATGGGATGCAGATAAGGCAAAACCAGGAAGACACTCAAAGTTTGATGCATTATGTTCCTATTTGATTTTCAGTTGCAAACAGGCCAGTGCTTTTCAGTTAACCAAGCCTGATGGTGAGATTCTACCCATCCTAGTCAATGGGATCTATCTCAAGTCGTGTTTCTGACAGGGGTTGAGGTTTTGTACATAGTTAGCTTAGTTTCATTTCCAGTTTGTTACCTACTTTTCCATGAAGTGCACAAGCACAAGATTGTCTCCGTGAGACAGAAAGTTTTGAAATTTTGAAGGTTGCAGAAGGAGGTTTTGGTCTCTGGTTCTAGTTGCAGAGATAGGGGTTTCAAGTTTTTTCCTCTCAGAGGTAGGCTCAGGGTTTCACTGTATACATAGGATCCACATCTTTTGACTTTGTAGCCCAATGGATGCATGAGGTCACTGGTCTATGCATAGTTGGCTTGCATCCCCTCTGAGTCGCCAGATTTGTTGGTCATTTTTGCCTTCTTGCCAAAATCACCACATTTGAATTCAACGTAGTAACGTTCACAAGTTTAAATATTCAAATATTCAAAAGGGCACAAATACTTTATGCTTAACCTTATAATATTTCTTTCCCTATGCATTTTAATGTTTCTACGAGCCTGCAAGTTCACAATCGTCAGATCAAGAGATATCTACGATTGGCGTTATCTCGCTATGGGAAGTTGCACCTCATTTTTCCATAGTGAGACAATGCCTTTTGGTTTTGTGGCCTGTGGGTCCTCCTTTTCCTTGCTACTTCTCTGGCATCAAGTTTTGATAGATCCCTGGAGGGCACTATGGTGCTATCAAAAAATTTGTGTTCCTTGTCGTTAGCAACATAGCGCCTAGACGGAAAGTGTTACTACAGCAACATCAATTGTTAGGTGGGTCCAAAGTATGCCTTGTCGAATATCAGTGATGAATTTTGGCACATGTTGGCAATGGTTGATTTTTTCATTGGCTGAGGTATGACTATGTAGAATGTGGGCCCTGCAAGGACTTGTCAAATAGGTTAGCACGTGGCCAGTTCTCATTGGTTGGTACACTGATAGATCGGATCCATCTTTCTCGCTGCTAGATCTAAGAAAATCGATGGTAGGTGCTATCTCGCTATGGAAAGTTGCAAGGATATTACCCATAGTGTAATAGAGCCATTATGCCATGTGGATCAGTGGGACCAGGTCTCACCAAGATGAGGGTGCCAGGTTGTGCCAAGTGGTTACCAAATGTGCTAATGTTGGTTTGTGGGCCCAAAAGTTTTAAGGGCAAAGTGCAGTAATTCGGCAAGTCTTCTTGATCGTCAGATCTATCTGGATCCATGGCAGGTGCTATCTTGCTATGGGAAATTGCTCAGAGGATATGCATAGTGACATAGCGCCTCAATGACACGTGTCTTAGTGGCTCAAGAAACATTGACAATTAATGACAATGGTTAGAATAATTGCCACGGTCAGGGTTTTAGCAAGACCACTGCGGTCAGGGTTGAGCTAGTGCGATTAGTTAAAAGACATGGTCAACTCGGGGAGATTTTGCAGGGTGGAAAAAAGATAAAAGACTATTGGTCCATGTGGCTCATCTCGGTGCCAAGATAGGTTGATTTGCTAACCTTGCTGATTCATGAGATAGAAACAAGGGAAATCAAGGGTTTTGCATGAATCTGATCTTCATGATCGATTTCAACCACCCTAGAGTAAATGTGAAACAAAGAAGAACACTCTACCACCCCAATCTAATCTATCTACTTGGTCAGAGCATAGTTATAGCACCGCCTCTATCTTCTCAAGGCCCTGTTTTAGTTAACAATCAGATTTTGTAGTACCTAAAGATATACTTAGATCAGATTTCTTCATATCCCCATGATTGTTCTTGGCAAAGCCTTCATGGCAGTGGTTGCAAGATAATTTTGGAGGGAAAATCTTAGTTATGCCTGAACTATAAAGGAAATTTTATGAATTTTTTAAGGGTTGACCTTTCTCTATTTTCTTTCTTATTGCTCTGCAGATTCTCAGTGTAAATTCCCCTGTGCCTCTGAACTACATGATTCTCTTCCTTATCTCTTTTAGCCATTGGTATGAAAGTACAAGAACTCTTATAGAGATCTATGATCTATATGACTATATCTCCTTGGCCTATGAATGATAATATAAGTGAATCTCTCTTTCCTTGTGACATTCATCTCGGTCTTCTAATCTACATGTGATTATTAGATTAAAGCAAGTCTGAATATGTATATCCTTAGTTTCATTCTGGTTCAATAGTGCATATATGGGCAAAGATTGGTCTGAACACTCTATTTTGGTGCATCACCTCTTTAGACTAGATTAGGTAGATTTGCTTTCATGCTCTACTTCTCTCTTTTCCTCTCCAAGAGTAGTTAGGTGCATCCTGATAGTAAGAGGAAGCTAGCCTTCTCTGGAGATTCAACCTCATAGTTCAAGTTCCACAGCTTGAAGGTTTTTTCCATGTTTCACTAGGTTGTCCTCATGCATAGGCTTTGGACAAGGGTGCAAACCTAAGTGACAACAGTTATATTTTTTCCTTGTGAGTTTCCTTACAATTTTTTCATTATTTACCAAGATGATATTTTGGTCTTTAGTAAGAATTTGGAGGAGCATACAATGCATATTCATAGGGTATTTGAGAAGTTAAGGGAAGATAAATTGTTGATTAATTTAAGGAAGTCCATATTTGTGAAGGAGTTAGTATGTATAGGTTATGTAGTTTCAATAGAAGGTCTATAAAGGAACCTAGAGAAAGTGAAGGTTGTCATTAAATCACCTACTCCAAGGAGTGCTACTGAGGTAAGATATTTTCTTGGTTTGGCTAGCTTTTATAGAAATTTTATCAGCATTTTAAAAGTGTCTATGGACCCTTGAATGAAACAACGAGAGAGAATAAGAAGGATTTTAAGTGGACTAAAGGAGTAGATAAGAGTTTTGAATTGTTAAAATAGAAAGTTATAGAACAACCTTTTTTAGCACTTTTAGATTTTAATAACATGTTCCAAGTAGACAATGATGCTATTGGTACTACAATAGGAGCTATTTTAAGCCAAGAAGATAGACATGTTGCTTACTTATGTGAGAATTTAAATGATGCAAAGAAAAAATATTACATTTATGATCATAAATTGTATGCTATAGTTCATACATTGAAGAAGTGGAGGTACTATCTTCTTGCTAAGGAGTTTGTTTTATATAGTGATCATCAAGCTTTGTAATATTTAAATAGTCAAGGAAAATTGAATCAAAGGCATTTAAAATAGGTTTTTTTTTAGAGTTATCTATTTATTTTGAAATATAGGAGTGAGAAGTTTAATAGGGTTGCAAATGCTCTTAGGAGGAAACAAGTTTTTTTGATAAATATGTAGATTGAGGTTGTTGGGTTCAAGGTTTTAGAGTAAAGTATTAATTTAATTACATTTATTAAATTAAATTCACTCTCTTCTTAACATCTCACTTTCATGCATTTTCATTAGTCACATTTAATCATTAATATAATTATTAAATTTTTTTACCTCTTAGGGTTTCCCTTTTAGGTTTTTGATCTCCTTCTACAAGGATTGATTCATTAAATAGTTTACTCATTCTTTTAATTTGATAACATTAGTTAGAGCCAAACCCTTGTCTTTTTTCTCATGACATTTTTGTGATAGGTTCTTCTTTAGGGTTCTATGAATTTTTATTGCTCAAATTATAGATGGTGCCAAAGTCAAATCCGTAACTTGTTTCGTTTTGAAGGAAACAAGGAAATAAGGGTTTGAGTGCATTAGATCTGATTTTTTTTAAGTTTTTTTATCACAATAGGGGAGTTACTATTTTTTGGAGCACTTTGAGCAAAAATGGAACCCATTATTGAGCTCACATACCCAAAAACCCTATTTTGATATAAAATGCATCAAGCTTGGACAACTTTGTTAGGTGAAGCAAAACAATTTTCATCAACAGGCCCTATATGGACTTGCATGCTAATTGAGATGCAAAAGAAAAAAAAAGCAACACCAGAAATAGCCCCACTGACACTCTGCCTACCTACCACTCTCAGGCCACCTCTACCAAGGTATATTGCCACAACACCTCCACCACTCCACCAAACCCTCTAGCCACCTGCATGTGGCCAATGGTGCCCATGGGCCATGGTTTTTAGCTTGCAAGGGGTGTTTTTCATTTTTTTCCTTCTGGAGGTCTTGTTCATTTTCTTGTGATATTTGGAGCATATGGTAGCATTTTTAGGAAAACACGATACCATCAGAAAGCTAATTTTGAGGCAAATGCATTTATGGAGGTTATCTTGTTTTTTTTGTCATTTTGATACATTTTTTTGTTGTTGAAGCTATATGATATTTTTTGCATTCTAGGGGGCATAACTTTCTCATTTTAGCTCCATTTTTTAATCCAGAAAAAGTGTCAAAAAGCTCTTCTTAAGCACTTTCTAGATTCTCTATCATTTTTATTAGAATTTTAAAAGGTAAAGATTATACTCATCTAAATCTTTTTTTCTCTTTTCTTATATACATTTTTTATCTAGAATTATGGGTTCAATTATTTGCATTGTGGGGATGTTCTTCTTTCTTGATTATTGTTACTTACATCAGTAAGCCAGAACTATATTAAAATAAATACCTAAAAAATGGTCGAGACCTCTTCTTGTCTAGTTCCTTTAAACCCACATAACTATCATACATTTCCCACTATGACATGGCTTCTCTATTCAAAGGGTTTGTGGTATTGTTTAGATGAAGTACAACTAATTTTTGATAGGCCCTTTGAGGTCAAGCAGCAAAGGAATAAGATGAATGAGACCATGGGTTTGATTTATTTGAAGGGTTCATACAGCTTGTAGTTGCATCTTGATAGATGTAACACTCCTTGAGATATGTGAACCAAGTTCAAGAAATGTTTTGGTGCCATCAATGAGTTTATATCACTTCATGTTAAGGTAGATCTTACAACACTTGTACCAAATTCTTACTCCTCCATTGAGGACTTGCTAATGAAGTTTAAACAACAAAGATCTTTGTTACATACTTGTGGAAAAGTAAAGACCAATAAGGAGTGTATTTATTTGATTTAGTCAAAGCTTCAAGGAGGATTTCATATTTTCTCATCTACCTTCCATTCCACTATGGATGGTTTTGGTCCTAGATTTATTATGTCAATAATTAAGACAGTATGTGATCTATTGACTAGAGAGCTAGCCAAGCTTACATAGTTGGACTCTCTAACATGATCAAAGAACAAGGCATTGGTTGTTCATACATCTACAAGGAAGAAGAAGAAAAAATTGAAGCTTAAAATAGATTCAGCTAGTAGTGAGAATTTCTCCAATCCACCTCCTAGATTAGATAAACAAAAATCCACTCTAAAGGGTAAGCCTTCTAAGTCTAGTGAGTCTTCATCTGAGACTAAGAATTTTATAAATGATAGTTTCCAGGTGTTAGAAACACCTCAAGGCTTTAGAGGAGGCCATGGACTAGCATAGTATTGCTTCTCTAAAGCCACCTCCTCCTCCTTTAGGGAAAGGACATGCTCTTTGAATAAGATTTGTCTTCTCCTACTACTTGTATAATTGATTCTAGTGCTTGGCACTATATATCACACTCACCTAAACTAGTTACTTCATTTGCTTAGAGTACTACTTCTTAGATTGCACTTGGTGGATTAGCACAAATTCCAATTATAGGTTCAAGCACAATTTCATTGGATGGTGGTTCTCTATAGGATTTTCTTTTGTCTTGCCATTTCAAGGAACCTCTTGTCTATATATCAAATTTTTCATTCTAGCTCTAGTAAAACAATTGATTTATCACCACATGATGTGGTTATTCGAGACCTCCATTATCTTAACTTGGTTGTTTCTATGAGTATTGATTTAGAGACTCCCTTATACAAGTTTGATGGCTTTGAGAGTTTTGATTCTATAGGTGTTTCTATTGTTTCTCATGCAAACATGATGAGAAGACTTTGGTATGAGTATTTTTCTCATGTCAATTACATATATCTACAATAGACAAGTACACAAGAGATGGTGATTGAGCTACCTCAAATCTCTTGTACTAATGGTGTTTGTTGAGGTTGGACACTTGGAAACCATAACAAAGATCCTTTTTCTAACAAGTAGAGCCTCACATGTTAAGGCACCATTGGAGTTTATACATGGTGATCTTATGTGATTTCCCATTCCTTTTTCTAGTGCATATTATGTTCTCACCTTTATTGATGAGTTCTCCAAATTCACATGGGTGTACTTCATGTAGTACAAGTATGACTTCTTTGATTCATTTCAAAATGTTAAGACATTTGTGGAGAAGTAGTTTGATATTTCTATCAAGTAGATACACACTGACAATGATGGGGAATATGTGAATTAAGATTTCAAATACTTTTTCATTAAGCATGGTTTACAACATTAGTTTTCAGTTCCCTTTACCCCTCAATAAAATGGGGTCTCTAAGAGAAAGAACAAAACATTATGGGAGAGACCCAATTAAATGGTATAGTCTTGAGCTATGAGTTAATCATTTTGGGTTGAGGTTGTCAATTGTGCCAATTATATTCATAATTGGATGCCTCGCAAGGCATTGCAACATTTGACTCATAGGAAGGCTTGAACTCATGTCAAGCCTAATGTTTCTACTTTCTAAGTTTTTGGTAGTGAGGATTGGGCATTTATTCCAAATTCTTAGAGGAAAGTCACTCAAAGGAAGAGATGACCACTCATATTTTTAGCAACTTTAAGGATGTGAAGGTGTACAAGTTATTTGATCTTGATTCCAAAGAGGTCTTGTTTCAATGAGATGTCTAGTTTGATGAGTGTTGTCCTCGGATGGAGACTCCATCACAAACTTCTCCCTCACTTCTTAGTATTTCCTCTTCTCCTCTCCAAGATTCTATATGTTCTAAGGATGATTCAAATGGTGATCCACCTTCCCCACCTCCACCAGATATTTAGTGTGTGTCCAAGTGGGCTTGTGATACTGTTGACATAGCTTGACCTTTGGTAGGAGATCCTTCAGACTCCTGTCATACTTGTGCTTAGACATCTAGTATTGGTATTTTGATTCATGCCAATTTAGATGATCCTCAAAAGCTTCTTGAGCTAACATGACACCCTAAGTGAAATAGGGCTATGGATGATGAGTACTCTTCTTTGATGAAGAATCACACTTGGGATCTTTGTCATCTTTTGCAAGGAAGAAAGTTGGTTAGATGCAAGTGGGTTTATCATACCAAGTTTGTTGCAGATGGTTATATGCATAGGTATAAGGGACGTCTTTTTGAGAAGTTTGTTTTCATAGGTGGAGGGAGTTGATTACTCTAAGACCTTTTCTCTTGTCACCAAGATGAATCCTACTTTCCTTGTACTCTCTCTTTCAACTTCTCAAGGATGGAAAATATATTAGATCGATGTGAAGAGTACCTTCTTGCATGGGGATCTTCATGAGGAGATCTATATGGCACAACCTCAGGGTTTTGTGGAGGCATATTTTATGGTTTTCAAACTTAGGAGGTCATTATATGTTCTGGGAATCTAAATTGTATGCCTAATTTGAGTCCCATTTTAGACATTTCAGTCATTTTGAGCCCCTATAAGTGTATTTAATGCATGTGTACCCAATTGTCCTTTCAAGGCCTAAGAGGTGTTTAATGTTTCTAACACCTTGCACTTATCTTATTTATCCATCCCATGAAGATAAATTTCTATTCCAATTCATTCCATGAAGTTTCATTTTGAGCAATGTCCAAATTTGCATTTTTACTTGTGTCAAGTAGTGATAGGTAGCCTAGTTTGCATTTGAATATCTCGCACTGAATAATGTTTCATGACTCACCACTTTGGGAGTGTTTAGTACACATATCAAAGAACCTATGTTTCAGATTTTGAGTCATTTTGACATGTTTTAACTAGGTTTTGAATCCCTCAAAGTCAATTGTTTACTATTATCATGTTGATGTAAATTATTCAAAATTCTAGGAGGCCCTATTTGACAAGTTGTAACTTTGACCCAGTTGACCAAAATGAGAAAATTCCTTTTGTGTTGCATTCTTGAGTTCATACAATTTCTATATTCTAGTTTTGAGCCTATGACGAATCTGTTTGACTAGTTTTAAAATACAATTCCAAATGCAACTTATGATGTTTTATTGGTGTCAAAAAGTGCAAATTGATCGGTACACCTATTTGGGATGTCATATCTTTGAATCTGTGATAGATGAGATCAAATGAATTGTACCACTATCTTCTCCTCTAAAAATACTTTATGTGTGCCAATTTGCAAGTCTTGAGGCATCTTTCTACACACTTTCCTAGGTCCATTCCATTTGCAAAAATCATTGTTCTACCATTGTTTCTAGTTCTACAAATCTAAGTAGCCCACTTTGACTGCTCACCAATTGTACCTAGTTATTTTTCATGAGCCCAAATCACATATTTCTACTCTCCTCATGATAGTGAACCAATTCCTTATTTTTCAAGCCCTTAATTGTCCATTTGACCTATTTTCAAGGCCAAAATTGAATGCAATTTATGGTTTTCGGACATGTTTGCTTGCAGGCAGTTTTGAGAGGAAAACTTTGACGATCAATATATTTTGATCCAGGTGTCATAATGACATGAGATTGAACAAGGTAAGATAATTTGGAACAAAGAAATAGCATGTCAATTTCCAGAGCTCGGTCATGTGTTTTAGTCAATTTTTAAGGCCAGTTAGAGGATCCCTTGGTACAAAATTGATAAGTTGCAGAAAGAGGTGAAATGAGTTTTTAAAGTCTTATTCAGTGGATGAATTTGGTTTCAATTAGTTTCAGGTGATCAATTAATCAGTTTGAAGGGATAGATGTTTCAATTTGAATATATTTTTTAGCCAAACCCACTTTGGGGCCCAACTAATCTGCATTAGACTGATAAGAAATGTGGAGATTGAGGGTGTTTAGGGATGTTATAATAATTAGAATCATTATGATTGCTTGAAATGTGTACATGTCTCTTCAAGAAAAATTGGATGTATCAATTATATACATGTCGAGAAAATGAGAAGGGGAGTGGGATGACTTGATGAAGATCATACTAGAACTTGAGCATTTATAAAAGAAAAAGATGAATTTAGATACTTTTCTTCAAAAGCTTGGCCACTAAATTCCTTGGGTCCAATTTACTAAAAACAAGATGGTGCCAATTTTGAAAATACACTAATGAGGGAGATCTCAAGAGTGTACAATCAATATGCATCTTATGACCAGTGGATACTCATTGATAGCCCAAAGTTTCCTTTTCCCTCAGTCCTATGTTTCTATTACTATTGGTAGTGCTTGTTTAAGGAGTCTAAAAGAAATCTTCATATGAGACTTTCTCTTAAGAGTTCCAAGGAAATTAACTAAATTATGACCCCCTCTATATAATTGAGAAGAGTCTTTGAATGAACCATTGCGGCTAACTCCGTCAGGGATGAGCAAAGTCTGAACTAACCAACCAAAAGAAAATTGAAAATAGGGAGGAAATATTTTATAAATCTATGTGAAAAGACCCAATGCTTTAGTGGACCCTTTTCAGTGTGAGAAGTTTCTTGTGAAGGAGCAATTATAGAGGGTGGGTATTGACAAAGCATATGGGATGCATACATTCATGAACCAAGAAATACTTATGATAGTAGCAATGGAAATGTTGCAATGGACCAGTATCACCATTACTCGGGGGATGTAAAACTCATGTTAGATATGGGAATGAATGCCTATGACTTCTCCATCACTTGGTCTAGGCTTATCCCAAATGGAAGCAATGAAGTTAATAGAGAGGGAATGATTGAGATCCATAAACTCCTCTTCATTGTTCTTCACTAGTTTCCTTACCGAGATAAAGATTGCAGAAGCTTTGATACATAGATGTGGAGACCAAGGTAAATATGATTTTGGATGTCATTCAAATGCAGGATCATCACTTAGTAAAGGAGTCATTTTTTGAAGAGATTTGTTGGTAATGAAATGAATTTGTTTTTCCACCTGCAAAAACAAGAGGCATTGCTAGGAAAGGATCCATGAGTTTTATACCACATTGAGTGGGTGAGGGTTAGTTTATGTGTTTTTATACCAAAGCACACATTTTATCAGTGTCTTTAAGACACATGACTTTTGAAGCCACAAGTTCATGCGCAAGGGGTCCACCCACGTACAAGCTAGAGAAACATGAGTTAATTTTGAACCGATATGTTGACATAAACAATAATGTGGTAGTATGATTGGACCAATATGGATGAATTAGAAATGGACAACCGACACAAAAAGTGAGGAAAGATGATGTGGCATGGTCCAAATTTGAAGGCTTTAGATTGTGACGTATGTCAGATCCAACAGATGTCACTTCCCTGCATTTCAAAGATGCAAGGTCATTAAAGAAGGCAGAAAAGTGGCATTGCAACATGTGGTGGTCACCGATGATGTGGCAACGAGAAAGAGAAATTCACATGTTGCCACATGTCAAATCATATGGATGGCACTTCCCTGCATTTAAAAGATGCAAGATCATTATAGAATGTGAGAAAGTAACATGTTGCCATGTGGCAATGGGCTATGTGGCGATGACAGAGTAGTTCCAGCCAATCAAAGGACACCACATGGTGATGATGTGGCAGGGCACCCAGCAAGAGATGACATAGCACAACTAACTGTGTAAGGAGATCCAATGAGAAGCTTCCACATGGCATTCTATTAGGCAACAAGTGGAAGATTAGTGGGCCAATAAAAGGGTTCCATGTGGCACCTAGGTGGTGGATGATAGTGCAGAACCCAACCAATCAAAGTGTACCACATGTTACAGCTCGATCAAAGTAGTTTGACCCAAATGAAAATAAGAGGGAAAAATCAAAGTTGAGAAAATTTAATTTTTTATTATTCTCTCTTTCAATTAAACGTACAAGCCATTTCAAATACACAGAGATTTTATTCTAAAGTATTAAATTTAGAAAAGGAATTAAATATTTGCAAAGAAGTATAGTCAAGTGAACTAGTCAGGAGCCTGATTTTCAAATTGACATCCTAGGCATTTTTTTATAAGTGGGTATAGGACTATCATAAACCATTATAAAGGTCTTGGAAAGAACTTTTTAGATTTGAGTTTGGTTTTTGCACAAAAAGTCATATGTTGGATTTATTCAGGGTTTTTTTTTTCCTAGGTAATCATTTTTCAACCACATTCAAGTATAGCAGTTCAGAGTTGGTTTTTGGCAAAATGATGAACTAGGTGTGTGCCAAGGTTGTTAGGGATGTAGTTAATAATGGTTTTTTCATCTCTAAATCATTTTAGTAGAAGATTTTATCATCATTTCATATGTATATCTGATATTTTATCAGAGCAAGGGTTTCTCATCATTAAGAAGAGATGTTTTGACTTGATGATGAGATTCCTTTCAGATTTTGGTTGTAGAGAGAAGAGAGATGCTTTGTAGCAGTAGGGGATGGAGATTCAAGTGGACATGCGTCACTTCCAAATCATATCCAGTTTCTTCTTCCTTTCTTATATCTTCCTCTTTCTCTCTCATTGTAGGGGTTGGTTCCAATTTCTTGGACGAGATTCCAGTTAGTCTATGATACCACCTGGTTGGTTCAAGTTAGTCTATGATACCACAAGGTTGGATCTAGAGTTGTGATTCCACCATTCTTTAGCATTCTCTCTTATATGAACAGCAATAATGAAGATAATATAGATAGTTTTGGTCTATCTAGTGGTTTTATGAGTTATTTGCATGCATCTTGAATATATAGCTTCAAAGAAATGAATACAATCAACAAAAAACTTCTTAATCTCATTCTGATTCTCATCTCCTATCTCTGTAATTTGCAATGTTTTGCAATTTAGGGACAAAGAACTTAAACCCTTTTGCATCCCCTTAAGGTTGTATGTCTAGTATGTTTTGTTGTTGGAACAAAGAGCCAAGTAAATGCTCAATATATTTGGTAGGGTTGCTTGTTATTTGAGAAGGATATTTCATGAAAATGAGATCTTTATGAACATTGATGTATGATTCACAAAGTGATAGGATATATCTGATATCTTGATGCATGGAATATGTCAGTGGTATCATAAATGTATGTGTGTGATTTATGGAACTGCCTAATAGATAAGGCACTGGTTAGCTATAGGATTAACATGTTTCTTACTGTTGCATATTTGGGATCTATTGAAATCAATTTCATAATCATCCATTTCCCTTTCTGTTTAGTAGTTGAAAGGATGCCCTCACTCAACTTTTGGATTTCATAATATTTTCAATTTGCTACTGCACATCTTTGTTATTGCATAAGTTTAGGAGAAATAAGGGTTTTATCTGCTTTATCTACATTCAGTTGTATGCTTTTGACACTGGTACCATATGAAGAATCTATAGGTTCACCCACTTAGGTTTTATAGAGCATGAAGTAAAAGAAGGGTCTAGCCTTATAGTTTCCCCCGGTGTCTGAGCGGATATGTTGTAGATGGGAAGTAGCTACCCCTAGATATATTCTCTTCTCATTGGAATTTTTGAAACATAACATTTTAAAACACCAATAATATGGTCTCAAACAAGCCCCTCGAACTTGGTATGAGAAAATGAACACTTTTTTTTGCATGCTTCACACTTCACATGTTATCATTATGATCCTATAGTTTACATTCAATGTCATGTGGGATGATATTTTGGTACTTGTATTGTAGGTTGATGATCTTATTATGATAGGTAGTTCATCATCTATGATTCAAAGTATTCAACGAGATTTGATGGAGCAGTTTGAGATGATAGATCTTGGTCTTCTACTCTATTTTTTGGACCTAAAAAGTTATTTAGTCTTTAGATGGGATTTCCATACTCCAACACAAGTATTCTCTTGATATTCCAAAGTTTTAGTATGATTGATTGAAATCCTTCCCCAACACTTTTTTAGTTAGGTGTTTTTTTATCTACCACTTGCTCTACTCCTACAATGGACTCCATATTATACGGACACCTTGTGGGTAGTTTGTTGTACCTAACACACACTTGTCTTGATCTTTCCTTTGCAATTGGACTTGTCTCTAGATTCTCACATGATCCTCATGAGTCATTGGCAACATGTCAAACATACCTTGAGGTATATACAGGGTAGTACATTTTATGACATTGACTACAAATCAGGAGTCCCTCGCATTGTTGGTTACATAGACTCATATTATGCTAGCGATATTGATGAACAAAAGTCCACTTCTAGCTTTATATTTTGTCTTGGTTATGGTCCTATCACATGGTCTTGCAAGAAGTAGATAACTCATGCATTTTCATCTATAAAGGCAAAGTATCGAGCATAGTCAGGAGGGTTTGTGGCTTCTACAGTTGATGATAGAGTTTGGTTTCCCTTTTGATATTCCCACTATGCTTTTGTGTGATAATCAGAGTGTTATTCACATTTCCCACAACCTAGGTGAGCATCGAAAGACCAAGAACATTGAGTTCTATATGTACGTATTAGGTATTTGATTCAAAATGTCTCTCTTAGCTTGGAGTATATTCCCACTACAAAGCAAGTTGCTGACATCTTCGAGTGAAGGAAGTTTTCCTTGGGGGACTCAATAGTGAGACATTCCTTCCTTCATTTTTAGCATTTAACATTCTTTCTATCTCTTTTTGGAGTAGGGTTTTTGCCATTTTTTATTTTTTCTATTTCTCAATTTCATAGAGATTTGATTGTGATGGGGTACCTCATCAGATTATGTTGTTGGGACCCAAATTTTCTTTCAGCATTGTAGTTCCTTTGCTATCTTATTTGCATTGTTACTCATCTTAAGAGGGGATGTTAGAGTAAAGTATTAATTTAATCAAATTGATTAAATTTACTTTACTCCCTTCTCAAGATTTCACTTGCATGCATTTGTATTAGAAACATTTAATCATTAATATAATTACTAAATAGTCTTATCTCTTAGGGTTTCCCTTTTATATTTTCAATATCCTTCTATAAGGATTAATCTATTGTATATTTTACTCATTATTTTAATCTGATAATATAATCTTGCATATTTTTCTCTCTACTTATCTATGATAGGTTCTTGCAAGCAATTGTTCTTCAAGGTTATGTGAATTTGTATTGCTCAAATTCTATACAAGGAACTCAAGAATTTGTACCTAGAGGATCCTAATTTTGGTAATGTTTGGAAAGCTTGTACAGAACCTATTACTCTAAACACAACCAAATGGTTGGATTTAGTCATCTAGGAAGGTATGTTATTCGGAGGAAGTTAATTGTACATTCCAAGAAGTTCTATGAGGGAAAACCTCATCAAGGAGAAGTGTACTGGAGGGTTGGTTGGATATTTTGATTGAGATAAAACCATTTTTCTAGTTAGTGAGAATTATTACTGACCACAGTTTTAGCAATATGTCAAGAATTTTATATGGAGTTGGAGAGTACATCAGATGGGAAAAGGAGCAAAGTAGAAATGGAGGGTTATATCATCCATTACCTATAATAGAGAAATTGTGGGAGTATATCAGTATGGACTTTATTTTTGGTTCATCAAGGACTCAACAAGGGCATGCCTCAATTTTTGTGGTGATTGACAAGATTTCAAAGATGACACATTCATTCCCTATAAGACTGATGATGTTGTTCATGTGGAAAAAAAAATTCAGAGAACTGGTGAGGCTACATAGTTTATCAAAGAGCATAGTTTTAGATCAAGACACCAAGTTTTTTGGGTATTTTTGGTGCACATTATGGAAGAAGTTAAAGATAGATTTTTAGTTTATTTCATCACATCATCCACAGATTGATGGATAGACAAGGGTGGTGAATAGGAGTTTGGGAAATTTGTTGAGATGTTTGGTTGGAGATAAGCCAATAGGATGTCATTTGATTTTACCATAGGCAAAGTTTTCATACAATAATTATGTCAATAGGAGCACTACTAAATCACTATTCTAGATAGTGTAAGAAAGTAGTCCTAGTGATACTTCTAAATTGAGGAAGTTGGACAAAGGGGATATAAGTAGCTATGAAGTTGAAAATTTTTAAGAACACTTGAAGAACATCTATGAGGAGGTGAGGAAGCACATTACTAAGATGAATACATAGTATAAGGCTAAGGAATATGAGAAAATGAGGCATAAGGAATTTTAGGTTGGAGATGGAATCATGGTTCATTTGAGAAGGAGCAATTTCCAATAAGAACATATAATAAGTTGAGAATAAAGAAGTTTGGACCATGCAAGATTTATTTTTTTTGGTGAAAGGTGGCAAGCCACCATAAATATATTTATACTAATAAAGCTGGTTCAAGGGCTCATGAAGGGAAGAACTCAGCAAGAAACCCTTCAGTCTTTACCCAAATTACAATAGTTGACTGATATATCATTGTGCATTTCAACAAAACTAATAACCTTCGCTAAAAAATTACATTTATGAATAATATTGATCGACACGAAGAAAAGAATTGTGAAGATGACAAATTTAATGCCCAACAGCCATAGCCTCAAAATGGCATGCTAAAGGTTATTACAGAACCATCTCCACTATACCAACATCATATTAAATCCAATACAATGCACTCCAAAAATCTAGCTGAACAAAAATGTAAACTATCAGTATGGTTCCCACTCCATATGAGAAGGTTCATGGTCTACCGAAATGTCCATCCTGCTCAAGGGGTTATCAATCTACATGATGTTGATAGGTTGCTGAACTGAAGACCCCACCATTCCAAATTGCACCAATACATCATGATTGTGCATAATAAGTTCATCAACTACACTAGACTTAACTCTTAGTTGTTCACAAGCCTGAGGTGATAAATTACCTCTATAGCACCAAATTAGATGCTCCACTTCTCTTAAATTACTCACTTCCAAAGCTTTGGAAAAGGAGACCACAAAATTTTGGAAGTCTCAATTACTGTTATCATGCAAAAAATCACTTACCCCTACATACGGTAACACTCCCATTGTTAATACATACTCACGAAGAGCACTTCTAATACCTTCCATTCCAAGTAGCATACCAGAACCAAGCCTATCTGCAATATGTTCCACCAAACTCAAATCTTGGAGGAGGTTAGTAACATATGTAAAGAAATGAGATTTAAAATATGAGATGGGAGAAAGACATTCGGCTGCATTGAATACAAAGTTGTAGAACCCAAAATTTCTATGAAATAAAGCATGCAAACATCACAATTGATATTCAAATTTTCCCTTAACTCATTTGCAGGCATACTACCGAACCATGGGAGTTTACATTCTCTACCTAAGATGAACACTCTATAGTAGCTGTGCATACTATCCTAAATTGCCATGACCCCGAAATACATACAAATATAGAATACACAAAGAAAACTCTAGGCAGAGCTGTGTATTTAACAAGATTCATGATGATAGTAATTAATGAAAAACTAAAGCCACCTTTTCCTGCCTTACACAGAAGTCAATTCAAGTAAGGACCTTTCAAATGCCATGAGCTGATCTAAATCTTCCAAATTCATCCACGTAATGTACCATAGCTCTCAACTTGCAATTCATAAATCTCCAAATCTACTAACAAATCTTGAATTAACTTGTGCCAAATTAAATACATCAAATATGTACCACCCTTATTAACCACTGACACGAACTTCATATTAATATTTTGTACCTAGTTATAACAAGAACCTGAGCAATACAACCTTCATTAACCAATTGATTCGGCGAACATTATACCCCTTCACATTCAGGAAACACTACATAATACTTGGTGGTCAATGAGACCTAAGAAAACTCGATAAACTCTACAAAAGGTAATTTGGTCAGCATTGAACCAAGTCACTCAATAGACAATGAACCTAACCACACTCGGTCGACTCTGCATGGGGTCATTCAATCTGCTTTTGGATATTTTTCATTATAGGGTAACTACTTTGTGGTTCCAATCTAGTTGAAATCATTTCCCATTATTGTGATACCATTTTCCTTAGTATTCCTCTATTATGAATAGCAGTATTGTATTTCTTTTGAAGCAATTCATATTATACAGTCATTCTTTGTGTATTTTCTAAGTGTTAGCATGCAGATGATGTATTGGTTTCAAAGAAATTAATGCAAGAGTTTCATTTCTTTTGGTTTCATTCTGATTCTCCTCTCTTCTCTCTATAATTTTCAATGTTTTGTGGTTTAGGGACAAAGTAATTAACCCCTTTTGTAGCCCTTTAAAGTTGTATGTCTTATGTATTTTTCTATTGGAACAAAGAGCCAAGTAAATGCTTAATACATCTAATAGGGTTGTTGGTTATTTAAGGAGGATATTATAATAAGTATGAGGTCTTTGTGAGCACTAATGTCTATTTGCAAGTCAAATAGATAGATCAGATGTCTAGATATATGAGTATATTAGGATATCCATATATATGTTAAGGTTTAGTTGATGCCCAATGGATAAGGGATTGGTCAGCTTGGATATTGCATGTCCTCTGTTGTTTCATACTTGGGTTATACTGAGATCCAAATTATCAATTGAATATCTTTCCCTTTATGTTTAAGGAGCTAAAAGGCTTTCCCTCACTTGGTTTATCAAATTCATGTGTTTTTTTATTAGCTATTTCACCCATGAATGCTTGCATAAACATAGAAGATTAAGGATTTTATCTGTTATTTAGATTCAGTTATATGCCTTTACACTGGTGCCATATAAAGAATCTGAGGTCCACCTGCCTAGGTCTAACAGGGCTTGAAGAAGAAGAAGGAATCATGATGAATACATAGTACAAGGCTAAGGAATATGAGAAAATGATGCATAAGGAATTTTAGGTTGGAGATGGAGTCATGGTTCATTTGAGGAAGGAGCAATTTCCAATAAGAACATATAATAAGTTGAGAATAAAGAAGTTTGGACCATGCAAGATGTTAAAGAAGCATGATTTAGGAAATGTATATGAGATAGAGTTTCCCAATGAACTGAATATTTCACCAGTATTTAACATTTTAGATCTAATAGAGTATCATTAAGGGGTTGTTCAAGATGAGGTTACAGAAGCACAATGGACTAATAATCTAGTAACGACTTCAGCTACAAAATAGATTGAAGATATACCAAACTGTTGTGTTGGAAGAAGCACATGGAATATGAAATATGAAGAATATACGATCAAATGGAAAGGATGACATCTAGAAGATTTTTCATGGCTTACAAGGGAGGAGATTAGCCATCTTGGTTTCCCTCTAAACACTTGAGACATGAGAAGACTACTTCTCAAATTACCCCAAGTGTCTAATGCAAGAGCATCCTAGGTGTAAGGGCAATCTTGCATCCAAAAATATTTCTTTCTTTCTTTTTCAATATGGTTTGTTTTGACATAAATTTACTATTTTTAGTATCTTGGTCACACAAGCTCAAAATGTTTTGATTTCACATGTGGAGATTCATCTTAGATATATCAGCTTGTCAGTTGAGCCTCATTGCCATACCATTTGAATTGGTGAAGTTATTGAGGATATTTGATACAAAATCTTTGAGGTGAATTTTGAAGGCCTTATAGGCTCTGAAATGAGGTCAAACCCTAGCTCTCAATGCTTATGTAGTATGGGCATTGTAGATCAAGTGTTGTTTCTGAAAAATTGTTGTAATAGGAAATCAAAGTTACAGTTAAAAAGTTACAACCTTCAAAACTTAGGCTACCTAAAATTATAATTTGAAATTATTTTGAGATGACTCTATGTAGAAAAATGTGAAAACTAAAATAATTTAGGATTGGTCTACCTCAAGAGTTGGGATAAACTTATAGAACCTTCTCATGTGATGGAAAATCACCTTCATAAGGAAGGCCAATATTATCTCGAGCAGTTTTGTGTGGTAGTCTGTGGCTCTGACTTACATAATATTGTAAGGAAAAATGACCATGTGGCTTTGTATTTTTGAAATATCTAATTCCATACTTTTGGAGATAATAAGAAGCCCATTTTTAGTTCTTGCAAATTATTGGTGTTTCTCTATTTCTATTAGGTATTTGTGGTATTAAGGGGAGCACCCTCCATTAATGTATGTGCATACACATGGACATGTATGTATGTATGTATGTTTACGTACATACATGTGTTGATCTCTAGGCCTATGTTGTCGATTAGTGACCAAAAACTTAGTCATTTGCAAGTCATTTACCAGGAAAAATGTCAAGGTCATCACTATGATGGAGCTATCTAGTAAAGGCCGAGCAGATAATACTTATATTGAGCAAAAAAATGATTTTCAAGCATTTAGTATTGACTAAGTAGATATACAAGTTGAGGAATATAGAATGAGTCGAGAAATATTATAAAGACCTAGCATATTGAGAAGTTATCAAGAGCCAAGCAAATAGACTTATAGAATTTGAGTAACAACATACACAACTGAGCGTTAGAGACCTGAAGTGTCGAATAACTCAGTTTTGATATGTGAGTTTTTAATGGCACAAACTCATATGTAAACCACTTTGGTTGACATTCCTATGATATTTAATATCAATAGACCTAGATCATATTTTAATTACATGTCATTACAAAAGGTAATGATACCTAGGCATACAATTCAACCAATTAGATTAAGGGATATAAATATAAAAAGATGATGAAGTTTAAACCGTTGATCAAGATCTAGAAACTTCACAAGTAGTCTATTTAAGGAGGATTCTAACCCTAGAATCAAAAGAGGCAGAGAGAAGTAGAGAGACATGCGTAAGGAGTATGTGCATATGAAGGAGTAAAAGTGAAGTTACAAAGACAGAACCAGCAAAGAGAGCTATTAGAGTAGTGAATGAATGAACATAATTATTAGATTGGGAGAATTAGATCAAAGATATAGGAAGGAGGAGACCCAATATTAGCTTGCAGAGCATACCAAGGGTCAGGTACTGAATCAGTTATTTTATAATTGAGTCAGGGTGAATCTCTTAACTAAGTGGTCCTAGCAGGCCTATGTAAATCTTCTAACATAGTTCTTACTTAACTATAAGTGTCAAATCCTCTAACAAGGTGAGACCTAACAATCTTTTAATTCCTTAACAAGGAAAACCTTTCACTAAGTATATCATATCTTTTGATCAAACATTGTAACCTTAATAGATTAAATTTATTGTTTCAACAGTGAAGATTTGTGTGTTTAATCCCCACACTACTTTTACCTTCATCTTGAAGTGTTTCTAGGTAGCCAAATCAATGTGTTATGTATTGAACTATTATGGATGTGATGTACTTAATTTATGTTTCTGCATTACAATTTTATTGATGAATTAGGTATGATTTAATGGAATTGATTTTGAAGTTAAAAGTTTAAGATCCTAATGCACCCCCCCTCTTAGTATCTTGTTTCCCATATATATTCCAACAATTGGTATCGGAACCTTTTTCTCTTGTTAGGAATCTTAACATATTGAGAGGATAAGATCATGGAAATGGAAGTGTACAAGATGGGAAAGATCAACAAGAATCAAATAATTGAAATCCAGGTCAAGTTGCAACAATTAGAGACAACAAAGAAGAGTCAAGAAAATCCCTCAAAAGAAGAAGAGAGATGGCTATACAGCTTAATGACACTCAATACACTAAAGTTGATATAGAAGGACTAATGGACAATGGAAAGACTGGTGACAAAGATGAAGCAATGGCATGAGTGCTAGAAAAAAAATATTTCCCTAGTGAAGGAAGCAAAAGATCTCAAGATAGAACAAGAAATTCAATCAGTTACACTATGTGAAGTTATTGAACAAAAGAAGAAAGCAATGAATGATAAGCTCATGGATGAAGAAGAAAAAAGGTAGATAGCTAGCAAACTTGAAGAAACATAATTTGAAGTCTAGAGGCTTACAAATATTCAACTTGATATGATAAACCACTTAGTAATTGCAAATTAGGAAGCAAACAAAAAATATTTGGAGATCACAAATCTAAGGCTACAAAATGAACAATAGAAGAATGAGTTAAGGCATGAAAAGGAACTCATGGAAAGGATGAACAAACCAAGGGCAAAAGAGAAAAAGATGAAGTCACCAAGAGAAAAAGACACCTCTAGACTTGGATACAAGCAATATTCAACTATTAAAGAAAGAGAATCATCCAAAAGTGGAGAAGAAAGGAATGAAAAATCAAAAGGAAAACCTACATGTCATTACTGTGGGAAAATTGGACATACAAAAAACATTTGCAGAAGCAAAAATGGTAAGAAAATTCTTAAACCTAAGTCAAGTGGTAATTGTTCTAAATGCAAGAAAATAGGATGTCAAGCTAATGAATGTAGAACAAAGAACAAAGATTCAACTAGAAAGGTATCTAGATTTCAAGTTCATTACTACAATTGTTAAAAGTATGGACATAAAGCTTATGAGTGGAGACTTAAGAAGAAATCACACTGGTCACCTGAAAAACAACCCCATGTAGCAAAGAAAGGCAATTCCTACAACTAGATTTACAACAAATGGTACAATTGTCACTATTGTGGGGAATATGGACACATTCCAAAGAATTGCATCAAGACACATTTCATAGGAAATTACAAGAAATGGATAAATGCAGAGATAGTATATTTCAGTTGTCTTAAAGTGGAATATATCAGTAAGAATAGCAAAACCAAGACACCTACAACAGCACCAAGAAAAGAAAATGGAAAACCAGAAAGAAAGAAGAAATGGATAGAGATAGTAAGAGTCGGAAGCAACGGAGTAGAAGACACTATGATCACCCAATCTAATAGATATGGTGATCACACCACATCTCACTAAAGGAAGAAGGTATGTAGGAACTATATACTTAAAAGATATATTTTACATAAGTTCCTAGCATTAAAGTGAAGAAAATATATATCTACATAACTAGAGATGCATTGAGAAATGTTAGCAATGAAAACTCAGAAAGTATCGAGCTTTAGTGGTACAATCTATATTGACTGAGTCATGCATTATAGACTAAGTGATCAAGAAGGATTACATACTGACCGAGTGAATTGGTTATGACTGAGTGTATAACCTTGACCAAACTAAAGTTAAGACCGAGCCTAGCTATCATACACTATCTAAGTACGAAGACATTAATTGTAGACCTAAATTGAAAAATTATAGGTATATATCAAATTTGAATATTCATTTTTCAAACCCAAAGATCAAAGATCTCATGGGAAGATTTAAAAAGAAATCTCAATGACTAGAGAAAGGAATCACAACAAGTTATCATCAAATTTGTGAAGTGAAGTAAGTATTACTCTTATTGCCAAGTAAGGCATTTAGTGAAGGTATTTTGTGAAAATATTTTATTGAGAACCCTAGTTCACAATGGTGTCTGGAAGTGAAATGATAAAGGATAATAGTGTTTAAATTATTAGGAATGATTAGAGACTCCACCAAATTTCAAAAACACGGTTAATATTGAAACCTCTATTGATAATGTTGGATCGTTGTCATCTATTCCACCCAAAATCTTGACTGCACAAGACATTAGATCATGTTATCAATGTAAGATCGAAGAGATTGAAGATTTTGAAATTAGGACAACTTATGACAAGTTATGCATTGATGGAGTTCTGAAAGATGAATTCAAAGTTGTTGTAGACAAAGGGCTAATCTGTGCTCTAGGTTTTCCTTGAAGTTTTCAAGAATGAATGCATCAAGACTGTCCTAAGCTAAGTTCATGACATGAAAGTATGGTTGGAAGGTGGACCGGTAAAGATCAACAAGGAAATGATTCGAAAGGTAACCAAGTATCCTACATTGGATCAACCAAAGAGCATAAGGAGTGGCACACAAAATGAAATTGAAAACCTAACCAAGGAGAGAAGTGGAATGGCCATGGAATGTCAATAGATAGCATTGGGGATCCATTAATTGAATTTTTTGTTCATGTGAATGCACCCAAGTTTTATCAGCCAGGCAGTCTGAACCATGTGTGTGTGTGTGTGTGTGTGTGTGTGTGTGTGTGTGTGTGTGTGTGTGTGTGTGTGTGTGTGTGTTGCAGTTGATTTGGGATACAAAATTGTGAAGAAGGATCATACATACAGTTTTGCCAAGTTGCAATTACAACAACTTACAAAGAACTTGGAAGCAATAAGAAAATCTAAGAAACACATTTTGTAAGTTTGGTTCCCTATTAGTTGTATATTTTTCTATGTATAGAACTATTTACGTACTATTGGAAGGATTGGATGTGACAAAAATAAGATTGATGTAGATCAATTGAATGAACTAATAGAAAGGTTGGGAGAAAATATTGAGGCAATCATGGATAACTATTTTGAAGAATTTAAAACTAAAATGAAGAACAGGATGAGGATTCCAAAATTAGTTGTAGATAGATATTATGATGAAATGTGTTTCATTGTGGACATAGATTTTGTGTATGCAGAGGCAATAATTTTGAGGGTAGCATGGCTAAGGCCTATGCCCTATGAAGTAAATGTTGATGACATATCAGTAGCACTCATTGCAGTATTGTCAGAAGTCATAAATGCTAGTGTTGAGCAGTTTGGCACATATGAAACAATTATTGTCGAGCTGACTCATAAGGCTAGCACACCTAAGATAGCAAAGTAAAGAAAAATAAAAGTTGTTGAGACTAGTAAGATGGCACAAGGAGAAGGGTTAGGTCAACCCTCAGAGTCTAAGGAAGGCAAAGGCAAAGAGCTTTTAGTTGTGAAGAAGGCCACAAAAAAAGAAAGGTTGTAATAATTGCACCTAAGGTGAAGGAAGATCTCCAGAAAGATATGCAAGAAATAGTGACACCACCAAGGCTAAAGGCCAAGGTGATCATCACTAGAAGGAGAACAACACAACCTACTATTGAACTACTACCAGGATGCCCATCAAAGAAGAGAAAGTAGGCAAATGGGCAAGAAAAACCAAAGAGGAATTTGATCGTAGCATAAGGGGAGGAGGAAGAAGAAAAGACTAAGTTTGATGAGACCAACAAACTACTAGTTGTAAAGATACTCCCTCTACTAACTTTGGATTAGGTGTGTGAAAAACTGATAGAATCAGAAAGTACTTTGGCACTCAAAGACTTACAATATAATTCTTTGAGTGATGAAGATCAAGTTAAACTTGAAGCAGATATAGTTGATATGTTAATTAAGTTCAAGTGTACACCCATGGAATTAGGAATCGAAGTTCCAGTGGGATTGTATTACAAAGTGGATGCCAAATGGAAATGGGCATTGATCATAGAGAAGGAAACAAGAGAAACAACATTGGCACAAGTTATGCCAAATCTGGGAAAGACACATATGTCTATAGACCTTAAAGATTATGTTAAGAAGTTTATGTCAAGGGATAGTGCATATAAATTCTTAAAGAATAAAGCTCCTAAAGTTGAGTAAGCCAGTATTAGTCTGGAAAGAAGTATTTGGAGTACTTACTCCAACTATAAGGAGAGGGAAGGTCAAGATGTTATAGAATTCAAAGATCAATACAAGCAGGAAGTGTCCAAGTTGACAACAAAAATTGAAGAACTTGTCAATGGATATGAACAAAAGGACAATGTCACAATTGAACATGATACTGACACTCCTCCACCTAATCCAAATGTACTAACTGAGGAGGAAATCCAAGGATGGATAAAGGACTTAAGAAAACTTTGTACAAATCCAATTCTGTTAGAGGTAATTGAATATCCAAAGCTTGAAGTCAAGAAGATTGATGATGCTATAGTTACACTAGTTATAGAGGCTACAAGTGTTGAGCAACTTGGTAAGACATTAATTGTATATACACCACCAATAACTTGTCTACAAATTTTGAAAAAAGGAAGTAAATTTTGAGAAAGACTCAAGCACAAAGTTGGTAGAAGATGAAATTACACTGAAAGAGCAAGAAGTTACTCAAGATCTCATTCAATTGCTGAGCACAAAGGTTGCAGAACCTACACCAATGAAACCTATACAATAGGTGATATCTACACCAGTGCAGCAACCAAAGGAGAGATCAAGTGAGAAAGGGAAGCAATTGCAACCATCATTGTCAAGTGATACACCCTCAAGATCTTAGGTTATGACTCCTGTAGAAGAGGATGATAATGAGTCAATGAACCTTAATGATGTAATAACATTACCTACATATGATTCAAATAATCTTACCTTAGATAAAATGCAAGAGCTGCAAACCTTGTTGAGTAGTAAGGCAAAACAAGAACAACTGAAAAGAGAGTAGAATAGATGACATGTATTGCATACTATCAAAGACATTTTTACAAATGCATTTGGTATTATGGATGTAAATAGTCAGCATATAATTTTGGATCAACTAGTACATGTAGTTGACAGAGTTCAAACATATGATATAAAGACAAATGAGAAGTTGTTACAATGGTCTGAAAGGAGAATGGAGCATAAAGTATTGTAAAAAGTCTCATATGAACTTGTACAACAACAAGTCGAGCTTTCTACATCTATTACACAATTGGAAACAATTTTGAAGATAATTAATTCTTTATACTTCAAATTGTCTGAAATGGATCTCTTTACAACAGATACTACATGCTCTTTAGAGCTATTACATGCAAGCATGAAAGTAATGTTCACTCATTGAGCAAGAACGCAAGTTCAAGTTCATTTTCTTTTAGTAAACTTACATTCAATCAAACAAGATTAGCCAACTCATAGCTAAAGAAACAGAGATACAGAATAAGTTGACACTAATTCTACTTCAATTATTGCCATATATAGATATCATTATGAAGGTTATTTCTATTGCCAGAGAAATTTTGAAGAAAGACACAAATTTTTCACACATAGAAGGATTCATTGACTTAGTTGTCGAGCTAGAGATTCAATTTCAGGTTTTGGAAAAAGTACAAGATAGGTGGAACAAAGGTTATGCCAATATTGTGGCCAATCATCAAAAATTCTTTGAGAAGTTTCAACTCACCCCAATAGCCCTAAGTGCCATTAGTGACAAAAATAAGGGGGATAATTGATGAAATTGATAAGAAGGAAGAAGTAATAAGAAAGGGGGAGTTATGAATTAAGGAGAAGATATCATTCATAGAACCAAATTTTGGTCTCAAGGGGAGAATGGATTTTTGAAAGAAATGATTTCATGGCAATTTTTTTTGCCACTAATGTCGAGTAGATCATATCTTATGATAAACCATTGTAACCCTAACAAGTTAACTTTATTGTTGCAACAGTGAAGATTTGTGGGTTTCATCCCCACACCAATTTTACCTTCATCTTGAAGTATTTATGGGTAACCAAATCAGTGTGTTATGTGTTGAATTATTATGGATGTGATGTACTTAATTTATGTTTCAACATTACAATTTTATTGATGAATAATGTATGATTTAATGGATTGATTTTGAATTCAAAAGTTTAAGATCCTGATTCCACCCCCTCCCCCCCCCCCCCTCTCGGTATCTTGTTTCCCATATATGTATTCCAACAACATGTGTGTATGTGTGTATGTGTATGTGTATGTGTATGTGTATGTGTATGTGTATGTGTATGTGTATGTGTATATGTATATGTGTGTGTGTTAAAGGAAAAAAATCTATAGATAAGACAAGAAGAAATGTCATTTTATTTGATGTCTTTTTTTAAAGATAGATATGCTGACTTAATATCAATATAAGATTTCTGACAACATACTAATATAATATATTAACTACAATTATTAATTTATATGAATATCATGTTTATTTATATATTTTATTCAATTCATTAAATAAATAAAAAATTAATACTTAAATATGTAAATGTTTTTATTTATTTAAATAAAAATATGATATAAAAGATAACTGATACATATTTTCATGTTTAAGAAGGCATTTGTTGCAAAATTTGATATAAAAACATTTGGTGACTTTATATTTAAGATTTCATTTTAGACCTATTGGCAGACTTATAATCCACAATTTAATAGCTCTTAGAATTCTAACAACTAAAAATAAAAATAAAAATTGAAAAAATATTAAAATATTATTATTTCTAATTTACATATTTAATAAGAAAGTAAATTTTTTGATTAGACTATCTACCAAGATCCATACCTTATAACTTAGTAACAAACATATTATTATTTTTAATTTGCATATTTAAAAGAAAGATAGTATATTCTTTGATTAGACTATCTGCCAAGATCCCCATCTTAGTAACACACATCTAATTTAAATATACTATTTCATAATATCTACTAAATAAAAACATATATATCAAATATTTTTAAAAAGAATTGTATAAATATTTAATACAAATAAAGTCATATATATACTCCTCCTACAACACGCACCTCTTAATAATAAGAGTATTTTACAATTAATCTTTAGAATGAGTTGTCCATATATTCAATGTTTTCAAAATACCAAATCTCTTTGAGCTTTTGTTTGTTTCGACGACAAGTATGGCATTAAAAAAATGTTATTACAAATGGTTTTATTTGTTATAAAATAATGATCAATAATTGTTTTTATTATTAATCATTGAAAACCCCATACATAAACATAATAAATATTCTCGGTAGCTTGGAAAGCTCAAACAAAGTGCGAGTTCATGATACTGATGGCATCAATAAAATTGTCATGTTAATAATTTTGTATCATTAATATTTTTTATTCAAAATTAAATCTATATATAACCAACGTTTTTCATTCAAAATTAAATTTAATAAGATTAAAGACAAAATAAACACATGAAACCAACAAAAAAAAATATTAATATTTTAAGCTATGGAAAAAAGGTGCAGTCTGTCACAATCATAACTTTTAGCACAAAATGATTACCTCCTATATAAAAGTAATATGAATAGAAAGTTAACCCTTGAATGGAACAAGTCAAAGCGGTTTGGTTTGACTAACCTTTTAGCAAAGGCATCTTCTTCATTTCATTATTGCCAAAATTAGAATATGTTATTGTTAGATCTTTATATAATATAAATTTTATTTTCGTATATTTATTAAAATCTTAATAAAATATATAATTGTATTTAAATAATAGCACTACCATATATTAGTGTCTTATAAATTTGAAATCTTTTTTTATACTTATTCTATTCTTTATTTAGTTAATTTCATTATTACTAAATATAGAATTTATTATTGTTATTATTGTTAGATCTTTATGTAATATAAAGTTTATTTTCATATTGTTATTATTTTTTTATAAAATATATAATTATATTTAAATAATAGTACTACTACTATATGTTAGTGCCTTATAAATTTGTAAAATATTTGTATGTTTACTCTAATTTTTAGTTAATATGTTATTTTCAAAATAGGTATATTTATAAATGAAGATTTAAAATAAAATAAATATAAGAAACTTAAAAAAAGACAATAGTAACTTTATATTTTATATTATTGTACTTGTCGTAGGTAAATACTATTGCATTTAGTTTGTCTAAAATTCAATTAGTTTTAGCCAATCACATATAATTTTTGAAGTAAACATTTTTTCAAAAGTTTTATTATTTAATTATATATTTTATAAACTATATAAAATATTCAATTGGCTCAATTCGTTTTGTCTTATAGGAGCCATTTTATTGGAGTTCCTCCATATTGCATTTTAGTCAGAAGTTATGTAGAGATTATAAACTATTCTTAACCTCATAATAATGTTTTTCATTTAATAAAACTCTACATATTATCTATTCAAAAGTATATTTAAAAATAAATAAATAAAATATAAAGTTTTAATAAGCAATAAACTACTCTAAGTTTATATATATTAATTTGCCTTTATTTAAAAATATGAAGTATCAACATGTAAATCATTATATCTCTATTATATTTCATTAATATAATATGTATATGAATCTATATATATTAATATAGTTGTATGAAGGAGATCAATTATATACTATAATACTTATATCACCTTTTCAATTTAATTATCTATTAGTAAAACTTTGAAAGCTAACGCATAGTCACATTAATATTCAATGTAAAAATAATTTGATATCATTTATTATTATTTCAAATATAGCATTTATTATATTCAAGAAAATAATTAAACTATCTATAACATATAAAATAAATTTGAAAAATATTAACTATAATTACATGTGTACTTCTTAACTATAACTACATATGTATTCTATTAATTATAATTACATATGTATTTTATTAATTATAACTACATTATAACTATCTAGAGTACAGGGCACTTGTTTCTAATTTACTTTTGTGTATTTTTTTTATAAGAGTTCAGATTCCCTTATGGGTAAACAAATTATTTTTCATTAGTCATCTTCTAGATTGTGGTAGGCCCTTCCATCCAAAAGTTTATTTTTTAATTCAAATGAGGAACTTTCCACTTTTATTATGTCTAGAACTCACTAAGCACAAGTTTGCAAAATATATAGCTCTAACCTTATATTTAGAGACAACTATGTCCCTATATTTAGAGACAAGTGATGCATCTATTTTATCATCCAATATATTGAGAGATACACTAGCATATAATTCAGAATATACATTTTTTTTTAATGAATAGTCCCTTTCTATTAATAAATTAACATACTAGTTACAAATTCACAAAAAAGGGATCGGGGATACAAGATCAGCTCACAAGAGTTCACACGGCCAAAGCTGGAATCAACAACTATTCATCAAAAATATATATAAGCAACTCCCTCAGGGAGCCAGAGCAGTGCTAGCCAAGGGAAGTGGTTCATCATGATCATTAAATCCCCAGTCATCCCTGCGATTGGCAGGTGGATTAGGAACAATCCAGCCATCAGCAACATCATCACCAACAACTTTTTCTTTGTCTTTCTCCTCCACCCACGGCAAAGAAATAGCCAGATTTAGGCATGAGAAGGACCATTTGGAGCCACTAGACTAGGAGTAGCAATAGGAAGGGGAGCCACAACAATCGGGAACTAGCCAGAGCCACGGCGAGGTGAAGAAGCCGAGCGGCGCAGCCAACCATCACCACTACCACTAGGAGAGCGGTGACGGAGAGCCTGCGAGTAGAAGAGTTGTGACCCCGACGACGGGCCCATGGCGGAGTATGGTCAGCCGAGGAACCAAGAGGCACTTTGGCGATCATGCAAGGTGTGTTACCCCAATGATTAAGAAATTCCTGAAGGTGGGCCAGGTCCAGAGCCACCTTGTTGCCCTGGACTAATATATATTTCAGTTGATGAACTAATAAAAGTTTAATTCTACACAAACAATTTAGAAGCATTGCATAATGAACAATGCTTTCAATCATTTCAATTTTATGTGTTTAATTAGGACAATTTGATTCCCTTATTACTCAATAATCCTAAATTTAATTCCATTATTGCTCAATAATCCTCAAGTTAATCATATATTAAGGTAGGGGGCTCTAAAGTGGGCCATCCTATGTTGGTACCTTCCAAAACTAGTCTTAGATATATCAATTTTTTAAAGAATTGTACAACACTTAGTTTTAAAATTTGGTTTAGTGTCCACATGCTCAAATATGATGTCCCACCACATACTTTTTTGGCAATGTGTCAAAAACAGGGACTAAAATAAGTGAAGATCCATAATTGTGCATTAAGTCATATTTATTGGAGTGCTATATGACATCACATAATTGTTTGCTTTTTTAAATTTAGTAAAATATTTTTGAGAATAAGTATTAACACTTTTTTGTACTCCACTATAAGAATAATTGTGTCCACTCCTACCTCCACTTCACCTCCACTGATAACTCCTCTCCCCCACACAAAATTGATAGCAAAAACACAATTACAAAAATTTATAATAGTAAATACAATTACAAACAAGTGCTCTGGAGAGCTTGAGTCCATGCCTTGTACAAAGGCGAGAGGTAGCTTATATAAGTGGTAGTTGTCATTTCTTAATGAGAAGGCTATTTTTGGGTCTAATAGACTCCAATATAGATTATGCTCAAAGAGAGAAAACCTTTTGTTGGAAAGAATGTGAAATGAGTTTACAAAATTGCACCAATAAGAATAAAGTCTATTAATTTTAAATTATTTTATCTATTTAATTGTATTAAGTTAATTTTGACATTTCATTCTAATAATTTCATAGTAGAATAATTGAATTTTGTAGTTAAATTATTTTATTAGATTATTAGATTAAACATGTCATTGACAGAGAAGATTTTCATCCTAAAATATCTCAATCTCTAATTACATACACACCATATTGATAATTTTATAAATATGAAGTAGATCTAATGTTAGAAAACTAAAATGCTTTAGCTATAAAAATATTTAATTTTTCCTAAAATTAGATTGAAATATATAAATTGACATATATTTTTAATTTTAATTTTAAAATAAGAAATAAGTGTAAGGAAAATAAAATAACAAAAAATATTTTTTTTTAAATCTAGAAAATGTAAAATTAACATTAATAATAATAAATATTTAATTTAGTTTAACTTTAAACCCTTAAAAGGAAAGCGTGATAAATAATAATAAATATTATGAACCATATTAATACTTTCTTACTAATATTTTAGATATTATTAAAAAATATAGATATTAAAAAATATTGATAAACTTAATTAAGCATCTATCATAATTAAAAATAGTTTTTAAAAAAAATTAAAAACCTTCACAAAATTTTAAAACTAATAATACTTGTTTCAAACTAATATTACTTTTTTGAACAATAAATGAATAGGAACCTTGGTAATAAACAAATTTGAAACCTTCAATATTTTTGTGGGACTTCATTCTTTGTGTATCAAGCTTTGATGGGCTTCTCGAACTTCAAAACTTTTTTGGACATTGCAATAATGTGGGGGAATTTGTTTTTGTGGCACTTCATTCTTCGTCTATCAAGCTTCAATGGGCTTCTCAAACATTCAAAACTTTTTTGGACATTGCAATAATGTGGGGGAATTTGTTTTTGTGGCACTTCATTCTTTGCCTATCAAGCTTCGATGGGCTTCTCGAACGTTCAAAACTTTTTTGGACATTGCAATAATGTGGGGGAATTTGAAAAAGTAGAGCCAGAAGCAAAGCTTTTAGCCATCGAGTTTCAATTAATCTTCTATTACTCAAGGATGGGGCTTCCATTTCACTGACAATGAGGACTACTATTGGCAATGTTTTCTCTTCAGACATGTTAGGGCTTTATGGTAATTCGTTTGGGTGCTCCGTGCAAAATTTTGCCATGTTGCAATTAGTCGTGTTCAAGTGTTCAACTTAAGCAAGGATACATATAGAAAATTTCAAGTCAAGTGTTGCTTTCTCACTTGCCAAAGGAGGAGAGAAACAAAAGGGGCAAAGTGGAGTAGCATCTAGTGATCGGGATTGTGTGCTCCTTTGTGCTTGTGGCATAACTATTGCAATCGTCACAAACTTGAGGATGTGGATCTTCAGGGATTGAGCCAGAAAGACTATTGTGAGAAAGATCCAAGATTCTCCTACTTTCAATGAACTTCAAGCAGCTAAACTAATAGCTTCATTTCATCAAGCTTAACGCTTATTGATTAGTGTTATGGGAACACTTTGAAGAGCAGCTTTGCAAGATTGTTCGCAAAGGTTTCTGGAACTTTCCAACACTTTCCACAGATTCTCACATATTTTATCCTCGATATTTTTTAACAACAAAATAGAATAAAACCCCAGGAAAATTAGAATCAACCAATTAAAAAACAATAATTATTGATTAGAAATAAATTAAAAAATAAATCAACCTCCGAACTTTAGAAATGGAATAATGGTGATCATAAAAATTAATTAGAAAGCCACCAGAGACCCCTCTACCTATATATAAGCAAGGACCAACAATTATAATGATAAAGAAGTTTCGAACTACTATTTAATCAACATATTATTCTTTGTAGTGTTCTTCACAAAATAATTACTAATCTCTCATCTAATGATTTTAACTAGAACCCTTATTAGTTCACATCTGAAAATATACTTATTTAATAAAATCCAATTGCTTATATTTACATTAATTAACCATTACAAAGTGTAAAAATGTAAATATCCCCTCATCATTTATTAATCTAAGATTATTTGCACCTATTTATATCCATTCCATTGAATTTGTCTAGGTTAAGTTACGTGATCAGATAAATTTATTAATGTCCAACATGAGACCAACAAGGGTCTATGGGACTGAGAACTTATAGAACAAGAAGCAAAGAACCAAAAAATCACCAAACAGTGGTCGAGAAAGCAAATAGAAGAGAAAAGAAAACCAGATACAAAACACAGACTAAGGATTCTTCCTAGATTGGAAGAAGTCCAGCACTGAAGGATATGAACCCCAGTGAGGGAGAGCATGTAGTCATCTTTGAGATGTGTTGGTGGGTTGACGTTGATGAAGATGAAGATGAAGATAAGCACTGTGGGGTCACACAAATCTGGAGTGAACAGTGGTGGAGGTATCCAAGGGTAGCTTCACACCCTGTAGAGGGCAGGGGTGAGAAGAAGTCTGTAATGAGCTGCTATGTAACCTGCTTTAGGGGAAATAGAAGTTGTAGGGTGTGATCACGAAGTCGCATTGCCTCCCGGAGATAAAGTGCCAAACACCTATGTGTAGCTGAAGGAGGTCAATGAGCTGCACTCTCTAAATAAACAATAAAATCTCCCTCTTATCTCATAATAAATAGGGAAATGGAAAATGAAGTGTAACTCAGTCTCAGTCACGGCCAATGTGCATAGCCTGCAAATATGGTCCTCTCTATGAATGTGGTGGTTTGTCTGGGCTCTTAGACGGTCAGAATCAACCCTAAAAGATCCTAACGCAAACTGAAGAGCATGGCACCAACTCTGAGATAAATATCTGTGTCAAGCAATAATCCCATCCTGCATGTCCAGAAAGTGCTCAACATAGAAAGTCATCCTCGAACTTAACCCCCAAGTGGGTTAGTCCAACTCGCAACGAGGTACTGTCTATAGATGTCAAGTCTGACCTGCTCATTCAACCTTGTCAGGAAGGGAGAAGATGAGCAGGAGCGTCTAACGATAACCGAAAGGAGGGAAGGTGATCAATGTCAATCCCGATGGAGCTCAGAAGGGATGTGGCCTAGGCATACCATCAGCGGGCTCTCACAGAGTTGTCAGATCTGGCAAGCGCAACTAAGGATAAGTATGCAAGGTAAGAGTATCTGTCCTGGCCATCTATGGAGTCTGCAATGTTATTACCACATCAACATTTCCTAGCAATGTTATTACCAGATAGGATGCCTAGTGCATTAACCACACTTTGTATTTTTAATTCACCATATAATTATCATTATTATCTAGACTTCTATTTGTACAAAATTCTATTATCTTCTCTTTAAAATCCCATAACCTAGAAGGGGTCGAGATTGTGTTTGGCTTAAATTTAAGGATGGGAATACTATTTAGCCTTTGCCCTTAGTCTAAGAAGTCCACACCTCTATTCCCACATCATGTATCTGAATAACTTCATAGATCAAAAATTTTCTATCAATGGGAAAAATACTACGATGCTCTTTGGTTGCATGAAGCATTACAAAAATATGCTAAATGGTTGAAAATCATATTCAACAAGGGGCAACTAGGGGAGAGGACCCACTAGTTGAGCACCCTAACTTCGCGCTTCTCAAAATCCTATGTGGAAATTTCAAATCACTCCCATTTTTTGATACTAGCTTACTTGGCAAGTCCCCTACTTATAACTAAGGTTTCAAAGCCACATTATCAAATATGATGTCACATTACATGCTTTTTTCCAAGGTGTCCAAAATAGCCCCAAAAAAAAAGTAAGACCAATCATAGTGCATTGGAGACCCCCATACTTGTGGAGCTGATGTGGCATCACACTATTAGTTATTTTTTGGGAAAAGGGACACTTTTCATTCAATCATGGGTAGTCATCATTAGCAAGAGCAACTTTAAAGTCACAACTATTGATACAATCTTGTCAAAAATGTTGGATATTAAATTAACAAGTGTGGGTATTAAATTAACAACTCCTATCACAACCATTGGAACATGCTCAAGTACGGGGTCCTCTCCCCTAATCTGGTTATATTTTTTGTTTAGTTTGGAAGATGAAGTGGTAAAATAATTTGAATAGAATATTTAGCAACAACTTTTTTTTTGAATAAGATCCAACATGTGTAGATTTTTCCACATAAAATTAGATATATTTGTTTTATTGTCTATGTGATTGGCTTTTGTTATTTTTTATTCCACTATTAGTTTATGTTAATTAACCGAGAGTATTGATTGTTATAAATCAACATAATTTCTTCTTGTGAATTTATTATGCAACTAATTTGTAGATGGACATGAAGCTATGAGAAATTCACATAGTATAGGAGCTCTAAACTCTGGATACAAGGTCAATATTTGCGACACGGATAGAAGAAGGGGAAATTTTTAAAAATTGCAAGGGAAGCGGAGAAATTATTCTTGTAGATAGAAATTGTTATACTTTCTGTGTGATTTTTTTAAAGATTTTTAACACAGTTTTTAGCACAAATTGCTTGCACAAGTTGAGAGTGAATATTTGTACAAAGAGAGAAGATTGTGATATGAAAATAATTGTTGTGGCAATCTCGTGATCTGTTGGATGAGTTATTGTTCTTGAAGCTCAATAAAAGGTGTGATTGTAGGTTTTCTTCTTCAAAGATTGTGTATAAAAGAGGTTAGTGAAACTCACAGTACTTTATTATCGACAAATAGAAAGCAAACATCTTGACAAAGACTTTTATAAGGAACAAGTTTGTATTCTTCAAGAACAAGCTAGGTGTTGTGCATAACACCTTCCTCACTAAGAGCTAAGAGGGAGTTGATTTTTTTGTTTAGCTTGGAAGTTGGAGTGGTGAGTTGGATATTTAGCACCAACTTGTTTCTTTATTCTTTATTAGAATATTTCTACATTTGCAAGGTTGCATAATTTTATATGTGATTAAAGTCAAAGAAAGCAAGGAAAGATTCTTTCTTACAAGTTAACAGTTAGACTCTATATATAAAATTGCTGAAGCAACTTGTATCGTATTGAATTCTGTTGGATTTTTTAATACAAAGTTGGTTGTTAGGCTGACTAGAAGATCCAACATTTAGGTTTTTCTGCACACTGGAGTTTTCCAAGTTTATCCGTGTTATTATCTATTTGCGATCGGCTTTTGGTATTATTTTTGCTTTCACTATTATTTTCTATTAATTAACCCAGAATATTGATATAAATCAGATTGAATTTTTATTCTGTGAATTTATTGTGCAATTAATATGTAGCTGATACAATCTTTTCCAATTTTTCGCATAGTCCATTCATTGTACTGATCTTTGATTCTCACCATGGTCTCTTGTGGGCATAAGATCATAATTGGTAATGGTAATGTTTAATAGTACATCTGCTTATATTCTTTATCTTTCTGGGACAAAGGTCTATGTACAGAGATATGACCAATTTCCGTGTGCACTCTTTTCTGTGATGCCTTTTCCTCGTGTAGACTGATGCCTTTTTCTGTACACCCTTTTCTGTCCTGCCTTTTCCTCATGCAGACTGATGATAATTCTAAGGAATGAGCACCGACAGCACAAATCAAATTAGACATTGACCAAACCTCCACTCACTAAACAATGTACATTCATTTATTGAAACACATCAACCAAATCTCTATTGGTTAGGAAATCGCCATGAATATTAGAGGATGCAAGTGTAACATTAAGGCAACAAAAGACTACTTATAGAAACAATTCATCTTTAATCAGATCGATAGGGACTGGATACAGGCTATGAATGCAAAAATGAAAAAGGTAGGTTGGTAGGAGGGCATATCAAAACCATCTTTTGGTTATCATTGTGAATCAGGACAATAACTTTATTAGATGCAAACGAGTATTGGAAATATTGGTGACATGGGTTAACCATATAACATTCATGCCACGCTCGTTTTGGAGGACAAGAATCTCTTCTCTCACCATTCTGAACCATCGGATCTTTTTGCAATTATGGCTTGTCTTGTCTATACTCTTCTGTCTCGAAACATGCAATCTTCATGATGTATTACAAATATTTTCACTCCACAATCAACGAATCTTAAAATTGTGAAGAGCGTAAAATATTCTTAATACAATTGCTCGCAGTAATCCAAATATTCAAATTAGTACTTCAAAAATATTGTTAAATCCCTTCCCCTTGCTTCTTTTTATTGCTCTGAAACACAAATTCTCCTACATTTGCATTATAAACAATTACAGTTAAAAATTCATAGCCTGGTTTGACTGCTCTGTTATTACTTGCAAGTGATTTGTATTGACATATATGCAAGAGATGATAGAAGGAAATCTTTGGATTACAATCTCTTAACAGTTCATGGAGTCATCTATAATTTGTTCAAGTCTCTTTCTCTTTCTGATAACTTCTACCATGTGAACTCAGCGGTCACTTTGACATCAAGTTTAAGGTCCTCAGGCCATAAAATTGTTATTCAAATTTCTGTTTCTTCTTCCTTGGAGATGGATTAGAAAGATATGATTCTATAAATCAAATTGTACTGGGTTTATTCATCCCATGAATAAACACTGTTATTTCGATAAAAACAACAGAAGTATATACACGTGGTACAAATGACAGATGTTTGCCAATAATTACATAGTTTGACAGAAATGGCTTAGGAAATTAAGATGGCAATATAATGGAATTCCAATGCTTAATACTGTGATGATGAGATATCAATGCAAGGAAATGGACTCTTAGTACCAGTCAGATCATTTTACAATACAATTGATAAGATGAAAGGAGCACTTGGGGTTTATTTTCTTCAGGGCAAGTTTAATAGTATCGCCCTGCTGAACAAGGGCTTCCTCCTTCTCCACAAGAACTGCCTGGACTATATCTTCATAGTTCCCTCCATCTTGACAAGTAAATGCAATGATCGCTGCCTGAAGAGGTGAAAGGCTGGGATTGAATGCAGCAGATTCTGTGTAGGAACCTTTAAAGATATTTCCTTTCACAGTCCTCAAAGCAACTCCAGAAGGGCAGTGGCTATATGGAGAATGCGATGAGTTTGCAGCTTGCAAGGCAGCCAATCTGAGCTCATATAGATCTTCAGAGGCTGTAAAGCCATTAATACTTCCATTCTCTTGATCTTCTCCAACTTTGCATATGCTAAAGGCAGGAACCACTTCCGGAGGATGAAGAGACTCAAAACATAAGCCATTGAAATGAGGCTGGAAAACAAGAGGAGTGCCCTCCTCCAAATCATCTGGACCAAATCGGTGCGGAAGAAAATGCAACAAAGACTGGGTTTCAGCACATTCGTCAGCAATCAAGATGTTAATCTCAGGGGCCCCATTTAGTTCTTGCAAAAATTGTCTACAATGGCCACAAGGTGCAGCAGATACTGCAATGAACCTAAGCTGACGCTCCCCGTGTTGTGCTGCATTTGCTACAAGGCACTGTTCTGCATGAACAGAATGATTCAAAGGCAGACCTACAAACTCCAGATTGACTCCCATGAAGATGCGCCCACTAACTCCAAGACCAACAGCTCCAACACGAAAGTTGGAGATGGGAACTCTAGCTAGATCTTGAGTAGGCTTAACTAATGTAGCCATGTATTGGGTTTCTGACAAGCCCAATTCCTTGCACTGGCGCTGAACCTCATCCGCCTCAATGACAAAAGGTGAGCACCCTCCCATCCTTGACAAATCCTTCACAATTACAAAATCTATGGTCAAACATTTGCAAATGTTTTTAATCTGTAATAGTGTGTAAATTTCTACAATTCATAAGAATTTTTCAGTTGCTGCTTCTGGAATAGATTGTGCAAGGATTTTTTTTATCAATGTTTCGGATCACATCACACTCCGTGACCCATCATCATTTTATCCTTTTGCTTTCTCTCTTTCATCCTGATCACACACTCCGGAAAACATTGATGAAAAAAATCCTTACACAATCTATTCCAGAAGCAGCAACTGAGAAAAAATTAATCTGGTCAGATTCACTCGCTCTTCTCAGAAATCATAATTGTAAACTTGAGAGTAAGTCAAAAGACATATGTAACATGACTGCACAGGAAAACTACTTTATTATCCAACTAGAAGTTTTTAGCCTACATGGGCATGAAAAAACAACAGAAGCACGTTCTGTCCTAAATAACCTAGCTAGCCCTAAAACAGAGTATTTAAGTTCAGATGTATTTAACCGTTTTCACAAAAAAATTACAGGGCGTATTCTTTCAAAATGCCAAGATTCTCTTAAGGTAAAAAAATTCTGGCGCAACTCTAAGCTCGGCGATGCAACAAAGAATAAATTTCATACCTTCCCCACGCAAGATCCACTGAAAATATTTTAGCCTTCTCCTCCCCTGAAATCACAATACGAACACATACAACTCAATACCACTATTTATTTTTTCCAAATTTATTCAAAACTCTTTTCAGCTCACTCTGCATCGGATATGCCGGATAAAGGAATAAATAGAAAAATTAAAAATCAAAATGTTTCCGCTTAACCAAAGCCATAATTTTGGATCTAAGATTTCCACAGGGAGACACTTTCAAAATCTTTCATATTTATTACTTTTAATCTAACATTTCCAGTGACATACCCGCTCCTCAATTGCGAAACTGTTTACTGTTTTATATCAGACATTTCGAGTTTGGGATCCTTCTCATCAAATAGGAGAATATTTCGGCAAACGAAGATTACTCGATTTCAAGGGACTCAGCCTCACCAAAACCAGTTTCCTTCGTGATGAGTGGGGCAGCTCAAACAACAAAAGAACGGAAGCTTCAACGTCTTTAAAAATAGATTAGACCTTTTCGAAAGGCATTTTATTTTGTAAAAGAGTCTTTAAAACTATCAAATACGAGAAATTCCAGTCCATAATGACAGCTTGCAGATTTCTTTACAAACGAGTCCTTATTGTTGAAAATAAAAATTGCTTCACACAGTTAATCTGGAAATCTACAAGCTAGAGAAATAATAATTACAATCTAAGGTCACAGGATTCAATCCTCTTTACAGAGAGCGACTTATTTGTAGCCCTGGACCTGACATCGAAATAATTAATTGTAGGAAGTAAATTTAAAATGGATCTTAACAGAGTTTCTAGGAAATGGAAAGACAACAAATTTTTTTTAAACCTACCAGATTAGCCAATAAACCAAACCCTCACCTACAAGCCCGTAAAACCACTAGACAGAGCACAAAACTCAAATTTATGGACGAAACAAGATGCCTGTACCAGAATTTTAAACTAAGAAAATAACAAAATCCAGTCTCCGGCGACAAAAACACCAATTTTCCAAAAATGCACCCAATAAAACTCGACCACGGGGTTTCCTTGCGCCCAGAAAAACCAGTAAAGGAAAATCCAGGATAAATTCCACCCCTACATTTTCGAAATCATTTTTCTCAACCAAATAAAAAACAAAAACAAAACAGTCCCAACTTTGTAGGCCCAATTCCTCAAATTTCACTCATAAATCGAAAAGAAAATAAAAACAACGCAAAAATCTTCGTCTAATCCAAAGCTACCGATCAGAATCCCGATTTGACAATCCTAGCAACAAGCACTGCAAATTTCCAATGAAAATAAAAAATCCGCCAGATTTCACTGACCAATTTAGCGCTGAGTGAGAAGCTGCGCCAATTTGTAGGAGCTACCTACGCGCGGCCCTGCAGCAGAGAAATCTTGTGGAGAAAAAATGGGGTAAAAATTCCGTGCTCTGTATGTTGTTTGTGATGAATGGAAGAGCCCCTACGTACTTATATTTGTCCAGCTCATAGAACACAAGGAAGAGCAGCAGTTGCCGCTTGCGTGGAAGCACTCCTTTTCCCTAATTTTAAATTCAGCAACTCTAACCTTACCAGAACCTTAGCTGTCTCCGTCAAAGTTAAATCGTGTATTGGGAATATTCGAGGGAGTTTGTAATCTTGTGCAAAGTAACATCCACCACAGCATAGGGTGAAATAGCGTAGGATTTGACTATCCTTTGGACAAAGCCACTTTAGACCATTCAAAAGATTGTGAAGGAAAATGGAGCGCTCTACTAGTGGGATTGACTTGGAAATAGAAATTGTAGAAATAGTCTAGGGAAGAGCATCAGATTTCTTTATAGTTAGGGAAGTGTATGAGGAGTGTATCAGATTTTAATGATTTGTTTTTTTTGTTGGTACATGAGTTTTATGTGACTTAATTGTTTATAGATATGGTTTTCATTTTAGAGTAGTAATATGTACGTTAGGGAATCTGATGTACTACAATCACTTCGAAAATGACTATTATTTAAGTACAAGTGTCTCTCTAGTCATTCAAAAATCACCAATACTTATGTACAAATGTCTTAGTAGGTGCTCAAGAAAATAATTTTTTGTTTACAACTGGATGCTTATTGGTACATCATATATTGATCAATGGGCTTTTAGTTATAGTGATTTTTGGTGTCTTTCAAGTTAGTAACTGGGGGCTTAGGTAGGGGGAGTGTGCGATTATTGGGATGTGGGCAATAATTGGTGATCTTCCTGTAACTTTGTGCATTTTAAGCTCTTAATGATACATCGAATTTTGACTCTTTTTTTAATATTGGTGTATGCTTCAGTGATTGTTCTAGCTTCTAGTTAGTAAAAACGAATTTCATGGGTTTTATTATCTATGCAAGGGTCAAAAAGTGGTAATTTCAAAGAGTTGCCCACAAAATACCCTATTGCCACATTACCCATTTGCTTTGTTGACCAAATAATCTCTGCAATTGATCCAATACTTATGCACAAATGCCTCAATCATCATGCACTATTGGTACCAACAAAGATGCACCTAATTACTAACTTTTCTAACCTTTTTCCCCAAAACTGGAAGCTATTGGGCAACAAGACAAATTTTTAACAATTTAAAAAAAAATTGCCTTTATTATTTGCATTAGAATTAATATGTAAATATGAAAGTGCATAACCACCAACATATAGAATACTAGAATTTACATGGAACCCCAAATTGAAAAAAATCATGAAGAAACTAATTCTCATGAAATAAATACCAGTTGAGGTGAGTTTTACAAATGGATCATTGTTAGTTTGCTCACTACTATTTGGTCATTGTCAGTTTACTCACTACTGATTGGGTTAACTACTAATTTTTTTAAAAAATGGTTGTCAATACAAGTAGGTTCACTACTAATACAATCAGGCTTATAGCTAGAATATAAGAAGTGAGAATTCAATCCATCATTGAAGTTAATGTCACAAACACATTGCAATATAGAAATGATAGAATAGTTTTCTAATGATTGCATCAACTTGCATGATCGTCAACATATATATTTTTCTTTGGAAAATTTACTTTACATATTACTCGTATAGATACATTATACATCCATATGAAAACTAAAATTGCTAATCTTCTTATACTATTTGAAACCATTAATCAAGTTAGGAGTTGAAATCAATTTGAAATAGGTCACACTAAAGCATTCCTGCATTGGCGAGGAATGAAAAGTGGACCACCTTACTCAATACAACATGCATCATGCATGCCAACACACTACACAATCTTCAATTCTTTTGGTACCAATGAATTTGAATCATGCATTACATGAAACATAATGAACATGCTCCAAATAGGACCAAACTCAAAAAATACATGCCATCATATGTTGCATACTAAGTAGAACCATCACCATCAATGATAAGGAAAAATAATTAAATAACATCCTTTTGTGAACACTTATATTGATACACGAAAGCTATTTGTTCACACGTCAACAAATACAAAAAAAAATAACAAATCATAAATGAATCTCCTTTAAGCATTAGATATGTTGACATTAGTGACAACTATTAATGACAACAACATGAATAACATCAACCTCTCATTCTAAAATTATCCTTCTTTATCATTGATGGAAACATTCGTCAATAACAAAGTAAATGACTCACTATTAAAATAAGATTTCTCTCTTCTTCCTTATTTTTCTCTCCATTTAACAACAATGAAAAGCGCCAAAAAAATTCCTCTTACTAACTCACTCTACCAACCTAAGAGGAAGCCACCAAGCATTGATCCATAAAAGAATAGGTATGTAATTCAATGGACCAATGCACACACTGATGCGTTCAATGATCATTAAGAAGGGGTTGAATACCTAACTTCCCTCTAAGAAACTCAAAAACATCCTTGCACAAAGGTTTTGTAAATATTTCTATAATTTTCTCGTTTGTTGGTACATATTTAAGCTTGAATTCCTTGTCTAATGCCACACTCTTCAAGAAGTGATGCCTAATAGATTTAAGTTTTTCTCTTTAGTGTTGCATTGGATTCTTTGAAATACTTAAAATAATGGTATTGTCATGCATGATTGAAATGAGCTTATCAAAATTTAGATCCCTATTTCCTTCAAAGGTGTTTCATCCATAACAATTGAGTGCAACATCAGGATCTCATAACATATTCTAATTCATCATTTGATAATGTTATAAAATCATACTTCTCTATTGACCAAGAAACTAAGCTTTGCCACTAATAGCTCTTTGGTTATCCAAACATCCTACTCAGTCTAAATTAGTGCAACCTCTCAACATGAAATGCAAAGCTTTTGGATACCATAAACTAAAATCTTTTGTTCCTTCTATATATCCCAAAATCTTATTCACCGCCATAACATGTGACTCTTTTGGTTCTTTTTACAATTCAATTTATAAACATACTACATACATGATATCTAGTCTAGTAGTAGTCAGGTACAAGAATCCTCCAAGTAGCATCAATTTCAGTGATACATCGTCCTTAGTCAACTTGCATCCAATAACAAGTGATAACTAGATGGTAGAATGCAATTTGAGTACGTAAAGTGGAACTCTTACTTTTACTCAATCATTCAAAGGATTAGGGAAAGATCAAAGGTTTTCAACCCTCTACTCTTTCCTATTGATGTCCATATTGATTGAAGGTGTAAAATTTTAAAAATTAATAATATTTCTTTTAAGGATTTGGTCTATTACCTATCCAAAAAAATTGCATCTAGTAATAATAGGAGTACATACTAGTTTAGGAATCTCCAAACCAATTTTTTTCAATAACTATTTCACATACTTGGACTAAAAAATGAATATTCATTTACTATTTTTATTCACTTTCAATCTAATAAATAAATTCAACTCACCAATCATGGACATCTCATATTCCTTATGTGTGTCATCTACACATTTCCTACAAAAGTCATCTTTTCCTCCAAAAATTATGTCATTAATATAAACTAAAAAAATCAAACGTTGATATGACTAAATCTTACAATAGAAATTAATGTTTATTGATCCTTTTAGAAATATTTGTCTTATCAAGTACATGTCCAATCTACTACACTAGGCTTTGGGTTCTTACTTCAATCCATAAAGTCCCTTCTTCAACCTACATATAACATCTAGATTGCCTTTTGATCTAAATCCTTTTATTCATTCAACATAAAATTCCTCCTTCAATTCTCCATTCAAGAATGGTGACTTGACATCCATCTATTAAACTTTGAAATCCTTAAATTTTGTAAATACCATGAATATCCAAATTGCTTCCACCTAGGAAACAAGGGCACATGTCTCATCAAAATCTATCCCTTCAATCTAAGAGTAACCTTTGCAAGCCAATATTTATTGTTCCTTATTACCTTTCCACTTTTTTTGATGAATAATCCTTTTCAATTAATAAAATTTACTAAGATTACAATTCACAAAAAAAGGTCGGAGGATACAGGATCACCCGACGAATGAGTTTAGACGGTCGAAGCCAGAAAAAACAACATGGCCTCAACCAGAAACTATTAACTATTCATCAAAAAAAACTTTTAATCTGCCAAGGCAGTACCAACAGAGGGAGGATCATCTTTATCAAGAAATCCCCACACATCAATGGGATTGTGGGGCAGACTGGGAACAGTCCAACGGTTAGCAGCATCAGTAGGATCTGGGGTAGTCACAGTCTCCGCATCCTTCTTGTCTGGCCGCAGAGGAGAAATTGCCAAGGCCAGCGGAGGAAACTTGCTAGAGTGCACCTGTCCAGGGGGAGGAGCCAGGGACCGGCCAGAAGCCCACCCAGGGGGAGGATTCGGGGAGCAACCAGAACCACCACATGGTGGGGAAGCAGAGCGGCGTCTCCAACCACCATGTCCACTGCTGGGAGAGCGGTGGCGGGGACCCTGGGAACGTAGCGTGTATGAATGGTGGCCAGAGGACTGGCGTCGGGAACGGCGACCGCGAGATGAAGAGGCATCGGTCGAGGCATCCGGAGGCACTCTGGCAATGGTGCATGGAGCATTGCCCCAATGATTTAACAATTCCTGTAAGTGTGCAACTTCCAGGGCAACTTTATTAGCTTGCACCTGTATCTGTCCTTTCCACTTTTATCTAACTTGTTTTGATAAACCCATTTTGCAGCAATCACATTCTTATCAACCAATTTGGGTACAAGTTGCCGAGTCTGATTCTTATCAATATGATCAAGTTATTCCTTCATTTATCTTACCTAGTTTATCATTTAAATGCTTTTTATATATATTTAGGCTCAAGTTCTGAAAGTAAATATTATATAACTTTCTCTTCCACTTCTCTACTTCAAGTATCTTTGACTCTATTCTTATCACCATATTATGGTTTTTGGAATGCTTTTCTCTACATACCACGATGTCTTATTTGTAGATGGTGTAGCCCGCCTTGTCTCTTCATTATTTTTCTTCCTTTCCTCTATCCTTCTCATTATATTTATTACTAAATATGTTCCTTAGGAGTCTTCTAAAAATCCTCGTCAACCCTCACATTTACACTTTTAACAATCTTATTTAGTCTCTTTTTGTAACGTTAGTACGCTTCACTCTTCGTAGAATATCTCATAAATATACCTCCATCATCTTTATTGTCAAACTTTCCTAAATTTCTTCATCTCTCCTAATGTAGCACCTAGGAACAAAAATATTGAAGTATTTCACTGTAGGTTCTCTTTCTTGTCATAGCTCATATTAAGTTTTCTCATATTTTTTCTGGTAAAGAAATTTTCTAAGTGTATACATAGTTTTTAGTATTGATTCTCTCTAATAAAATTTTGGTATAATTTCTTACTAGCTCATTATCCTTTTCCCTTACTATATTGTCCAACCTATTATGTTAACTACAACATTATACTGTATTGATGTTATAGGTGCTCAAATGTTTTGTTTAACACCATATTTCTCATAGAAATTCTCAAATCATTAGAAGTAAACTCTCCCTCTTTACCAAATCTCAAACATTCAATCTTTCTACCTCATTCATTTGCATCTCTAGCCTTAAATATTTTGAACTTTTCAAAAGTTGCATCTCTAGCCTTAAATATTTTGAACTTTCAAAAGATTCCAACTTTTACAAAAAAACAACAACTCAATTCAACCTTGACTAATCATCAATGAAATGCATCAAATATATTTCAACTTGTAAGCTTCTTGGTGTGGTAGGACCACATAGGTCATTATGAACTAGATCCACTAAATTGATAGATGAGTAATATATTTCCAAATTGAATGATTATTTTCTTTGTTTTCCTTCTTGGCATCCTCTATAGTTAACATTTTATGGTTTAGATAGAATTGGTATATCTCTAATAGAATATAGTAAACTTATTCATACCAAATTGTCAAAATTGATGTAGCACATCCTTCAATGCTAAATGCAACTATCATCATTCTGATATTACATCCTTTTGTAACTCCTTCAAGTTGATATATGTTTCTTCTTGTCATTTTTCCAACTATCATTACTATTCTAGATCTATTCCAAATCTCACAACCATCATTCTTGAATACAACATCATAGCCTTTATCACACATCTGAAGGACAATCAAAATATTATGATATAAACCCTTCACATGGTAATCTTTCCAATATTATTCTTTGCATCAAAAGTAATAGAAACTATGCCAACAATATATGTTTCCTTATCATCACCAAGTACAACAAGACCACCATCATTTTTTTTATATGGTATGAATTCTCCCATCATCATTCATATGATTAGAACATATACTATTAATCAACCACTCGTTCTTACTCCTTACAACATGCAAAGAAGTTTTAAAATCACAATCTTGTTCTAGACATGTGCTAGAAATATCAAATCCATGTCTCTCACCTTATTTCAACATAAAATAGAAAATATTTTGTTTCTAATTTATCATCTGATATGAGAAAAATTATTAGCACAGTAAGATTTCTTATTGAACTTTTTGAACTTACGCAAACCTTTCTTTAGAAATCTAGTAGCTAAATGATCAATGTTAGTACTTCTAAAATATTTAAGAAGTAACATTTCTTTATACTTACCAACACCTTTCTTTAATTTCCTTTCAAAGTTCACCTCTCTCATCTAAATGTTTTATTCTTCTTCTATCTTTGTTGCTTTAAATGTTATCTCAAATATTCTCTTCTCCTTTCCGAACTTCCTTAACTCGAGCATGGTCAAGGAACCAAACAATTATTCTTTACTAAAATTTTCCATATCATAAAATTCTTCCAGAGCTAAAATATTATCACAATAGTTATTTGGTAATGTCATCGAGATATTTTTCATGAAATATTCATCAATACTTTTTTATTAAGAAAACATGTTTTGAAGGGCCCCTAAAACCTTGTACAAAAAATCCTAAAGATTAAACATTATGCCCATAAGAAAAATGGGACAAAAAAGAGACAAAGAAATAAGATGAACAAAGAAAGCAACAAAAATACATCACCCCAACCACTTAACAGAAAAAATAAAAATAAACAAAGAGAGCAAGGACAACAGTAGGAAAAAATGTGCCTACTCCTCAAGTTGGTTCATCTTCTTACTAGCCTCCTTAATTTGACTAAGCTCTGAAGTGGAAACCATGAACATCTTCTTGGTGTTAGCTCTAGTCCTTCTCCTGATCCCCTCTTTTTTCTTGATAGAAACACCTTGATCTTCAAGAATAGAAACAATAGCCTTCTCCCTAGCAAAATTTTCTAGTTTTCTGATCAAAATCTTAATTTACTTGTTGTAAGCCTTGAGAATCTTACAACTTTGATAAGAAATTATTTTCAAAGCATTAGCAATGCAATTAACCTTGTTGTCCAATTCTAAAACCTTTTATTCTATCCTATAGAATACCTTCATGTCCATCACAACACCTACCATGGAATTTTCCTTATCGACAGCCTCAGGGAGCTTGTGGTTATCACTCCTTTCCTCCACAATACTCATCCTATCATTCAAATCCAAAACTTGGTGGAATAGCCACTTAACTAACCTAAAGTTATCCAATAAACTATTCTTGGCATTGTCGAGGACATTCATGTTATCCTCTTTACTTTTGTCAATAAGGATGCACAAGGAGGGGTCAATAAGTTCCTAGAGTTCCACTTTACCTGGTTCAACCTCACTAGCCATGAGATCAATTTTCTCCCTAACTATGCCCAACCTGATAGTGTCCATGTTCTTCCAAGCCATCCTTCTGGCCTTAGTAGGGGAAATGGGGTCCTCCACCGAAGTCTCAACCTGAGTATCATGTAAAGTATCAACTATTAGAATATATAGTCCACCAATGTAACTTGGGGGGGGTGGGGGGGGTGGTGAATCAGTTATCCAACTAATATCACAATTATCAACCTTATTAAATCCTAACCATATGAGCAATATAATCAGAAACCACAATAAGATACTCATGCACAATAACACTAGATATGTTAACTAAGGAAACCCTTGATTAGAGGGAAAACCTCAATGGGGATGATACCCACAAGATGATTTATTAATATAAATACTCCTTGTTAGAGGATGGACCCTGTTAGGAGTCTATAACAATATTCAATAAATATCAGTCCCTATTAGGAGACTTTGAATCCCTGTTAGGAGATTTCAACCATGTTAGGAGTTGTGCCAACCTTGTTAGGAGTTGTAGAAGACAGATGGACCCACTATCCAAATGGCTTGAGGGGCAAGATCAATGAACCCATTGTCGAAATAATCTCTATATTATTCCTTGCAAAATAATAGAAATGAATAGTACTAGTCCTTCCTCTTTCTTTGTCATGTCAACTAGACTTTTTCTCCTTAAAATCTTGTAACCAGATCATAAATTTCGCATCCAATAATCCCTTAGATCACTTACTCTCATTCACCAAACACTCTGATCCTTTTCACACATTGTATTCAATACAATGATTAATTCTCATTATAAAAAAGGAAAATATATTTTCTTTATACCATATCTTCAAAATAATTCCTTGAGTCGGCCTTAAGGCTTTCCCAATTAATTATAATAAGATATTTAATTAATTTGTAATTACAATAGCTCTATCAACTAATAATCTATACAAGTTCTCACACATGTGACACTATGACTTGTGCATTCTCTAGCATCATCATCAAACTTTCTTATGTCACTGGCTAATTGTGCATCATCATATTATGTCTATGTTAGAAGATATAATGTAAACATTAGAAACCGCTTATCAGGTACTCTATCTATTACAACTTCCTATTAATTAGGCATATCTTACATATATCTTCGACTTACTTATTGTGCATCAAACTATGTTATTAGGACATAGTGTAGAACATTTCTATAACCACACATTACCAAACAATCAAAACATTTTCTATACAACTAAGATCTATGTCTGCTACTTTGTTAGTTTTTACAACCTTATTGCTATGCTGACATCAATAACAAACATAGTCATGAATGCAACATGTCAATACTCTCCAATGCTTAGGATGCTCCCCCAAAGGAATATCATTAGAATTCATGCTAACATCAACCCCCTCATCTAATCCCTTCAAAGGAGAATCATCCCCATATTGATCTTTAATGAGGTTCAAAGGGGAATATAGGCCTTTACTACCATCAATATTCACTTTCTCAAATTTATGCTTCTTCCTTAAGGGATTTTTCGCTGGTACCTTCCTCTTCAATGTTAGTATCCATGTCATCACCCTCCTTGTCATAATCATAACAAAAAATAACAACTTGTTTCTTAGACACATGGGTTCTAAAATGCTTCCCAACATGACTAGTCTTCTTCTTCTTCTTCTTCTTGGACTCGACCTCCTTAGTATCAGTCGCCATCCCATCATCATCCTCAAAGTAGTTGTCATCAAACTCCATAGCCTTCTTAACCTACTTTTTGGGTGGAGAAATATTTTTCTTAGCAATGGTATTTATAGGAGTCTTAGACACAGTACCCTTCCCCTCTCCTTTTTTAAGGCTCTTCCTCATCCTCCTCCAAGTGCATGCCCTCCGGGATAACTTTAAGAAACCCCTCCCAAAAAAAGTGCCTAAAATATTGATTAATCCAATAGTTTGTGGGCAGGAAAAATTTAATGTCGAGGGTGACTTTTTTGTTACATATAGGGAAATAAAATATTATATGTTGGAAAAAAATTCTTGCCTTAGAAAAAATCATTTTAAATGTGGCGAATTAATATTTTTTTCTTGCTGGTAGATAAATAATTGATGGCTATTTTTCCCCTTGCTAGAAATGAATTAATAATGTCAAAGGAAAATTACTCGTTTTGTTGGAAAATGAATAATAATGGTCTTGGCTAATCTTCAATGGTAAACTAAAAAATTGTTTAATCTAAAAGTGAAATTTGCACATGTATTGGCTAGTGACTGTACTGACCATTGAGTAGTCACTTGAAGTTTCAACTTGTGTACTGTCTTAGGTCTATTATTAATAATGTTGTAACGTTGTTACATTAGTGTCACTATTACCAAGTTGGCTACTGTCACTTTCGTATTGTTAATAGTAAATACAATAGTTTTATTGATTGTTGATTAATTAGAGATCAACGATAGAAGATGCATTTCATGCTTGAAAAGACCTAGAGTCACATGAAATTATCCAAAATGGAGACACATGGAAAGGTTTGCATGGAAATCATTACTTAATGTTAGGCACTATCGACTATTCGAAATTAATGCCAGTACATTTTGATGTTTTGCACACTTGAAAATTAATAGGAATATGAAAAAATAAGATATGAAAGATCACAAACACCAAAAAATTTAATGCAACTGTCATTAAATAGCCTCTTCAAATCATATTTCATTATCATTTCTCATATTCTTCAATCTGAATTTGGTTTGTAGTTGCACTTTGTAGAGTTTCTTGAATCTTAGTCATGGATATGCTAATTCTCCTAAAATGCACTACAATGGCTCTACAAAAGCCCTTTTTGGGAAGGATTCCTGACGATGTCCTTGCCATTGTTTGCAAGCTAAATGCCCAAAGTCCTCTTATCTGCCATGCTATATTCATGGTCCTTGGCCATGAATTCTTGAGAAATGATAAGAGGTACCATGTGTCCATGGATATTACCTCCCACTTCCTCGCATATCTTCTCGACCTTGGAGGAAATCAAATATAGACATTCTGATGCTTCTTCTTAAAAATTTTAGAAGATGATGTCAAAATTCTTGTATTAGCTGAGCAGGTACTGGAGTCGAGCATTGGCATCCCTTTTGCAAATGTAGAAAACAAATACTAGGAAGAAGGCATAAGGTGCATTATACATAAGTATCCTTTCCTGCTTGGCATGAACGAATGACAATTGACTCGCCATCAGAAGTGGGTGTGGCTCAGAAGGGATTTTTTATGGAAGTGATTGTTGTTGGATGACATCAGTGAGACCGACTTCGCATGGGTGGATGATTCAGCGACATCATCTTCTCCAACAGATTCCTCATGAAGGGACTTGAAGACCTTTCTAATTGAAGGCTTCAAGCCCTTGGCCCCTCAGCCCGCTGATGCTTCCAGCCTCCCTGGTTCTCTGGTTCCCTGTTCCTTGTTTCCTAAATACTATTTCCTTAACTATTGCCCTTTGGGCAAAAAAATGTTTTTAAGATATCTGTATTTTTCTTTGGATTGAGCCTTGACATTTTTTGTAAATTATGAAATAGTAAAACCAGGCTGATTTAATTAGCTATTTTGAATATCTATGCTATGAATCAGTTTATGTACATTGTACAGTCTAAAATATTATCAATGAAACCAATATTTTTTGGCTTCTCAAATTGTTGTTCTTGTTAGTCTACGACTTTGTTTTTGGCATGTTGATTCTAAATGCACTATTGAAATGTTAGTCTATGACTTTGCTAAAAATATTTAACTATTAATAGTTATAAAGTTAGAACTTAGAACTTAGAAACAAAAAAAGGGTTTCAACAATCCTGATTCTCTTTATGGTTTCATATAATATATTTTGATTAACGATTTATAGCAAAAAATTATTCAATCAAAAATTATCCAATTAAAAGTTTTGTAATTTCTAAAACTATTTTTCTTTAATCTATTATCTGATTGGTTAAAACAAATGGAGCGATAAGATATTAAGAGCAGATTTCAAGGAAAACTAAAGATTATACCCTTAACAAATTTAAATATAATTTTGATAATTTATGTGTTAAATTTCTATTTTATACCTATCTTGTCACCTATTCCTAACTTTTTTCATTATGAAATCTTTTAAATGATGAAGAATAGTTTATAAATGATTATCACAATTTTCAATATATGTTAATAATTTATAGATAATTAAACTATACTACATTTTAATTTTGAAACTAAATAATAAATATGAATAAAACTATAGCATTTGTAATTATATTTTAAAATTGTAATTATTTTATTTACATTAAACTATTGTCATTATTATTTCATATCTTGCACTAATTTTATTCTATAAAATTTAATATATCTTCATTGAATTTTCCATATCATCTTTACAATAAAAAGTTTATGATAGAAAAGAAAATCATTTCTATGAGAGAAAAGAAAAGCTTTTATTTATATTATATTAAAACTATTATAATACTAATTATAAATTATATTATATATAATATTTTATATAAATAATTAAATTAACATAATGATTTTGACATGCTCAAGCTTAAAAGTAAAATAATAATAATTAATAACAATTTCTTTAACAATATTTATTTCAATATTTTTCTCTATATTAATTAATATGCTATGTAAATTCTTTTCAATGAACATGACTCTATTTTGGGCCAAATTTTATAAGATTGAAAATAAAGTGTATTTCTACCCGAAACTGGGACACATGTACTTGAAGATTCTACTTGAAATCTCGACCGTTGCATAAAAGAAAGATCGATGACCTGAGATGAATTTTGGACCAATTTGAAAAATATTTTTTCATGTGCCTAGATTCATCCAGAATCATGACACGTGTTCGCTCATTAGAAGACTTGGTTAATATTATTAATAATTATGTTTATAAACAATTATCACAATTATTAGTATATGTTAATAATTTATAGATAAGTAAACTATATTACATATTAATTTTGAAACTAAATAATAAATATGAATAAAAATATAACATTTGTAATTATATTTTTTAATTTTAATTATTTTATTTAAATTAAACTATTGTCATTATAATTTATTATTAGTACTTGACATTAGGCTTGGGGTTAAGAGCTAAATATTTCATTTTCAATGTGATTCATTAACTTTAATATTTTTATTTTTTTAATGTAAGTGCATTGGTTTATATTTTATATTTTAATAATATATTTTTTATAAATTATAATATGGCTTTTTGTCATTCAATTAAAAATAATATTACTTATATTATATAATCATTTAAGATTTATTATTATTATTAAAATATTATTATTTTTATATTATAATTATTCATTATATAATAGAACAAATAATATAAGTATTTATAATATAATATAATTATAACCATATGATATATATGTAATAGAACATATATATCAATGATTATATTTATGAATAAAATTTAAATTTAAATTAACATCATGATAGAAAAATATAATTATATAACATTTTTATTAATTAAAATATTTTATATATTATAATAAATTTATTAAATTTAAATTAGATTTATATAAAAACTAAAGGCAAGTACTAATGACACTTGTTTCATATCTTGCACCAATTTTATTTTATAAAATTTAATATATCTTCATTACATTTTTCATATCATATTTACAATAAAAAGTTATGATAGAAAAGAAAATCATTTCTATAATAGAAAAGAAAATCTCCTTTATTTATATTATATTATAACTATTATAATAATTATTATAAATTATATTTTTATATAATTTTTTTTTATATAAATAATTAAATTAACTCAAAATTGGGACACTTGTACTCCAAAATTCTATCTGAAATCTCGATCGTTGACTAAAAGAAAGATTGATGGCTCGAGATGAATTTTGGATCGATTTGGAGAATGTTTTTCCATGTGCCTAGATTCATCTGAAATCGTGACACGTGTCCGGTCATTGCGAAGCTCAATTAAGTGTCAGGACTCGATTAATTTATTAATAATTATGTTTAGTCTTTTAAAAAATCATAACTTAATCCCGACTCGTCGATGCCACAATTGTTAAGTAAAAGGCAGATCAACGCCAATAACAATGACCCAGGATGAATTTTACGTAAATTTTGGGTCTGTTGTCGCTTTTGTCAAGAAACATCTGGAATCATGACACATGTTCTTAACATGTGTCACAATTGACATGTGTCACAATTCTGGATGACTCTTGACAACAGCGATAACATTTCACAAATTGACTTGAAAATCATATCGATAATTAAGTTTGATTTTTATTAATTTATTTATTTAAAATGAATAAATTTATTCAAATGTATATTAATGTAATAAATTTTTACTTTTATTATTATTATTGTTATGTACATTACTACATTATTGAGTCTTGAGTCTTTACGTCGTTTACATGTACATTGTACATAGTATTAGTAAAGTACCTAAAACTATTAATTACTTAATACTTTCATTTTAACTTTTAACTATTAACCTTCTATGTTTTTAGAGTATGAAGTTGAAAGTTCTCCAAGTTGAGTCCAATACGATAGGGCTTTCAAATTTCAAATTTTCAAACACTGGCAGAATTCTATTTTGTGTTCTAAAGACTAAAAGTGTGAAACTTAAGTATCAGATGATAACACCAATTATCCAATCTTGATTCTGAGTATTTATTTTTATTTTTTAATTCATTGCAATTTGCAACAATAGAAATCTTGATTTTAATTATCTTAAGTTTACACTTTACAACTATTTTAAATAGGGCCTAAAGAAGAATTTTGTGTAATAACCAATAGTAGGCATGGACAAAACAAAATAAAAAACCTCCCATACGAGTGCAAGCATAAAGGAAAAGAAAGATATTAAAGAATTCAGGCAAGTGCTACAAACCCCAGGTTTCACCGATGAATGTCATTATATTTTTTATCCTATTATCCATGGAGATTTTGGAATCATGGGAATTAGACATTCATTGTTTAATAAGTGGAAAGATCCACAAAAGGGGAGAATTTATTAGAAATATAACAATAGTATTCGTGCACATAATAATAAAATAGCTGCTCTAATTACTGGATTAGCAAACCTCACTATACCCAAAGTATTCCCTTTCCCTAAAATTGTAATGCTATGTGCTTAGAATTATGATGAAAACAGAAAGGCAATTGTCACCAAAACACTCAGGAGGAAATTTAATCCATAGTTGAGAGTGAATTTTTCACACTGTTAGACCTAGGGCTAGGGTTTAAACCAGAAAGCTTTAACGAGTGCATTGACTTGGATAAAATAGCATAGGCTTATGACAAATTAGAAATAATTTTTCAAGATTCATATATTAAGGGTTTAATAAACTCAGAGTCCTCTACTAGTGTTACATTGGGCATAGACCATAAGCCTCCTTATCGGTATGATATTTTTGTGTCATGGGTTCATAATACTATTTCTTTGTTATCATTTTGTCTAGGATTGGGTAGTAACAAGGAAGTGGGGGCCAATATTCTTGGAATGATTTATAATGTCCATTGTCGAGGTCAATTAGTTGAGAAGGTAGATGTAAGATATAATTGTGTTCAACACATTGTTGATTCTATGCAACAACAATTACTAATGATTAAACAAAGTACAACTATAGGAAAGAAGAAGACATTTAGGTTCACAAGTTACTTGTGCTACCTTCTTTTAGCAAAGCATCACCCAATATTTGAGACAGAGAACAACAAGCTTGATATTGAGGTCTATAAGTTTGATGAGAAAACTTAGAAGAAATTAGAGACACCAAGTCTAGTATATGAGTAGACACATAAGATAAGGATGACTAGTACAAATAAAGACTACAACCATTTTGTAGACTTCTTTTTGGCACCTATTTACCAAAAAATCATAGACACTTTGATGCCTAGATTGCCTATGTCTTGTAAAGATTGAATTCATCTGGGAAGTTAGATTCAATTGGTTGACTAGTTCTTCATGGAAGAGTACATTGTCTTAAGGTTTTACGGTTCATTGGTTGAACCCTGCAAACTTCCAATGCATGTTACAAAAAGCATTTTTGCTTTGAAATATGTATGGCAAATGGAGAGCGCAAATGAAATTTTTAGTGGACGACAAAAGAAAATGATATTTCCTTCCTTGCCTTTTGCAATTGGAGGCCTCACATTTGAGAGAAAGGCTTTCAAAGTGGCAAATGATTTGGTAACTTTTTTTGGCTTTTATTTTGTCAATCACTGGTATTATGATCCACTGAACATAGTAAAAATGAGTCTTATTGCCAATGGGAACTCTGCAAGAAAATATCAACATCAGGAGATGCCATTGACAGAAAAGTTAAAAAACAAGGATTCATGGGATGAGGCTAAGAAAGAGATGGAAAAACATGCAATAAAGAATAAGATTTCAATGCAACAATTGTCATCCCAAATTATGACATTGCACATATTAGAGTTTGACATACTTAAATTTCTATGAGAAAGCATCTGAACTTTCTAAGAGGTCAATGCCAAAAGCAATTAAAGAGGCATGCACATCTGCTTTGTGGTGTCAAACTAAGATGACTGATTTTTGGAAACTAAGGAAAAATTTGGGTGAACCAAGGACATCAGCAGGTTTTGAGAAAATTGAGGAGGATGAACTTTTTAGTGATTATTGGAATAAAGAGCATCCAACTATACTATATGATTTTGGTAGTGATAGTGATAATGAAAGACAGAATGACCTCAAGTCTAATGCTAACATTCAAGGTATTCAAGATTTTAGGTCAACTAGGGGCAGAGATATTGTTAAACTTCAAATGAGTGATTCTATTAAACAAACATATAGTAAAGGGGCAACTATGATACAAAAAATGGGTTATGTAGGTATAAGGCCCATTGGTGCAAGTGGTGAAGGGATTTTGAATCTAGTTTTAGTACTAGACCCACCCAAAAAAAGATGTAAACCAATCATTGGACTCTCTAAGATTGAAGATGATTCATCTAGAAAGAGAAAAAACATTATACTTCTGCTTCTAAAGGTTTTCTTAACACATTATTTGTTAAATCTTCAAATCCATTTGTAGTTGATCCCACCGGCACTAGCATGGATGAACCTTGTGCAAAAATGCAAAAAATTATGACAATTACACTGCAAGCAATCTCAATGGTTACTTCACCAATGTATGCACTAGTAGCTTCTATACAAAACCTAAAAAATAGTCCTAAAAAGCCAAGATTTAGAATGGGTCATCTTCAGTTTATTGGCAATCCTCAAAAATACAATTGTAGGTGAAGTTTAACTAGAGTTAGAGGAGCATACAATGATACAATTGATAATTCACTTTTCAAACACTCAATTGTGTCAAAAAACCCAAATTTTAGTTTGAATGAGTTTGCATCAAATTTTGAACAAACAAGTGAAAGAAATAGGCAAATTATGAAGACTTTGAAAAGTGATGCAGTTTTTGAATGTCAAGGATCTACTAACAGAATATTTCCAACATATGATCGAAACAATGAAATGATGAACTTCATGGCTGTTATGCCCTTGGGTAGAGATAATAATCCACCATAAAATGTAATAAATCATAACAATTTACAAGTTACCAATCTTCAAATGGATTTGTCAAAAGTGAAAAATATTGACAAAATCAATATATCAAAAGAAAGCAACAAAATGGTCTACTCTATACTTTTGAAAGTGGAGAGGGAAAAAAAAAGGCTTACAAAGCAAATAGAAAAGTTATAGGAAAACCTTGATAATGTGAAGGCCAAGGAGAAAGCAACAAACAATAGGTTCAAAGAATTGCAAAACAAAATAAAGAATTCTTCTCCTAAAGAGACAATTGTCCAACAAGAAAAAATGAATGGACAAGTGCAAAATTTGACTAAAGAATTGGATGAGTGTCAAAAAAGAATTCAGAATGAAAAAGCCTCTGTTGCATAGTTGTTCAAGTCTGTGGAGCGTAGTGCACAGGTTAACAATAAATTGAAAACTAACTTGGACTCTACTGTCAAGAAAAATAATAATTTGAAGATTGAATTGGAGAATGAAAAGAAAAAAGAGGAGTCTAAGACAAGGATGATTTATAATTTGCAAAAGGAATTGCAAAATGAGGAGAAAAAAGAGGAGTCTAGTGCAAAAAAAATCCACAATTTGAATAAGCAATTGGAAAATATGAAAAAATAGAGGAATCAACTGCAAAAACAATCCTTGATTTGAAAAAGGAATTGGAGAATGCGAAGAAAACAGAATCTAGTGCTACTACGAGCACTAACACAATCCACCATATGAGGAGGGAATTGGAGAATGCAAAGAAAAAAGAGGAGTTAGCTGCAAAGAAAATCTTTGATTTGACAAAGGAATTGGAGAATGCAAAGAAAGAGGAGTCTACTCAAAGACTCCATGATTCGAAGAAGGAATTGGACAATGCAAAGAAAAAGGAGGAGTCCATTGCAAAGACAATCCATGATTTGAAAAGGGAACTCAAGGATGAGAAGAAAAAAAAGGTAACTAATGCAAATACAATCCAAGATTTGAAGAATAAATTGGAGGATGAGAAGAAGAGCAACTAATTGGCAAGGGCAACTAGAGGAAATACAAAAAAAGAGTGAAAAATAAATTGTCTAAATGAAGAAAAATATGGAGAATGTAATTGCACAAAACAAAATGACCTCTTCTGAAGACCATCATGTGAAGGATACTATAATAAACATGGTTAAACTTATCAAACAAGAAAATTGGGACAAAATAATAAAGAATAGTGATAGTTTGTTTGAATGGCTTGATTTAAATAGAAATCTTAGACTTCTCTTTAAAAATGTAAAAAACTATGTTCATGGTAAAAGATGAATCTTCACCAATTCCTTAAAAAATCTTGCTAACCAAATTTTGAATAAAGTATAGAGATCCAGTGACAAGGAGTTGGCAAACCATGGAATAAACAACCACTTGGATGCCTCTGTAATGACCATTGATGTCTCTCACAATTGTGAACAAGTAATGGAAATAGATGAAGCTCTCAAATCTACTTCCAAAGACTTGATGAAGATGAATCACATCATACTGAACTTGCTAAATTTTGGATTAATAAATTCAGCTAACTCAAACATTAGATTCATTGGAAAAGAAGATTACATGAAAAATTTGCAAGACAACATCAATTCTGATTTAGGCAACTTGCCTGAGGAAACCACTCCAGAAAGAATTGCAAGTTGCATCAACAATGAATGAAGTTATAGATAAATTCTTCGATTCATGTAAAACAATCTCTCTGAAGTATTCATTATTGACGATGTTACAACTATTTAGCTACAACCTCAAACAAATGGAGCTTCCAAATGATGCAGAATATAGCACCCTAAAGAAATTCATTAGAGCTAGGTCATCTTCTCAAACTGTTATTGTTGATGTTAGTGGCAGTCATAGCTGATAGCATTAAGAAGTAACTACTTAGTAAGTGATAGTACTATAATTGTTTTGTTACTTGTTTCTCTTTAATTTCAAATTTTAGATTTAATTTCAACTTTGTTTAATGTTAATTGTTACAGGAATCAAGAGCCAACATATCATGATAGTTGGGCAGCCAGGCACTGGCATACTATTACTACACAAAGCAGATGGAAATTTTTTTCCTACTACTCGAAAAAATTGTACAATTGGCAATGTGATTGTACACACATAATCTATTATGTAGTAATAATCTGATTATATATACAATTACAAACAGACCTACAACTATTGTTGCTCCCTTGTATCTACAAAAGGGAATTTAGGGTGATTTCAATTTGACATCGAATCATTTGCAAAGTGTTGTAATTGTTTGTAATTGTTAAATGTATTATGTTATAGGCTGATTTATAATTATAAATTATAATACAATTTTTTTTTTAAATAGAGCTTATTCTATTAAATGCATTACATTACAATTTCTTTAAAAAACTAGAATCAATGAAAATCTCAACATGTAAGTTTGTAACATCAACATGTTCAAAAAAAAAAAATTAAGCATCCATAAAAGGATAGTGAATGAAGGCTATAAATTGACTTCTACAAACATAATTTATTAGTAGATAGAGCCTTAGATTAGAGCTACTACTATTAGCCTACTACTTGACTCACACAGAAGTTAGAACTTGAGGTTGAGAAGCTGTTATAGTTGCCACTCTTCCTAGACCAACTCAACATCACTATGATCAAAATCCTCCTCATTTATTGCATATAACATTTCATTATTCATTACATTTTCTTTAGATTCACTGTCAACATCAGTATGCATGTCAAAGTCAACATCATCTTTATTGCTTCCAATATTAGGACATGAACCACTACTACCGCCACTGCTACTACCATTGCCACTTGGGTCTAAAATGTTGGCAATCCCTCTTCTTTGACATTGATTTCTCCAAATGCTGAGAGCCCTGTCATAAGGGAAACTATCTACCTCATACCTAGAATTATAAAGCCTCAAACAATTATCCAAATTTTTGTCTAATTTGTTTCTAACCTTTGACTTCAGGAAGTCCTAAGTACTAAAAACTCTCTCATCCTCCACTGAACCCAATATTATTGTCAAACATAAATTGGTAAGCTTGAAATATTCTAGTATTGACTATCTCAACTAATTTCTCTCACCAAGGTTTTTCCAAAGCTTTGTTATCGCTCACTCTTCATTTGGGTTCTCCATAAGATCATATCGTTCCCTCATTATGTTTGCAAGAGAATATGATTGATCTCTTAGTCAAGATTCGTGTAAAATTCCATTTATAGTTAATCCATTGATTACTTTAGGTTTGCAAAAATGTGAATAAAAGTCGTCATCCTTCTTTGAAAATCAGTCAAATAGTTTAGAGACCAATATTGTGGAAAAACAATTGACATTGCTTTGAACAGTTCCTTTGTGAGGAATCTGAATCTAATTTTTGATGAAAGATTATAACAAAATTTCTTGACAGAGTCAAGCATAGAGTCTTTGATCTTCTTGAAATATTCACTTGTAACATGTGAAAGTACCTTCTCTGGTTCTGATTTAACTTCACTTTCTACTTTGTTGGGGTTGGAGTTGGGGTTGATGAAGGCATAGTATTGCATTGGTATGTCAATTTTGCATACCTTGGCATAAACCTCATCATTTGCACCAATATATATAAAAAGTTCCCAAGATTGTTCAAATTTGTGATTTCTATCCACTTTGCAAAATTTGATTCATCTAATGGTAGTAATCGATACAGAGAATCTAGGCTATTACATATCATTTTACCCATCTTATTATATTATGCAATGTACATAGATCTTTGTTAAACCTTTTTGTAATATTTCTCATGTCTTGTAGCATGGGGAGAATAGCTGCTAAAGTTAAGAGTATCTTAACAATAATTAGACTTTAATATAGCTAAGGGAATCTGTCTCACACAGAGTGGATTAGTCCAATCAATGACAGATATTCAAAGATTACTCGATGCGTTGGTCCATCCAAAGAGATCCATCTGGTATCATTGTCTTTAAGAAGCTTCCTCCCATCAATAAGTGCTTGAGAAAAGCATTGAAATTCTCATACTCATTTTGGACTTCGACAAAAGTATTGGTAAATCTCTTTGATTAGAGATTCCACTTTACTTACACAACCAAAATCGCTAACAATTCCAAATTCTAGATTCATTCAATGGGCCATTCAATGAATGGGAATAGCATAGACTGCCTTTATGACCTTGCATAAACAAAGCTCCATCCACTCCAACACACATCGAATTTTTGGCAATCTCCATTTTATCCAAATCTCTACATTCAATTAGAGTACTCTTTAATAAATCATATAAATTTTTAGTTGTCGCACTACAATTCAATTTAGCAACAGATATTAGAAAGGGTTGACAACAAAGATTGTTTACAATATAAACATGCATGCACACCCATGAAGTATTATCAATTATTGTAACTTCATCTAGAGAGAGTGCAATGAAATTCGAGTGTTTTATTTTTTCCTTCATATCTTCTTTTTCAACCTGTGCAAGACATCTAGCCCATTCCCACCAGTTGTTTACTAACCAATGACTGTTCAAATAGTTTCGAAGATTGAAAAAGCACAATAAGGTAGTAATTAAAGGGTACTCCATCATAGGACATCCTCTACTCAAAATATAAAAGACCACACTTAATTGAACTACTTTTCCCATATTTTGCACTTCCATTGCTTTCCCAATAAAATCTTCAATAGAACCTTCTGCTGCAAAATGCTTCTCCCATAATTGTTGGTGTAACTTGTATATTTCAACATTCTTGATATGCAAACAATTGTCCTTTGTTTTCCAAGTTAGCATGGATTTTTCAACTCCATCTATAGTTTTCTTTTTGTAAACTTTATTGACATGTTTTTCTATGGTATCAAGTTTAAGCTACAACTTCTTCTCCTTCTTTGTTATCTCTGTACAAATCTTACATCTGCATTCTACAAGAGGCTCACCATCAATTGGATTGGCCATTGGTTCAATGAACTAGTACTTTTCTTCCCATTCTAACTAAAAATTCATTTTGGATAGATCCCAGTGAGATCGATCTTTATTTGATTCCAATTTTCTTTTCCCCTTTTGTGCATGAACATGATTTATGGAATCACTTTTGGTTTTCTCACCCAACTGGTCTGTTACTGACTCCAACTCTATAATATTAGTTTCTAACTCCCTACTTAGGGAAAGTTCCTCCAAATCATGTTCAAGTTTTTTCTCAATTGAGATATCAGGTTCACCAACTTGAACTTCAATACGATCTGAGTCTCCAACTTGTGATGAATCTCCTTTTTCAATAAGCACTGGAGATCTAACTTGTGAATATTGTAGGTTGCCAAGATTTCCACCACCAAAATATGCCACTATGTTTCTACATTTTGATAATGGTGGCCTCTCTTGGCTTTTAGGGATCCTACTAGAACCCTTGTTACCCCTCTTGTTTGACATTGCAAACTGATAAAGGTTGCAAAAAAAAAAATCAACTTAGTTGTTGAACAAAAGACTCAAATAGTAATGACTCAAAGACTATGACTAGTGACAGTAGGATACTTAGACTACATATAATAACAATAATATGATTCATTCTCCAAAAAATGGTACTACTACTACATTACTACAATCTATGGTACTATCCAATTTAATTCACAAACCTATAGGCTATGTTAGCATGTGAGATGTCTAGTCACCAGTGGACACTGGATAGTAAAACTAAAAATTAACCAGTACCACTATACCAATATGATAATACCACTATCAACATAAAAAAATTAAAAATCACTTGCCTTTTACGAAAACCAGGGTCCACGAGTCAATGGGCAATGCGCTCAGCACTCTGAAACTTTGAGGGCAATAAGAAATGCTAGTCTCCAAACTAGAAAAGAGAAAATCACCAAATTATGTAGAATAATAATATCTTATAGTCCAATCTACGTTGGTGAATTATGCAGGATTAACAAGCAGGAATGTCAAACATAGGTGAAGCAAACCTTCCTATCCAAGCCCACAGTAGCAAACAATTGGCTAAACAAGGTTGGTGGTTGACACATGTCAGGAAAATGGTAGGCAACGCCAACTCAAGGGAAAATTATTTGGTTGTAATAATGGCGAAATAACGTGGGCCAATAAGAAATAAACATGCAAAGGCTGACGAAATGTTTAAAATAAATGTATCCAAAATGTATATTGCATTGGCGATTGGACTGATATTTTTGACCAATCATGTGATAAATAATGGGCGACTACCACAGGCATTGAACCCAAATCTAATAAGTATCTGGCAACGTGGTTGGCCTACGTTGCATGTGCTATTCACCAAATGATGATTGACCCATGAGATGAGATCGCCAAAAGGAAAATATTGGCCACTAAAGTAATCTCTAATGCCCTCGCTATCTTTTGTGTCTGAGAAATCCCAAGAATCATCTGAAACCTCCTCATCCTCATCCACCACCCCTTCACCTCAAGAAACTTTCCAACAAAGTGAGATTTAATGTATAAATATATGAGTAGCATTAGACCATCATGAAGAGAGGGATTGGTAAAAAAATTCTCCCTGGGGCCATTAATACTGAAATTCATAAACAAGTAAAGATAAAAGGGAATTGGCACCTTAGTGTTATGCATGAAATGGTTTAGGAGGTGAAAATGGTACAAACAAACCCTAGAAAATCTACCATCCAATATAACATGGTAAATAATTGCATGCAACACAAACCTCTAGAGCTTCTTAATGCACTTAGGATGGTAGTATGTCTTATCTTCTTGTTTAACAAGGGCATCACTCTCACCTAGCTCTTTAAGAAATTCCTCGATAACCACATCTAAAAATATTTGACCTATATATAATTTTTCGCTCACAATCAAAATACTGGTCACTTTGAAAATGAGTTCCTCAGTAATGGTGAAGTTTTGGCCACCCACATTTAGGGTTCCTTCATTCCATTTCAACAAGAAAAGCTGGTTGACTTGTAGATTCCCACCATAGTGTCTCTCCATGAAAGTAGTCAGACCACCTCTCTCAAGAACTTCCCAAACCTTCATCCTTCTTCTCCATTTATCACAATTTGAAGGTTCCCTTCTCCTACAATAACCCCCCATAATCTTTTTCTTACAATTGTTGAATAGATAATTGAACAAGTCAAAAATCACAATGTCAAGCAGAGATTAAACACAATGTGAAGCAATAGTTCTAATGAACACCCATAAAGCATGCAAAATAATATAAATATAATTAAAAATGTCATCCTTTTTCCTTTTCATACTTCTCAGATTCAACAAAAGGTCACTTCTAATTACTTCCATTTTCTTTAATAATTGATCCTCCTTTCCCATTTATGATATCATAATCAATGCATGAAATGACATAGTTAGGCAAGTTCATACTTCCTTGGCATGTCATCCTTTGATCACCCCTCAACAAAACGTTGAAAATATCATCAAGTACTATGTTTGATTCATGATAAAGATGGGTAACATACATATTTTCCATAGAATTAAGGATATCAATGGTTTATTTAATTATAAATTGTCAATAGTCCAAGAGGGACTAGTTTGGCCCTTAAAACAATTAACAATGTTCAAAGAATCACCCTCCAACTAAATCTTAGAAATACCTTTGTCCTTAGCCAATTTGGTGATTTGAAGAGGGGACATTGCCTCAGCCAAGTAATAACTTAGAAATATTCATCAATATTATTACCTCCCTAATTCTTTTTTTACACTTCATTCTTAACCGTTTGAAAGTATCTTGTAATGTCTTCAACTTCTTCCATTCTTAGATTCACATAGTGATTCTTAGTTTTTAACTCCTTGAATAACATAACCCTGTAGTTTCCCTCATAAATTTATTTCAACTTTATCTAACCTTCATAAGTGGTGCTTAATAAAATAATTTTAGCAAACTTAGTTTTTTGTAAAGCACTTGAAACTAAATACTTAATTTCTCATTCTCCTCATAGGTTGTGGTTTCATCTTGAGTATTGAGACCATTTGAGGGAACACATAATTTGTCTCAACATTCTTCTATATGGACTATATGATTGAGATCATGTGTACGTTAGAGTGGGGTTGCCATTGCACCAAAGGATTGATCCATTAGTGCCCAATACAACCACTTGACTTATAGTATACAAGAGGTGGTTAAGCCCTTGTTAGAAATCTTGAGGGGAGTGCTGAACATTTTTCCAATAATATCCCCCTCAATGTCACCTAAGGGTATGAGGATATGAACCTATGACCAAGCTCTGGTACCACTTGTTAGAGTGGGGTTGTCATTGCACCAAAAGATTGACTTGTTAGAGCCTGATACAAACACTCAACTTATAGTACACATGTGGAAGTTAAGCCCTTGTCACAAATCCTAAGGGGAGTGTTGAACATTTTTCCAATAGTATCCCCTATCATACTCTTTTCATGGGCTATAGTTAGATCCATCAAACATAGGAATGTTTCGTTGTGTACTATTGGGTTTGCCTCAAGTAGTTAAACTCTTCTTTGAGAAATCAAAATTGGATATCAATTATTTAATAGTAAAAAATATTGAGAGGAGGGATGAATCAATTATTCATAAACATTCTCTAAAACATTTTCCATGTTAGTAAAATCACAAACCATTTAAATGATTAATACATACATATCTATATCAAATTTTTGTATGCCAATAACAACATCAAACATTTATAGTATATATTGTTATGAAAGAGAAAAACCACCAACACAAATAATACAATAATTTACATAACCCAATCTATGAAAACCATGGAAAAACTAATTCTTGTGAAATAAGCATCAAAGTAAGAGGACTTTTATAGATGACTCACCATCAATTTTCTCAATGTTGTTTGGCTTACTAATGGTTAGGATAACTACAAAGAAATATAGAAATGACAAACTAAAAATATAAGTAGGATCACTTCCAATATAAATTATCAATTATTCTTATATCTAGTTCTATAGTAAATGAGAATTGAATCCACCACTAAAGTTACTATGACCAACACACTAAAATACAACAATCATGTAATAGTTTGCTACTGATTACATCAATTCACATGATCACCAATATAAAGGTTCTACCTTTTCAAAATTGCATTGACTTAACATATTTCTCACATAGAGGAATCATACATCGATATGAACAACTAAAGTCATCACTCTTCTTATAGTATTTAAAATCATCAATCAAATTAGCCTAAACCAATTTGAAATAGTCCACCCTAAATCATTTCTATAGTGGTGAGCAATGAAATGTGAATGACCTCACTCAATACAACATGCCTCATGCATGCCAACACATTGCACCGTCTCCAATAATTTTGGTTGCAATAGATATAGATAATGCATTACATAGTAACTATTCGGATTGCAACATAAATGTACATACTCCAAATAGGATTGAATTCCATCATACGTTACATAATAAATAGAACCATCACTAAGAATGATAAATAGTAAAATCACATCCCTTGGTAAACACTTCTATCGATATACCACAACTAATGATACACACATCAATTGATACAACAAAATAACCAAATCATAAATGAATCACCTCTAAGCATAAGATATGTTGACATCAATGACAACCATTAATGAAAACATGATGAATAACATTAGCCTCACATTCTAACACAAGTAATTATTATAATTGAGAAGACAAGATTCATTCTTGGAAGCCTTATCTTTGTTCATAACAAGTTGGCATAAAACACTTAGTAATGATACCTATATACAAGCCAAAATGACATTTTAATAAAATCATATTTTGATTAAGTTTATGAAACAATTCAAGATGGTTTTATTTCTTAAAATGCTTCAATGATTGTGATTTGGACCTAAGTTTCAAGCTCATGATCAAATGTTGTTCCAAGATGCCAATTCTCAATTTATCATTCATAATATGACAATAAAATAATTCCCTTTACAAAGACCAATCTCCATATCTTTATGATATTGTGAATGATGATTTAGGATATATGCTCCAATATGCTAATAATATGAAGTTAGTTTCAAGAGTTTCTATTTTATGCGATGTTGTTGTAACTAAATCACATGATGTTGAGGATAGCCCACTTTTTAAACAAAATTTTGAAAAAGATAAATCCAATACTTTGGATATATTGGAGTCTTATTATGTCATGTCAAGATCCATACTTTGTCATGATAAAAATAAAATTTTGATACTTCAAGCTAGTCCTATTAGTTATTGGATTCCTAGATAACCTTGGTATACCTTTTGGTATCATGGCTTGTCTCTTTGATATCTAGAATTGGTATCTTGATAGGGTAAGGATTTTTTTTTAAAATTACATGAATAATTTCCTTTTCTTGGTTGGTAAAATACAAGTTGCTAATAAAATATTTTTGGTACACATTTTTATTATTCTTCATGTTGAATGCCTTCAAAAAAGGGGTATGATAATTTAACTAAAATTATTCATCAATTCCTTTGGTAAAATTTGGATGCTAGAAGGGGTTTTTTAATCCACTTCTTGGAGTCATTGTACTCATTGTACTCATCCTAAATACAAAGGAGGGTTGGGACTAATAGAACCAAAGACACAAGGTTTAAGTTTGGCTACTAAATGGGTTATTAGAGATGCCAAAGGGAATGGACCATGTAGAATATTCATATTAAATCACATTAAAATTATTTTTGTTAAAGATAAATGATACTAGGTACGATGTATTAATAAATTTATTCATGCTCTTTTCTTCTCAATTAAGCCCTCCTTTCCACTTCAATCCATATGGAGAGATTGCCATAATGTTTTTCATCTTTTGAAATGGTGAGGAAGCCTACTTCAACATAGATATAGACTTTCCACTTCATCGATTTGGCGGAACAAATACATCCTTTATCAAGATCAACCTCTTTCCTTAATATTTTCAAAACATTCTTATTATCTATTTAAAAGAGGTATTTGTAATTTTGGGGATCTTTACAACTTTCATATGATGGAATGGTTATTATATCATATGATTAAAGCTCTGTGTGGTCTAAGTAACAATTGTAAAGCATTTTATTACTTTTGTATAATATTTGGTTCATTTAGATTTGATTATAAAATTATGCACTCCTATAGAGCATAATTTTTTTAAAGATTGGTTATACTTGCCTTTTTATCCTCTTCTATGTTTTCTTTTAAAGAAGGTTTATTTTCAACTTCTTCCTTGGATGCATCTAAATGGTAGATTAAACTCCAAATAGAAGTGTATATCTAGTGAAAAAATCTGAACATAAAATTCATCTCAAATTTAGAAGTCAAAAATAAGTTCAGATGCTCAATTGATTGCATTGATCACAATTTTACATTGCGAACTATCCATTTACTTTGCCAATTTTCCATTATGAACATGATGAAATACCTAATGATCCATAATGTTAACAATTTTATATTTTTCCATAAGTAATAAGCCATAAAGCATACATTTTGGAGATATGTGTTTGTGAAACAAATAATGGAATACTATTTTTGATAAATTGCTTATAAATTCTTATTATAAATTAAAATGGGAAAAGGCCCTTATCAAGATCAGTTTGTACACTAATATAATTGTTGAAAATGTAATCCAAGTTAATTTTTTGCATATTTGGAGGACAATGTGTAAGGTTATCTTTGAAATGTGCAATGATCACTAGGAATTTTTTTAAAATGTCTTTACTTTGACATTTTCTATCATCTTATATCTTCTTTTTTTTCAATTATAGACCAAAGCTAAAAATAATTGAAGTTGGACTTTCAAATTCAAAGAATTAAAGATTATACTTCTTATTTCTCGATAAAAATAAAGTCAACATAGGGTAAAATTTATTAGCTCTTTTATAAGACTTGATGTTTTGGACAAATGGACTATTTTTTTTTGTTTTAGTGTGATTTCCATCTTGCTAGTTAGAGGTTAAGAAAGATTGTTGTTTTCACTTGTAATTATCATAGAATAAATACTTTAGTTGCTAGTTAAGCAATATTTTAATATATTTTGTAATAGTTTCTTTTTTTGTGAATTTTTTCACTCTTTTAGTATTTAACTACATTTTATTATTATAATATATGCATTCAATCAATAGTCAAAACTCAAGGAAAACAGACAATGTTGTTAATATAACTCATTTAAACTTGGTCACAAGGATTACAATATGTCTACTAATTATTTATCTTCCAAGTGTAGTAACCCCTTAACTATTGTGTGTAATATTTAGCCACTCATGTAGTATCATTTTAATTATGTATGTATTATCTAGTCATTGAAAGACAATGTCATTTACTTGTTCTACTACTATTTAGTAGATATGCATATGATAATATTTAAAATTTCATTTTGGTTGTAGATGTTTTATTTTGGAAGTCAAAGTAGGAGAAAAAACAATGGTTGAAATTGTATGTATTATATATTTTTACTTATTTTATCTCACTTTGGAGTGGTTATCCTTTTAAGCAATTAAAAGTCGCAAGTGGTGCAATTTTAATAAAGATTTGGGGAACAACATAAGACTTCTTTATTCCCATGTTGAACTTATTGATATAAACTATATCTACTCTATATAGTTACCCATTTTCTTTTACCAAGTCAAATTTACACTTCTAAAAGTAATCTGGACTACTTTTAGACATGTAAAAATGAACCTTGATCTCTTCAAGGATCTCTAATTTTGGACTCCTTTCCCTACTTAAACCTTGTTATCATGTGTTGAATTGATGTATACAATTTTTTATTCAAAACTTAGAAAATTGTACAAGAGCACTAACAACTATTTATTTAAAGCATCACAAGATCTCAATTAGAAGAACACTTCCCATACACATTATAGACACAAAATAATCCTATAATATCAAAACTAATTAATATGCAACTATATAGTTATTTTAGTTCAAATCTACAACTATTTAGTATTTACTTAATATTGTTCAAAGTTGTTAACTCAAAATCTTTATCAAGTTTTGATAAAAATAAGTGACTAATTTGGGCATTTACAATCTTAAGAAAATAAGTTGAGTGTTTAGGTGACGATTCGATAAATAACTTTAAGGTGTGGCAACATTAAACATGCAAAAATTAGCAAATCCATGAGCTTGATTTAGAGATCTATATTTGCATGTGTGATTTTTCAGCTATAGGGAGAGATGTGTAGTCATGTCTTCCAAATGTTGATATTATTGCTCGAAAATACCAACGTCTTTGTAACATTTAATGGGTCACATCAAAACACTTAGTAAGATATTTCAGAATGAACCAAACTTAAATATTGAGAATTTGAATACAATTTCAACATATTTATTATTAAGTGTGCAAGGTTTCTAGTTTAAACTATGTAAAAGGATACACAACTTAAGCCAAAAGCTCATGCACTTGATCTAATGGATTGTGGATTATTAATGACAACTATACATATTTTAAATTCCCAACTTTTATTTAAATAGATTATCTAATATTAATGATGATTATTTAATCTATCCCAAAAATACAAAACATGTAATTCATCAATTACAATATCCACCTTACTACCTTATGTAATTTTCGCATATTATTGAAATTATTTATTCCTGGTTCATTTCTAGCTATACTTGGAGAAGTATGTAGTCACATAAATGACCCCAATAAAGAGTATAGGTCTTATGAATGTTGATTTTTTTGCTTGACAACCTGTTTATTTCAAAATCAATGAATCACATTAGAACACTTGGTAGGTCTAATCCTACAATGAACCGCAATCAAATATTGAGATTTTGAATATTAATTTTAACATTTTTTTAAATCAAGAATATGAGCTTCTAGCTCAAACCATGTAAAATGACACATAGCTTGAGTCATATGCTCATGTAATTAATCTAGCAGGTTGTGGGTTATTAATATCAACTATATTTACTTTTCCAACTCTTGTTCCCAAATTATCTATTATCAATGATGATTGATTGATCTATCCAAAAAAATAAAAAAAGAGATAGTCCATCTATTTACAATATTAACCTTACTCAACTTACCTCATTTTTGCTTATTATTAAAATTAAGTATTCCTATCTGATTTTTTAGTTATAGGGAGAGATGTATAGTCTCATAAATGACCCTAATGAAAGAGAAGTTTTACAAATGTTCATTTTTTAATTTGTCAAGCTTAAACTTTTCAAATTATTGATGAGTCACACTAGAACACTCCATATAATTTTATCCTACAATAAGCCAAATGCTTAAAATCTATCTAATTAATAAATAAATAATTACAATAATTTAAAAACCATGAAATCATAAATATCAAATTGAATTTAAACTCTCTTCTAAAAACTATATCTTTTGGTGAGTCATATCTGATAAACAAGAATACTTTTAAACGTGTCCAAAACATAAGCTTCATTCCATTCAATCATCAAAGCCTAGTTTTGGGCCCTTAGCATTAGACCCACTATGATTCCATCAAAGGACCTATGCTCTATGTTAACCATTATAGTGCTTTGTGGTGGAATATATGCTATAAGATAATAACATATAAGATGATGTGGATGCCATGAAAAAGATTTATCATATGAAACATTTATATGTACAAGCACACTCTTTTTTGTCTACATGTAAAACCTTTTGTGGTTGAGAGGATCTCAATCTATAATATAAATCATATATTCTTATTCTTGTACTACACTTGTTACTTGATTTTGTGAACATTATAAAAAAAACAATATATATATTTTTTATCTTTAAGAAAACATTCTATAGTGTCCAAAAGGAGGAAAATACCCTCCACAAATGATTTAGTTTTTAATCTTTTGGCATCCACATATATCTTCTCATCTAAAGTCCCAATGATAGGACATATCATGGAGGGTTTTTATTTTATTATTATATTTCCAAATAAATCCTTATTGTTGGGTGGCACATCTCTATCTTAAAAATGTTGTGTCTTTTCTCTTCTTGTCTTTTGTTAGAGTAAGCTAAAAGGTCCATGCCATGCACGTCCATTAAAAGGAATTCAGGCTAATAGTTAGTGGGGTCCCTTGAATGATGGATGCCACGCTAGAGAAGCATCTATTTATTTTATTTTATGTTTCTATTAAAGGGGAGGCAATGTGACTTTTTACTAGGTGGTTTATACTACTTGGTTTGACAAAGCACTTGGTTTGTGGAATAAATATTGTTATAAGTGGGTATGTTGGTCTCATTGTCTCTTGGGGACACTTGTCACGTTTATGCTTATAATTTTTCATTTTTAAGAAGTTAAATAGTTTAATTAAATATAATATGATTAATTTAAAGTTCTAACAAGTACAAATATTTTTTATTTGAAATTATAAACTGATGTGATTACAAATGACTTGATAATAAGAACATTGTAAATTTTGAAAAGTAATTTTTTTGATACTAGATTATTTATTATTCATCTTATTATTATATTTAAATTAATCATTTTGTGAGCCTAGATTATTTATTATTTATTTTTAGATTAATTATTGTTATGTGTTAATTTCGAGTAGATTCGAACCCAAGACCTCTTTGATATGAGGCTCACAATTTACCAATGCGTTGTAAGCTCTTGCCTTTGAAAAGTAAAATTCAAAATTAATATGAGATTAATAATATAATTGATTTATAAAACTTAAATAATTTTTTTTGTGTGAATCTTAAAATCTTATTTGGCAGATATTTTAGATGTGGTAAAATGGTCATTTTCCCCCTTTGCTTCTTATTCGCATCTATAAAGTTGATTCACACACCCATGAAACTAATATCGCACATGAAATCACCCACGTGTGAGTTGGTAAGGAATGGATTATTATAATATATGTACCTTAGCTTGTTATACTCATCTATGAGGTGAGGTGATGTCTATGAATATTATTTGGAACTTGTTGGGAAAATACGTATTCTCCTTTAAACAAGCCTCTATGGAAGGTGGTCTAATGGCTTTAAAGAAATGACAAAAAATAGTAAGAAATCATGTAATAAATTTAAGATAATGATGCAATTTGACAATGCAATTGGAGTACTTAATCATGTATAATAATATACGATTAGATAATATCATTCTCTATATATTTCTTTGTAGTTGCATGATATTAGAATGATAAGGAGTGCACTAAAACACAAGAAGATAAATGTTTTTCAAATTAACTGAAAAGAATAGTGAAAAGGGGTTTCAAATTGAATGTTGAATTTTTGAAGTTTGAGGTTGAGATTCATGCTTGTATAATTGAGTTGGGTCAATTCCACGCCCATAGATTTTCTCTAAGTTGGTAAGCGAGATACCTAAGAGATAAATTTTTTTCCAAGAGATAAGTATACAAACTCTTGTTGAAGTTGTTGGAAAACATGCAAAGAAAATAAAATGGTAGGTGTGAAACCCCATGTGCAAACCCATGACAAATTAATCTAACTATATACTAAGTGGTAACAATTTTTTTCTTAAAAATTGAACACATATTAACAATACAAATGCAAAAGAAAGTACAAAGATAAGTTAAGATAACATCATTAACATATGATGAGACAATACACTAATGTACACAAACTTAGTTAACAATCCCAAGGGTTCTGAGACATAGTTACGTATACGTTAACTAATATACTAAGAACAATCCATAATATAATCACATGATATGTCTTATGTTCATTTTAGAATTTAAAATTAAAAAATATGGACTAGTTCTTTCTTGACTATAACGAAAAGACCATGAATCCTAATTAAACTAATCTACATATTGATTTAAAGCAATACAGTACATTCATTGTAACAATGTTAACTAATATATTAAGAACAATCTATAATATAATCACATGATATGTCTTATGTTCATTTTAGAATTAAAAATTAAAAAAATATGGACTAGTTCTTTCTTGACTATAATGAAAAGAACATGAATCCTAATTTAACTAATCTACATATTGATTTAAAGCAATATAGTACATTCATTGTAACAGTGTTAACTAATATATTAAGAACAATCCATAATATAATCACATGATATGTCTTATGTTCATTTTAGAATTTAAAATTAAAAAATATGGACTAGTTCTTTCTTGACTATAATGAAAAGAACATGAATCCTAATTAAACTAATTTACATATTGATTTAAAGCAATATAGTACATTCATTGTAACAGTGTAAAAAATGGTACAATTAATAAGATACAATTGATACATCATGACACATACATAGTACACCTTCTACTGCAAGTTTTGTTAACTAGGATGAATAATTGAGTGGGGGGTGAATTAGTTATTCCCACACACTTCATAAAATTTTGGATATGTCAATTAATACCTAATTAATAACAACCACCACTTAAGATCTATCGCTTATAGAATAGTAACTCACAAATGTAAAGATAAGCATGAACACACAAAAACACCAACATAATCAACACTGAGATTTGTGTGGAAAGCCCAAAGTGGGTTAAACCAAGTGGCTAATTCTTATGAAATGAAAATATTGGTTAAGGTGATTTTGTACAACAAAGATAAATACTTAAAAAGCTCATTGCGATATGACAAAGGGTTGATTCAGTAGGCTAATTGCTAGGATGACCACACCTCGCAAATACAAAAAGCTTACTATTAATAGAATAAGACTTATTGATGAAGGGTGCTCCCCTCAATATCAAAAAAACACAATAGAAATAGCGAAACAATAGAAATTTGAGAGAACAAAATATGGGCTTCTTATTATCTCCACAAGTGTGGAATTGTACAATTCAAAATTACAATATGCAAACCCACATGGGTGCCTTCCTTATATAGGGATTTTCATCACTGAGGAAGGTTCTAGACAATAAGCCCTAGCTCTTGAGGCTGACTAACCTCATATTATAATATTTATTATACTTTATTACCTATAACCAACTCAAGAATATTTACAAATTACATTTTTGAATGGCCCAATTTTAGAGACCATAACTAACAAACCATTGACCTGATTAGCTAGTATAAAATGACAATTTCTATTCTACAATAGTTGACTGCAAAGGAACCCATTAATCAAATTTTCACATAATTTTAGAGCCATTTAGGTCTTCATTGTTGAGCCTAAAGTTTAGGTAGCCAAAATTCATACTAAAAATCTGCAATAACTAGACTAATACATATGATATGACAATGAAACTCATCTGGAAAGTTGATATATCTAAGATGAACCTTCATATATGAAACTAGAGCAATCTAAGGTTATAAAACCAACTTACTAAAATTAGAAAGCTTCCACAAATAGAAACTCTACTAGAATATCCCTTATTGAAAACACAAATTTTGAAATATAAATATTTTCTGGTGATGCAAGATTGCCCTTACACCTAGGATGCTCTTGCATTAGACACCCGGGGTAATCTGAGAAGTCACCATGTCATTTCTTAGGTAGTTGGAGGAAAACCAAGATGCTCAACCTCCTCCCTTGCTAGCCATGATAAATCCTCCACTAGCCTCCCTTTCTAGTTGACCAAATACTCTTCATATGTTTTGTTCCTTGTGCTTCTTCCAAGATGACTATCTAATATCTCCTCATTCTCCTTTGTAACTAAAGTAGTTGCTAGAATAATCCACTGTGATTTTGTGACCTCATCTTCACTACCTCCATAATATTCTGTCAAATCTAAAATGTTGAATACAGGTGAAATATTCAGTTCAACAAGTAATACTATTTCATAGGAATTTCTAGAATCATGCTTTTTTAGTATCTTGTATGGTCCAAACTTCTTCATTTTCAGCTTATTATACATACCCACTAGAAAATGCTCTTTCTTCAAATGAGCCATGACTTCATCCCTAGCCTAAAATTCCTTATACCTACTTTTCTCATCCACCTTAGCATTGTACTATGTTTTCATCCTTGTGATGTTTTTCCTTGCCTCCTCACATGGATGTTCTTCAAATGTTCAACAAAATCATCCACTTCAACACTACTTATCTCTCCTTTATCCAACTTCCTCAACTCAGAAGAATTTTTGGGATTTCTCCCATATACAATATGGAATGGTGATTCACCAGTACTTATGTTGACAAAATTATTGCATGCAAATTTTTCCTATGGTAAAATAAAATCCCAGTCTTTTGGTTTGTCTCCAACTAAACATCTTAGCAAGTTCCCCAAATTTTGATTCATAACTTTTATTTCTCCATTAATCTGTGGATGATGTAATGAACTAAAATTCAAATTTCTCTTCCATAATGTATGCCAAAAATACCCAACAAACTTGGTATCTTGATCAAGAAATATGCTCTTTAGAAGACCATGTAGTCTCACTACTTCTTTGAAAAACAACTATGCCACATGAACAACATCACTAATCTTCTTGTAGGAATGAAATGTGCCATCTTGAAAATCTATCAAGCACCACAAAAATATAACCATGCCCTTTCTAAGTCCTTGGTAAACCAAGAATGAAATCCATGATAACATCCTCCCACAACTTCTTTGGTATAGTTAATGGCTGATACAACCTCACATTCAACTTCACTCCTTTTTCCATCTAGAATACTCTACAACTCTATACAAAATTCTTAATATCTTGCTACAACTGTGGCCAATAGTAATTCTCAACAACTAAAGAAATGACTTTATTTCTACCAAAAAGTCTAGCTAATCATCATCCACTATGCTTCTCCTTGATGAGATTCCCTCTCATGGGACTTCTTGGAATGCACAAATGACTTTCTTTGAACATCATATTAGCCTAGATTAAGAAATCCAAAAACTTTGTCCTATCAAGTGTAATGGGTTTTGTACAAGCTTTTTAGGCTTCACCAAAATCAGAATTCTCTGGATACAAATTCTTGAGTTTCTTGAACCTAATCCCTCAATCTACATCTTTGTCACCAAAATGTGTCTCCTACTAAGAGCATCTACATCTCTTTCCTGTGTTTCAAAACAAATGTATAACTCTGCAAAAACTCAACCCATTTTAAATTCCTTTGGTTTATTTTTCCCTGACTATTCAAAGCTTGATGACCGATATAAAAAATAAACCCCTTAGGTAGAAGATAGTATCTCCACTTCTTGAATGCCTAAACTATCACATAAAATTATTGATCATTATCAAAATGTTTTCTGTTATAATCATTCAACATCTCACTTAAATAAGAAACAAATCTATCTTCTTGTCTCAAAAAAATTCCTATTGCAATACCACTAGCATCATAGTCTACTTGAAATACCTTATTAAAACCTAGAAGTGCTAAAATAGGTTTTGTTTTAGCTTTCTATTTTTTTTAAAATTGAAACTCTTATCTTCTCCATAAGTCAACTTAAATTATTTCCTATCCCCTCTCATTGTTTCAGTCAAGGGTCCACGAATATTACTACAACCTTTGATAAGATTTCTATAAAAACTATCCAAACTCTGAGAAGATCTAACTTCCATAACACTCCTTGGATTAGGCCATTCAAGGATAGCTTTCACTTTCCCAAGGTCCATTTTTAGACCTTTTGTTGAAAATAAAAATCCCATGTACTTTAACTCCTTCACAAAACTACACTTCTTTAGGTTAATTAGCAACTTTTCTTCCATCAAATTATCAAAGACCTTATGAATATGCATCATATGCTCCTCCAAAGTATTACTAAAGATCAAAATATCATCTAGGTAAAAAATGGAAAACTAATCCAAAAATTTCTTCAGTACCTCATTCATGAGCTGCATGAAAGTACTCGGTGCATTGGTTAGCCCAAAAGTCACAACTAAACACCTATAAGATCCTTCCCTTTTATTGAAGGTAGTCTTCCATTTATCTCCTTCTATGATCCGAATATGATGTTATCCACTCTTTAGATCCATCTTGGTGAAATATAGAGCTCCACTTAAATCGTCCATAATATCATCCATCCATGGAAATGAAAATTTGTACTTGATTGCAATCTTGTTGATAGCTCAAGAATGTGTACACATCTTCCATTCTTCATTCTTCTTTGGTGCTAATATTTTTGGTATAACATATTGACTCAAACTCTCTCGAATCAACCCATTCTACAAAAAATCATGCTCTTGTGTGTTCAACTCTTCACTTTCTAATGATGTCATCTGTATGCTTCCTTGTTTGCAAAACTGACTCTTGGAATCAATTCCATCTAGTGAGTGATCTTCCTCATTGGTTGTAATCCATTAGGCACATTATCATATATATCATTTGGAAATTCTTCCAACAAATCTATAAATTTTATAGGTACATCTTCTACTTATTCTTTACTATCCTTTGGAATTATAGAAAAATACATATGCTCATGTCACATACCCTCTAGGAACTTCTTTCCATCAACAAAACATATTTTGGTATAACTACATATCTTTTCTTCTTTATCCTTCAATGGATTTAACTTATGTTTCACTCCATCCTTTGTCAAAGTGTATGTATTCACATGACCACCATGCACAATATGCATGTGAAACTGCTATGGCCTACCCAAAAATATATGACATATGTTCATAGGCATGATATCAAAAGTATCTCATCTAGGTATCTTCCAATCTTGAACTTCACTAGGCATTATTCATTGACCATGACCTTGTGGTCATCTTTCACCTAGGCAATGTGGTATGGATGCAAGTGTTTCTTCATCTTAAGCTTCAACTTTATGACCATCCTTTTTGACACCAAGCTATTAGTGCTTCCACCATCAATGATCACATCACAACACTTATCTTCACAATTGTACCTAGTGAAAAACAAGCTCCTCCTTTAATCATGTTCATTCTCACCACTTAGCAAGAATCTTCTATTAACTAGGACTTCTCCTCTTTTAGCATCTTCACAATGCGATGATTCTACATCTTCATCAACATGCACAACTTTGGCCTAACCTTTGGTTGTCCTATCTATCTTTCCTTGGCATTATGGACACTCAAATTCCCTATGCCCATCTTCCCCATAGTAAAAATAGGTTCCACAAAAATCTCTTCTACCATATCGTTTCCCTCTCCCTCTTCCTCTCTGATCTCTATTATTCTAATCATGGAAATAATTGAAAATTTTCCCCCTTTGATTTTAACCGCTACTTCTACGCTCATCCTTCTTCTTCTAGTCTTCATTTTGGCCTCCATAAGACCATCTACTAGATCTTTCACTGAGACCTCTTCCACTTTTCTTTTTCTCAAACTTCTTGTTTATCTTTTCCTCAACTCTTAGGGAAAATTGGTATGCCTCTTTAATACTATTAATTTGGACAAGACTCGATTCCTTTTGAATTCTTGGCCTTAACCCATTAGGATAATGGGTAACTTTCTCCTTGTCATCTTCTACATGGCATATTCTAATGAGAAATCAATAGAAGTTTTATATACCCTTAAAAAAATCTTCCTAGAAAATAAAGATCATAATCCATGGGAACAAATTTCCTCTTTAATTTAGCTATCATCCAATCCCATCTTGTAATTTTTTCCTTCACAATTCTATTTCGCTCAAATTGAATCTCCTGCCACTAGATCTTCACATTACCTTTCTATTTTTCCTTCACAAATTTGACCCTGTCACGATCCTCAATATCTTCGTACAAAAAATATTCTTATAATTTATTGATCTAATTGATCAATTTCTTCAGGTTAAGATTTCCTAAAAATGTGGGAACCTCAAACTTAGGTCTTTTTCCAATCTTGGAAATGGGCCTAAAAAGCCTTTTCTCTTCTAGATTTAGAACTTCGTCTTCTCCTTCTTGATCAATATTTCCTTCTTCTTCTCTTTCATAATCACTTTCATCTCTTATGACAAGGTTCATCCATTTGTGCACTTTTTTCTTGCAATGCTTGTAGTTATCTCTAGAGGGCTTTAAAACCCTTAGTGTAACACCTCAGGCTCTTCCACCACATTCCCTTAATGAAGACATTTTTGTGCATTCACTGAAGCCCTAGTGCAAATTGCCTCACAATCGACAATTTGTCTACACATGTAATAATCTTGGTATAAACTACCTCAGTCAATGATTTATCTACACAATCAAGAACTTCTACTCTAATTCAACTTGATGAAGGGTGATCCCCTTAATACCAAAAACGCATAATAGAAACAAAGAAATAATTTTTTTTGAAAGAAAAAAATATGAGATTCTTATTATATCCACAAGTATGGAATTATAATATAAAAATCCACATGGATTCCTTCCTCACAATAGTTTATAAGGAAGAGCTATGACTATCACCCAGAAGTACCCTAGACAACCTATGAGCCTTCCTTAAATAGGCACTTTCACCACCTAAGAAGGTTCTAGACAATAAGCCATAAATCTTGAAGATGACCAACCTCATATTATATTATTTTTTACACTTTATTATATAGAATTGACTCAAGCCAATTTACAAATTACATTTTAGATGACCCACCACTAGAGACCACAACTGAAGAATTGTTGACGCAATTGGATATTATAACCCCTTTTCAGAAATGAAAACTCCTATTCTAAAGTGGCTAATAGTGGAAATACCCATCAGTCAAGGTTTGACCTCATTTGAGAGCCATTTAGGGCTTCATCACTAAGCCTAAAGTTTTGATAGCCAAAATTCATACAAAAAATCTGCAATAACTACAGTAATACATATGACATGGAAATGAAACTCATGTAGCTAGTTGATATATCTAAGATGAACCTTCAAATATGAAATCAAAGTAATATGAGATCACAAGACCAACTTACTAAAATTAGCAAGTTTCCACTAATAACATCCCTAAACTGGAATAACCCTTATTGAAAACACAAAATTGGAAATATAATTTTTTTTGGGTGATACAAGATTTTCTTTACACCTTCCTCCATCAGTTATTACCAACAAGCTTATAGACAATACATGAAAGATGAATTATGAACTACCATAGAATAATTTTTTCAAGCCTCTACAATTCTATTTTACAACTATTTGTGAATCCTCAAATCAAACAACTAGGTACGCTTACACTACCACCACATGTAGTTTACATAAAAGTAACAAGATCAAATAAACAACCTTGAATTGACAAACTTTCATGCATCCATATTTAGATGATATTCTATATATAATAGATACATACCAAAAATATATTGGCTAAATAGATTTGATATAGGACACCACCTCAAAAAATGCAATGATCCTAGAGAAAATAAAAATGTCACCAATGTCATTGGTACTAATAATTGTGTATATAAAAAGTGCCACCCTTATCTAAGATATTCTATCCAAGGGATCCAATGGATTAGAAACCTTAAATGACAACTTAGAGTTTCCTATATATGATGTGCAAGAGCTTTGAGATGGTGGCTCTCAAATGAGCCTTGTTAAAGTAACCCTTGCAAGGTGCACCATATAATGGAAGATTCAAATAGTAGATGTAAGAATGTCAATATCCAAGAATCAACATGAGTGAAATGCAATTATAAGTAATCTAAATGAAATTCAAGATGCAATATCTAATCTAATAGTATGAAGAGCTACAATACCGCCTAATTAATCTATGTAAGCTAACCTAGAACATAAAAGAAAGACTAAGCTAAATGCAAATGAAAGAATGCAAGTGAAAGATGAGCGCAAAATGAGTGCTCATGTGCTCCAAAATCACCAAGAGAACATGCACTATAAAAATAGCATAAGTGTGTAAGAGATGAGAGTGAGGAGAGAGCTTTATTTTAAAGAGAAATGGATGATAGAGATTAAGTGGAAAAATCAAGGACGGAGAATGAGTCTCATTTTGACTTTGTGTACAAGAATCTCTAAGAGGCAAAATCAATAGTTATGATTAAGAGGCAAAAGATGTGTGGAGGAGAATTAATTTTTTTTTTTTTTTTTAAAGATTCCTCTTACATAGAAATGTGTGCATTCAAGTGTAGATAAAAATTTCTTTTCTTTTTATTTTTAAAATAAGAAAATGCCTTTTCATGTTCACCCTTAGGATAACTGGGATTTTGAGGACTTTATTTAATTAAAAGGTAGCAATTTATTTCAATTAAATAAAGAGACTTATTTTAAGGTGGTCAAACCATATTTTATAATCAAATAAATAGTAAAGTGATGATTTGATCAAGGATAAAAAATAGATAAATTAAGAAAAAATGCTACAAAGGGGCCTTATAGTCCAGATGACCATTTTGGATGATTATATTTTCCCCTCTTTGACTAATGTGTGATTATTCTGGGAGCACGTTATGTCAAATAATGAATTGGTCAAGCTGACAGATAGATCCAACTTCAAACAATACAACACAGAGAGATAGCTAATCCTGAATGCATAGTTGATAAGTAGCAAGAATCCACATTATGAGAGTAGATCTAGAGAACATGGAAAGGTCAAGAATATGCCCTAGATAGATAGACAAATCAAGAGAAAATTGAAAGGTTAAGCATATTCTCCTGATAAATAAATAGATCAAGAGCAAATAGAAAGGTCAAATATATGCACCTGAGAAAAAAATAGATACATCAGAATCAATTTATAGTGATTAAAAATAAATACTAACATATTCTTCCCCCCTTAGGATCAAAATAGAAATCAAGAAGAGGAAATGCAAAAATGGGATGGATTTGATCAAATCAAGATAAGATATATTCCATAATGACAAAGAATCGATTAAGAACAAAAAGTGACCTCCAAGTAGTGAGACTATGCCATAGTTTGACTAAGATTGACCAAGAAAGACAAAGCATGACAATTAGGTCAAAATAAGAAGAAAGGTAAAATGAAATGAGATAGACTGAATAAAAAGAGTATAAATGATGATTGATTTAGAAAGACTCAAAGATAAAGCCTCAAAAAGTCAGTCAACTATGAAGAAGAACATAAAATTTTAAAATATGATTTTGACCATCAAGATGAATCCAAAATTTGATTTTGATCCCAAAAATGAATCTAGGGCTTTTAAATTAGGTAAGGGTGCAATTTTCATAGAAATTTGAGGAGTTCAAAAATTAGGCCAAAAGGGTATATAAGGGGCCCAAAAAGGTAGATAGATGGGATGATAAGATTAACCCCTTGTGGTGATAGGAAAAAAAGAATTGATCAGAAGAAAAGATCAAGAGAAGATAAAGACATGATCAAGAAGAATAAAAGAGATGAATTTAGTTGACTAAAATGTCTATGAAAGATAAAGAAGACTCTCTCGACACTCAAATGGAAAACTAAGCTAGAATGACCCTAAAATGTAGGCTAGTGTACAAAGTGCACTTATAAGAGTTATTTAAGTGGGTCTTAGTTTTTATCACTAAACTTTATTAGGGAAATTAGTAGATCATACAATCATCACTAGTGGGAACTATGGATATATGACTATGATCTATATTATATAGGAATGTGGGAACCCAACCTATGCATCAAAGACATAAAGGTCAAGATGTTGGTACAATTAAACTCCCTAATTTTAATATAGAACGATTATGCTCACTTCAAGACATAAAATTTTAAGATTTCCATAAGCAAAATCTTGCAAAAAAAAAGCAAGTATATAATTTAGAAGATCCTAAGTGTCAATTTGGTCAAGCAAGAAAATGCTCAAGACACCTAGGACCTACAAAGTACACCCACAAATAGAAATCAAAGGAAAATATACCCCATGCCCCCAATACTCTAGTTTATGACATCTTTGAGAGACTATTAGGGAAGGAACACTCAAAAATGAAATCATCGTAGACAAAAAACAAAGAAAATAAGCCAACAAGCCTCAAACAATTTTTAGTTGAAGTGTGTATGTGTCAAACTCACATGATAGTCTTCCTAGGACTTAAGTTTGCTAGTGAGACATATTGCAACATCTTAAACTGTAGCCAAAGTGTTTGATAAGTGTTGAGAAACACTTGATGTCAAGGGGAGTGTTGAAAAAAACCATTTAGATAATTTCCAAAGAAACACCAACACAACAAGAATACCCTGTAAGCTATACATTTTGTGCCCCCTAGATCTAGACAAGGATCCATTCTAAGATAGGCAAGGCAGAGACATTAGATGAATGGTTCAAAGTGCAAATTGAGATGTTGATAGACATAAGTTTAAGTGATGCAAGGAAATATTAGAGGGATAAGATGGAATAAACTTAACTTAAACCTACTAACACCCTTGCTAAGAGTTGTACACAAAATCTTTACTCAAAAAAATCAATAGGGAACATAAAGTCATATGCAATAGATCAATAGTGTAATTATCTAACTTCACATGTAAAAAAATAATATGCCTGACTATCAAGCCTTCTAGATTATAACCATATACAAGTAAAATTACAAAATTAGAGTCTAAGATTGCATGATCTATCTTATTTTCTCTAAGATGATCATTTCCTATATCTAACTAAGATTCATTTATAGCCATCTAAGCCACAAGTCAGCTACTCAAACATTTAATTACATTATAGGTACAATATTGGAAGAGTAAAACAAAACCCAAGAAAAGGGAAGCATAAGATCATGCACACTTAGGAAAAGGTCCAAAAATAAGTTAGGAGTCGGCTCACAACTACAAAAGATGCCATGTCAGTATCAAAAATTGCACCAATAGTAGAAAAATGCCTCGCTAGATGAAAACTGCAAGAAACAAAAACCACAAAGAATGAAACAGAACTCAAAGAATATAAAACATCAAAAAACATGTACTTGGGACAAGGATCTAGTATAGTTCATCAACATGATACCAACTATGCACAACATGAAACTAAAGGTAGCAATGACTACTTCATGAACAATAGAATAGTACATAAAGCAAGAAATATTATTGGTTAATGCTAGTTTTCTTAAAGACCCAAGATGCTCCTATATCAGATACCTAGGGTTAATAAAGAACTGATGCCCACATCAAAAATTCTTGATATTCTTAATTGAATCATAAAGATCTAACTCAACTTGTGTAATCCATGAATTGTCTTCAACTAGTTTGACTATCCACTAAACTAGGTATTTTATGTAATCTTTTCCTCTAGTACTTTTTCTTATTCTTCTATTCAATATTCTCTCAATGCTATTTGTCTTCTTCTTAGGATAATTTAGGTTACATTTCAATTCATCATCTAATTCAAAGTACTCAATGATATCTATAATATTGAATATTATAGGTAAAATATCCATATCTTCTATTAATTCAACTTTAAAAGAATTTCCATAGTCAAACTTCCTAAAAATCTTATAAGGACCAAACTTCTTCTTTTTTAGCTTATTGTAGGTACCAACTATAAATTTTCTTTTCTTCAAATGAATGATAACCTTATCTCCAACCTAAAAAATATTTATGTATGTTCCTTTATCTTCTCTTTGTTTATATTCTAGAATACTATCCTTCAAATTCATTTTAAATTCCTCATGCAAAGTTTTCATAAAATCTACAAATTCCTCAGCTTCAACACTTCTTCTTATCTCAAGGTTTAGATCTCTTTATTCAATAGTTTCCTTAGGATTCATTGTAGTAACAATCTCAAAAGGTGTCTTCTTAGTGCTTCTATTCACACACTTGTTATATGCAAACTCTGATTGTTCCAAAACCAAATCCCAATTACCAGGCTTATCTCAAAGAAAACATCTCAACAAGTTACCCAAACTTCTATTTAAAACCTCAGTTTGTCCATCTATTTGTGGATGAAATGCAGGACTAAACCTCAACTCTATATTTAGCTTCTTCTAAAGTGTCCTCCAAAAATAACTAGGAAATTTAGTATCTCTTTCTAAAAGAATAGTCCTAGGAAAACCATGCAATCTAACGACTTCCTTAAAAAAAAAATTTAGCCACATGTACTATATTAGATGTCTTCTTACAAGGTATGAAATGAGCCATCTTTAAAATATTTCAACCACTACCAAAACATAATCATTACCTCTTTGAGTTCTAGGAAAACTAAGAACAAATCTCATGTTGATATCTTCCCAAGGCTTATTAGGTATGGGAAATGGTGAATACAATCCCACATTCTAACTAGTTCCTTTTGTTGTTTGAAAAATTTTGCTATTTCTTAACAATCTCTACACATCCTTATAAATATGAGGCCAATAATACTTGTCTAAAATTAACTTTATTGTCTTATCAATCCCAAAGTGTCCAACAAGTCCACCACTATGATTCTCCTTCATGATGTTATCTCACATAGATCCTCCTAGGTATGCACAACTAAATTCCTTTCAATGATATATCTTCCTAAATGTAACAATCGATCCACTTATCTCTCACCATATTTTCTTTACAAGCTCTCCAAGGTTTTGAAAATCATAATCAATTTCATACAAGTAGTTCAAATCATCAAAACCAAGTACCTCAACTCTCATCTCTATCAACAAATTCCTTCTTCGACTCAAAGCATCAACAATTTTATTTGATTATCCAATCTTATGATTTAATGAAAAATAAAAATTCTACAAATACTCAACCCACTTCACATGTCTCTAATTCATCTTATTCTAACTTCCCAAATACTACAAAGCTTTATGATTAGTGTATAATACAGAATATTTAGGCATCAAATAATGTCTCTATTTCTTTAGAGCTTGAACAATAACATAGAATTCTTGATCATAAACTGAATATTTTCTCTTAGCATCATTCAAATTATCACTAAAGAAAGCTACAAGTATTCCTTCTTGACTTAAAAAAACTCCACTAGAACTTCCACTAGCATCACATTCAAATTGAAAAAAATTAATGAAACCAAGAAAAGCAAGTGTAGGTAATTCTGCAATCTTTTGTTTTAATATTTCCAAACTCTTTTGTGCTCCATATGTCCACTTGAAATCATTTTCATCCCATCTCATAATCTCATTCATAGAATTAAAAATAGAATCAAAATTTCTAACAAACTTCTTATAAAAACTTTCCAATCTCAGGTGTAGGCCAATCAAGAATAGCTTTTACCTTTTCAGGATCCATCTTCAATCCACTAGCTGAAATTACAAAACCAAGATACACAATATCTTCCTTCATGAATGAACATTTATTCAAGTTAATGAACAACTTTTTCCTCCTTCAATATTTGTAATACTTGTCTGATATGCTCAAGGTGTTCATCTTTAGTCTTACTAAATATCAGAATGTCATCAAGATATACAGTCACAAACTTACTCAAGAATTTGTTAAGAAATTCATTCATCGACCTCATAACAGTACTATGCATGTTAGTTAAACCAAAAGGCTTAACCAACCACTCATACAAACTCTCATTAGGCTTTAAAGTAGTTTTCCATTCATCTCCTCTAATTTTGATTTGATAATAGCCATTTTTCAAATCAATCTTTGTAAAATACTTTGCTCCACTCAAATAATCCATTATGTTATCCATCCTAGGAAAAGGAAATCTATACTTCAATAATATCTTATTTATATCTCTAGAGTCAATGCACATTCTCTATTCTCCATGCTTCTTAGGTGCCAATATAGTAGGTACTACACAAGGACTTAAACTTTCTCTAACTAGGCCCTTCTCAAGAAATGCTTGCACTTGTCTATTCAAATTAGCATTTTTCATAGGTTTCAATCTATGTGGTGCTTTATTAGGGATACTAGCTCCTAGTATCAAATCCATTCATTGAATAATAATTCTCACAAGAGGTAAAACAAACAATGTCTTGAAACTTCACCAAAAAAAATTCAATCTTAGGTGCATATTCTAGTTCATCATGTTTCTCAGTCTTTTAGGAATCAAAGCAACACAAACATTTTCTTTGTTCACATATTTAGCAAATTTATTACCGTAAAAAAACATACTCTGACTATGGTACAATAATTCTCCTCAAGTTTTTCTACCAAAGGCAACAATACTTGTTTCTTTCCATTAACCCAAGTAGTATACTTGTAAGAATTTGCCTTAGGACAGAATAACACCAAGATCAAGAAGCTCAAACACTAGCACAATATGGACCAATAATGGATGATCAGAATAACAATAATGAGAATATCATATGTGTACATACACACTAGAAGTGCCTGTATATAAAGGCCTCAAGACTAACTAGGAGTTAGCAAAGTGATCTAAGCCTCACAACTAAGCACATGTCCACCAAGAGTGGATTATCCTCCATTAAGCACAGAAGTTAGTGCGATGATGAGAGGATAAGAATATCAAGGTGTATGTCATAAAGAGATTTTGTAGAAACCATGTGCTTAGTTAGAGTGCAAACAACTGTGTTTTCTACATGACAACTCAGATGATTATGCAAACTCCTATGTTGTCAAGAAGACAACTCATCTAACTATGCATACTCCTAGGTGTCTATATGATAATGTATTTAACCTAAGTAAACTTAAGTAAAGTGTTATAATAATTAATTATTTACACTAACAATACTGATTCAATCTACCATCATGAAAATCTTGTCTATCATACTTCCAAGGTCTACCTATAAGAATATAACAACAATCCATAAGCATGATATCACACAAGACTTCATCATGATAATTCCCAATTTTGAATTTAACAAGGAAATGTTCACTTACAAGTAATTTTTCCTCCCTTTAGATCCAATAAGCATGGTAAGGTCTAGGATGTCTCAATCTGTGCAACTACAATTTGTTAACCAGCTCCTCAAATGCCAAATTATCAGAACTTCCACTATCAATGATTACCTTGTAACATTTTTCTAGTGATATTACATCTAGTCTTAAACAAACTCCTTCCCAAAATGGGTTCTTCATCAACTTCTTCATTCCATAAGATCCTTCTCAATATTAGGTTCTCATCATTTTCAAGCTCATTAGGTATTTCAACAACTTCTTCACAAGCCAAAGTGTTTTTGCTACTACCTCCAATATTCTTTCTAGAGTTAGTAGATTAAATCTTCTCCACACTTGAAAAAAGTGCCCTTGAACCAATATCCTCTCTCTCTCTCTCTCTCTCTCTCTCTCTCTCTCTCTCTCTCTCTCTCTCTCTCTCTCTCTCTCTCTCTCTCTCTCTTTTGACCATTATTATTCTTTGAGTAACCAATATAACTACCTCTAGTATAATTTCCTCTTTTTCCAATAGGTTCTTTCCATTATGTCTTTCCTCTATCTTGCATTTGATTTCCAGATCTATTACTTTCTTCAGAGGTGCTGCCTTTGCTTCTTTGAAATTTTCCACCTCTACCTCTTTGTATTTGATCATTTTTCTTTGCTAATCTTTATTCAACCTTCAAATCATACTGATATATTTCTTCCACACTATCCATCTTAACATAGTTGATCTCATCCTAAATTGGTGTCTTTAGACCATTAAGGTATCTAGACAATTTATCAACTTCATCATCCCCATGTCCAGATTTGATACCCAACTTGTAGAATTCCTTAGTATATACTTTCATCACTTGACATGATTTATTTTTTCAGATACTTTTATGAATTTCTTTTGTATTTTTGAGATTTTTTTTTTGGGTGATGCATCAGAGTGCCTATTGCTAGGTTTTCACTAAGATGGTCATTTTAAAGGATATTTTATAATTTTTAGGATTTCATGTAACATCATCTATGATTTAATTGGATTTTTTCAAGGTCATAAAGTATGTACAAGCTCTGAGTAATTATAGTAGTAGGCATAAAAATTCTCTAGATGTAGTATGTTGATGAGCTTGGGGATGTGTTCTCCCTCAGGTGTAGAGAGATGATAAGCACTAGATCCAAAAGAAGCAATAACAATGTAAGAACCCTGCCAATTAGGTTCAAACTTTCCATTCCATTCTCTATTCTTTTGATTCTTTGGATTATCTCTAAGGACAAGATCACCAACTTGAAACTCCCTAAGATGAACTTTTTTATTGTAGCTAGTAAACATCCTTTTATGATATTCTCACATGTGGTCAAAACTAGCCTTGTGGCCTTCATCTAGGAGTTCAAGTTCTTATATTCTCATAGCCCTATAATCTTCATCAGTAATCAACCCTTTTAGAGAGACTCACAAGGAAGGAATCCCAGCTTCTAATGCAAGGATAACCTCGGAGCCATAGAATATAGTAAAAGGTCTAGCTCTAGTAGGCATGTTTATGCTAGCCATATAAGCCCATTGTGCTAGATTATTCTATAGATGTCAATCTCTTCTTGATTTGTGAATAGTTCTATGCAAAATTTTGAGCAATGTTTGTTGGAATCTTCATCTTGACCATTCCCTTGAGGATAGTAAATAGAGGACCACTATTTTTTAATCTTAATTTTTTTACAATTTTTTCTAAGGTCCATGTTATTAAATCATCTTCTATTATTAGTGATGATAAAGGAGGGTATGTCACAACAACAAAATATGTGATTCAATATGAAAAGAGCCTCATGATTCCTTGTAGTAGTAGAGAGAACAACAATTAAGACCCATTTAGTGTAGTAATCAATAGCAATAATGATGAACTTATTTCTGCTAGAAGAGCTAGGATGTATCTCACAAATGAAGTCAAAGGCCCAATATTGAAAAGGCCAATGAGTGATAGAGGGTATCAACTCATGTCTAGGAGCATGAATTAGATTACCATGGAGTTTACACTTCTTGTAGAACTTAGCACACCAATAACATTAGCTTGCATAGTAGGCCAATAATAACCAAGCCTACATAATTTTCGAGCAAGAACAAGGCCATTAGAGTGAGACCCACTAATACCATCGTAGACTTCAGCTAATACTCATTTAGACTCATCCTTGTCTAAGCATCTAAGTAGCATTCCATCTAGACCCTTCCTATACAAGTCACTAGAGATGAGGGTATAGTATGTGGCATTGTGAATGAATTGACACTTCTCATTTGGGGTTATGTTATCATGTATGACTTGGTTACTCAAGTAGGATTAAATTGTAAGTTATTGGAAGAGCATGACCATGAAAAATATAAATGACTCAATTATTAGGGAAATCATAGGTAGGGTGACATAGATCTTCCACCAGGAATTCAAACTAAGACTTATGTTCTTGTAGTTGTAATATGAATGCCAAGGTAGACATAGCATAAATAGCCTTATTTTCATCACAAGGGATTTGTTGAAATGTGAAAAATGTAAAATAGTTCCTCAAAGCATCAATCAGTTTCTTGTAGGGAATCAACTTTTGATCCTTAGTTTGATAACCATTATTGATTTTTCTTATAACAAGTTGTAAGTCTCCAAAGATATGTAGTTTAGTACAATTATACATTTAATGGATATCTTAATCCCATTTGTAAGAGCCCCATATTCTTCTATATTTTTCATACAAGGAAACAACTTGTAGGATTTAGAATAGTGTATCCATGAAGTGTAACAAACAAAATACCAGCACCAATGCCACTTTGAGTATAGGATCCATCAAAGAACATATTCCAAGTCCTTTTAGTGACATACATAATAGATGGATATAGAAAGTCTATTTTCATAGGAGTATGTCTTGAAGAATGAAATAAACTAGATGATCAACAATAGATTGTCCCTTTATAGTTTTATATTTGACATGCTGAATGTCAAATTCAGAAAGAATCATCATCCATTTAGCAATTTGACCAGTGAGTGCATCTTTACTTAAGATGTATTTAAGAGGATCAATATTGGAAACCAAATGTGTAGTATAAGCCAACATATAGTGTCAAAGTTTTTGGGATGTAAACATGATAGTGAGGTAAGCCTTCTCAATATTGTTATAATTGACCTCATAAGAAACTAGATTTTTTCTGATGTAATAAATAGCTCATTCCTTTCCATTCTCATCATGTTGTTCTAATAATTTCCTCAGAGAAGTAGTTTTAGATGGGATGTAAAAAATTAAAGATTTTCCTAGGATAGGAGGCATGAGAATAGGAGGCATAGCCAAATATTATTTGATTTCATTAAGGATCTTGTTACATTATTCATTCAAAACACATGTCTAGAGTTCTTTTTTAAAGGTTGTGATCTATTAGCTAGCTAAGAAATAAACCTCATTATTGATTGAAGATGTCTTTGAAGACTTCTTAATTGACTAATATAGCAAGGAGGTGGCATTTTTATGATTTCTCAGAATTTTTTAGGATCAACCTCAATTCCCTTAGGAGATATGATATAGCCTATTAGATTACTAGTAGTGAAACCAGAGGCACATTTCTTAGGATTTAACCTAAGCTAAGATTGTTCCATATGGTCCAAGATCATGTTCCTATCATCTAGATGAGTATTCCTCTTCTTAGATTTAGCCAAAGTGTCATCTACATAGTCTTCCATGTTCTTATGTATCATGTAAAGAAAATAGCTGTCATAGCCCTCTGATATGTAACACCAATAGTTTTTAGCCCAAATGGAATGAAATTCTAGGAAAAAGGTACTCCATGCATAGGTGAAAGCAATTTTCTCTTGATCTTTAGGAGCTATCTTGATTCGGTTATAACCTAAGGACCCAACCATTAAGAGTACATCTCATAGCCTACAACCATGTCCACTATCTTGTCAATATTAGAGAGTGGAAAATCATCATTAGGGAAAGCTTTATTTATGTCTTGAAAGTTAGTGTGAAATTGAATAGAGTTATCATGCTTGGAGATAGGTACAATATTGGATATCCATTTTACATAGTCTATAGCTCTTATGAATTTAGCACTTAGTAATTTCTCTAGCTCAACTTTCACCAAGAGGGTGACATGTAGATGCACCCTTCTCAATTTTTTTAAGGAGATCGACACTAGGAGATATAAAGAGATGATGCATGACAATTTTGGTGTCAAGACTAGGCATGTCTACATAAGTCCAAGAAAAGTTAATGTTTTATCTTTCAAGAACTGAGTAAACTACTCCTTCTCTTTAGCTGACAAGGAATGAGCTAGGTGTATGATTTTTGGAGCCTCTTCTATGTTGAGATTAATAGCTATTGTAGGTTCAATTGGCACTAATAATCTATCTTGAAAGTATCTAGGAAGACTACTAAGTACCTCATTCTTAGGCACCTTGAAGATGTTTTCACCCTCATAGACATCTTTATTTTTACTATTTTTTTGGATTTGACACTATCACAAAGTGATTTTTTCCACCAAAGCACCTCTTTTTCATTTTTTCATTTTATTTTGTGACTAAGATACTTGATATCTATTTCTTTCTTGTTGATAGTTGACTCACTAGTGGAAGAGACAACAGGTTCAATGGTGTTAAAGTAGAAAGTGATCTCATAATCATTTTGAAAAGAGGGTAGTTGATTTTGTATAGACCAATCAATGAGATTAGGGTGCATGAGTGATAATGAGGTGGAGGATTACAAGTTGTTAATGTAAAGAGAGTCATCCCTAATGAAAAGAGCATCAAAATCTATAAGGAAATCTCCACAGACACTCAAATTGGGTTTATTCCTAAGAGAATCAACATGGTCCACTGAAGAAAGTTGAGAGTTTAACTGGTCAAATCCTATAAGTGACTTGTCAACTATGCCAATATAGTTAGGCAAGTATAACATCTACTCCTACTTCATGAGATGTAACTGAAAGAGTATATAATTCATACTCATTAGAATTAGTGCTTTGATCATGTTCTATAAGATGAGAGATGTTCCTTCTAATTTTGTCTCTATTAGGATCCTCTACATCTAATTCATCAAAGTCTTGTTGTCTAGAAGTGGAAGCCTAAATACTATGATAATTAGGTAGCTCATTTTCTCCCTAGATAATGGAGGTATAGGGGACAAAATCCTCTCCTCCTTGAATAGTAGTAGGAACAGGTTTACTTTCATCTTTTGAATCACTAGTAGTTGGAGGTTCTTGATCATAGATAGGTCAACTATCATCAACAACATAACCAAAGCTAGTAGTCTCTTTTCTTCATCGTCCATTAGTATGACTCATAAATTTAGAAAGATCATATTTATTATCATTTAAAGGTCCATGTTTTTGGATAGTCCATCTTTGTAAGGAACTCATAACCTTTTTCATATCTCGTAGGGGAAATAGGAGTAGTAAGTGTAATCTCATCAAGCATCTCTTCTTCTCTATAAAGCCAATCTCTAATAGCTTGATCTTCTTTCTTATCTTCTAGTAGAACTAAGGACTAGAAAAAAGTACCATAGATGGTCATAGCTGAGGACAACAGTATCATATTTTTAGATGGTTTCCCTTATAAGAATGGGAAAATAGGTAATGCATTACTAGATTAAAGAGTGTATTCTCCCATACCAATGTTCATCATTGTTATCTTTCTCTCACAATTAGAAAGTGTTGTTCTAACCTTATTAGCAGCCTTATTGTTTGGAACAAAGGACTCAACAATAATAAGTTTGTTTGATTGACATATAATTATCCCCATGACTTATAGAAATTTATGTGTTTTTGAAAGGGAATTTGATGAAAGTACACTCTAACACTACTGATGAAGGGCCACACTACCCTTACCAACTCATTACCAAAAAGCACAATAATATGGAGATAAAGAGAAGATAAAATTCTTTATAAAGAATCCATTAATACTTGAAATTCCTTAAAATATTCCCCAAATGTGAGAACTCCAAATTCTTACAATATGAGAGAGCTTCTAAAAAGAAAGCTTCCAAACTGAGAGCTTCCAACTAGCTTGCACACCAAGAGATTCTACACTAAAAGCTTCCACCAAGAAATATTCCACAGGAAGAGCTTACAACAAAAGAGCTTGAACCCAAAGGAATTCACCAAGAAGAAATTCCAAACCAAGATCTATACACTAAGATCTTTCACCTCCAAGCTTGATTACAAATGTTCATACGCCTTGCTTATATAGGCACTTGCAACCCAAGACATTAAAAACACAACCAATGTGGGATAAAAGGTAAATGTAACCACCTTACAACAAAAATTTAATTCCCACCCAATTAAAACTAAGCACCAAAATGTAGGCCAACTATTAAATTACATTTCCTTTGTCAAAAAATATTAAATGCATGATTTAAGGAATTTTCCACAAACTTCTAAAAATGCCACCTACACACCTTAAGAAATGAAATAAGATATATTTTATATATTTTTTCTTTTATGCCATATATGCACCTTGGTAAATGAAAAAGACCTTTTTGTCCATTTTTTCTATTTTTCTCTCCATTTTTGTCACTTTCTCTCTCCTCCACAATTTTTTACTATTATCATGTCCCCTTTTAATTTGTGATGCAATATGCTCTTGCATCAATCATCCATTGTAGGGATTTTTTTGTGAATATGGATTCACAAAATGAAGTAGCCATTTCTGATATTTTTGTCTTCTCTTCCAACACCTAGCTAGAACAAGTATTGGTTGTCAATATATTTCCTTCTTTCTTCTTTTCCAACATCTAGCTGGAACAAGTATTTGCTACTGAAAATACTCCACAATTAACTATGTCCAAGTATAACTCTCATCCTCCTCTAATCTTGTTGTCTTGAACAAACTTATAATAAACTCAACAACACCATACCAATACTCCTTTGCATACCACACATTACTAACAAGACCCTTGTGTAAATCGTCATCATTATCTTTTCTATTTATCAAAAAATTAGCATCCCATGATTCATAAGGATTTACCTCTTCCACACCTTCATCTTTGTTTGTTGCTTTCATGTCTTCAACAAGGCATGTCACCACATCAAATTTTTGATCCAACCAAGACATTGTACTCTTCTTCTACTATTTTAGTCCTCAAATCATCTTCATCTATTTCAAGTTCACAAATCTTGTCATTTTGATGCTTTTCCTCTTCTTCAACTTTAGGTTCACAAATATTGGACCATCCTCTTGCTCTCCTTTTTCTTTTGTACTACATGCATGATACTCCTCTAGGTCTTCTTTCTTTCTTGCATCCCAAGAATTTTCAACACATCTTTTTTGATAAAGAACACTTCTCGTTCATTACTTTGCTTCTAACTCATTCTTACGCTTTTGCAAATTGAAGAATACAACTCGTAATGCTTCTTGATATTTTACTCTAATTTTCTCAAGTCTAGGATTCTTCAAAGTGCATCCAATCACAAATGTAATCTTCTTCTTTCTCTTCTCCATAATCATTTCTTCATAAGAAAAAAATAATCACCTCATGCAAACTACCTCACAGTTAGTGATCTGTCTACACAATCAAGAACTCATTGAAAAAATTCACCCAACCCAAGGTCTTAGTGAAAATTGTCTCACATTTGTCGATATGTCTACACACTCAGGAACTCCCACTTGAAAAACTTTACCCAACCCAAGGTCCTAGTGTAAACTACCTCATGTTTGACAATTTGTCCACACACTTAGGAACTCTTTCTCTAGTACCATTAATGAAGGTACACTGTGATAACACTTGATGAAGGGACTACTTTGATACCACTTTATGAAGGGTGCTCCCCTTAATACCACAAGAAATAATAGAAATACAGAACAACACAAATTGCAAGAATAAAATATGGGCTTCTTATTATAACTAAAAGTACAAAATTATTGAATTATAATATGCAAACCCACATGGGTGCCTTCATTACAATAGTAGTCTGCAACTATCATCTAGGGCTTCTCTAGATAATCTATAGGCCTTCTTTATATAGGCACTTTTTACCACTCAAGAAGGTTCTAAACATTAAGCCCTAACCCTTGAGGCTAACCAACCTCATATAATAATATTTCATTACACTTTATTACATAAGATTGACTCAAGACAATTTACAAATTTCATTTTTGGACGGGTCCACTTTTGGAGACCATAACTAGAAAACTGTTGACCTAATGGGCTATTATAGCCCCATTCCAAAATCCTTAGCTAGCGATCTACAATGATTAATTGCACAAGAATTCATTAGTTGTGGTTTTGACTCATTCTGGAGCCATTTAGGCATCCATCACTGGACCTAAAGTTTGGATAGCCAAAATTTAGATGAAAAAATCTACAATAATTGCATAAATACATATGAAATGACAATAAAACTCATCATGTTAGAATATATAGTCCACTGATATAACTCAGAGGGGGGGTGAATGAGTTATCCAACTATTATCATAAATATCAACCTTAAACAAACTTAACCATATGAATAATATAAACTAAAACCACAACAAGATACTCATACACAATAACACCATATATTTTAACTAGGGAAACCCTTGATTAAAGGGAAAACCTCGATGGGAATGATACCCATAAGATGATGTACTAATATAAATGATCCTTGTTAGAGGATGGACCTTGTTAGGAGGCTATAAATACATTCATTACATATGAGTCCTTGTTAGGAGACTTTGAATCCCTATTAGGAGATACCAACCCCATTAGAAGTTGTGCCAACCTTGTTAGGAGATGTAGAAGATAGTTGGACCCACTCCCCAAATAAATTCAAGGGCAAGACCAATGAACCCACTATCCAAATTATCTCTATATTATTCCTTGCAGAATAATAGAATAGTATTGTACTATACCTTCCTCTTTCTCTATCCTATTGACCAGACTTCTGCTCCTTCTGATCTTGTAATTAGATTACAAATCTTGCATCCAATAATCCCTTGGATCACTTACAAGCATTCAGTAAGCACTTTGCTCCTTTTCACACTTTACACTTCAAAATGATTTTCTACACACATATTCCCCATGACAAAGAAGGAGAAAAAATTTCCTTTATACCACATCTTCATAATAATTCCTTGAGTTGACCTTGAGGCTTTCCAATTAATTATAATAAGATAATTAATCAATTACAATTACAATAGCACTGTTAGCTCATAATTTATACAAAAATTCACACATGTGATACTAGGGCTTGCAGACTTGTTGACATCACGATTTAACTATCCTCTATCACTACCTCACTACACATCTTCTTACTACATCTCAGATGTAATCTAGCAAGAAAATATTAGGAACTACTTTCCCAATACTCTTTTTTTGAACTACTCTCTGTAAATCAGGTACAACTTCTATAGATCTTCAACTCAGACTCTACATACTTAACCACATCATTAGGACCCTATGCCAAATATGTTCATAACTACATATTACCAAACAATCAAACCATTGTCTGTACCATTAAGATCTTTGTTTGCTACTTACCCAGTCTTTACAAAAACCATGCTATGTTGACATCAATAACAAACATAGTCATGAATGCAACATGTCAATAGTCTCCAATGCTTAGGATACTCCCCCAATGTAGTATCATCAACATTAATGCTAACAATCTCCCACTTTGGTATTGATGGAAACATAGATGAAAAAACCATATAAGTTCCAAGAATACCAAACAGTGTTATGCTACTGCTATTGACAAGTATTACTTGTCCAAATGCTAAAAAGAATCTCAAAACAACAGGTGCACAATAGGTGCATTCTCCTTCTTAGACATCAATTACTTCACACTAAAAAATTCACAATACATCAAGTATATTCATGTTTCCTTTCATGAATCTTTCTAAATCTCTCTAAAGAGATATCTCTCCCTTATATTTAAGAAATATTCTCTCCATGCCTTAGGAGATGTTTTTTTTTTTTCCATGTATACTCTCCCCTATTGACATCAATGTCAAGGACTTCAATCTCAATGTTACTACATACCGATTAATAAATACCAATTACTAGTATGCTACACCAAGTCTTCAACCAGCTTGAGTGTCCAAAGACACTTTTCAATACCAAATACCAAGAGTACTTAGTGACTCAAAACATCACAGATACTCCCCCAAATGGGAAGCATCAACATTCTATTAAGGCTAATAGTAGTGCTTTGTACCACTAGACTGATGCACTCTCTACATCATCTACTTTGAAGTAGGTAGGGTTATAACCCCAAGCATACCTCTCAAGTACTCAAATGTATCTTTAGGAAAAGGCTTCATAAATATATTTGCAATCTAATCTTTAGTACTCACATACTCCAATCTGATCTCTTTTTCTCTTGCTTTCTCTCTCAACACATGATACTTAATAGGTATTTACTTAGTCATAGAATGAAATACATGATTCTTAGACATACTCACTATACTTGTGTTATCACAATAAATGACAACAGGTTCTTCAAACTCAATTATGATACCCTTCAACATTTATTTCATCTACATAACTTGATTACAGTTATTTTCTACTACAATATACTCTACCTCAATAGTACTCTAGAAAATGAAATCTTGCTTCTTGCTTAACCAAGAAATTGATCTTCCTCCAAGAAAGAATGCTCCACCACTAGTGCTCTTTATGTCATCCATACTACCTACCCAATTTGCATCAATATATGCACATAGATTGAAATCACTCAATCTATCATACCAAATTCCATAGCTGGATGTCTCTTTCAAATATCTAAATATTATCTTTACTACTACAAAATGATACTCCTTAGGATCAACTTGAAATCTAGCTACAATCCCAACTGTATTTTCCATATCTAGTCTGGTGTGGATCAGATATTGCAAAGCTCCAATCATGTATATGTACCTTTTTTTCTCTATTACAGGTGTGATATCTTTGCTAGATAACTTGTGAGCAATTATAATACGTGTACCAATAATTTTACAAATCACCAAAGCAAACTTTTTCAAGAAATCATTCAAGTACTTAGCTTGTGAAAGAAAAATACCATCATTGTTCTATACAATTTGCAATCCTAGGAAAAACTTCATTTCTCCTATGATGATCATTCAAACTCATTCTTCATTTCTTTAGAAAATGTATCACTTGCTTCATCATTACCTCCAAAAAAGATGTCATCAAAAAATATTACAATAATCAACAAACTATTTTCAACTTCTTTCAAATAAAAGTTACTATATTCCATACCTTTAACAAATCCAAGTGTTACCAAATAACTATCCAACCTTGCATACCATGTCTTTGTCTTCTAATAAAGGAAAACCTTCAAGCTACTCAATATATACCTCTTCTTCAAGTTCTCCATTCAAAAATGCTGATTTAACATCCATCTCATAAACCTTGAACTTCTATTTGCTGCATAAGCCAATAACATCCTTAGTACTTCCATTCTGGCTATAGGTGCATATATATCCTCATAGTGTATGCCTTGTTTCCATGAATATCTATTGCAAATAAGTCTAGCCTTGTTCCTCACAACTTTTCCTTGCTCATTCATCTTGTTTTTGAATATCCATTTGGTTCCTATCACATTCTTGTCTTTAGGTCTAGGAACTAACACCCATGTATCATTCTTGACAATCTAATGTAATTCTTCCTTCATTTCTTGAATCCAATGATCTTTACATGGTTCATCTACTCTTTAGGCTCAACTTGAGATATCAAACATATCTCCTCATTTATTATGTTCCTTGTCATCACACATTTGTCTTTGCTTCCAATTATCTTCTCAAGAGGCTAATTCTTTGTCAGATTCCTATTAGAGGTAGGAGTTAACATATTAACTCTTATCACTTCTCTAGGTTCAGGTCTCTACTCTCCTCTTTGCTCAATAGTTAGCACACCATTCTACAAATCATTTTTAGCCTCAAAGAAAACTTCAACATTCTATCTAACAATTCCAAAAATATCTTCTTCTTCATCTAAATTATAATCTACTATCTTTTTCTTAGTTGCAAAAATTTCATCAGTTCTTACATTTGTGCATTTAACTATTGTCTTAGTTCTATAGTTAGAACATTTGTATGCCTTGCTTTTCAATGAATAACCAAGAAACATAACTCCATCACTTCTTGTATCAAACTTATAAATTTCATCATGTCTCTTAATGTAACATTTTCTCCCAAATATTTTGAAATTCTTAACTGATGGTGAATTACCAAATCATAGTTCATAAGGTGTCTTGTTCATACCTTTTCTGATATGTACTTTTTTTAGAGTGTATACTACTACATTGATTGCTTCTCTCCAAAATGTCTTAGAAACATCATTCTTAAATAACATCACTCTTGCTACTTCTGCTACTAATTTATTTCTTCTTTTAGCAATCCCATTTTTCTCAGCTCTTCTACGTAAAGATAGCCACAATTTGATTCCATTCTCTTCACAAAATATGTTAAACTCTCTATAGGTGAATTCTCTTCCTCTATCAGATCTCAAACACTTTATCTTAACACTAGATTCATTCTCAACTATGTTCTTAATTATCTTAAACTTCTCAAAAGCTTCATATTTCTCTTTAAGAAATGCGAATAGATCATTCTAGTGAAATCATCAGCAAAAATCATAAAATACCTTTCAACATAGAATCCTCTTATTCTAGAGGGACCACTCAAATCTGTGTGAAGGATCTCCAGCTTCTCTATAGTAGTAAATTTCGTTCTAGGAAATGATACTTTCTTCTACTTAGCCAAAATGCATTCTTTACACACAACATTAGTAGGGTTTGTAATCTTCGACAAGTCTCTGATTGAAAAACTACTACTAACCTTCATGATATTATCAAAGTTTATGTGACAAAATATTCTATGCCACAACCAACTATTATCCACTTTAGCTACCAAATATGTCATTTCAATAGGATTTAACTCAAATACGTTACCTCTAAATCTAGTGCCAGTTCCAATTAGCTTACCATATTTTTCTTTGATAATGCAAGTCTTCTCAGTGAATTATAATTGATAGCCCTTGTCCACTAATTGTCCAACACTCAACAAGTTATGCTTCAATCCATCAACAAAGTAAACATCATTAGTTTTAATTTTACCATCAAGAGTGATGGATCCAATTCTTATTATATGATAGGTTGCATTGTTACCAACTCTAACAATACCTCCATCATGATTCTTGAACTTAAACAACTTGATAATATCACTAGTCATGTGATGAGAAAAACCACTATCTATTATCCAATTAGATTTATTTTCCCCTTGGAAAATTAGAGCTCTTTCTTCTCTAATTTCTCTATCAAGATCATCTTCCTTGTTAGACACAAATCCCAATTCATCATCACTTTAAATTTGACCTTTCTCATTAGATTCTTCATCTTCATTTGTATACAAACAATATTATCTCTATCTCTTCTAGGCTTAAACTTTTCCTTATAATTTTTCTCTCATTTAGTACATTTAGATGCATAATGACCAAATTCATCACAAGTCCATCAATTAAATATTTTCTTACCATCTTTTTCTCTTCTCACAAGAAGGGCTATTCCTTCCTGAATCTTCTTGTCTTCATCAGATCTATTGCCACCAACAAAATCTCCACATATGCTTGCACTCCTTCTCAAATTAGATTGAATGTTCAGGTTACTGAAAGCTATTTTTATTCTTGCTAGATCTCCAAATGATCTCAAGTATACTTTTGTTGACTCTAATCTTCCAAGAAACATTTCCTTTATGAAATCCTTAGTGTAGGGCTTTACTAGCTGAATAATTTGAGCTACTTTCTTGAATGGTGGTGTCAAAATTTTCAAAAGATTCCATATAACTTCATCTTCTTCCTTGGTTCCACCATGAGACCAAATTCCTACAACAATTTCACATATTCTACCAATTTAACTTCTTATAGATTCATCTTCCATCATTTTAGTATCTTGAAATGCACATATCTATTTCTATAATCTCATTCTCTTTGCATGATCATCACCTTCAAAAGTATATTCTAATACTTTCCAAATTTCATAAGATGTTTCAAGTGACTTTACCTAACTATATTCATTCTCAAGAAGAGTTGTTAGTAAAGATTCTTTGGCTGTCATGTTACACATTAAAATATCTCTCTCTTCTTCACTACATCCTTTAAGATTTTCTTCTTCAATGATTTTATTCTTACTCTTTATCAAGATCCAATATCCTAGACCCATGCACAACAGATGATTCTTTATCTTCTCCTTCTCACTGTCATAGTTGTCCCCATCAAATCTAGGACTACCATTTCTAAAAAGATTCACCATTGATCTCCCAAAGCTGTTAAGCTTATCCTTCAAGGATCTAATGGTTTGATACAAATTGTTAGAATATACAGTCCACTAATATAACTGAGAAGGAAGGTGGGGGGGGGGGTGTGAATCAGTTATCCAAATATTATCACAAATATCAACCTTAAACAAACTTAACCATATGAGTAATATAAATTGAAAACACAACAAGATACTCATACAAAATCACACTAGATATGTTAACTAGAGAAACCCTTGATTCAAAGGGAAAACCCTGGTGGGGATGGTACCCACAAGATGATGTACTAATATAAATATTCCTTGTTAGAGAATGAACCTTGTTAGGAGTGTATGAATAAATTTAGTACATATGAGTCCCTCTTAGGAGACTTTAAATCCCTGTTAGGAGATTCCAACCCTATTAGGAGTTATGCAAAACCTATTAGGAGTTGTAGAAGATAGTTGGATCCACTACCCAAATAGCTTCAAGGGAAAGACCAATGAACCCACTGTTTAAATGATCTCTATATTATTCCTTATAGAATAATAGAATATTATTGTACTACTCCTTCCTCTTTTTTAGTCATATCAACCAAAAACCTGGTCTTTTTGATCTTGTAATTAGATCACAAATCTTACATCTAATAATTCCTTGGATCACTTACATGCATTCAAGAAGCACTCTGCTCCTTTCCACACTTCATACTTCAAAATGATTTTTCACACACATATTCCCCATCACAAAAAAGGAAAACAACTTTCCTTTATACCATATCTTCATAATAATTCCTTGAGTCATTCTTGAGGATTTCCCAATGAATCATAATAAGATAATAAATTAATTACAATTACAATAGCACTATTGGCTCACAGTCTATACAAAACTTCACAAGTGTGATACTAGGGCTTGTGCACTTGTTGAAATCACCACCTATCTTTCCTCTATCACTACTTGAATGTGCATCTTCTTACTACATCGCATATATAATCTAGCAAACAAACATTAGGTACTACTTTCCCAATACTCTTTCTCTGAACTTCTCTTTGTAAATCAGGTGTAACTTTCGTACGTCTTCAACTCAAACTTTGCCCACTTAACCACATCATTAGGATACTATACTAAACATGTCTATAACTATGAATTACCAAACAATCAAACTATTGTTCATACTATTAAGATCTTTGTCTTCTACTCAGCTAGTCTTTATAGAAACAATTCTATGTTGACATCAATGACAAATACATTCATGAATGCAACATGTCAATATTCTCCAATTTTCACTCCCCCAATGTAGTATCATTAGCATTCATGCTAACAATCTATAGTGATTAATTTCACAAGCATTCATTAGTTGTGGTTTTGCCTCATTTCAGAGCCATTTAGGCCTTCATCGTTGGACCTGAAGTTTGGATAGCCAAAATTCATAACAAAAAATCTACAATAACTGCACAAATACATATGATATGGTACTAAAACTCTTCCAATATGCTCATATTTTTAGAAATGTTTAGAATAAATGAGAGGGGGTTGGGGGAAGTGGGGGGGGGGGGGGGGGGGGGGGTGGTGTTGAATCAGTTACTTAAGGTCTCTATTTACCCTATGAATAAATAAAAAAGCATTCACTCTTCTACTAATCCTATTGTTTCTCGATCTCTACTAGAAATATTGTCTTAAACATAACTTTCCTTGCATAATGAAAATATTATCAAATGTAGAATATATAAATAATTCATCACAGATTTGACATTAGGATTTTTACGTGGAAACCCAATCTAGGAAAAACCATCAGGAACATGTCACTCTTCCTCACTCTTTCAGAGTGAGCTCTATTAGGATCCAACCTTATTAATACAAAACACATCATTAAATATGATCTTGTTTAAGGATTTAATCACTCTATTAGGAGTGGCCTTGTCAGAGGAATTTGATCATTCCATTTAGAATGTCATCTAGTTAAAGGATTTACATAAACTGTTAAGTCTTCCAAATGACTATTAGGTGAACCTCTATTAAAATGATTTTAATAAAAGCTATTTACAATGGCTAGAAAGAAAACAATAGGTTTTGATCTATGTGATTATAGCTCACTTTCGTAGGTTCAGATCTCAGTTTTGACCTTCTATTGTCTTGCTAACAAGTCTTCCATTGTCATCTTTGATCTTGATTCACTTGGAAACCCTTCAAGTAATTGGTCCACTCTTCTCAACAACATTTAATCCTTCTACTCAGATTCACTTATCAACATTAACAATATCTCAACAACCTTTCTCCTTTAGCTTCACATTTACTCACACTTGTGTGTTTCTAATGAATCTTTCTTTGTATGTCTCTTTTTACATACACGCACACACACAATAGGAATTATTTGGGTTTTTATCTCTTTAAATAAGAAATTCATGGTTTAGTATTCTCTACATCAACCATAGATCTTAGGGTTTACAATTAGGTTCAGTTTGATTTATTGTATCTGTCCATCTTCTTGATCTTCTTCTAGAAACTTATGTAGAATTTTTTGGTTAGGTCTTTACCTAATCCTTGCCTTGAATTTAATGATCTAAATCATCAATCTTATCTTAAATGTGGTTTACATCTCCAAAGAAATCATCTATGTCAATTTGATCTCATGATTTCCTTGCATTCACTCTCATATTATCACTCAACAATCTCTAAATTCTGACACTTCATCATCACTGAATTACTAGGTCACTGTAAAGCTTTATGGCCAACATCAACTATCTCACTCAATTGATACTAATTCTTGGTCAACGCTATATTTTATTAAGACTAACTATTGCTTAGTTTACACTAGTATTACTTGACATTCCTTAGGATTTTACTCTATTGCTTAGCTCAACTTGGCTTTCTTAACATAAACAATCACTCTTCTTTATCAAAGTCTATCTAATCAAATATCCATTGTAGGTTCCTTTTTATAACTCAACCTTTCCTCTAGGTGCTATTGTTATGAGAAACTTCTCAAATCCTTTTCATCAATCAAATAGATATGACATTTAGATTAGGTAGCAATATGTCTTATCAATAGATTTGACATCAATGAAAAAACAACAATTATTCCAATTTTAAGCTTCCAACATGTCAAAGATGAACCTTCATATATGATATTAGAACAATATGAGCACATAATACTAACTAAAATTAGCAAGCTCCTACAAGAAACAACTCTGTATAGGAATAACCCTTATTAAGAAAAATTGGAAAATTACAAATAGAAATTTTTTTGGTGATTCAAGATTTCCCTTACACCTAGGATGCTCTTGCATTAGAACTTGATACACTAGAAATAAGTAGATGGAAAGTCTTGCATGTCATGTATTGAAGGTCTCCCTAGTAAAATGTTATATACAAGTGGGATATCAAGAACCTGGAAGACAACATATTTCTCTACATGACCAATTTGAATGGGTAGCACATCTAAACCTTTGGAAGAGTGTCAACTTCATCATATGCCTTAATAGAAATATTTTATCTAAGGCCAATAGAAAACTTAACCAGAACCAACTATTGAACAACATTGAAAGAAATAATATTCAACCCTAAATCATTGTCTATCAACACTCATCTAACTTGGGTACAATAGATTTGAACCTTAATATAAAAAGAAAAGTTATGCAGATGGATAGGAACTTTATCATCTTCTTCATAAAAATTTAGGTAATATGGAGTGGATATATTATTGATCATAGCTAGGAAATTATTAGCATCAATGCTAGTGGTGACACTAGTTGTACATAATACTTTCTATAGGACCTCTTTGTACAAATGGGATACCCCTAGTTGCTCGAAGATAGAAATTTGTGTAGGGGTACATTGCAATTGGTCCACAAGGTCATAAGTTGTAGATTTTTTCTTGGATAAGGACCCTTCTTTCTTAGGAGGAGCTAGTTTGGAAGGATTCGCATCTGTAAGGACAACCTTGGGTTGACTCCTAGTAATTATATTTTGTGTTTCACCATGATGAGAAGAAGTTGCAACCCTAATCATGATCATAAGTTTGTTTTCAATAGAATTTTGTGTTTGTGAGGAACTAAGACCTCTTAAGATAACCTTAATTATTTTATAATCCATGTCATAGCTAGGCTCTTCATGATACTTATGTCGCATCATGTAAATTCTCTCATCAATAGGTTCAATCATGTAGATAAAATTGTCAATGTTGGTGTAGGTACAATTTATCTTAGCCTCATTGTTTTTCTTCTTCACATTTGATGTCTCCCCTTGCTCATAGTTAGGGAGAGGCTCCTTGAAAGCCTTATGATCAGAATTCTTAACTAGCCCATCTATGCCAACCCATATTTTTTCAATAAGGTCTTGTATGATGTCCTTAAGCTTGAGACAATTATCAAAATGTGACCCTTATTCCTATGGTAGTTGTAATATTGATATTCTTTCCACCATGGAGGCTTAACAATGAGATCATTAGGTCTTGAATTGTTAGTAAATTTGATGATCTTATTAGAAATCAATGTTTTGAGGGTCACATCATATGAATCATCTAAATGAGTGAAATTATGCTTAGGATTAGATGTTCATCTGAAATTTGGTTTGTTGGAATTATTTTTCTTTGCAACCTCTTGTCGTTTAGAAGCTAGAATAGAATTATCCAAGTTGAAGATAGGATCTTTAGTTTTAGGGACATCAAGTACCCCATCTTCAACAACATACTTATTCTTGTTTCAAGATTTACCTTTATCTTTACCATTCCCATGGCCATTAGATTTTTCTTTGTTCAAGATTGTCTCCCCCTTCTTAACCACAACATGCTCTATGTGATATGCACTCTCAATCATGTCATTAAAAGTGAGGAACACTTTCTTTCTTAGATCATAATGTAGTTTAGGTACAAGAGTGCTAACAAAGATGTTAATCTTTTCATTTTCTAGGAATTTTTCAAGGGTATTTAGAGTGCAACTTTCTCCATGTTTACAAGTGTGTGAACAAACATTCTCCTTGTCTTTTTTTAATGTTGCATAAGTGAAGCGTAGAAATGATATGTTGAATTTTGTATTACTAATGTTGTATGAACCTTTTGTTAGAGTAATTATTTGCTTAAACTTATTAATTAGATCACTTTGATTTAATTAATTAAGTTTTCTATTACTCTAGTTTACTTAAGCTATCTCTTTGGTACATATAATTAATATTTTTTATGAATTATAATGTGCAACCTTATTTTTTTCCCTTTTTAGGGTTTTCCTCACCTTTAAGGTTGAACTCTTGTAATTATTATTTTTTGACATCTTCGAATACATTTTTCTCTCACTCTACTAAGATTTCCAAGCTTCATGTTTTCCTCTTTGGTTTTTTTCAGTAATATGTTATTTTGGATGTAGGTGTTCTTGCCGAACTGTGAAGTTGGTCTTCTCAACTTGTACATGGTATCAGAGCTTCCCTACTACTGTCTAGTCTAGAGATTTTGAAGTTGTGATTCAAAGACAAAAAACCAAGCTTTTCATCATTATTTTTCTTCAATCTGGAGGAGACACCTTTTTATGGTGCACTTTGAGCAAAAATGGATGCTACCATTACACTTAGAAGGCCTAGTATAGTCAAAATCCATTAAAATTTTCTCATTTTTGGCCACAGTAGCTTCTAGGAAAATTTTTTTCCCTCTCCTAGACCATACAACTCAAAAATAAAAATAAATTAAAAAGTGTTTTTCAACATTTTTTAGGCACAACCAATGCACCACAAGCACACCACCGCCACACCACCCACACCTTGCCCACGCTTTACCCACACTTCACCCCCATTGGTGTGCCACTGCTTGGTCATTGCCCCACTACTAGAACACCACCCAACTACCACTATCACTATCGCAGAGCCACCTGGCCACCACTATCATTGCTACAGAGCCAACTAGCTGCCACCTTTGCTAGCTAGTTATTTCTCATGACAAGTGACATCAGTAAACTAGTGGTTGTTGTTATCTTTCGATGGTTTTTCCAAATTTTTCCAACAACCAAATTTTCCTCTGACAATCGGCAAGTTTTTTGGATGACCAAATTATTTTTCCAGCCAACAATTGCTTGATGGTCATACAATCATCAAAAATTTTGTTGCGTCTGTATTTTTCCAAAGAGGTCATTATTTGGAGGAGCATCAATTTTTCAGCCATATCTTTTGCATATGGTGTCAGTTTATAAAAAATAAAATATCATCAAAAAGCTATTTTTGAGAAGGAGATGATGATGTTGGTTCTATTGTATGATTCACTCATTTGAGATCATATTTTTGGCATTGAAGTAGAGGACTTAACTTCCTACCTCTCTACATATGGCGTCCAAGTTTTCTTCTAGTTTTTTGTGCTTTCCTTAGTTGTTTCTTTGGTATACAAGGGATAGCTTTATACATTGTGGGGGGTGCATCTTTCCTTCTATAATTTAATTTAGAAATGACCCTTCTACTTTTGTCTTCTTCTCTCAATTTCAAAACCATTTATGGTCTGTTGACACCACACAACTACCATACTTGGAAAGCACACATGCCTAGGCTTCTTATGTCACATGGCTTATGGTCATGTCTAGATGAAAATCAACCTATCCTATAGTGCCCCTTTGAGGTTCTTCAACACATATTCAAAATGGATGAAGTCATGGATTCATTGCATTGAACATCTTCAATAGTTTCCTATTTCACATGGATGGTTTCACCACTCCTCGGACTATTTGGACCAAGTTTTCCAACTTGTTTTACACAGTGAATTAGTTTCGGGCACCACATCTTGATGCAAAGTTGACTACTTTGACTCCTACCAGATTTCCCACCATGGAGGACTTCTTGATGAAGTTCAAATCTCTATGTTCAGTTTTGTAGGGATGTGGGAAAACCAAGACAAATGATAAGTGCATTTTTTTGATACTCTCAAAGATGAGAGGACAATATCAAATCTTTTCTTCCACTTTCTACTCCACTATGGATGCTTTGGGCAAAAAACATGTCATACCTTCTTTTGATACATTCTATGATCATTTGACATGGGAATAGGAAAATATACAATAGATGGATGCTTCTGGCTCTTCCAACCAAGCATTGGTTGCTTAGTTTTAATAGGGGAAACCAAAATTGAAAGCCAAACCAAAGAAAGATACACATAAAACTAATTTCAAACCTCCAACTAACCCTTCCAAGGGTAAATCTTCTTTGAAATCTGCTGAGTCTACCTCCAAGACTAAGAAGAAATCACTTGAGACTTGTAATTTTTATTGAAAGGATGGACATCCCATTTCTAGGTGTTGGAAATGTTTGGAGGCTTTAGAGGAAGCCATGCAAGAGTGTGACATTTTTGCTCCTAATTCTTTGTCCCCTCATTGTAGGGAAAGGTCATGCTCTTATTGCATAAGCAATGAAAAATGGGCCCACTTGGATTCTTGATTCTAGTGCCTCTCACCATATGATGCACACTTAGTAGTTGATCACCTCACTTGCTCCTTGTGCTACTTCATAGATTGTTGTTAGGAACTCATCACATCTTTCAGTCTTGGGTTCTAGTTTTGTTGCATTAGTTGGGGGTTCTCTTTACTTTTTGTCCCTAACATCTCAATACACCTATTGTCTATTTATTAGATTTACCACTCTAGCTCTGGTAAGACAGTTGAGTTCTAACCACATGATGTGGTTATTGAGGACTTATATGATTTTGAGTTGATAGTGGCTACTGGGAGTGTTGACACTACATCTTGCCTATACATATTTGATGAATTTAAGTCTTTTGATGGCATAGGTTCCTATCTTGTAGCATATGCACATTCAATAAGAAAACTTTGGCATGAGCGTTTGGGCCATGTCAATTATAGATATCTTCAACATATGAGCACACAAGCACTTTTTCTTGGGCTTCCCCAAATTTCTTGCACAAATGGTGTTTGTTAGGGTTGTGCTCTTGGCAAATAGCATAGGGATCCTTTTCCACATGGATGAGCTACTCATGCTTTGGCACCATTGGAGTTGATTCATAGTGACCTCATGTCATTTCCCACTCCTTTTTTTAGTGCTAGATATGTGCTTACTTTCATTGATGATTTCTCCAAGCACACATGGGTGTACTTTTTGAAGTACAAGTATGATGTCTTTGATTCATTTTCAGTCTTGAAGACATTTGTGGAGAAACAATTTGGTCTTTCTATTCAGCAGATATGCATAGATAATGGGGGGTAGTATGTGAACCAAGATTTTAGGGATTTTTTCTCTGAACATGGTCTTTAGCATCAATCTTCAGTGCCCTACACCACTCAGTAGAATGGTGTAATAGAGAAAAAGAACAAAACACTTTGGGAGATGGCTAATTGTATGATATAGTCTAGGTCCATGGATTCATCCTTTTGGGCAAAGGTAGTCAATTGTGCTAACTATATTCAAAATCAGATGCCTTACAAGGAAGTTTGACATATGACTCCTGAGGAGGCTTGGTCTCATGTGAAGTCTGATGTATCTTCATTCTGAGTTTTTGGTAGTGAAGCATGGGAATTTTTACCTGATGCTCAAAGGAGAGCAATAGAACAGAAGAGTCAACACCTCATTTTTATTGGCTACTACAAGGATGTTAAGGCATATAGGTTGTTTGATCTTGATTCCAGGTAGGTCCTATTTTGACAAGATGTCTAGTTTGATGATCACCTTCCTATAGTAGGTACCATACCTCCAGAGTCTACTTCACTTACTACTACTCCCTCATCTTTTCTAGTCTCTTTTCCAAATGATGAGGATGATGATCTTGGTTATCCCCATTTTCCTCAACTATAGGATCCTCCACAGATGCCTAAATGGACTTGTGTTATAGTTGAGGCTACCAGATCTCTAGTTGGTGACCCTTCCACTTCCCATTGCACCTATTCTGATATTGTAGGTTCTAGTCTTCTAATTCATGCTATTTGTGGTGATCCTCAGACATTTTTAGTAGTGGTAGGACATACTAAGTGGGACAATGCCATGGATGAGGAGTATTCTTCTTTGATAAAGAATCATACTTGGGATCTTTGTTCTCTTCCTAAGGGAAGAAAGTTAGTGTGATGCAAATGGTTATATTGTGCTAAGCTTTTTTCTAATGGTTGTATTGATAAGTATAAGGTACATCTTGTTGCGAAGGGTTTTTCACAGGTTGAGAGTATTGATTACATTAAGACATTTGCCCCTGTCACCAAGATGAACTCTATTCACCTTTTCTTATCCCTTGCAACTTCTTAGGGATGGTGCATTTTTTAGATGGATGTGAATAGTGCATTATTGCATGATGACCTTATTGAGGAAATTTACATGGATCAACCTTAGGGATTTGTGTAGGATTCCTCCTTGGTTTGTAGACTTTGATGCTCATTGTATGGTCTCAAATAGGCCCCTTGGGCTTGGTATGAGAAGATGGACTCCTTTTTACTTTCTACAGGGTTCACACACTACCATTCTAATCCTATAGTTTACATTCAACATCTTGAGGATGTGGTTTTGATCCTTGTGCTATATATTGATAATCTTCTCCTTGCAGATAGCTCATCCTCTCTGATCCAAGATGTTCAGTGTGCATTGATGGAATAGTTTGAGATGATTGATCTTGGTCTATTACACTACTTTCTTGGCCTATAGATTTCTTAGTCCTCTTCTGGGATCTTTGTTTACCAATAGAAGTATGCTCTTGACATGCTTGATTGCAAGCCTACTCCCACACCTTTTTAGTTGGGTGTTACCTTGTCTACCTCTTGCACTTTTCCTTTAGTGGATCCTAAATTGTATCAGTAGTTGGTTGGTAGTTTTTTGTACCTAACACATACTTGTCCTGATCTCTCCTTTGTAGCTAGTGTTGTCTCTTGGTTTTCACATGAGCCTCATGAGAGTCATTGTAAGCTGCCAAGCATATTTTGAGACACATTTAGGGCACTCTTTTGTATGGAATTCATTACACATCAGGGACTCCTCACATTGTTGGCTTCACTAAATCAGATTGGGCTGGTGATGTTGATGATCAGAAGCTTACTTTTGGATTTGTCTTTTTTCTTGGCTCTAGTCCTATCACTTGGTCATATAAGAAGTGGAATTCTCACACACTTTCCTCTACAAAGGCTGAGTATAGAGTAGTAGTTCATGCTAGTTAGGAGATTTTATGGCTTTAGCAGTTGATGACTAAGTTTGGTTTTCCTCCTAATCATCTCACTATTCTGTGGTGTGATAATTAGAGTGTTATTTACATTTCTTGCAACCCGATGGAGCATTAATGCACTAAACACATTGAGCTTCATATTCATTTCATCTTTTAGTAGATTCAAAATAGTGTTCTCTCTTTGGAGTATATTCCCACTAATGTGCAAGTTGTTGACATCTTCACCAAACCTTTTGCATCACCACACTATCTTTAGTTGTGTTCTATGCTTGGGGTTACAAAATTTTTCCTTGGGGGTTCTTGTTGAGGCCTTCCTCCCTTCATTTTTTTTCAGCATGTTTTTTCTATCTCTTTTTGGAGAGGAGTTTTTCCCACTAGGTTCTCTCCTTTATCTCTAGTTTATAGAGATTTCCTTGTTTTGGGTACTTGATCAAGCCTTGTTGTCTGGACCCCTTTTTTCTTGCTTTCATAGCTATTCTAGGTTAGCTTACCTCCTAAGCTTCGCTTAAGGGGGGTGTTAGAGTAATTATTTTCTTACACTTGTTAATTAGATTTGATTTAATTAATTAAGTTGTCTATTACTCTAGTTTGCTTAAGCTATCTCTTAGGTGCATATAATTAATACACTTATTAATTATATTTGATTTAATTAATTAAAGTTTTCTATTACTCTCATTTACTTAAGCTATCTCTTAGGTGCATATAATTAATATTTTATATTAATTATAATATGCAATCTAGTTTTTTCCCCGTTTAGGGTTTTGTTCACCTTTAAGGTTGAACTCTTGGAATTATTATTATTTTGACACCTTGGATACATTTTTCTCTCACTCTACTAATATTTCCAAGCTTTGGTTTTTTCAGTAATAGGTTATTTTGCATGCGGGTGTTCTTGGCGAACTGTGAAGTCAATTTTCTCAACTTCTAAACTTTTGGCAAAGATCATCAAGATATTTTAAAGGAGATGTGATCATTTAGAGACTCTTGTTAAATAGAAGCTTGCATATAATGTCAATAGAGAACAAAGACTTGGGTTTTTCCTTTTCCTTTTCCATGCATGAAAACTAGTTTTCTAACTCTTAAAATTGTATCATCAAGATCTCAATTTAAGTAGGTTCTCTCTTTTGAATAATATTTTTAACATCAAATTCATTGGGTAGTTTCCATCATCTAGAAGTCAAGTATGTGAAATATTGATCCCCATTTTCTTCCAAAGCCTTGAACATAAGTTTTTGGAAGTAATAATCTTGTTGAAATTTCATGAAGTCTTTGCTAGTAACATAATTATCTACCTCACTTCCATGTTGTAACCTATGTGAATGTTGTCCATGGTGAGAATGTCTATGCAGAGACACATTACCCTCAAGATGAGATCTTGGAGTCCTAGGAGGAGTATTATTTCTTTTTTTTCAAAGTTTTCAAAAGGGTTTCTATACTAAGTATTAGCATTTTGGTCCCCAAAGACATTACTATTATCATGGTGATCTCCCAAGACATTAGTGTTGTCATTGTTTCTAGAGTTTTAAGTATTATCTTCCCCAAACATAGTAACATTCATGCTATAAACCATTTGTCTTCCTTGTTAATCTAAGTAACCTTTCTTTCCTCTTTCTATCATTTCCAACCTATCAACAATGAGGTTATCTAATCGTCAATTTATCTCTTCCCCATTGATGGTGAAAGACACACCATTTTTAGTCCTAGGGGTTTTGAGAAGAGTATTCAAGGATCTACCAAAGTGACTAAGAGGATTGTAACAAGTGGTAGATTTTTCTTTCTCAACTTTGTCAAAGATAGGTTCAACCTTGAAATGTTGCTTATGTGGATGCCTAGTTGGAGAGGGTAGTTCTTCAGAGCTAAAATAAGGATAACTTTCTTGACCAACTTGGAACCTAGTTGTTACTAACATTTAAGGGATAGTTTTCATCTTAATAAGATGATAGAAGACACTTGGAGTCCAAAGTGTTCACTTGTCAAAGAGAAGTAGAAATGAGAGATTAACTTATCAAGTAAATTGTCCAAGCAATTTACAACACTAGAGAATCAAGTCAAGAGCTAGGCAAGAAGCCAAAGAATGAGATAACAAGTGAACAACCTTTCAAATCAAGTATTTAACCAAGGAGCCAAGGTGATATTTTTTTTAAAATCTTAAATAGTCCTAAACATGTAGATTTCATAACCTGAATGCAAAATGATAAGATATAGACCTTCCTAAAGCAACCAAGAATGCAATCCAAGAAAAACTAAGTTTAGAGACCAAGTGATAGAGTTCAAAAAGTAGGACAATAATAGGACAACCAAGAGTTTTGTATGATATTTTCTGAATGGCAATATGATAGAGTTACATATAGAAATATGATACAAAAAAAATAGTATGATAGTATGTAAAAATGAGAAGTATCATAGGATAGTTCTTACAATAGAAATACAATAATTGACTAGCAAAGACTATTTTGTGACTTTTCAGGGCCAAAAGACATAAGTTTGACTAAATGTTTTGACCAAATGTGATAATGTGACCATGATAGTAGAGTTTTATTTTAATTTTGACAATAAAGCAAAAAATTTTGATAACAATTGTGATACAAAAAGACATCTTCAAGAAATTGGACAAGGGACAAAACAATCTCACCAATACAAACACTTGGGAAGTATTAAAAAAAACCCATGAAACTACCAATTTGTGTTTGTTGAAATGATTTCCACAAGTCTCACACACTCAAGAACACATTGAAGAAATATCTACCAAAAGGACATAACCTATTACTAAATGTCTGGCCCACAACTTGATGCTCCCTTACCTCACAAAAAGTGGTTGTCTACAGTAGATATTGGCTTTGTCATAGATGGGTTACCCACACCTAAAGGAACACATATGGAAAGTATCAATCTTGGTGTGATCTAGGTAGTCCACTAGGATTGATCCTTGCACCAAGATATTAAGTGGAAAAATAGGGTGACTTCTAACATATGGCTCTTAGTAAGGATTCCATTCAAAATACTATTAGCATGAATCTTAATGATACTACTTTGACGGAGTATCTTGAGCATTGGATACTATTGACAGGTTGCATTCATGACTATCCTTATCATTGATGTCAACATAGCATGGTTTCTGTAAAGATTGGCTGAGTAGAAGAAAAATATTTTAATGGTACAAACAATGTTTTGATTGCTTGGTGATGCATAGTTATGGGAATGTTTAGCACAATATCTTGATGATGTGGTCAAGTGCACAAAGTTTGAGTCAAATACATACAAAAGTTGTACCTAATTTATAGAGAGAAGTTCAGAGATAGAATATTCAAAAAATAATTCTTGATGTTGGTTGACTATCTTAAATCTAAGATGTAATGAAGAAATATGCAGTCAAGTAGTGATGGAGGACAATCAACTAATGATGTCAGCAAGTGCCCAAGCCCTAGTATCACATGTGTAAATTTTTGTATAAACTATGAGATGATAGTGCTATTGTAATTTTAATTCATTAATTATCTTATTATAATTAATTGAGAAAGCCTGAAGGCTGACTCAAGGAATTATTATGAAGATATGGTATAAAGGAAAGATTTATTCCTTGATTGTAATGTGGATTTAATTATTGTGATCATTGTTGAAGTGTGAATTTCAAAAATGAGCAAAGTGCTTACTGAATGCATGTAAGTGATCCAAGGGATTATTGGATGTGAGATTTGTGATCTAATTACAAGATCAGGAGGAGCATAAGTATAGTTGATAGGACAAAGAAAGAGGAAGAAATAATACAATACCATTCTATTATACTACAAGGAATAATATAGAGATCATTTGGATAGTGGGTTCATTGGGCTTAACCTTGAATCTATTTGGACATTGGGTCTAGTTGTCTTCCACAACTCCTAACGTAGTTAGTATCTCCTAAAAGGGATTCTAAGTCTCCTAATAGGGATTGATATGTATTGAATGTTTCTATAGACTCCTAAAAGGGTCCATCCTCTAACAAGGAATATTTATATTAGTACATCATCTTATGGGTACCATCGCCATTGGGGTTTTCTCTTTGATCAAGGGTTTCCCTAGTTAACATATCTAGTGTTATTATGTATGAGCATCTTGTTATCATTTCATTTTATATTACTTGTATGGTTAAGTTTTTTTTAGGTTGATAATTGTAATATTAGTTGGATAAATGATTAAATCCCCTTCTTAGTTATATCAATGGACTATATATTCTAACAATTGGTTTTAGAGTATCATGTGCTTGAAGAATAAGCTTAACAACTTTGGGAGATCGATGGAAAATATTTTTAGAAATGATAGCCCTAGATTTGATGGGGTCAATTATGATATTTGGAAGGAGAAGATGAAGACACATTTTTTATGCATGGGTCTGGGATATTGTATCTTGACAATGGGTAAGAAGAAATTCATTGACGAAGAAAAGCTTGAAGGATGTATTGAAGAAGAGAGAGATCTATTAATGTCTAACATAAGAGAAAGAGAATCTCTACTAATAGTTATTCCAAAGAATGAATACAGTCAGGTAAATTCACTTGTAACATTTTATGAAATTTGGAAAGCATTAAATCAAATTTTGAAGGTTATGATCATGCAAAGAGAATGAGATTATAGAATCAAATATGTGAATTTCAAGATGCTAGAATGATGGAAGATGAATCTATAAGAAATTATATTGGGAAACTATCCAAAATTGTTGTAGGAATTTGATCTCATGGTGGAACCAAGGAAGATTATGAAGTCATATGGAAGAGCTTGAAAATTTTAATGCCATCATTTGAGCCAGTAGCTCAAATGATTTAGCTAGTAATTCCCTATACTAAGGATTTCACAAAAGGAACATTGCTCAAAAGATTAGAATTAGAAGAAGAAAATCTAAGATAGTCTGGAGAACTACCAAGAGTTGAAATAAATTTTAGTGCCCTAAACATTCAACCTAATTTGACAAGGAGTACAAGCACTCATTGAGATTTTTCTGGTAGCAGCAGACCTAATGAAGATAAGAAGATTGAGGAAGGAATAGCCCTTCTTGTGAGAAGAGAAAAACATGGTAAGAAAATCTTTAAATGTTGAACTTGTAATGAATTTGGTCATTATGCATCTAAATATCCTAAAAGAGAGAAAAAGTATAAGGGAAAGTTGAAGCCTAGATGTTCAAGCCTAGATGAGATAGATATAGAATTTGTTTGTATGCAAATGAAGATGAAGAATCTAATGAAAAAGGTCAAAGTGAAAGTGATGATGAATTAGGATTTGTGGCTATCAAGAAAGATGATCTTGATAGAGAAATTAGAGAAGAAAGAGCTCTCATATCTCAAGTGGAAAAGAAATTTGATTGGATAACTAAAAGTGGTTGTTCATATCACGTGATTGGTGATATGAATAAGTTTGTTAAGTTTAAGAATCATGATGGAGGTATGATTAGAGTTAGTACCAATGAAACATATCATATATTAGGAATTGGATCCATTACTCTTGATGGTAAAACTAACACTAAAAATGTTTATTTTGTTGATAGATTGAAGCATAACTTATTGAGTGTTGAACAGTTGGTGTATAAGGGTTATCTATTGTAGTTCACTACGAAGACCTGCATTATCAAAGAAAAAGATGGTAAGATGATTGCAACTAGAACTAGATCTAGAGGTAATGTATTTTAGTTGAATCCTACTAAAATGACTTGTTTGTTAGCTAAAGTGGACGGCAGTTGGTTGTGGCATAGAAGATTCTATCACATAAACTTTGATAATAATATAAAGGTTAGTAGCACTTTTGCAATTAGAGACTTGCCTAAGATTAAAAAGCCTACTAATGTTGTGTGTAAAGAATGTATTATGGCTAAGTAGAAGATAGTATAATTTCCTAGAAATAAGTTCACTATCACAGAGAACTTGGAGATCATTCACACAGGTCTGAGTGTCCCTCTAGAAAAAGAGGATTCTATGGTGAAAGGTATTTTATGATTTTTGTTATGATTTAACTAGAATGATGTGGATAGAATTTCTTTTAAAAAAATTTGAATCTTTTGAGAATTTTAAGATATTTAAGAATAGAGTTGAGAATGAACTTGTTGTTAAGATTTGTAAGAATTTTCCTAAGGGAAAAAGTCACCCAAGAACTAAGAACTCAAACACAAGCACACAGTAGACCAAAGTAGACAGAGTATGATCAGAATAACAATGTATTCAATAATCGGTTGAGAGTACACTGGGAGTGCTTGAATATAAAGGCCTTTGAGATACATCTAGAATGCCTCATAATCAACACCATGATGTGTCATACAACTAAGCACATGTCCACCAAATATGGGTTATCCTCCATTAAGCACAGAAGTAAATGCAGTGATGAGAGGATAAGCCTACAAGGGTGTGACACACAAATCAGTGTTGTAGACACCATGTGCTAAAATAGAGTTACATACTCCTATGTTGTCTACATGACAACTCAAAAGGTGTGCAAACTCCTAACTATCTCACAAATAAAATAATAAAAAATAATAAACTAATGCATTAACCTAAGTAAACTTAAGTAAGTGTAATAAGTAAATATTTATTTACACCAACACCCCCCCTTAAGTGCAACTTAGGGGAATGCCCTTAAGCTTATGAACTAGGATGCAGATGCATAATGGGTCCCAGCTACTAGGCCATATTAGGTATCCATATACATAATGAAAATGTATTTTCTCATAAAGCGGGGAAAGAGGGAAAACCTCATGGGAAAAACCCTCCCCCAAAAAGAGAGATAAATATGGATGCATCGATGGATGGAATAATCATGACCCCCCCCATTATGACATACATCTAGTATATACATAAGAGAATGAGAGAAGGAAGAGAGATAGAATAGGCTCCCCCCCCCCAAAAGAAGAATGCCGACAAGTGAAATATGCTCCGATGAAGAAGCTAGTCCAAGAATGTAGAATTGTGTTCCTCCCCTTAGGAAGAAACAAAGCCAAAGGTACACTCCTGAAGATGTGTGCTAGCCCTGAAACCTGCTCAAGTATCCCTATACTGATGCTGGTGCTCACCCCTTCCAACTGTGCTAAAAAGAATGAATGCAGATCTGTTAAGGATATCTGGTTAACCTGTTCCACTGAACCATCTATCTCCTCAACTGACAAAGAGACCTCCACTAGTTATTGTTCATAAGGATCCACAATCATGCCAACCTATGAAGATTGATCATGTAGAAAATGGACATGAGGGTTAGAGTGAGCCCTAGTAACAACTATAGAAGAATCATCATCAATGAGAAGATGTAAGTCCTCAAGTCTATCTCCCAAGTCAAGTAAAGTTGGAGCTGGAAGACAAGATGTACCATGCTATGATGGACCTTTCACTGTGGCAATATAAGCATGTGGACTAGATTGATGTGACCTCTCACTACAATTGTTGATAGAACCCCACATTTCTGAACCTGTTAAAGCACTATCATTGGTGTCACTATCAGTTTCCACTGTGTATGATGTGCGGAGAGCAGTAGAGGATAAGCTTGGTGAACTTTCCTCAAAGTGAACATCCTTCTCCAAAAAAATCTCATGTGTCTCTGGATCCATCAATCTATAAGCCTTCACATTATCTTCATAACCAATAAAGGTAAAAGGCCTAGGTGTTGGTGCCTTGCAACTCCTAGAAGATAGGTTTTCCCATGCTGGATAACTGAAGACTCTGAGGTGACTCACAATTGGTTTTCTGCCACACCATGCCTCAAAAGGAGTCTTTCTATCTAAGGTTGGATGAGGAGACCTATTAAGTATGTGAGTAGCACTACCAATGGCTTCAACTTCAAGTGTAGGATCAAGAGACTTGGCTATAATCATGCAACTTATCATGGTCTTCAGAGTCCTAATCCTCATAGCTGCAACATCTGTCTTGTGTGGACTGAATGCTGGTGAGTTCTGAAGATCAATCCCCTTAATTTTGCAAAAGTTCTTAAGTCTTTTGTCCACATATCTATTCTCATTGTCCACTCTTAGTATTTTGATGGTTTTCCTTGACTTGTGTTCAACATGAGCCTTGAAGTCTTGAAGCTTATGAACCACTTCATTCTTATGATGAAGGAAGAAGACCCAAGTGAATCTTGAAAAGTCATCAACAAATGTGAGTATGTGAACTAGTTGAAGAACAACTGGAGCTCTAGAAGACTTCCCTTTATCATACTTCTTGAGATTCATATCCACTGAACAAGATGAACACTCTCCCATAGAAAAGTTGATGTTGGGTAGACCTTTGACCATGTGTTTTGAGCAAAGTTACTGAAGAGAGCGGAAGTCAAGGTGACCAAACCACTCATGCCATAAGTTGATGTTTGAAGTAGAGTGAGTTAACAAGGCTTGGGAAGGACTCTTAGGCACAAAGTGGGAGAAGGAATAAACCCTCTTGTCATCATTGACTTTTCCACTGCTACCAATGAATCATCTCTAAGGCTCTGCACCATCACTAAATTTGGAAGGAACTCAACCTTATGACCATCTCTAAGGTGAGTGATTTGGTAAACTGATATGAGATTGGAGCTTAGATTTGGAACGTAGAGAACATCTTTGAATTCCCCATCTTCCATTTCCACATGTCCTTTCCCTTCAACTTCCATCTTAGCATTATCTCCCATGAAGATGTGTGGTACCTTTGACTACTTCAATGAAGAAAAGTCTTCCTTTGAAGAACCCATATGGTAAGAGGCACCTGAGTCAAGTATCCATTTCAAAGAACTTGTGTTTTCCATAAGTGCTTGACCTTTACCTTTTGAAGAGGTAGGAGTAGAATCCTTGGAAGTACCTGGTACTTGAATCTTTTTCTTCTTGAGTAGATTTTCTAACTCATCGATTCTTTTTGTCTTGCAATGATGCTCGTCATGATTTGGCTTTTTGCAATATGCACAAAAGAGTTTTCCCTTCTTTCATTACTTCCCTTCTTGTTTGAAGAAGAACCTCCTTGTGGAGAGGAGGATTTTTGTGTCTCAGATTTTATTTTCTACTTCCACTACTTCTTCTTGTTGTTGCTTTTTCCCCCTTGACTAGATTTGTGCTCATCACTAGCCACTAAGGCTTTGGTCTTAGATGACTTGAGAAGTCCAAAATCCACCAAGTGAGATTGTTCAACAATCAACATGTCTACAAATCCATCAAAGCAAGGCTTCTAGTAAGAAGATCCCATGGTCAACCTATGAGTATTAAAACTTGAAACAAAGTTGGCATACTCAGAAGGTAGCTTCTTCAGGATGTGATGAATAAACCTATCATCTTTCATGGGATTTCCACAATCTTTAAGAAGTGCCCTATACTCATTGACTTTAATGATGTAATCCTAAATTGTGTCATAATTCTTAGGATCCAAGAGAAGTAGATCATCCTCAATCTGAAATCCCTTTTCTTCATCCACTTTACCATACAACTGTTCAAGTTTATCCCAAGTTTCTTTGGATTCTGAACAATTTTTAATGTGAAAGAGAAGATTGCTATGTACACAACTCCTGATAACACTTAAAGCTTGTCGATCTTGATTTTTCCAATCAATGAGTTCTTTAGCATCAGTAGGTTTGGTAATTGTACCATCAACATATAGACTATATCCTTTTTCCATTAATCTACTCCATGCAATATCTTTCCATGTAGAATAGTTACGTGAAGTTAGAGAAGGACATTTGAAACCCATGATGTAGAAATGAAAAGAGCACAAAATAGAGACACAAGAAACATAGTACACACCCCCCCTTTTCACTCAATCAAAAAGACCCCCCCCCCCCCCCCCTCCCCCCCAAAAAGAGATGTTGTTGGCACTTTATAAGTAGTGCATTTACAATGGGCCACTTGTCAAAATGAACAATGTGGACTTTCTCATTTTTCTTTTACAACTACCTTATGAGGCTAAAATCTGTCACTTAAGCATTGTAGCTTAGTTTTACAACAATTCTAAAAAAGAACCAAAGCTTTACAATGTCGAAGAAGGCCTAATTTTGAAAGTAAGAAATTGGTCCACACAACCATAGAATCTAATTTTAGATCTAGAAAGTAGATGAAAAAATACACACTTTCAAAAAAATTAGAACCTGAAAAAGTGACTAGATGTGCCCGTACAGAGCTTTTGAAGGTGAAAAATGTAGGATTATGCAGGTACAGTTGCCAAAAAATGCAATTTTTGCAAAATCTATGCACCAAAACTAGAAAAAAAACCACCAATGGAAAATTCAAGAAATTCTACCTGATTTCTAAAAAAATTGCACCTAAATCAGAGTCTGGATGTCCAAGATATGAGCTTGCAAAGTTAGGCTGCCAAACTAAAAAGAAATTTGGAGAGGGGTCTGGAAGGAAAAATATTAGTCTAAATTTGATGGTCAAATGGCCATCACTATAGTAATAAAATGCCTAGTTTTGACGGTCAAACGATTATCAATTTTAAGATACTAAAATAGTGATGTCAACAAAAAATTCACGCCCTGAGATGACGTGACAACTGACTAGACATACAACTTGTGACATGGCACTGTACATACTATACAAAAATATGTGTGGCAAATTTTGTACGCTGACGTGTTTTGATTGTCCATGTGGTAAAAGTGGCAATTCTGAAATTTGCCTGTCAAATGTGTTGACATGTCAATACACAATTAGCATCCTGAGGTGGCAACTCACCTACATGTATTGCTGAATTGGCGTTGCAGTCCATGTAGCAAAAATGTGTCCACGTTTCTTTAAAGGACTCTGTCTGCGGGTCATCAAAGGAAAGCAGGAAGCAGTGTCGCTAGAAAATGTCACAGACGCCTGAAACTTTGAACACACCATATCTGAAAATGCGCAAGCAAGAGAATTCTTAAACCCTCACCAGAAAGTCATGGCTGTGGGTGGGAAAATAGCAGCATCACCATGAAACAAATTGCAGGATAGGAAAGTAGACTGGAAAAAGGTCGTCAGGGTTTGCAGATTAATCGCACATCGACCCTACACTCGATGTGGTCGTTGTTTTTAATAACAAGTCCACGTTGATCAAACAAAAGCCATGGACGTCGATGGATGGGATGGGCCAGGCCAGGCCGAGAGTTTTCCTGCCACAATTTGTAAAGGTGGGTGCTTGGAATTGATGGTACTACTCTGGATTTGATGTGCGCAGAGCAGCCCAATATGAATCAATTAGGATGCCCCACCAAATAAATTAAATTTACCCTGCAACAAGGGAATATTTCACACGTAGGGCCAGGATCTAATAGCTTGGTACCTGCTAAAATTTTCTCTGCAACCAGCCCTTAGGGCTAAAAAAATTTTGAAAAATATACAATCAAATCGAATCGAAAAAAATGCAAAGAACAAAAAATTTAAAAATACAGATCCGAAAATTAAATCAAAGATCTGAAAATAATGATCATACCAATACTGCAAATTGAGGCTTCTGGGTTTAGATTTGCAAAAAAAATTTGCCTCACGATCGACTTTGGGCCAAGGTAGTTGAGTTTATAGTCGATTTTCACCAGTCCAATGTTCTGGACGCAATGGCAAGCTCAGATCTGGTCTTAGACACTCCCAATTTTTGCAGCACTCCGAATTTAGGCTGAGGTGATGAAGCAAGTGTGGTCTCGAATGGCTATGTGATGAGAAAGTCTCCAAGTTGTTCTAATACCATGTCAAAATTTTCCTAAGGGAAAAATTCACCCAAGAACTAAGAACTCAAACACAAGCACACAATAGACCAAAGTAGACAGAGTATGATCAGAATAACAATGTATTCAATAATCGGTTGAGAGTACACTAGGAGTGCCTGAATATAAAGGCCTCTGAGATACATCTAGAATGTCTCATAATCAGCACCATGATGTGTCATACAACCAAGCGCATGTCCACCAGATATGGGTTATCCTCCATTAAGCATGGAAGTAAGTGCAATAATGAGAGAATAAACCTACAAGGGTGTGATACGCAAATCAGTGTTGTAGACACCATGTGCTAAAATAGAGTTGTGTACTCCTGTGTTGTCTACATGACAACTCAAAAGGTGCGCAAACTCCTAAGTGTCTCACAAATAAAATAATAATAAATAATAAACTAATGCATTAACCTAAGTAAACTTAAGTAAGTGTAATAAGTAAATACTTATTTTCACCAACAAGATTATGTGTTTGAGATCTATTAGAGGAGGAGAATTCACCTCTAGAGAGTTTAACATATTTTTTGAAGAGAATAGTATCAAAAAGAAACTATCTACACCTAGAACACCTAAGAAAAATGAGATTGCTGAAAGAAGGAATAAATCAGTCACAGAAGTAGCAAGAGTGATGTTGTTTGAAAATGATGTTTCTAAGACAGTTTCAAGATAAGTAGTCTATATAGTACTATATACTCTAAATAGAGTATTGATTAGAAAAGGTATGAGCAAGACACCTTATGAACTATAGTTTGGTCATTCACCACTAGTTAAGTATTTCAAAATATTTGGGGGAAAATGCTATGTTAAGAGAAATGATGACATTGGTGAGTTTGATCAAAGAAGTGATGAAGGTATGTTTCTTGGTTGTTCATTGAGAAAAAAAGCGTACAAATGTTTCAACTATAGAACTAAGACAATAGTTGAATGTGCAAATGTGAGGATTGGTGAAAAGTTTGGAAGTAAAGAAAAGATGGTAAATTATAATTCAGATGAAGAAGAAGATAATTATGGAATTGTTAGACAAAATGATTAAGTTTTCTTTGAGACTAATAATGATTTGTAGAATGATGTGCTAACTATTGAGCAAAGAGGAGAGAAAATATTTGAAGCTAGAGAAGAGACAAGAGTTGAGATGTTAGCTGCTACCCCTAATAGGAATCTAACATGGAATCACCCTCCTCAATAGATAATTGGAAGGAAAGAAAAATTTGTGATGACAAGGAACAAAGTAAATGAGGATATATGTCTGCTCTCTCAAGTTGAACCTAAGAGTATAAATGAAGCAATTAAAGATAATCATTGGATTCAAGCAATGAAGGAAAAATTGGATCAGAATGTGAAGAATGATACATGGGAGTTAGTTCCTAGACCTAAATACAAAAATGTGATAGGAACCAAATGGTTATTCAAAAACAAGATGAAAGAGCAAGACAAAGTTGTGAGGAATAAGGCCAAACTTCTATGCAAGGGATATTCACTGCAAGAAGGCATAGAATATGAAGAGACATATGCACCTATAGCTAGAATAGAAGTAGTAAGGATGTTCTTGGCTTATGCAAAAAAAAAGAAGTTTAAGGTTTATCAGATGGATGGTAAATCAACCCTTCTAAATGGAGAACTTGAAAAGAGGTATTTATTGATCAACTTGAATGTTTTTCTTTATCAGAAGATAAAGATATGGTATATAGACTAAAGAAAGGTTTATATGGTTTGAAGTATGTACCTAGAACCTTGTATGCAAGGTTGGACAATTATTTGGAAAATCTTGGATTTGCTAAAGGTATAATAGACATTAAATTGTATTTGAAAGAAGTTGTAAATGGTTTGTTGATTACTATAATATTTTTTGATGACATCATTTTGGAGGTAATGATAAAGCAAGTGAAATTTTTTCTAAAGAAATAAAGAATGAATTTGAAATGAGTATGATAGGAGAAATGGACTTTTTCCTAGGATTGTAGATTGTACAAAATAGTGATGGTATTTTCATTTCACAAGCTAAGTACTTGAAATTTTTTTTGAAAATGTTTGATTTGGAAAGTTGTAAACCTATTGGTACACCTATGATAACTAGTCACAAGTTATCCAGCATAGATGAGGCACCTATAGTAGAGTAGATGAAGTATAGATGCATCATTGGAGGTCACTAGATCAAATACAACAAATGCAATTAGGATTGTAGCTAGATTTGAAGCTGATCCTAAGGAATATCATTTTGCAATAGTGAAGATATTATTTAGATATTTGAAAGGGACATCTGATTATGGAATTTGGTAGGATAGATTGAATGATTCTACTCTATGTGCATATACTGATGTGGATTGAGCAAGCAGTATGGATGATAGAAAGAGCACCAATCGTGGAGCATTTTTTCTTGGAGGAAGATTGGTTTCTTGATTAAGCAAGAAGCAAGATTGTATTCATATGGTACTGCTAAGGTAGAGTATGTTGTAGGAGAAAATAATTGTAATCAAGTTATGTGGATGAAGTAGATGCTGAAGGATATCAAAATTGAGTTTGGAGAACCAGTTATCATTTACTATGATAACACAAGTAGAGTGAGTATGTCTAAGAATCCTATATTGGATTCTAAGACTAGTCATATATCTAATAAGTATCATGTGTTGAGAGAGAAAGCAATAGATAAGGAGATCAAATTAGAGTATGTGAGTACTAAATATTAGATTGCAAATATCTTTATGAAGCCTTTGCCTAAAGATACTTTTGAGTACTTGAGAGGTATGCTTGGGGTTGTGCCCCTACCTACTTCTGAGTAGACGATGCAAAGAGTGCATCAGTCTATTGGTAAAATGCACTATTGTTATCTTGGAACAAATGTTGATGCTTCCTATATGGGGGAGTATCTATGATGATCTGAGTCACTGAGGACTCTTGGTATTTGGTATTTACTAATGTCTTTAGATACTCGAGCTAGTTGATGAACTAGTGCAACATATTATAAATTGACATTTAACAATTGATATGTTGTAACATTGAGATTGAGGTCTTGACATTGATGTTAATGGGGGATAATATGCATAAAAAACACATTTCCTAAGGTATGGGGGAGAGGATCTCCTAAAGTATGGGGGAGAGATATCACTTTAGAGATATTTAGAAAGATTCATGAAAGGAAGCAAGAATGTGCACTTGATGTATTTTGAATTGTCTAGTGTGAAGTAAACAATTGATGTTTAAGAAAAAGGAGAATGTACCTATGTGCATCTGTTGTGTTTGAGATTTTTTTAATGTGTAGACAACTGATGCAAGTCAATAGTAGCAACATAACACTATTTGGTATTGTTGGAACTTAGATGTTTTTTCATCTATTTTTCCATCAATGCCAATGGGGGAGATTGTTATAATGAATACTAATGATACTACTTTTGGGGAGTATCTTGAGCATTAGAGAGTATTGACATGTTGTATTGATGAATATGTTTGTCAATGATGTCAACATAGTACAATTTCTATAAAGACTAGCTAAGTAAGAGACAAAGATCTTGATGGTATAGATAATGGTTTGACTATTTGGTGATGCAAAGTTATGAACATATATGAAAAAATATCCTAATGATGTGGTCAAGTGCATAGAGTCTGAGTTAAAGACGTATGGAAGTTGTACCTAATTCACAGAGTGGAATTCTGAGATAGAGTATTGGGAAAGTAGTTCTTGATGTTTTTTTGGCTAAATTACATCTAAGATGCAATGTAGAAATGCATAGTCAAGCAGTGATAGAGGACAGTCACCTAATGATGTCAACAAGTGTACAAGCCCTAGTATCACATGTTTAAATTTTTGTAAAGACTGAGCCAATAGTCCTATTGTAATTATAATTCATTAATTATCTTTTTATAATTAATTGGAAAAGCCTCAAGGCCAACTCAAGGAATTATTATGAAGATATGGTATAATGGAAAGATGTTTTCCTTGATTTTAATGTGGATTTAAGTATTGTGATCATTGTTGAAGTGCAAAGTGCAAAAAGGAGCTAAGTGCTTACTAAATGCATGTAAGTGATCCAAGGGATTATTGGATTCAAGATTTTTTATTTGGTTACAAGATCATAAGGAGTAGAAGTCCAGTTGATAGGACAAAGAAAGAGAAAGGAACAATACATTACCATTCTATTATTCTACAAAGAATAATACAAAGATCATTTGGATAGTGTGTTCATTAGTCTTTCCCTTGAAGCTATTTTGGTAGTGGGTCCAGCTATCTTCCACAACTCCTAACAAGGTTGGAATCTCCTAATAAGGATTCAAAGTATCCTAACAGGGACTCATATTTACCAAATTTATTCATAGACTCCTAATAGGGTCCATCCTCTAACAAGGAGTATTTATATTAGTACATAATCTTGTGTGTACCATCCCCACTAGGGTTTTCCCTCTGATAAAGGGTTTCCCTAGTTAACACATCTGGTGTTATTATGTACAAGTATCTTGTTATGGTTTCATTTTATATTACTCATATGGTTAATTTTGTTTAAGGTTGATAATTGTGATAATAGTTGGATAATTGATTCATCCCCCCTCTTAGTTATATTAGTGGACTATATATTCTAACAAACACCTCTCTTGCACATAATACAAGACAAAGACCTTGTACCCACAAGAGTACCTTAAGAATAATCACATACTAATTTCCTTATGGTCACAATCCCACTAGTAATCTCAATAAGTGAAGTCAAGTGTTATAACACCTAAGATTTTCTCCTTTGTCAAGAGGTTTGTGATTATAGTTGGTCAGATTAGTTAGATTTTTCTTGTTCCCACTTTGGGTCATTGATATTGGTATCTTTCCACCAACAATAGGCCCTCTAAAGGTAAACTATCACTAGGAGATTAAACATAATGGACCCAAACTAAGGATTTATGATTGACCAAGTAGGTTAAGAGAAAACTCTCCTATTACCCAATGCTTCCCTCAAACATGCCAAATAGATTAATTAGGACCACTAAAGAGTGAAAAAAAGTAAGTGGGTTTTATAGTCCACGACACTATGCCATAGTTTTTGGGTTTACATATGGTAACAGTGATATGGGACTACCTCGTACTCTTTTTCGAGAGGCACTTGGTGCTACAAACGAGGCATACATACCCTACCCCCCAATGGGATTTGAACTTGTGACCTCTCTTTCAAGAGTACAAGTTCTCCACCACTAGGCCAACTCGGGTTGTATGAGTCAAGAATATACCAACCACTTTTTTGAACCAATGACAAGTCAAGATTTTTGAACCAATGACAAGTCAAGAATATACCAACCACTTTTTTGAACCAATGACAAGTCAAGAACATCATACTCCCCTATAGAAAATGGAACCTTACTAATGGTTTTAATGTACCTATGAAAATGAAAGGTACTAGTAGATAGAACGACTTGTAATAAATTGAAGACACATTAAGAATTTATTTATTTTTTGCGTGGGAAGCCCTACGATAAATGTTCGTAGCCCTTTTTCACAATTTTTTTCTTATAGAAATGCAAGAAAGAAAGAAAGCCTCTAGAAAAGAAGAAATGTTAGGGTATCAAAATAAGCAATGAAAATTCAAAAAAAAACCTACAAAACCACTATTAGAAGCCTATTAAATAATCAAAAAGCCAAATTGAAAGATGGAAAGTGCAAAGTAATATCTAAAAGTTCGATTATGCAACTAAAATAGATAGAATGATACTTCTTGATGATACTTCCCAGTGTAGCAAGGTGATAGTGTTAGAATATATAGTCCACCAATATAACTGGTGGGGGAGGGGGGGGTGTGAATCAATTATCTAGCTATTATCACAATTATCAACTTTAAACAAACTTATACATATGATTAATATAATTAGAAACTACAACAAGATACTCATACACAATAACACTAGATATGTTAACTAGGGAAACACCTAATCAAAGGGAAAACTCTGGTGGAGATGGTACCCACAAGAAGATGAACTAATATAAATATTCCTTGCTAGAGGATGGACCCTGTTAGGAGTCTATAACAATATTCAATACATATCGGTCCCTATTAGGAGACTTTGAATTATTGTTAGGAGATACCAACCCTGTTAGGAGTTGTGGAAGACAATTGGACCCACTACCCAAACAACTTCAAGGTTAAGACCAATGAACCCACTATCCAAATGATCTCTATATTATTCCTTGTAGAATAATAGAAATGAATAGTACTATCCTTCCTCTTTCTGTCATGTCAACTAGACTTCTACTCCTTCTGATCTTGTAACAGATCACAAAACTCACATCCAATAATCCCTTGGATCACTTACTCACATTTAGTAAACACTCTACTCCTTTTCATACTTTTCACTTCATACAAAAAACATAACATACTACAAAAAAATAAAACATCTTTCTTTTATGCCATATCTTCAAAATAATTCCTTGAGCCCACCTTGAGGCTTTCCTAATTAGTTATAATAAGATAATTAATCAATCACAATTATAATAGCACTATTGACTCACCGTCTATAAAAAACTTCACACATGTGATGCTAGGGCTTGCACATCCACTGATATCATCATCTAATTGTCCTCTTTCACTTTCTAGCTGCACATCTCTTTATTACATCTCAGATGAAAGATATAATACAAACATTATAAATTGCTTTCAAAACACCCTGTCTTTGAACTGCTCTTTGTAAATCTAGTACAACTTCTATAAATCTTTGACTTACAAATTGCACATTGAAACATGTCATCAAGACATTATACTAAACATGCCCATGATCACACATCACCAAACAAGCAAAATATTGTCCCTACAACTACAATCTCTCTATGTTACTCTGCCTGTCTTCACAAACTTACTGCTATGTTGACATCAATGACAAAGACAGTCATGAATGAAACATGTCAATACTCTCCAATTCTTAGGGTACTCCCCCAATGTAGTATCATCAACATTCATGCTAATAGTCTCCCTCATTGGCATTTATGGCAACATAGATGAAGAACATATAAGATCCAAGAATACCAAAATAGTACTTTGCTATTGTTGTTGTTGTTCTCATCTTCTCAAATTTTCTTCATTAATCTAATCTAATATCCTCTCGAACATTGCACTATTCTTATTCTTCTTTAGGATAAAAAATAGTTATTCATAATAAACATCTCACAATAAATATCTCCCCCATAGAGATATTCCTCCTTTACATGAATCTTTGTAAATCCCCCTTTCATAATTTTCTTATGGTATTCTCTTCCCAATTCAAATAGAGGGTGTTTTTCATGTACATAACTCCCCCATTGACATCAATGGAATAGTCCTCCTTATGTCAATTTACCGCTCCAAGTATTCAACTAGCTCAAGTGTCAAAAGACATTGTTAAAGACCAAATACCAAAAGTCCTCAATGACTTAGCTCATCACAAATACTCCCCTATATGGAAAACAATAGCATTCAATCTAGTCTAACAATAGTGCTCTATACAACTAGATTGATGCACTAACTACATCACCTAGCCAAAAGTAAGCAAGGGCATAACCCCAAGTATACCTCTCAAGTAATCAAATTTATCTTTAGGTAAAGACTCCACAAAGATATATGGAATCTGATCTTTAGTACTCGCGTACTTTAATCTAATCTCCTTTTTTGTTTCTTTCTCTCTCAACACATGATACTTAATAGATATATGCTTAGTCTTCAAATGAAATACAAGATTCTCAGACATACTCACTACAATTGTGTTATCATAATCAATGATAATGGGTTCTATAAACTCAATTATGATATCCTTTAGTATCTATTTCATCCACATCACTTGATTACAACTTTTAGCTCCTGCAACATACTCTACCTTAGCTATAGTCTGAGAAATACAATCTTGTTTCTTGCTTAGCCAAGAAAACAATCTTCCTCCAAGAAAAAATTCTCCCCCACTAGTGCTCTTTCTATCATCCATACTGCCTATCCAATCCACATTAGTATATGCACATAGAGTGAAATAACTTAATCTATGATACCATATTCTATAGTTAGATGTTAATTTCTAGTATTTGAATATCCTCTTTACTACTGCATAATGATATTCCTTAGGATCAGCTTGAAATCTAGCTATAATCCCAACTGTGTTTTCTATATGGTCTAGTGTGAGTCAGATATTTCAAACCTCCAACTACGGATCTATACTTCTTCAGCTCAACTGTAGGGGTCCCATCTTTTCTAGATAACTTGTGATCAATTATCATAGGTTTAACAACATGATTATAGGTTTCTAATCCAACTCTCTTCAAAAAAACCTTCAAGTACTTAGCTTGTAAGATGAAAATACCATCATTATTCTGCACAATTTGCAATCCTAGGAAAGACTTCATTTCTTCTATCATGCTCATTTCAAATTCATTCTTCATTTCTTTAGCAAAATTATCACTTGCTTCAACATTACCTCCAAATATGATGTCATCAAAAAATATTACTATTATTACCAAACCATTCTCAATTGCTTTCAAATACAAGTTACTATCTGTCATACCTTTAGCAAATCCAAGCTTTGCCAAATAGTTTTCCAATCTTGCATACTAGGTTCTAGGTCCATGCTTAAGACCATATAGAGATTTCTTTAGTCTGCATACCATATTTTTATCTTATGTCAAAGGAAAACATTTATGCTTCCTAATATATACCTCTTCTTCAAGTTCTCCATTCAAGAAGATTGATTTAACATCCATCTAATATACTTTCAACTTCTTATTCACTGCATAAGCCAAGAACATTCTTACTACTTCCATTCTGGCTACAGGTGCATATGTTTCCTTGTTATCTATGCCTTCTTACTTTGAATATACCTTGCATAGAAGTCTAGCCTTATTCCTCACAAGTTCACCTTGCTCATACATCTTGTTTCTAAATACCCATTTGGTTCCTACCACATTCTTATCTTTAACTCTTGATGTAGGAGCATCCTAGGTTGTAATGCTATCTTGTATGTTTTTAGTTTTTCCTAGTTTCTACCAAGTTGCAGTGTCTTGTATTACCAATTTCTCAGTGGGTACTGAGCATTTAGTGGATGTTGAGCTTCCTGGTTGATGGCAAGTTCACAGTTTCTATGAAGTGTTCTTTGGCTATTGAGTCATCCTTCAGATGTCGAGTTCATGTGGTTGCCAAGTTCATTTGGGTGTCAATTGTCAGTATTTCATGGAGCCTTCATTTTTTGAGTTGTTTGTGTATGATTTCCTATTGATGTTGACCTTTTCATTTAATTTAGTGTTAGATATTTGATGTGATCTAACTTGTGGCCTAGCCTAGCATTTAATATGAGAGTTTATTTAGTTGTATTCACAATAGGTTGAATTGTGGTTGTGCATATATTTAAAAGACCTTGGTTAGATTCTTAAGGTGGTAACTTAGAGAGTAGGATCAAAATGCAAAGTTAGATCATCAAAGATAGTAATTAAAATTGATATATATGGTTGTAACCTAGAAGGCCTTACAAATAGGCATGTAATTGATCTTTGGATAAATATATGAATGAAGGAATTTTAGTTCTTCTATCTCCTAAGTTGTTTATATTTGTTGTTACTTCCATTGTGTTGACTCTATGCAGGCAATTTGAATAACTAGGTGTGCCTTTGGCCCTAGTTTTTTGTCCCTCCCTATGTCAATTCTAGGAACTAACTCCCATGTTTCATTCATCACAATCTAATCTAATTCTTCCTTCATTTATTGAATCCAATGATCAACTTTACATGCTTCATCTGCACTCTTAGGTTCAACTTAAAATAAAACATATCTCTTCATTAAATCTATTTCTTGTCATCACACCTTTGTCTTTGCTTCCAATTATCTTCTCTGTAGGGTGATTCTTTGTCAGATTCCTATTAGGAGTAGGAGTTGACATCTCAACTCTTATCTCATCTCTAGGTTCAAATTTATACCCTCCTCTTTGCTCAATAGTTAACACATCATTCTATAGATCATTGTTAGTCTCAAAGACAACTTCCACATTTTGTCTAAAAATTCCAAAATTATCTTCTTCTATAATAGTTACTAAATATAGATCTTCTTTTTTTTTCTCTTTCTTAACCATTATAAATTTCATGACTTCATTAGAAAGTGAGCTCTATCTAGATTTTCTTTCTCTCATAGGACATCTTGATGAAAATGATCTAACTTTTTACATGTCCAACAAATGAAAATTTTCATAGATTCTAGTTCCCTTTTCATAAGCTGATCAATACCTTCCTCAATCTTCTTTTCTTCTTCACATAAGGATCTATCTTTTCTTGTTCTTTTTTGTATGCAACAAAAGGATTCTAGATCAAGAAACTCAATGTTGAGATCTTTATACACCTTTGATAATTCACAAAGAAGCTCTATCTTTTGTGAGACATAATTTCCTTTATTAGACTTAGGATTTATCTTTCTTGCCATGATCTTCCAAAGATATTAAGCTATTCCTTCAAGGACCTGATTCTCTAATACTAATTGTTAGAATATATAGTCTGCCAATATAATTGAGAGAGGGGGAGGCATGAATCAGTTATCCAACTATTATCACAATTATCAACTTTAAAAAAACTTAACCATATGAGTAATATAGTTAGAAACCACGATAAGATACTCATACATAATAACACTAGATATGTTAACTAGGGAAACCCTTAATCAGAGGGAAAACCCCAGTGGGGATGGTATTCACAAGATGATGTACTAATATAAATATTTCTTGTTAGAGGATGGACATTTTTAGGAGTCTATAACAACATTCAATACATATCAATCCCTATTAGGAGACTTGGAATCCCTGTTAGGAGATTCCAACCTTCTTAGGAGTTGTGCCAACCCTATTAGGAGTTGTGGAAGACAAATGGATCCGCTGCCCAAAAAAATTCAAGGTTAAGACCAATGAATCAACTGTCCAAATGATCTATGTCATATTCCTTGCAAAATAATAGAAATGAATAATATTGTTCCTTCTGCTTTCTATCCTATCAACAGGACTTCTGTTGCTTTTGATTTTGTAACCAGATCACAAAACTCACATCTAATAATCCATTGGATTGCTTACTTACATCAGTAAACACTCTGATCCTTTTCATACTTTGCACTTCATACACTAAACACAACATTATTTTTTTTATTTTTTTTAAATGTATTTCCTTTATACTGTATCTTCAAAATAATTGCTTGAGTCAGGTCTGAGGATTTTTCAATTAATTATAATAAGCTAATTAATTAATCACAATTACAATAGCACTATCAGCTCATAATCTATAAAAAACTTCACATGTGTGATACTATGGCTTGTGTATCCATAGACATCATAATCTAACTATCCTCTATCACTATCTGACCATGCATCTCTTTATTACATCTCAGATGAAATATATATTACAAACATCAGAAACTGCTTTCCAAGCACCCTGTCTCTAAACCACTCTTTATAAATTAGGTACAACTTTTGTATGTCTTTGACTTATGTGTTGCACATTGAACTACATCATCAGTTAACTATACTAAACATGTTCATGATCGTGCATCACCAAACAAGAAAAACCTTGTTCATACAACTATGATCTCTCTCTATTACTCTATTTTTCTTCACAAACTTACTATTATGTTGACATCACTAACAAATACACTCATGAATGCAACATGTCAATACTTTCCAATGCTGAGGATACTCCCCCAATGTAGTATCATCAACATTCATGCTAACAGATAGTTCAACCTAATAAAATACTTTGTATCACTACATTATAATGGTTTCCAAAAGATAGTATGATAGAATACAAAAACTAGTACGATAGAAAAATTGACCATGTATCGTATGGAAGTTTAGAAATTATCGTACGATAATGGAAGAAGTATTTTGTGATATTTCTAGGTGCAAAAAAAAATCTAAACCTACAAGTGTAAAAAGTGATGAAAATCATGTAAACGAAGCTAAGCAAGAATGTACAGCCTCATGGTGGGCACCAAAAATTTGTGTATAAAAAGTGTCATGCTTCTCTAAGATATTCTATCCTAGAGATCCAATAGATTTAGAACCTTGAATGGTGACTTAGAGCTTCCTATCTATAGCATACAAGAGCTATTAGATGGTGACTCTCAAATGAAACTAGTTAAAGCAACCCTTGCAAGGTGCACCATAGAATGGAAGAATCAAACAATAGAGGCAAGAATACCAATATCCAAGAATCAAGATGAGTGCAATGCAAATGCAAGTAATCTAAATGAAATAAAAGATGCAACATCTAAGCTAACAAGTATGAAGAGTTACAATACCTCCTAATTAAGCTATGTGAGCTAAATAAAGACTAGGCTAAATACAAATGAGATAATGCAAGTGTAATATGAGTGCAAAATGAGTTCTCTAAGTGCTCCAAAATAACCAATAAAACCTACAACATAACAATAAAATAAGTGTGTAAGAGATGAAAGAGTGAGGAGAGAGCCTCATTTTAAATTGAAATGAAAGTTAGAGATTAAGAGGCAAAATAAAGGGTGGAGAATGACTCTCATGTTGACTTTCTACACAAGAATCTCTAAGAGGAAAAATGATTACTTATGGTTAAGAGGCAAAAGATATGTGGAGGATAATTAAAGATTATTCAAAAATAAAGATTCCTCTCACATGGAAAAGTGTACATTCAAGAGTAAACAAAAATTCTTTTTATTTTTATTTTTAAAATAGGAAAATGCCTTGTCACGTGCACATTTAGGATAAGTGAGATTTTGGGGACTTTATTAAAGTAAAAGGGAGCAAGTTGTTTCAATTAAATAAAGAGACTTAGGATAAGGTAATCAAACCATAGGCTATAATGAAATAAATAGTTAAGTGATGATTTGATCAAGGATAAGAAATAGATAAATTAAGAAAAATGCTTGAATTGGGGCTCATAGTCTAGATGGCCATTTTTTGGTGATTACAATAGTTATGATTGAATATGCTCAGAACATTTGGTGGGACCAAAACCAAACCACATACATCACAAGGCATCAATCCAAGAATGTGATCCACCATAATGATGTAAAGCATTACCAAAGCACAAAATAGTAAAACATTTAATGCTCAATCAATGGTGACATAACCAACTAATACACTGCATAAGAACCAAAAATGTTAGTTTGTAACTATCAAAATACTAGGTCAAGATAAGGATGTTGACATCAATGAAAACCTTCAATCTCACATTCTAACAATCTCCCACTTTGACATTGATGGAAACAATAAGCAATACCAAACAATAGAAAGAAGATCACCAGAACTCTCCAAAAACTCTCTCCCTTTGAGAACACTAACAAAGTTGTAGGAAGAAAGGATAGTTTCTCCCCTTATCATACACACTCTTATCCCCCTAAGAGGAAGCATATAGACACCCAAAATTATTCTTCTACACTCTCATAATTATTTAACTATTTTTTTATTGGTAAAATGCCAAAACCCAAATATATTATTTATTAATATGTAAAAAATACAATTACAATCTTTGTTCATTGCAGGCACTAGTAGGAAATAATGTAGAGTAAAGAAAACCTTTAGTCTAGCTTGAGACTTATGCAATCTAAAATACAGATTACATATCTTATGTTGTTTTCTTTAACAAGTAGTCAAAATTAGTTGACAACCAAAAGGTTACTAATACATGTCTAGATTTATAAATATACAATATTGATATTTTATATTGCATGATCAGTTCCTAATTTAGCATAGACACCATTATCATGAATTATCACATGCTTTATTCCTCAATTTATATGTGGGTAAGTGTAAAAAAAGGAATTCTACTTTTATAAAATTATTAATTATAGAGTATTGAAATTTAGATGATTTTCTTTACATCTTTAATCAAGTCATTTACTTCTCACTATCAGGACCCAAAGTGTATCCCTTGATTCTCAATAATTCTTTTTATTTTTGCATACACATGTCTCAATGCCACTTGACCATGAGTTATATTAAAAATAAATTATCCTAACATAAAACTAATTTTACCATATTTTCTTTGATAATAAATATTAGTTCTGGTAGGTTAGATTAATGGTTTCACATATATTAGATCATTAGTAAATTCCAATATTGTATTAAAGAGAATAAGTCCCCTTTAATTGGTCCATATCCTCTTAAAAATGATATTCATGGAAAGAATATAAGTGTTTCTCTTTTTTCAAAAGTATTATCTTCATGGATTTAGTTAACCTTTATTTTGAATATAATCCTATTCATTTTAGACAAATAAAATTCCTTATTACATTAGAAAATTTAAACATATGGTCAGGAAAGTCTTGATATTCTATAAAAAAAAGCCACACTAATTTGTGAGAAGATAGTGATATGTATAATATTCTATAAATTTAACCACAATTCTCTTACTTCTCAGCTTACATCTTCATTTCAACCTTGACCTTCCTTTGATCAAACCATGAATGAGTCTTTCAAGTAAGCTAAACAAGGTAAAACTTTGCATATGGATAAACATAATGAGTATGTTCATATTTTAGATTCTATTAATCTAAATACTTTAGATGATGAATATGTTAGATGTGATGATGGATTAATTAACATGGATAATGATTTTCCTTGTTGACATTGCAATCAAGTTTGTTATTAGTGACACACACTTATTCAGATTGTAAGTATCTACCAAGATTATTGTATAGTTAACAGTGTTAACCAAGAATTTCAAGATTTATTGAGTTCTATAGTTGCTACCGAGTTCAAGGAGTAATGTTCAATTTGTGCCAAGTAGTTTCTACCATGATGGTGATAAATAGTGTAAACCAAGCTTCTTAGTATTTACTAAGTTCCTTAGTGCAAACTGAGTTGTGCAATGATGTGAATCTAGTGTAGGTTGAGCCACTTAGTGTTAACCAATTGATTTAGTTTATATCAAGCTCATTGTTATAGCATTGATCAAGCTATGTAGTATGAATCAAGTGATTTAGTTTATATGTTGAGTTTGTAGTATTCATTGAGTCAACAATGTAGACTAAGTTCAGACTACCTAGAAGTGATCAGTATGGACTAAGCTTCTACATCTACTAAATACATGATGATGTGGAGCATTGAAAGTGGATGTCGAATATCAAAACCTCATCGAGCTAGTCTTCAAAACTCGAGTTCTTGCAATTGGGCCAACTTTGTGTATTTTGTGTAAACTTGTATTATAGCCAACTTTGTTGAATTATATTTTGGATTGGTATAAATGTAATACATTTTATCACATCCAAGAGAAGAATAGATGACAAGAAGTATAATGTGAATTCGAAGAGTAGAAAGTGTGAAGTAAAAGGCTATAGTAGTATGAGGAGTAGCAAAGATTTATTAATCACAACAAGGTGATCATTACACTCAAAGAAATCTTATTCAGAAAGCCAAATTGCAGATCAGAGATCAACCACTATTTCATCCTAATAGGTGGATCAATTAAATCCTTTTACAAGGTAGACTTAATAGTCTTTTGCAAATCTCTTTACCAAGTGCATACTTTATTGTATATTTGTAAATTTTTTTGCAAGGTGGACCTAGCAATCCTTATTGCTCCTAATACGGTAGATCATCAAAAGTGATCATTGTAAGCCTTAACAAGCCAATTTTATACTACAGTACTAAAGCTTGTGGGTATCATCCCCACCCTAATTTCACTTTCTATTTGGAAGGTTTCTAGGTCACCATATTGTGTGTCAAAGTGTTGTTAATGGTTTAATGCTTTTAGTTTTTCATGCATGCAATTAGATCAAAATTCACATGAAGAATTAATTGGTGAGATAAAGGATTAATTTTAATTGGTTACTAATTCACTCCTCCCCTCTCAGTAACTTAGCCTATCATATATATATATATATATATATATATATATATATATATATATTCATTCATTCATTCATTCATTTCTAACAATTGGTATCAGAGCTTTGTGGTTCTCAAGAAAGAAGTTTAACAGCTTGAGAAAAGATCAAAGGTTATGAAGGTATTTGGACTTGACAAAGCTATTGATAATGAAAAGTTGAATCTGGAATTGGCTATTGGAAAACTCAAAAAAGAAAAGAAGCAACTCTCTCTATAATTAAAAAGAAGAAAAGATCTTGAAATCTAGATGAATGACACACTCTACATTGAAGAAAGAATTGAAGACATCCATTTAGAAATCAATTCAAATGAAGCTAATGATACAATCAAAGAAATATTAGAAAAGAATGGTACACTTCAAGAAGAAGTAAGAAAACTAAAAAGAGAACAAGAAATTCAGTCAACGAGATTGTGTGAAGTCATGAAAGAGAAAAACAAGACAAAAGAAGAGATAGAAGGGGAAAAAAAATGAAATTCAGTACCTATTCCTTCAGCAGGTAGACTTCATTGATCAACTCACTAATGCAAATGAAGAAATCATGAATCTAAGATCAGAAAATGAAAATTTGTAGAATGATCTAAACACTGAAAGGCAAACCAATGAGAGGATGATGAAATCACAAGCAGACATAGATCAAAAAATAAGCAAATCCAATACAGACAAAAGGGAAAAGTAGGAATTGGATATACAGAAGAAGGTGAATCATCGAAGTAAGGAGCTCAAAAGAATCAAAGGCCTACTTGTAGTCATTGTAGTAAGAATATAGGTCATACATCAAACAAATGTTGGAGCAATGGGAAGGCTAAATTCAATGGAAAACACTGCAATTTCAATTAGAATGGTCATAGAGCTAATAAATGCAAAAAGAAACCTATGTTTGAAGGAAAATGTCACAAATGTAAGAAGCATGGGCACAAATCTTTAGAGTGCAAAACTAAGATATTGAACCCAATAGAATAGATTGTAAAAGCTATATTTGGTTGGGACTATAAAACTTAGTATAGATGTCATTACTATGGAGAATTTGGACTCATTGGAATGAATTGTGTAAAACATCACATTAGGACAAGAGACACCACAAAAAGATGTTTTGTTTGTACAAAACTTGGTCATGCTACCAAGAACTGTATGAATACTAGAAGAATTGAAGATGAAAAAAAGGCAAAAGCTGATAACATTCAAGAGAAGATGAGATAGCAATGGATTCCAAAATATTCTAAGAATGCTAGTTTGGTTCATGAAGCAATTGTCACTCAAGAATTGAGTGACTCAAGCATTTCCACTTGATCTCTCATAAGGAAAACTAGAACTAGGATTTTCAGGAAAACATCTCACATCAGTTCCAATTAGTAGAATGAAAGATCCATATCAACATTTAAGATGCAAAGGGATCATTGAGCATTCAAGAAGATGCCAATCATTACTGAGTGAGGTTGGGTTTAGACCTTACCAAGTGAGCTCAGGTTGCAAGACCCTACTAAGCAAGGTAAAGATTAACATGTTGTTGTATGGAAACCAAGTTGTGGATGTTCCTACTGAGCGTTCAATGTAGGCCAAGTGGAAGATAGTCTATCATTTGAGAAAATGATTGTACTAGGCATTTATGGTGATCAAAATACAAAATTTGATAAAAAGGTGAAATCAAATTCATTTGTCACCACGAATTTTCAAGAGCTATTTTAGTACATCCAAGCGATCTAAGTGAATTACTGTTGAAGATTTTTGTATCTTTGAAAACCCTACCAAGAAAATGACATCCTCTAGCAACAAGACTAAGAAAGGGTCAAATATGTTAGTTCAAGGCATGAAATGGAAGGCACCAAACTTCAAGCTAAGTCCAGCTGTTGTGAAAACCCTAGATTCAAGCAGAGAAAAATCTCAAATACCAACCAAGGTACTATTGATTAATGATTTTTTTCACATTTTTGATGTCATATTCAAAATATTGGAACCCTAGAAATGGATGAAACATTGGAGAAGCTATGTGTGAATGGCATATTAAAACCAAAACATCAACACCTTGAAGCTAAGGGTTTGACTCACATTCCTCACATGCCATGAGGCTTTCAAATTAAATGGATGAGATTTATTCTTTAGTCATGTGTATAACATGGTCAGTTATGGTTGGATCAACCTATTGTGATAATGAAGAAAATGGTTCATAGGATCACAGGTCTCCCAATGCTAACCAAGGCGAAGATGACCAAAACCCTAAGTTAGCTCAAGCTAGAAAAGAAAACCCTTGCTGAGTAGGATGGAAGGGGAATGAAGATTAGCTATGTTATAGATATGAAATTGAAGTTCAAGATACATGTTATTTCTCATAAGATATACATCTCAAGAAGACTCAATAGTGTATCATGTGAAGTTGTGGATCTCACATACAAAGTGGTCAAGAATAATATGTCACTTGACCTTGCCGAGTTGATGTTGAATCAATTCAACAAAAACATAGAAAGCATAAGAACTTCAAAGAACAATGAGTTCACTTCACTCTTAACTTTTCTATTTTTTATATGTGCAAAATTTTTTCCCATTAAAAGGTACAGTTGTATGGAGGAAGGATGTACCTGTTCTTTATCAAATTAATGAATACATATCAGAAATTGAAGGAAACTATGTTAGTATTATGGATAACTACTTTGATGCATTTAAGAACAAGATAAATAATAGATTTAGGATACCTAATAAACTTGTTGATGACTACAAAGATGATATTTGTTTCATGGTTGATAGTGATAAAGTGTATATACAAGCAGTTAGACCTAGAATTGTATGGGTTAAGCCTCTAGGTTATGAGGTCAACATTGATGAAACCAAGGACATTATTGAAGCACTGTTAAATGAACCTGTTGACCCAAAATTTTCATACTTTGGCACTTTTGATGAAGCTAAAGCAAGAATAGAACTTGAAATAAAACTCCCTCAAGCGATCAACAAAGGGAAGAAGAGTATAGAAAAATTGAAACAATCTAGCTCCACTCTTCTATTTACTGAAGGGAAAGGTGATGAAATTGAGGAAGATGAAGAGAAGTTAGAGGAAGAAGAGCCAATAAAGAAGAAAGGTAAGGTTATTATAACCAAACATGCAAAGCCATCTATTGTACTGTTCACAAGGAGGGCATCCAGGAAGAGACAAGGAGGAGATGTAATCTTCAAAAGGCCACCACCCTCATTCCAAGAAAATTTGAAGGAAGTTGACACTAGAGCCGATATGGAAAATTTCAAATCACTAAAGTATGAAATAAGAACTGCAAAGGAGCAAAAGAAAATTCAAGACATGGTTATGTCTAAGATGGGCAAATGGAAATATTCTCTAGACCACCTTGTTTAGTAGATTTTGAGTGAATTAATGGAGAAATTTAAGCCAAGATGGGAATAAGCCAAGAAAATTGCTAAAGGCATATATGAGTAGACCCTAAGGCAACTCATGTCAAGCTTGAGTGATAAAGAAGTTCATGAGTCCATCAAGTAGAATGAAGAGAGACTTGCCTTGAAGTTTAACACTTGTCTAATATTAATCAATGACATTGAACATGTAGTGAAGAATGCTACCAACACATGGAAGAACATCTATAATCTTCATAAGAAGAGTGATTTTGTTGTTAATTTTAGTGACAAGGATGATGATGATGATGATGAAAAGGAAGAAGAAGGAAATAATGATGAAGATGAAACAAATAATGACAATATTGATGATGAGGAATAGGAATAGGAATAGGAAGCTACTAAGGAAGATCTACCTAAAGTTTAGAACATTAAGGAGATTGACCCAAAGAAAATTGTAGCAGTGGTCATAGCTTCACTTCCTCATTCTCTAAGAAAAGCATTGAAAACATCAAGCTCAGAGAAAGCTACTACAGAATTGATTGTATCAAAAATTGCAAGTACAAGCACTCAATCAATTCTTGCACCTGTTCAACTTAGTATTTCATTGATAGAAGTGACAAACACTTCATCTACCAAGAAGATGACACTTCCTCCTCCATTAGGTTTGGTTACACAAGACATTTCTTCAATAAGTGTAGTATCTACTTTTTCTACCAATCCTACTATTTCTACCATTGTTCCCATTCTGAGCATGTAATTAAAATGTACAAGGATAGTTGAGACCAAGCCTCAACTAAGTACAAAAATTTTGAGAAAAGGAAAAGAGAAGGAAGAAGATATTGATCTTGATGAGGAGATAGTTATCCCAAATTGGGATATCTCCAATATTAATCATGATCAAATGCACATTATTGGAGAACTTCAGAAGAAGAAAGCCAAGCAGTAGAGGCTTAGAGAAGAAAGGAATAATTAATTTCAAGTGCTTGAAGATGCAAAGAATATTCTAGTAGAGGCACTCACACAGAGGTTGACACTTTTCAACTAATTTTGGCTCAGTTAGCAAAGGTAGTCTAGAAATTCAATGAAGATTTGAATGGATAGGAGAAACTTTTTATAGAGAGTAGACAAGAAATTTAAGAATAAGGTATTGGAGTGAATTGCATAAAAGATTGCACTTAATCAAGTTGATTTATCAACTATCGTAAGCTCATTGGAGACTTTTTGCTACAATGTGATTTCATTATTTGGTAAATTTTGTGATACTTCAAATTTCACCAAAGAAGCTAAAGATAAAATTTCTAAAATTGATGAAGATCTAAAGGCAAGTGCACATTGGTTGCAACTTGACCCAAGTTATAGCTCTACCCACTACACAAAGATCATATTCTTAACTAATATGTAAGGAAAATTACTAAGAGAAGAAGCCAAGATAAGAACTACACTAGTAGACATATAGGGCATGATTCTCCTAAACATGGATGCATTGTAGAAACATATTTCACATGCTAAAATGCTCGTCCATGATAACAAATTCTCTATTGCAAACCACATGATAGAACTTTTAGAAGAAGTTCAAGTTACATTGCACACATGAAAGGTGTTGCAAGAAAATTGGACAAGAGAATGGCACTGATTCTAAATGTTCATTCATCTTTCTTGTCACATTTTGGGATTACCATATAGTATATAGAATACACCTTTGACATTAATTTCAAAAAGGGGGAGAAGATATATATGAAGCATGTATAAAGGGAGAGAAAATGTGTATAGAATATGTATAAAGGGAGAAGATGTGAGAAGATGTAAAGTATATTGTATATATATGTATGGGGAGAATTATCATGTTATACATATGTACAAATTTTAGAGAAACATCTCTTACAAAAGAAAATTTGAAAAATCCCAAAAATAGTATATTTTACCAATTTGGAGACACAAGATGAAGAATAAAGATTATTTTGAGAATTCAATTCTATTTGATAAGTGTTTTTGTCACTAATGTGAAAAGGAGACATTTTTGACATTGTAGTTGAGTTTGTTATTAGTGACACACACTTATTCAGATTGTAAGTATCTAGCAAGCTTATTGTATAGTTAACAATGTTAACCAAGCATTTTAGGCTTTACCAAGTTCTACAGTTGCTACCAAGTTCAAGGAACAATATTCAATTTGAACCAAGTAGTTTCTACCATGATGGTGATCACCAGTGTAAACCAGGCTTCCTAGTGTTTACCAAGTTCCTTGGTGCAAATCGAGTTGTGCAGTGTTTACCAAGTCCACAATCATAGTGATGTGAATCTAGTGTTGATCGAGCCACTCATTATTAACCAAGTGATTCAATTTATACCGAGCTCATTATGATAGCATTAACCAAGCTATGCAGTATGTATCAAGTGATTTAGTTTATATGCCAAGTTTTATAGTATTCACTAAGTCACCAGTGTAGACCGAGTTCAAACTACTTGGAAGTGATCAGTATGGAATGAGCTTCTACATCTACTAGATGCATGACAATGCCAAGCATTGATAGTGGATATCGAGTATCAGAACCTCATTGAGCTAGTTTTTATAACCTGAGTTCCTGTAGTTGGGCTGAATTTGTGTATTTTGTGTAAACTTGTATTGTAGTTGACTTTGTTAAATTATAATTTGGATTGGTATATATGTAATACATTTAATCACATCCAAGAGAAGAATAGATGATAAGAGGTATAATGCAAATTTGAAGAGTAGAAAGTGTGAAGTAAAATACTACAAGAGTATAAGGAGCAACAAAGATTTATCTACCACATCAAGGTGATCATTACACTCAAAGGAATCTCATTCAGCAAACCAAGTTGTAGGTTAGAGATTAGCCACTATTTCATCCTAAAAGGTGGATCAGTTAAATCCTTTTACAAGGTAGACTTAATAGTCTTTTGTAAATTTCTTTACCGAGTGCATACTTTATTGTATATTTGTAAATCCTTTTGCAAGGTGGACCTAGTAGTCCTTATTGCTCCTTACAGGGAAAATCATTAGAAGTGATCATTGTAAGCCTTAGTAGGCCAACTTTATACTACAGTACTAAAGCTTGTGGGTATCATCCCCAACCTATTTTTACTTTCTATTTGGAAGGTTTCTAAGTCGCCATATTGTGTGTCAAAGTGTTATCAATGTTTTAATGCTTTCAGTTTTTCATGCATGCAATTAGATTAGAATTCACATGAAGAATTAATTGTTGAGATAAAGGATTAAGTTTTATTGGTTACTGATTCACCCCTCCCCTCTTAGTAACTTATCCTATCATATATATATTTCCAACATTTCCAGACATTCTTTCTATGGAACTTATAACCACTCCTAGTAATGAGCATAGTGGCTCTCAATGTCCTTTCTTAAAACTTGATGTGATTCCTACTATAATGGATGTTGTCCCTCTCACAAGTTGTCATCCTTCTACTAACATTTCCAATTGAGATTTGGGGGAGGGCACATGGAATGCTTGATATGGACTTTATCTATCATGGTAGTCTTAGTATTCTTGTGTTGTACTTCCCCTCATGTTGTTTTTTTATTTTGATTTCTTTAGACAATCATTGTCGCTTCGTTGAGCTCAAGAGGATGTAGTAATCACCCTATCATATACAATCTTCTATTAGTATCTCTTTTCTTTTATGTATTGTTACATATTATGTCCTACATGTTTTATTGTTCATACCAATGATCTTGTATACTCTTCTTGGTTGCTTATGATATAGTAGCATAGATTCTTTTTGGTCTCCATGTTATTGGACCAAAAAGACTCTTCTTTGTAACTCTTTTGTGTCTTTTCCTCCATTGTGTTGTTGTTCTACTTACTTTGGAAATTGATGATATTTTCATACTTGATATAATACTACATGCGAGCATATGATCTTATTGACCTCAAAGTTAGTAGATCCCTTCATGCTCTCTCTTTTTGTTATGTTCTTATTTCTCTTGAAATTTTTCTCTTCTTGGGGGCATCTCATAGTGGAAAGGTTATTTCATGGATGCATGTATGCTTTCACTAAAGCTATTTATATTGACCCTAAAGTAAATCTTGGTATTGTCTATTAGTGAAAAACACTTAGTCACTTACAAGGTAGAGTTGGTTGGTCAACACTACGATTGAGCCATAACAAAGGTCGAGCTACCAAGTGCAAATGTGCACAAGATCAATATGTGTCAAGCACATAATAGTCATTGAGTATTTATTTTTTGTCAAGGAGAAGAAAAAACATGATAGAATTTGAGTGCTACATGAGCCAAGTATTTTAGAGATAAAATAGTTTAAGCTAAGCATAGTATATGTTAAGGATTAGTAAGATGAATAAAACACGACCACACATCAAAGGTTATGTATGCCGAGTTATGTATTTTGTGTATTTGATTTTGGAATGACAAAAATCTCATGTAAACCATTTTGTTGATCATGAAACTATTGGCATTATATTGTATTTTTCATTAGTGACAACACTTATTCAATTATGAATGATTACCATGCTCATCACTTAGTCTACAGTGTATATTGAGCATTCAGTGGTTACCTTGTAGGTTCATCACTTAAGTAGTTCACACCAAGAATTCTGAAAGCTACTAAGTGAGTGTGCAGTCCAGTAGTGTCTACCAAGCCTATAGTGTTCATCGAGCTTCATAGTGTCATTCGAGTGATCAATTTGTGTGATGGATGTGTAGTGTTTATTGAGTGAAAGCAAGGTAAACAAAGGATTTAGTTTTTACCAGGTGACACTATATCTATCGAGTCTCCAATGGTTATCGAGTTCCAAGCTACATTGTGTGATTAGTATGGACCAATCTTCTACTTCTATCAAGTGGATGATGATGCCGAGTATCAGAAGGTCACCAATTCAGCTTGAAGAACCCAAGTTTTCTACTATTTGGCCAACTCAGTAATATTTTGTTCGCTTGTGTTTTAGCTGACCTTGCAATTGTAATTATTGGAATGATATATATGTAATTTATTATATCATTTTCAATGTGTGTGTATCAAGGAATGAACATGTAATGCTTTGAGAAGAGTAAATGTGAATCAACAGCAGAGCAGAGTATTCAGCAAGGTCTACAAGGAGCAGTAAAGATTCATGAGTCACAAGAGGTGATCTGTACTTCAAGGATCTAATTAGCAATCAAGTTGTAAGTAGATCCACTATTTCATCCTAATAGGTGAATCAATTTTGTAAATCCTTTAACAAGGTAGACTTAACAGTCTCTGTATAAATCTCCTAATAGAGTGCATACTTCATTGTATGTTTGTAAATCCTCTAACAAGGTGGCTCTAGTAGTCCAAATTGCTCTTAACAGGGTAGATCATCAGAAGTGATGAATGTAAGCCCTAATAGGCCAACTTTATACTGTAGTAGTGAAGTTTTCTGGGTATCATCCCCAGCCCAATTTTGCTTTCTATTTGGAAGGTTTTTGGGTCACCAAAATTCTGTGTTCATGTGTTCAAAATATTTATCTCTCTCATGCATACAGTAGATTAGATGAATGAATGATGAATGGATTAAGTACTGAATTGATTTAAATTTTTTGAGGTTACTGATTCACCCCTCCCATCTCAGTAACCTAGCTAGTCTTGATTATTTCCAACAAAATCATGTTTCTATGATTAAATTGAAGATCAAGGAGGTGATTACACCTATAATTCCATATCACTAATCCTTATGTAGTATAAAGAACCAATTAGAAAGTAGGAAAGCTTAAGAGGGAAAAATGATGGATGAGAATAATAGTTTCAATCTATTAGTTTCTTAAGATGGATATTTAAGCAAGGTGTCTATGGTGAATATTTTGTTGCAAGTTGGAGGAATGCATGGATCTGAAGTTGAAGGAGAATAGTGTGTTGTGAAGGACTAAAGGTGGCTAGGTAGTGTAGTGAGGAGTTATTGCAGATTAGTCATAGTAAGGTGATGAGATATTGGAAAGAGAGGATCTATTATTAGAAATTAGTACTGACCAAAGGATCAAGGAACTATTACATTGTAATCAGTATATCAAGTGAGTCTCTTAATAGATTGGTCCTAACAAACCTATTGCAAATCTCCTAATAGAGTACTTAGTTGTGAAGTTTAAATCCTTTTTTAAAGTTAAAATTATTAGTCTCATATGCTTATAGTAAAGAAGACCCCTAATAGGGTAGATCATTAGAAGTGATTAAATTATAGCCCCAATCAATACTTTATTACTAAAATACTAAAGATTTTGTGGGTGTCATCCCTACCACAATTTTACCTTCACCTTGGAGGGTTTCTGTGTTACCAAATCTTGTGTCATGGGTTGGTTACTTGTTTATATGCTTTGATAATGTTAGTATATGTAAGATTTTTTATTACATGATATTGTATGATTGATTTCACACAAGGTTAAGTTTAATGAGGTGTGTGGTGAATTATGTTTAGTATGGTTAATGTATTGAAGTAGTAAAAGTTTTTGGAGATTTTGATTCACTCACCCTTCTTAGCATCTCATTTTTCCATTAGAATTCCAACAATTGGTATTAAAGCTTAGATCTCTAAGTGAGAAGTCTAACCACTTAAGAGTCAAATATCTTGGAGATGAAAGCCTACAAACTAGGAAAGGTGATTAAAAATTAGAATCTTGATTTACATATTACATTGGAACAAGTTAAGGTTGAAAAGGAGGAACTGAGGAAATCCTTGAAAAGAAGGAAGGAGATGGCAATCCTTCAAAATGACACACAATACTAGGAAGAAAGAATTGAAGACTTATGTGATGAAGGTAAATCTTGTGAATCTGGTGCAACAATAGAAGATCTATTTGAAAAGAACAACAATTTGACTAAAGAAGTAAGAGCACTAAAGAGAGAACATGAAATGCACTTAGTAAGACTATGTGAAGTCATGAAACCAAAGAGAAGAGATGAAGATGACAAGGAAATGTATGATGAAGATAAGAGGAAAATGGCTACAATATTTCATGAAAGGGTCATTGAAATACAAAGACTGATACACAATCAATTTGACATGATCAATCAGTTATTAAGTGTTAATCATGAAATTTATAAGAAGGTGGAAGAGATTGCACATATGAGATCTAAATATATTCAATTGAAAAATGAAAAAGAAGTCAATCAAAGAATAAAGAGATCTAAACAAAGCATCAGTATACTTCATGCATAGTTAAAAGTATAAAGAAACCCTCATAATATTATTAGATTAGGTTATACCAAGTTCATATCATCTATTGAGTAGGGTGAGTCATCAAAGCATGGAGAGAAAAGGACTAGGAAACCAAAGAGAAAGAATCCTACATGCTAATACTATGGAAAATGGGGTCATACAACAAATGTTTGTAGAAGTAAAATTGGTAAGTCAAATCTTGAACCTAAATTTGATAATTATTGCTTTAATTGCAACAAGTATGGACACCAATCATATGAGTGCAAATCAAAGATTAGTATGATGCCAACTACATCTAGATTTGAAGGTTATTTCTATACATGTCAGATGTATGGTCACAAGGAAAAAGATTTTAGATCTAATGTAAAACATAGTTGGAACCTAGAAGTCAAGGCAATGCAACTAGGCAAGGTGATGCAATAAATTGAGATTACAATACTTGGGTCACTTTTTAGTTATGGGGTAGGAATGGACATATTGCAAAAAATTATGTGAGAACACATTTCAAAGGAAGATATGGAAATTGGAAGAACTTTTCTTTGGTATATTGCTTTTATTGTCAGAAGGTCAATCACTTAAGCAAAGACTATAGGAACCAAGCACCAAAACCTAATGATGAAGAGAACAAAGGGGGAAAAAAAGTTAGCACTAAATAAGTATGAAACCAAATTAATCAAACCTAGAAGAAGAAATCTGAAGGGAGTAGTTTTGATTACCCAATCCAATGCATTAGGTGATTCCACCACCACAAACTGAGATAAAGAAGCAAGTATGGAACTATATTTCAAATTGTCAAATTATATATTAGTTCCTAAGATTGAAAGCACGCATGTCCAAATGAGCATAAGATTATATGCATAAGAGGAAATTTGTAGTATTAACTGAGTGAATGTATTTGGATAATGAGTTAACAAGTTAGTAATGGTTGAGTGTTAGTATTGAAGTTTGAAAATTGTTAAGTGGTTAAGAAAATTGAGAATTGTTATTGTCAATTTTCATAGTAGTGGTCGAGATAGCATCTGATGCACCCACTCTAGGTATAGAAAATTAATGAGGCCTTAAAATTGTATTTTTGACCTATATAGAAAATTTAATTATTCATTTTGATCACATTACAGTTGAACTTTGAAGATTGAATTGAGCCTGAGTAATTTAAGTGATTATGAGAAGTTGTGTACCTATCAAGTAAAGAAAAGTTTCATCATGTGATCAAACCCTAAATAAATATTATGATATCTATCTCATTAGTTGCATAAAAGATGATGAAATCAAAGGTTAGTAATGTTGAATTGGTTAGAAATGAAGTATTCAACCCACCAAAGTTTAGGGCATATCCTAAGATTGTGACGAAGGGAGATTCTTCTTGTAGCCTATCCTTGATCCCAGTGAGAGTTATTTTTATTGACAATGTGAGATCATGCTACATGTGTAAGATTAGTGAAGTTAGAGATTTTGAATTAAGAAGTACATATGAGAAGTTATGTGTAAATGGGATATTGAAGGATGAACATAAGCATATTGTCATGAAAGAGATTACACATGTCCTAAAGTTCCCTAGAGTTTTCAAGATTGATTGGAGTAAGATTGTGCTAAGTTAAATTCATGATACAAAGCTATGGTTTGAAGAAGAACCAATTGATATCACGAGTGAGATTATTCATTGTGTCACTGGCTATCCTCTTACAAAAAAGGTCAAGACCATTCATTTCCTGAGCAAGGAGGTTATTAAGAATAATACATTGACATAATGAAACACAAACAAAATGACAATATCGACCATTTTTTATACAAAGAATGAATTTTCTATTAGGGTTATTGCACATAAGTTCTACTAGTCTAGATAATTAGACAATGTTCCATGCTTGGTTGTGGATTTTGTATGGATGATTATGAAGAAGGATCATAGTTATGACCTTGCCAACCTAAAACTGAAGTAGTTGGTCGAGAACATTGAGAACATTAGGAAGGTAAAGAAAAGTATTTATATGTTCATGGAAATTTGGTTAGGTTACATAGTATGATGTTGTCATTTATGGAAACATATAGCCAAGATTAAGTCAACAAATCTTAGAGAAAAAGTTTTGTGTTAAAGACCTAGAAAATTGTTTAAGTACAATAGAGTTTATCTGTCAGCACAGGAATTATTTTGGTTAGCATAGTTTGTAGAATAGTTTTTGGTATGTACTTACTTACCTAGAGGAAGTACAATATATTGGGATGATATATGCATGAGAATAGGATAGTATAGTTAGTATAGACAAATATATTACAATTTTACAATGATAGTGTTGTAAAGATAGAACATAGCAGACTAAAGGAAATGAGTATTTTGGGGTAAGGAATTTTCTTAATCAAAATAATTAATTAACTAATTAAGAAATAAATCCTAGATGTTAACCCTAAGTGAGAAAGAGATAATTTTGTAATTTGGAAAGCATGTGAAGTAATGAAGGCCGATAGGTTAAAGAAATAAGGTGTAAAAGAAAAGTTTTGAATGTGAAGTTAAGTGTGGTTTTTTTTATATGTATGTGATGTAAGTTTTGATATAAGATCATAGAAATGTAAATTTATGATCAAGTTTTGTGAAGAGAAGTGTAAGGAAAAATCATATATTAAAGATATCACCAAATGTAAAGAGGTTTTTGTATATATCTCTTGTATTGAAGAATATTATTGTATATTGCATTTTTGGGAAGTCAGCTCATCTTGCATAATTTGTATAATTGTGATAATAACTCCTTATAGGGTTGAGTCTTTTAACAAGGCCTAGTCCTCTAACAAGAAGCATGATACTATATGGATGTAAAATACTCCTAATAGGGTCAATATCTTTCACAAGATAGTTTTCATTAGTGGATCATTTTCTTGGTATAATCCCCACCAAGGTTTTCCCTTGGACAGGGTTTTGCTAGTTAACAAAATATGGTGTTATGTGTTGCATTACTTTATGGTTGTGTTTATTGTTCACCATAATCATTTTACTTTCATATGCAAGTTAGAAGTTTGATAATGATATCCATAATTGGGAAAAAATTATAAAATACCGATCCGCCCACCCCCCACCCAATTTCCTATTTCTAATATTTGGTACTAGAGAATAGAAACTTAGAGAATTCGTAATAGCTTAAGTAAGATCTTTATGGATATAGATCAGTTGCAGCAAAAACTTTAAGAAGCCCCTGAGAAAATTGATATTCTTACTAAAGATAGAGATACTTGAAAGACAAATATGAAGATGTGAAAGACTACATTAAGAAGTTGAAAGATAAGATAGATTATCTTAAGTCCAAGAAAGAGCCTAAAGATTATATAAAGGATAGTGATGAAGTTTCAAGATTGAAGAAATAAAATAAGATCCTAAAGCATGAACTAAAGATTACAAATCTAAATTTGATCTTGAAGGGTGATGATAGGAAAATTGAGTCAAATTTGAAAGCTGAAAAAATGCACATCTCAGATCTAACCTTACCAAAGTGACATTTGAAATTGAGACTAAAAATTTGTAGTATGTAGAACTTGAGAAGTACAATACAATTGTGAAAGAAGAATTAACCCAATCTAATCTACATCTTGAAAAGTTGTATTCTAGAAGTGAAAAGATCAATGAATGAATCTTTATATAGAGACCTTCTTATGATAAGACTAGTCTTGGATACCTTGGAGAAAAGCCATCTAAGAAGTTTGAAGAAAGGAAAGAATTAGATCTTGTGATCCAACAACTAAGAACCAAGAATAAAATTAGAACAAGGTTTATTCTAATCAATCTAGAGATGTACCAAAGTAGCATAAGCAAGCTAAATCACCTACAGGAAGTAAGGAACAAATTTGAAGGTAGATGCTATGCATGAAATAAATTTGGTCATATGAAAAGGGTCTATATAGGTAATTCATTTAAACCCCTTTATGGTTATTGTTATAATTGTCATGGTTTTTGTCATAGAGCTATTGAATGTAAGAAACCTAGATTCAATAATGATAATAGTAGAATATTTAGAGGTATTGACCCTACAAAAAATAGACCTATTAGAGGAACCAATGTTATAAGGAATGGTATTATGTGTTATATGTGTAGCAACTTTGGATATATAGCTAGATATTATAGAGCACATAATAGTCAATTAGAACCTAGATATGGAAATAATGTTATAGCTTCTCAAATTTGTAACAACATGGGACACACAACAAGATATTATAGGATGAACAATATGAGGATGCCTAACAACATGAGGAATAACATGAGAAACCCAAATCCTAGAAGGAATATGAATATCAATAGATGAGAATAATAATAATAATAGTCAAAGAGAGAAAATGAAAGATCTTGTAGGATACCTTGATGAATCATTTGTCAAAGCTAAGGAACTAGCAAGTTCATGTGTTGTGTTGGAAATCCAATCAATTGAAGCATCTAAGAACATATTGAAGTCAATTATAGTCTCCAACCAATCACAATTTGATTAAGTATATTATTTCATCAATTAACATGACTAAATCAACATTAGATTAATATAGAAAAATTTAGGAGAGAAATTGTGACTTACGAAGTTAGTATGAGGTAGAGAAAGATGAATGAAAGCTAAAAATAAGTATGCATTTGATTATGAGTTGATATGTAAGTGCATAAAACAAAAAAAGTTACTAGTTAAATAAGAACAACTTTTTTAACTGCAAGTACTTACATAATTAATGCAAAAGATAATTGGATCTGATTTAAAAGGAGAAATTGAGTTTTCTAGTATCATTTAATTGTGTAAGAATTTGAGTCATTGGAGTGAATTAAAAGGAAATTTTAATTTTTTCTAAGTAGTGAACTCAAAAAGCCCTAGTTTTACAAATTTGAAGTATTTATTGTTGGAAATACAATAGGGAAGTAAACTCTAAGAGTTGGGGGGTGAATCAACACTTAAAACTTTCAACCTCAAAATAATTCACCACACATCCATCTCACAATCTATGAATATAAACTAAAATACCAGATTAAGGATATACATCCATTGCATGAAAGTAAAACATTTAACATATGTATGACAAGATATTTGGTTACCCAAAAACCCTCTAAGGAGAAGGTAAAAATGGGGTGGGGATGACACCCACAAATCTCCACAACTGCAGTAATAAAGTGTATCCAATGAAGGTTATAATGTTTTGATCATGAAACGTGATCTACCCTGTGAAAGGTCTGGCCATTAAAGGCTTACAAGATTGTTAGATCTTACCTTGTTAAAGGATTTCAACACCCTATTAGAAGTGTGCTAAGTAAAAGGACTTTAAATTACAATAAAGTAAGCACCCTATTAAAGGATTTACAACAGCCTATCAAGACTACTTTGTTAAGAGATTTAAATGATTCACCTATTAGAATGTCTTAGCAATGATCCTTTAGTTAGCACTCTATTGCTTGATGTCAAATCACCTCTTTTGTAATGTGTACTTGATCCTTTTTATCAAATGTATCTATGATGTCTTCTAATTCCTTTCTTCTATTCTCCTCTAACTGATTCTATAATGTAAAATTACAACTCCTTAGTCACCATGAATGCTCTACTTGTGTAAGAAAACTTCTCTCCTTTCTCCTTTCACATTCTTAAAAAGTTTAGGGTTTGTCCTCCTTAAGAAGACCTAGGTGACTTAGGGTTAGGTATGAATCAACGATTGTGATTCACTTGTATTTCCACTTAATCCTTCCCTTTATTGATTGGATGCATGTAATGCGTAGGGATTCACAATTAAGATTCATTCTTATCATCTGAGATCATAAAAAAATCCTTAAGTTGGCCCAAAAATGGTTTACATACAAGTTTGTGCCATTACAAACAACTATGTCAAAAATGTATAACTCGGCACTTAAAGTCCTTGATGCTCGGCATCAACTACAACTTCGATGTTTTAACTCAGCCTCTAAATGACTCAGCATCCATTTATCACTCAACATCTATTTAACTCAGCACATACTATATGCTTGACACTTCAGTGACTCGACACTTGTGACTCAAAATTTCAAAATTACATAAACATTTTCAAAACTTCAAAATTTTGTACAAACTTATGACTGATCGGTCATACCTCAAAATTTAATAACTCCCCCTTAGTTGATTATGTTGTTTTATATCTAAACCAAAACCATTTCTCTTGTTGAGTATATTTGCATAAGCTGATATGTGTACTCTATTTCTATCATTGACTCCTCTTTTCAAAAAAATAGTAGCTCCCCCAAAAATATCATCTCCTCCAATATCTCCCCCATACTTATTTCTCCCTCTTTTTGACACTTATGTCAAAGGGTTATACACTTATAGTGTGTTTTTCCAAAAATGTTTTATAAAACTCAAGCATAATTTTCAAAGCAACATCCCAATTGTCACAAGCTACCTCCAATGATTTGATTTTGATGACTAGCTTGACAACAATGTGTACTAAGCCTTCATGATTAGAAACATGTGGATCTTTCTTCATGAGTGTTTTAGAAAAGGTTAGTTCCTTGTGCAATATCTCTATATGTAGAGTCAGGATAGATTGGATGTTGATTAGTTTAGCCTTTATGTTTACCTCATCTACATGTAGCACTACTAACTGACTCTAGGAGTTTAGGAGATTTCTAAAATGTTTCTCACTCTGGCCTGGAGACCTTGGTAGAGTTATACTAGATGATTGCATATGACTCTCCAAACTAATTATGTGGCTCCCAATTTCCTATGTGAAGAGTTTTGGATTGCACAATTTTGTGTATAAAGAGAAAATGTTCTTTATTACCTTCTTTACATTGTCAATTTTGGTTGCTAACTCAACCTATGATAGTGCAATAACACTTATATATTTTCATTGACCTTACTTTGGAACTTTCTTTTAGACCATTCAAGTAATTTCACATTTGAATCTAGGTCTGTGTCATTAACCTTCTCAACTAAGCTTTAGCTACTCTATGACAGGCTTGGTTTCTTCTAGCGCTAGCGGGTAAAATGCATCAAGAAAAATTTCTTTGATATCTAGCAAAGTTTGCTTCTTCCTATGCTCCCTTCTAAGTAGTTCTTGTTCCTTTTTCCTTCCAAGAGCATCCTGTAGTATGCCCATCTATTCAATAGTGATAGTTTCAAGTTTAAACTTTGGTAACTCAATCTCTTTATCCAAATTAACATTACCAAATGATGTAACTTCAACTACCTTGGATGTTCTTGGACTCAGCCTTGATGATTGTACAGGTATGAAGAGCTTGACTTGGAGGAGGAGTAGTTTTTGGTAGAGTCACTAGTGTTTGTATTGCAAGTTGCTCCTCAAGTTTTGTAGTCAAATGTGGCTCTTTAGTCCTATCCTATGCATTCTCTACATTCTCAGTTACACCTTGATCTTGTGTTGTAGGTGTAGGAGTAGTATCCTATCCCATTTTTGCTTGAGTTCCTTCATTCTATTATATTTCCTCTTTATCCTCTCCAGTTGTCTCACCCTTGTCATTTTCTTTAACCTTTTCATGCCTTGAGACTAGAGTACTTTGTACCAATGTACTAACAATAAAACTTTCTATCTCCTTCCTTTGATATACCACAATAGGTAATGTAGCTTGTATTATGGTAAATTGAGGAGGGGTTGTAGTTCTCTCTTTCGTCTAATTTTTCTCCCTTGCAGATGTCTTGTCTGCCTTCTTAATCTCATCAACACTTACCAATATAGGATTTTCACAAAGTTTCACTTGGGTAGTGGATTCTACTAGCATCTTCTTCAAGTCTTCCTCTATAAGGGGATTGATGTTCTGAGTGACAGTATTAGAAAAATCCTTTTTCATTATAGTATCAGTGTCTAGATTCAACTCATGTTGAGGACTGGCACTCGACTCTAGTGTATCTAGTACACTATGTTCTATCTACTACTCATCCTTGGTTGGTGCCTATGTGTCTATGTTCATTTTAGTGCCTTCCATAATTGTATCTTTATCATTTTTTTCTTAGGTAACCTTCATTACTTATTGTTAATCTTTGTCCTTGCCTACTTCAATAGTTGTCTGCATTATTGCCTTGGGTGTTGTCAAACCATATAATGACTTCCACAACTAGGTGGTCTTTTGTACAACATGCTCAATATTATTTTGCAATATGTTGAATGCCCTATATTAAGGTGCAAATTTCCTAGTGTGCTTCTTTATTGCCTTCTCTAGTGTTTCCCTATCTAATTCTAGCATCACTTGTGCAAGTATCATCTCTCTTATTTGTCTTTCTATAGTGAGACTATATTGCCACTTCTTCTCAACTCTTTCACATATATCTTTTGGTAATGAGTTCAAAATCTCAATTGGAGTTTGTTTGAATATTTCCATCATGACATATATTGACTCCTCTACTTGTTTCATCTCAATTTTTCCAAGTTTGTCAAACTCATTATGTGTGAGATCAGATAAATCGACATTATTCCTTATGTTTTTACACACATTGTCTAAATCTTAGGAAGAGCTATGACTTACCACTTTCAATTGGCTATTGTCCTCAAATTTTGTCCTCTCTTCATCAAATTCAACTAGAGCTATATACTTTCTCTTTGGTCTCTTCTTAGGATCCTCTTCTTTACTAGTTGATCTAGCCCTCTTCTCTTTTGGATTATCTATCTCTTGAGCCTTTTTGGTAGTAGCTCTTGTACTAGTTCAATTTTCTTGAACTTACCTTAGTTCACTAACTGTTGGGGCTTTAGCTTTCCTCTTCTTTTTCTCAGGTGCTTCACTAGTTTCTTCTCCCTCAGCACCTTCTTCAATTTCTACCTCTTCTACTTGATCTTCCCCTTGACCTTGAGTTAATTTCAGTGATGCTTGAGTAGGAATATCTTCTTCTTTTTCTTCATCATCATCTTCTTCATCATCATCATCATCTTCTTCTTCTTCATTTTCCTCTGCTCCTTCACCAAATTTCTCCTTAAGATTCTTGAAAATATTTTTTGTATTTCTTATGACTAAGGTAGTCTTTAAATCCATTATTATCTTAGATTTAGCCACATCATAGTCCCCAAAGGTAGCAACCTTAGCATCTACATCTTCTACAAGTAATGTTTTAATTTCTATAGAGACTTCATCCACATTGATCTCATAGCCTAGTGGACTTAGCCATCTTATCCTTGGAACAATAGCTTGAACATGTATAAAATGAGTGTCAACTAGAAAGTAAACATCATTCAAATGTTTCTCAACTAGTCAAACTGGTATCCTTAGTCTTTTCTTCATTGACTTCTTGAAATCTTCAAATTAGTTTGTCATTATAGACTCAACATTTTTTCCAAGTTTCTCAATAAATTCACCTATTTTTACTGCAATAGATCTAATTTTTTTTCCATGCAACTTTACCAAAAGTAGGGAATGTATTCTATACATAAAAGAATATATATATATAAATTGAACCAAATTTACATTTTGTACTCTTGGTCTTCCTTATTGCTCCCAAATTTACCTTCTTAACTATCTTATAGCCCATGTCAAAAACATTACAAAGTACACTATTGAGCTTATTGGATTGATAGCATTTGTGTGCTATAATCCTCATTGCAAAAGCAATTAGGGGATCTGAGATAGTCTCAATTGTCATTCCTTGTTTGTTCCACACTACCCCCTATATTTTTGTTAATAACTTCTTTTGCTTCACTCCTCATGGTTTTAGGTCAATGAAGGGTTGGTTGTTACTTTGTGTACAATCTTCTTTATGATCTTCACCATTCCATTATCAAACCATATATAATTATCATGAATCCCTCTCATAACTATCTTTATCCATTCTATTTTGAAGATGTTAGGGAAATCCAAGGCATGGGTTAATCCTTTTCTCTCCTCAATTTTGAATTTGTCTATTAATGCTCTATTTTCACATAGTTTCCTGTAGGTTTCTCTAATTTCCATTTTACCTATTCTACCCAACTTGCATGTGTAGCAACATCTCACATCTTGAATCATTAAAACTTGTGGTGGTATCATTGATAACGCACTAGATGGGTCTTGCTTGTAAGAAATATCAAGGATAGATCTAAAATTTGGTTGTTTAATCTCATTTCTTATCAATTGTACATTCAAAAATTATTTACCCTCTTTAACCTTAGGATCTGAAGAACAAGATGCCATTATGAAAACCTAGGGTTTTAAAAAATTCAAACTATATAGCTCGACACACAATAAATACCTTTGTAAATCTATTGAGACAATGTTGAGAAACTATTGAATCTTGTTTGTAAACATTTGGAATGATCTCTTCAATTTTCCTTTCGCTCTTTGTGCTCCACTTCAAATTTGAATGATGTCAAATGAGTAGAAATTGATCAAATAAACCTTAAAACCTCACATTTAATGCTCAGTGCTTACACAACTGTAAGCTTGACTTCAATAGAAATTTCAACTCACTCAAATTCCATGAAGTTTCCTTTACACTTAGAAAACACTATGAGCTCTATCGACACTATCACCTTTAATAGCTTGACATCATCTAACATTTCACTTGACAATCATAGTGAAACTTTTCATGCTTGGCAATAACATAAAAACTGACAAAACTTAATGATTTCTTCTAGGTTATAATCAACATCTTACATCTTTCTTGATGCAATATAATCATTTTAGAACTAAATCCTTGGAACTGATGTATAGTATGTCTTTTAAATATCAATCCCATACATACCTCTTGATTGCTTAATTGGAGGTGGTGTGATCACCTGACCCATTGGGTGAAGTGATCTCATCTGAACTTGATGTGCTATAATCTTCCTTTCTCTTCAATGTCTTGTTCATCTCATCTCTAAAATTTTCAACATCTAGCTTTCTTTTGCCTTTGACCTTGTTGGACAATTCCTGCTTATGTGACCAATCTTTAAACAACTAAAACATGTAGTTTGACTCAACCATCTTTTGTAGTCACTTCTGAAGTGTGTTCTTATGCAATTTTCAACAACATGTCCATACTCTTGGAAATGGTGATAGCTATACCTAGAATTATAATACCAATAATAATAAATCTATCATAATTTATTAGGTAAATTTGTATCTTAAGATTTAAAGAGAAGAAATTTATGATTTAACACAAATTTTAAATATAAATTATAATTTAAAAACTTATTTATATTGTTTAATTTTTATAATCATCATTCTTAAATTATATCAAAATTTATAAAATTAATTACATGAATACAATATATATAAAATTTAAACAATACTGCCAAAGAAAATAATAAAACAAATGCCCACAAAAATTATCAATCATTAAATTAAATTAAAATTTATCTTTGAAAATAGATTTTATTTGTAATAAAAATTGTTGGTGTAAATAAGTATTCATTATTTACACTTAAGTTTACTTAGGTCAATGCATTATTTTATTATTTATTTGGTGAGACACTTAGGAGTTTGTGTACTTTTATGAGTTGTCATGTTGACAACACAGAAGTAAGCAGCTCTAATTTAACACATGGTGTCTACAACACTAGAGTTTGCATCATTAATTGAGTTGTCATGTAGACAACACAGTTATTCACACTCCTAATTTAGCACATGGTCTCTACAACATAAATTTTCATGCTAACACCTTTTTAGGTTTATCCTCTCATCATCACACTTACTCCTATGCTTAATGGAGGATAACTCATATTTGGTGGACATGTGTCTAGTTCTATGATTTATCATGTTGTTGATTCCTATGCATTCTAGAAGCATTCTAGAGGCCTTTATATATAGGCACTCCTAGTGTACTTTCACATTGAATCAAATACATATTGTTATTCTAATCATACTCTTTTTGGTCTACTGTTGTGCTTGTGTTTGAGTTCCTTGATCTTGGGTGAATTTTTCCCTAAGGAAAATTCTTACATGGTATCAGAGCTTTGAGAATTTCTCTTCACATAGTCATTCGAGACCATTGTTGCTTCAGCACCTCAACCCAAATCTAGAGTATCGCAATCATTGGGAGCATCTAGAGCTAGAAAAAACCTTGCCATTGCATCTGGAATGTCAATTTGGTGAAAATCAACTATAAATTCTCCTTCCCTAGGAAAGAGTCAATTTTGAGGCAAATTTTTTTTGCAAATCAGCACCCAAAGGCCTGATTTACAAGTTTGGGTATGGTCATTTTTTAGATCTGCAATTTAATTTTCAAATTTGATTTAATGTCTTTGTATTTATGTCACAATATTTATGCATATTTTCAGAAAAAAAATTGGCCCAGTTGTCCAAGCAAAGAAAAAAATTGTACAGGTACCAAGTAGTGACACCCTGGCCCTGTGCCTTGCGCGGAACATTTTTGGCAGATTAATTCTATAATTTCTAGCCACACAATGGACTGTGTTCAAGGTCCAGCTGAGCATACTCAAATTTTGATCACAACATCCAGCAAACCCGCCTTACCTCACCAACCACCATGCAACACAACACTCCAACCGACGGTCTCCTTTGTTTCTTTTAACCTCCATGACAATTTTTTTTTTAAAACATCACAGGCCCCATCTAGGTGCATGTGGGATTTATAATATCTCATCACCTATATGAACTTCCTTCTTCTGACACTGGCCTTCTTTGTTCTAGAACTATCCTTTTTAGTGAGCTTCAACCCTTTTCGACAATGGCATTAAATTCTAGCTCTGCTGAAACTACTTTGACAATCTATCTAGCCGCCACACGGTGCCTTGACATAATGCCATGTAGCCCAACAAGAGCTCCAAGCAGCCCCCATGTGGATGGTTGTAGAAAGCCATGCATCTTACCCTATGGATAGTTGAGCAACCACATGTCTACATGACAAACCCCTGCCATACCATCAACCCACAACATCAACAGATAGCTCTACAGCCATACAGGCCACGTCTGCATTTTTTTGTACGCTGAGTCAAATGTTTCATATAGACACATGGAAGCCATACCTTCCCAATCAATAAGTACATTTTAACTACCAACTTGACCTCATCCATACAGTCTATACTACTTACATCACCATGATGTCATCACCACATTAGCAAGGGGCCCGAGTTTTTGCTGATGTCAACATTTCATGTGTTTAAATTTGACAACCATTTGACCATCATTCCCAAGCACTTCTGAATTGCTATTACGGTCATTTGACCATCAAATTTAAGCTCATAGTTTTCTATCCAAACCCCTCTCCAGATGTAGTTTTGATTTGACAGTCTGACTTTGGGAGGCTATAACTCAGTCATCTAGACTCCAAATTAGGTGTGATTTTTTTTATTTTGGGTAGAATTTCTTGAACTTTTTAGTGGTGGTGTTCTTTTCTAGTTTTGGTGCAAGTATTTGTCAAAAATTGCATTTTTTGGTGACTATACCTATCCAATCCTGCATTTTGCAACTTCAAATGCTCCATACGAGCTCGTCTACACACATTTTTATATTCTATTTTTTTTTAAAGTTCATTATTTTTCATCTACTTTCCAGATCAATATTCAGATTATAAGGTTGTGTGGACAAAAATCTCACTTTAAGACTTAGGGCCTTTTTTGCATTATATTGCTTTGATTACTTTTTAGAATTATCGTACATCTGAGCTACAATGCTTAGTGATAGATTTGGGCCTCAAAAGGCAGTTGTAAATAGCAAAATTAGAAGTCAACTTTGTACATTTTGACAAGTGGCCTATTGTACACACACTACATATAAAGTGCCAAAAGTATCTTTTTTTTTTGGGGGGGGGGGGTTTGATTGAGTGAAAAGCGGGGGGGGGGGGTGTATTGTGTTTTTGTGTCTCTCTTGTGTGCTATTTTCATCTTCTACATCATGGGTTCACCTAAATGTCCACTTCTAACTTCATGCAATTATTCTACATAGAAAGATATTGCATGGAGTAGATTAATGGAAAAAGGTTTAAGTCTTTATGTTGATGGTACAATTCCCAAACCCACTGATGCTACAACACTCATTGATTGGAAAAAACAAGACCAACAGGCTTTAGGAATTATCAGGAATTGTGTACATAGAGATCTCTTCTTCCACATTTCCAGTTTCAAGGAATCCAAACCTAAATGAGACAAACTTAAAGCATTATATGATAAGATGGATGACGAAAAGGGATTCCAGATTGAGGATGATCTACTTCTATTGGATCCAAAGAACTTTGACACAATTCAATATTACATCAACAAAGCCAATGAGTATAAGGCACTACTTAAAGATTGTGGTAATCCCATGAAGGATGATAAGTTGATTCATCACATCCTGAAGAGGCTACCCTTAGAGTATGCTTCCTTTTTTTTGAGTTATAATACTCATAGGTTAACAATGGGAAGTGCTTTCCAAAAGCCTACATTTGATGCATTTGCTGAGATGTTGATTTTTGAACAATCTCACTTGATAGATATGGGACTTCTCACATGATCAAAGACCAAAGCATTGGTGGAAAGTGATGAGAACCACTCAAGTCAAGGAGGAAGAATTTCTAACAACAAGAAGAATTAGTTAAAGAAAAAATCACAATCTAAGACACAAAAATCCTCCTCACAGCAAGACAGTTCTTCTTCCAACAAAAAGGGAAATAATGAAATGAAGGACAAACTTTTTTGTGCATATTGCAAGAAGCCAAATCATGATGAGCATTATTGCAAGATTAAGAGAATCGATGAGTTGGAAAACCTACTCAAGAAGAACAAAATTCAAGTGCCAGGTACTTCCAAGGATTCAACTCCACCACTTCAAAGGGAAAAGGGAAAGTACTTATGGAAAATACAAGTTCTTCATCTGAATGGATTCTTGACTCAGGTGCCTCCTATCATATGGGTTCTTCAAAGGGAGACTTTTCTTCATTGAAGCAGTCACAAGTACCACACATCTTTTTGGGAGATGATACTAAAATGTAAGTTGAAGGGAAAGAACATGTGGAGATGGAAAATGGGGAATTCAAAGATGTTCTTTATGTTCCAAATCTTAACTCTAATCTCCTCTCATTTTACCAAATCACTCACCTTGGAGATGGTAACAAAGTTGAGTTCCTTCCAAATTTAGTAATTGTGTGAAGTATAAAAGATGATTCATTGGTTGCAGTGGGGAAAGTCAATCATGAAAAGAGGCTTTATTCCTTCTCCCACTTTATGCCTAAGTTTCCTTCACATGCCTTGTTAACTCAATCTAATTCACAAATCAAAGTATGGTGTGAGCAATATGGTCATCTTGCCTTCTGCTATCTTCATCAACTTTTCTTTAAAAATATGGTCAAAGGTCTACCTCCAATCAACTTTTCTAAGGGTGAATGTTCATCATGTTTAGTGGATATGCATCTTGAGGAGAAGTATGATAAATAGAAGTCTTCAAGAGCACCAGTTGTTCTTCAGTTGATTCACATGGTACTAGCAAGTCCTTTTGCAGTGACACCAGTCAACCAGGGTCACTACATCCTTACTTTCATTGATGACTTTTCACATTACACATGGGTCTACTTCCTTCACCACAAGAATGAAGTATTAGACAAGCTTCAAGTCTTCAAGATTCATGTTGAATAGAAATCAAGGAAAGACATCAAAGTTCTATGGATGGACAATGAAAGCAGATATGTGGATAGAAGACTGAAAAACTTTTGCAAACTTGAGGGAATTGATCTTTAGAATTCACCAGCATTCAGTCCACACAAGATAGATATTTTAGCACTGAGGATACAAACTCTTAAATCCATGGCAAGTTGCATGATACAAGCCAATTCTCTTGATCCTACACTAGAAGTTGAAGCTATCAGCAGTGCCACTTGCATACTTAATAGGTCTCCTCATAATGCCTTAGATGGAAAGACACCTTTTAAGGCATGGCATGGTAGAAAACTAGTTGTGAGTCACTTCAGAGTCTTTGGTTGTCCAGCATGGGCAAACATATCTTCTATGAGATGCAAGGCACCACCACCTAGGCCTCATACCTTCATTGGATATGAAGACAGTGCTAAGGTATATAGACTTATGCATCTTGAGACTCATGAGATCTTTGTGGAGAAGGATGTACACTTTGATGAAAGTTCACCTAGGTTATCCTCTAATCCTCTCTACACTACATACACTGTGGAAACTGATAGTGACATCAGCAATAGTGCTTCAACAGATTCAAATACATGGGGTTCTATCAACAATTACAAAAATAGTCGCAACATCAATATAGTCCACCTGCATACATTGCCACAGCGATAGGTCCAGCATAGCAAGGTACACCTTGTCTTCCAACTCCAGCAATAGGGGATGACTACATAGTAGACATCTTAGGTTTGTTTATGGATTCATACATAGCAGACTTGGGAGACATCATTGAGGATGTACATCTTCTCTTTGATGAAGAAGATCCTTCTTTAATTATTGTGAGGGCTAAATCTGACCCTCATCTTCATTCTACATGATCGATCTTCCCAAGTTGATATGACTATGGATCCTTATGTACAATAGTTACAAGAGGTCTCTTTCTCATTTGAGGAGACAAATGGTTCTTTGGGATAGGTTATACATACATCCTTGTTAGATCTGCACTCATTCTTTTCAACAATCTTGGAAGGGGTGGCCATCAACATTGACACAAGGATAGTTGAGTAGGTTTCAGGGCCACCATACATCTTTGGGATTCTTTCCACACATAGGGGAAGCATCTCATTAGTACCTTTTCCATTGTTTCTTCCAAAGGGGAGGAACATCATTCAACACTCTTGGACTAGCTTCTACCTTGGAGTGGCTTTCACTGATCAATATCCTTCATTTGAGGGGGGGACTACCTTGTCTCTCTTCCTCTTCTTTCTTATGAGGGGAACTTTTTCCTCTTATGAGGTCTTTTTCTTCTCATGAGGTTTTCCCTCTTCCTCCACTTTATGAGAGATTACATTTCATTATGTACATGGGTACCTAACATGGCCTAGTAGCTAGGACCCATTATGCATTTCATCCTAGTTTTGTGAGCTTAAGGGAATTCCCCTAACTTGCACTTAAGGGGGGGTGTTGGTGTAAATAAGTATACACTTTGACACTTACTTAAGTTTACTTAGGTTAATGCATTATTTTATTATTTATTTGGTGAGACACTTAGGAGTTTGTATACTTTTATGAGTTGTCATGTTGACAACACAATAATAAGCAACTCTAATTCAACACATGGTGTCTACAATAGTGGAGTTTGTGTTATTAATTGAGTTGTCATGTATAAAAAATAGTTATTTACACTCCTAATTTAGCACATGGTGTCTACAACATAAATTGTATGGCTACACCTTTGTAGGCGTATCCTCTCATCATCACACTTACTCCTATGCTTAATGCAGGATAACCCATATCTTGTGTACATGTGCCTAGTTGTATGACTTATCATGTTCTTGATTCTTATGCATTCTAGAAGCATTATAGAGGCCTTTATATACAAGCACTCCTAGTGTACTTTCACATTAAATCAAAAAAATATTGTTATTCTGATCATACTCTTTCTAGTCTACTATTGTGCTTGTGTTTGAGTTCCTTGATCTTGGGTGAATTTTTCCCTAAGGTGAATTCTTACAAAAATACATGTAGGAACTCATCTAGCTCACACAGAAATTAGTTAATTTATTTCTAAATTTAAAATATGTAACACATATTAAATATTTTGAGAATAGAGAAAAATAGAGTAAAACATGAACTCACAGGCAAAAATATTATCTATATTGCTTATCATTAATCCATCTTACATTATACATTTACAAGATATAAAATATATAAGGTATACAAAGGGCACCCAATTTTGAACTCAAAACTAGGTGAAAACATAAAACATTTACCTACCACATTAAATATAAAACATAAATTTCAAAAATTTCAAATGTGGGTGGGTTAACACTAGGGTTAACTGATGGAGTCAACAAAAACAAATGCTAAAGTCAATAATTACATTTAACACACCCCCTTAATTTTGACTTCATCTACACTAATAAATTTTTAACACTAACAATTCCTAATTGTTGATTTTGAAATTGAAAACTTGCTCTAGCTAATGCCTTCATGAATATGTCTGCCAATTGGTCCTTTGATTTACAATGTTGTGGGTTGATTTCTCTATTGTTGACCAAATCTCTAGTGAAATGATATTGAGTATCAATGTTCTTTTTCTTCCAATGAAAGACTAGATTTATTGAAAGTGCAATTGTTGAATTGTTGTCACAAAAAATGGTGATTGGTTCCTTCTTTGATGTTTGTTCAAGATCATTTATCAATATCTTCATCCATACTACTTGGCAACTTGTTCATGTGATTTCTACGTACTCAGCCTTTGTTGATGAAATGGTGAAAATTGGATGCTTCTTGGATGCCCATGAAACTATACATGTACCCAAACAAAATGTATAACCTAGTGTGCTCCTTTTTTCATCTACACTTCTAGAAAAGTCACTATCTGTGAATCCAATTAACTGACTGCTTTCATTACCTACATCAAAATACCATGTTGCATTGTTCCTACAATATACCTTAGCATTCTTTTTCCTACCTTCCAATGTGATGTCTTTGGTGATTCCATGAACTAAGAGAGAAGGTTGACTGCAAACATAATGTTATTGTTAAGTACATTAGGCTTCCTACCAATTGCTTGTATAAAATGGAATTCACTATTGCACCCTCATCATTTTTTCTCAATTTTGTACTTAGAACAATAGGTGTACTTATTGGCTTGCAATTATTCATTCTACATTTTTTCAACACATCATGTGCATACTTCTTTTGACTAAGTTTTTCAATTTCTAAACCAAGAAAGCATTTCATGTGACCAAGATTGGTCATTTCGAATTCTCTTTCCATATCAAGTCTAAATTCTCCAAGATGCAAATTACTAGTGTATAGTAATCAACATATATAAAAACAATCAATATTTCAACTTGCAAGTTTGTTTTGGTGTACAATTTCAGCTCTTTTTTACTACACTTGAACCCTTTGTTGAGTAGATAAGAATCTATTTTGCTATACCAAGCCTTTGGTGCTTGTCTCAATCTGTATAAAGCCTTTTTCAGTTTATAAAACTTTTTCTCTTCTCCTTCAATCTCAAACCTAGGTGCCTGATCAACATATACTTCTTCATTTAAAATTCCATTTAAAAATGCAGATTTTACATGTAATTGATAAAATTGACCGTTGGTTTTTTGATGCTACTGCTAATATAGTTCTAATTGTGTCTAATCTTGCTATCGGTGCAAATGTTTCTTCATAGTCTATGATGGGCTATTGTACATAACCTTTGGCTACTAATATTTAATTATGCTTCTCAATTTGGCTTTTTTCATTAAGCTTTGTCTTATAGATCCACTTAACTCCTATTCTTTCTTTATCTTGTGACAATTCTACTAACTCTCATGTGTCATTCTTCTCTATGGTTGCAATTTCATTGTTTATTTCTTCTACCCACTCTTTATTCTCAATTGTTTCTTCAAAGCATATAGGTTGACTAGATATCAAAGAAAATAATACTTTTTCATTGTTTTCATGTTGTTCATATATTTCTCTAATTGTTCTAGTCTTTTGGTTCCTTAATTGTGCTAGAATAGGGTCTAAATCACTACTAATTGAAGCACTATGCACTTTTTGTCCTTAGTTTTCTCCTGTTGCTATTGGAACCTCTTATCTAGACAATCTTTCTCTTGGTTGATCAACATCTAAGGGTTCAAAACTATGTGGAGTGGGCTGACCTTGAGTTGTTCCATTACCTTTATACCATGACTTATCTTCATTTCTATATAATATAATCTTCTTAGTGATTGGGTTATACAATTTGTATGATTTTGATGCATCATTATAACCTAAAAATATACATTTTTCACTTCTATCACCAAGATTTTTTCCTAAGCTCCCCAGGCACATGTGTATAAGCTACACTTCCAAAAACTCTCAAATTTGTTACATCTAGTTTTACTTCTCCATACTTCTAGAGATGTTTTATCCTTCACACTTTTTTTAGGTAATCTATTCAAGATGTAGATTGACCATGCAACTAGCTTAGCCCAATATTCATTTGGTAATTTTTTAGCTTTCAACGTGCTTCTTGCCATGTTCATGATTTTTTGTCTTTCCTCTCAACTACTCCATTTTTTTGTGAAGTATACCAAGCCATAAATTATCTATGAATTCCTTTTTCTCTGCAATATGCAACAAAGCCTTTAGAATCATATTCACCTCCTCCATCAAATATTAAGACTTTAATGTGCCTACCACTCTGATTTTCTACCATTGCCTTAAATTATCTGAATCTCTCAAAGGTTTTTGATTCATTCTTGATGAAATATACCCATGTCATCTGACTATAGTCATCAATAAAATTCAAGAAATAATAACTCCCTCCTATAGACTCTATTTGCATGAGGCCACAAAGATCTCTATGCACCAACTCTAAAATATCTTGGGCTCTATAAGTTGTAGCATTTGGAAAGGCACTCCTCTTATGCTTGGGAATTATACAACTCTCACAAGGATTATGATGAACATCTATTGGTGGTAGACCTATAAACATTGACCTTTTTGCAACATATCTATATTGTTAAATGTTAAGTGGCCATATCTAAGGTTCCATAACCAAGTTTCATCAAAATTTGTGACATATTACGCATAACCAATTGGTTGTTTGAAACTTCTTAAATTTAGAGGATATAATCTATTTCTTGTCATTTGGACTCTAGCTATGACTATTTTACTTGGCGATTTGTATAGGATAATGCAACTAGGTCCTTTGAAACTAACTTCAACTTCATTCTCAGTCATTTGGCCTACACTCAATAGATTATGCTTCAAATTCTCAACATAATATACAATATGGATATCTTTCTCTTCATTTTTCTTATTTACAACCATGACAGTACCTCCTCCTAGAGCATGAACCAAGTGATCATCTCCTAATTTTATCTTGGTCTTCACTGTTTCATCAAAGCTAGTAAAAAGGTTTTTGTTACCTATCATGTGATTATTGCAGGCACTATCCAACAACTATTTGTCTTCTTTGATGTTATCTTTTGCTATTGATCATGATAGAAACATTGAATGAGTTCCATCTTCCACGTTGGAAACATTAGCTCTTTCTCTAGTTTGGTCTGCTTGTTTCTTCATGTACTCACTCTCAAAATGTCCATATTTTTCATAGTAATAACATTGTATGTTTGATTTATCAAATCTACCTCCTCCTCTATTGCTTCTTCATCTTGCTCTTTGGTTTTGTGACTATGATAGAGGTTGTTCTGCTTGATTTTCAGCACCATGTCTACTATCAAATGTAAATGAACTTCTTCCTCTATTTCCTCTACCTCTTCCTTTTCTAATTGTGCCTTTTGTTTGTAAAGAAACCTCCAAGAATTTAGTTTTATTTTGAATTTTAGACTCATGGTCAACATTAAAATGGTCAACTCTTCAATGAAATATGTATAAAGATCTTTATATTCTTCAGTTGTAGTTACCAAAGAGTCATATGGCTATGTAAGACTTCTAAGGATTTTCTCCATAACTTTTCTATCTATGACATATTCACCATAAGCCCTTAGCTGATTTACTACATCCATAGCTTGAGACATGAACTAATCTATAGTTTTAGTATCCTTCATTTGCAGGCTTTCAAATCTTTTTCTCAAAATCTATAGCTTAGCATTCTTCACCTTTTCTACTCCTTGATATGTTGTTGGAAGTATTTCCCATGCTTGATATGCATCAGTTGTTGTTGAAATCTTGGGAAAGATGGATTCTTCAACTCCATTAAGTATGTTCCAAATTGAATATTTCCCTTTGTTCTCTACATTAGAATTCCCTTATGTATTTGTCATTTGAGCTAGTTCTTGTGCACTTGGCTCTTCATACTTAGTTTCTACAGCCTTCCAACAATCTAAATTCTTCAAGTAACTCTTCATTTTAATGGCCCATATAGAATTTTTTTGTCATTAAATCTTGTTCCTTGTGTGCTAGGATTACTTTTGAAAGCCATAACTACTTCAATCTATTTTTCCCTTTTTCCTAAGCTAAATGACAAGATTTCTTTGCCAACAAATAGTAAGACACACTATTACCTTGATATGCTCTTCTTCTGAGAGAGATTGTATACCCTTTAAAAGAAAAATTGTAGATGCTTCTATCTCTGTAGGTTAAACACAACTAGTTTAACTTATGTCTTTGCAGGGTAAGAACATGACTAGTTCACCCAAAGTTTTCAAAATTCACTCCAGCAAACTCTTGATCTTCTCTAGCGTCCAACTATTATCTTTCAACCATTACCTTTCACCCATTTTCTTTTAACCATCAACATTCAACCATAAGCTCTGATACCATATCAAATATTTTCATAATAGAGGAAAATACAGAAAAATATGAACTCAGTGGCAAAAATATTATATATATTGCTTCTCATTAATCCATCTTACATTATACATTTACAAGATACAAAATTAAGTATTTAAAGGATGCCAAATTTGGAACTCAAAAGTAGATAAGAATGTAAAACATTTACCTACTACATTAAATAAAAAACATAACTATCAAAAAATTTTAATGTGGGTGGGTTAACACGAGGGTTAACCGACAAAGTCAACAACAGCAAATGCTAAAGTCAGTAATTACATTTAACAAGGTATTTATATAATTTTGCATTCATTTATTCCCATCATAAATAATAATGAGGTGCGACATGTTCTAAGTTTGTATTATTAAATTGATATTAATAGAAATGTCATTATAAAGAAATCTGTTGGTAGAGGTTAGTCTAGAAAAACTCAATTGATTCCATGGATTCTCGAAGCCAACAATGACAGAAACTTTGATGAAATAATTGGGACACCAATTTTTGTGATCTATTGCCACATATTAATGTTTTTGTGAATGAAGTCTAACAAGATGTTCTTATAATCTATCAAATTTTCAATGATAATTAGTCATGTTTTCTTTCTATGCAAGAAAAATTAAAATGCATAAGGATGCAAAGTATAGTCTATGAACTAGCAGAAAGGAAATATTTCTTGTTTGACATTACTGACTATCATTTATGTTTTCATTCAAAGCCTATCTCGATTATCAACTATACAAAGAGATGTTGGTTGATTGTGTTTTCCTATTTTTTAGATAACTAATGTATATTTTTGCTAATTTTGGAAAAGAGGAACATTGTTTATTATGTTAGAATATTGATTTATATATATATTGGTCAATTCACTCATTCAAGAATAAAAGAGAAAATGTCTAGAGACCCATTTGCACATTGTAGTCTTGTCATTTCCTTCATAGAGCCACTTCAACTCTCTTATGAATTTTGTAGAGTTGTTGGCAATGGGAGGATTCTTCATAATTTTTTTCACCATTGAATGGATAGAAAAATGACTTCTAAAAGAAGCTTCCAAAGAGAGGGGCTCCTAGTTTCATTTTCTATCTATTCTAGATGGCTTACCACCTAATGATATTCAAACTACCCATCTTGGTGAGTATTTCATGAAAATGCAAAGATTGGTCCCTTCTTTGGAAAGTTTGTTAACTCAACAAATAAGTCTATTATGCCAATCACCTGTATTATTTCTGATAGTGGCATTTTTTGGATGACAGAGGTAGCAAAGAGTATTTGGGTGCCCACAGTTATCTTTTGGACTACTTGTACTACAAACACCATTTCTCAAACAAACACCAATCTATGATAAGCTACTATGTGGCTTACACCTCCACTATCATTAGTTATCTAGATAAAGTGGTGGGGAAGCCATGATATCTAGATGTACTAGAGTGGAATTCATGAAAATAGTAGAATTCAGGAGAAGCTTTTTGAATGAAGCTAAATTTTATGTTTTTCTATTTTTTAGTCTAAACAGTAATTTTAACCCCAGAAAAATTGATAGTAAGCAATAGGAATTTAGAAATTATTAAACATAAATATATTATAAAAATAAATCATGTTAAACCTTATAAAGTTAGATTCTTGTTATTGGAAAAATTAATTATTAAGCTCTATCGAAAACATTAATTCCATGCCTATATAATAAGTAGGGACTAACAAAGAAAGACTTTTTTGTGATTTTATGTTTATTAAATCTAAATACAAAAACATAAATGCAATGCATATTAAATATAGATCTAACCACCAAGATCAAACAAAAGAGGGTTCAAATTCTATTCAACAACATGTTCAAGCTAAAAATAAAAGCACCCAATTAGTTAATATAAACTAGTGAGATCAAGTTATCAATCCAAATTCAAATATTCAATATTAATGCAATTCAAGTTAGATCATAAAATCCCTAGTGAGATGGAGGGATGCTAAGACAAAACCCAATTCACATCATATGCAAACAAGTCCTTTAAATGCAATGTTGATTAATTTAACAAAACAATGAAATGAATAGATATAGAGTTAATATATGAAATTAAAAGGATGTAAACCATAAAATCTAAATTAAAAAATAATAGATAAAGATAAAAACTATACTTCAAATTCCTGAAGAGTAGATCTAATCAATTTTGATATTTAGATAGTAGAATTTATTTGAAATATGAATGGATCAAGAATTGTGATAAGAAAGGCAGGAGGAAAAAAAACCCTTAGAAATTTGTATCCTAGGAAGATGTCACTTTAAGTCAACATATACATTACAAAACTAGGTATAGGTTGTTTTTAGGGAAATTGTCACTTTTGGTCAATGTGTACTTGAGCCTAAAACTCCTATGGATCTCAAAAGTTATGTGCAAAGGGTACTAAAAAATACCCACGTATCTTGCTTACAAAACTTACAAATCTAAAAAATGTATGTATGTGTGGGTGGCTATATAGGGTTTTCCCTTATTCAACCCCATTTTCTTTTTTTCTTTCCACCTCCACAAAAAGTCATTAGTAAAATGATGTTGTGTGTAGTGCTTGTGTATCCTAGAGTATGGATCTAGAATGTAAAAGCTATAGATCTGATTATATAAATAAAATCCTAGCATGTAAGTGTGCATGTTCATATGTAGATATGAAGGAAAAAAGAATGAGAGATGAAAATAGTGTAGAAATCATACCAAGGTGTTAAGGATAAACTACCCTAACCATCCTCATAATTGATTTTTAACTCCATGTTGTTTGAATGCTTGATTTGAATGATGAAGATTAAAAAAACTCCCTTTTGGAAACGAATAGATGACCTCAAGCCCTTTTCTTTTACATTGCAGTCTCTCTATGTCTGATTGGAATGTCCATGCATGCTTGCAATATCATAATTTTCTCATTCAAGTTGCAAAAGGAAGGGAAAGGTGTATTTTTATGGTGAAATTTTGAGATTACTTCTTGTAGGAGTTGACTACCATGGACAAGAACCTAGGAAATTCAAATTAGAACTAGGGCCCAAAAACTCAAGCCCCAAGGTACAGGTCAACTTAAGTCAACCTATACCTAGTATAGGTCAACCTAAGTTAACCTGTACCTACTATAGGTCAGCCTAAGTTGACCAGTACCTGGGAGACCCAAAAAAATTAGGAAGGATCCTAGGGTTCTAAATTTGGAAGGGCTCTAGGAGAAATTTCCTCTAAAATAAAGAAATTGAGAATTAAATGGTAAAAATTCATAAAAAGAGGAGGATGCCTATAAATTATATCCTACCTTGATCTTTTCACAAGGGGAAGAAAGAAAAATAAGGATGATGTGTTAGGTCCTCCCCCAATTTTGTTAGAGGGAGAAAAAAGAGAAATAAACTGTGATATAAGTGCAAGTGTATAATGTAAACACACTAAACAAGAGCTAAACTATAATGAATTAAAGTGCTTCTAGTTTAAAGCTATATAGAAATATCAATGGTCATGAAATTTTCCATATTTCTCTCAATGGTAGAACGTTGAGCCAAAAAACTCTCCACATCCTTAGAGAAAAAAATAGAATATATGGTAAGTGAGAGGTTGTGAAGCATAAAAGCCCCATAGTTCCTAGGCCTAGGGATGGTAATGTTATCTCCAATATTTATCATGACCCTATCTAAGTCCACTAAAATGTCATCAATGAAGAGTTCTATGTAGAACCTCACTATCTTATCTTTTTATTAAAAATATGCATAGAAATAGATGTAAACATCACCAAGATGTTGAGGCTATCCCATAAATATTCCTTATAATTGACAAATTGATCCCCAAGGATCTTTCCAAATTCCCATGTTCTTCACTACTATAATCTGATGAATTCTATCCATAGTTACTTTAGTATCAAAATCATTTTGTTTGTTTTACTCATAGAGCTTAATGGGAGTATCCATGATTGGAGTATGTATATTGTGAGTAGGATGAGAAAAAATCCACAAAGAAAATCTTAAATGGGGTGGAAATGACATTAATCATTTCTATAACCTCTTAGAGATTTCATTGCAAGTCGAAGATAATAAGGCATGTGAGTCAACTAGATTTTCATCATTACTTTTTAAGGAGAATTAAATTCAATACATAAATTTAGGATAATCAAGAGAGGGGTGCCTAAAAGATAGCTAAGGACAATAGTAATGATAATAAAGGATGATAACTTCAAAGGGCTTAATCTGAGATCTACATTAATAAATATTTCAGAATATTTACATCCTTTATCATTAATAATATGTGCTAGGGATGTAATAAAAAAAATTCATCATCATAAAAGATTTTTTTTGGGTCTTCTATTTAAGTCTTAATTATTAAATATTATCATTTTTTATGCTTTTAAATATGCATTTTTAATTTTTAATATATTTTTTAATTATTATGTCATCTACCCTTTATTAGCCAATTTATATGCTCTTTTATTACCCTCACAAAAGTTGTGGTTGATGGTACCTTTTTTTAAGTCTTAACTATGTGAATAACTCTCACCAAGAAAGTGTTGAGCAGTCATTTTGCACAATGCCAATAGCAGAAATTCTTACAAATTTATCTCTTGAAAATCTTATCAAATTAGCCAACTCTAAGATTTTGGATGGTTGTTTTTCAACCTATTGGGTATCTTGGTTGAAGATAAATATGAATGTTCATGAGGAGGCCTTTGTTGGTTTCTTTAAATCTGATAAACTCTAAAGAAATGTAACTACAAACCAATGTATTTTGTATTTTCTAGATTTTATGATGAATGAAATTTATACTATGAAAATATATGAATTCCTATTCTAACCAGGAGTTCAAAAGAAAATAACAAAGTTTGAGTAACAAGAAATTAAAGGAAAATGTTGAAAATAAATTTTCCTAATGGACATAAGTCAAAGAAACAATGCTTCTACAAATTAAATCTTCAAAGGAGTCGATTAAGAAAGCAATAAAATTAGGAGTGGAATACCCTCAACTCCACCAATGCAATCATCAAGGGGAAGAATGGAAATTGTAGGTTGTTCACAACTCATCAAATCATATAGCCATGGAAAGTGCACTTACACAAGACAAATTGCTATGCAAGAACTTGAAGGTGATCCTTTCTCCAATTTGTTCCTTTGAGAAAATTATTAACACCATAACTAATAGGTCACACAAGTATTAAAAATTTGGATAATGGTGGTGATCTCTTGAGTATCTAGCAAGTCTAAGGACTCATACTTAGTTCTCACCTCCCCACAGCATTTGCTAATCTCTTGCCTAATTTCTACAAATTCTTCTATCTTGGAGTCCAACTCTTTCAGTACCTTATCCATCTTGAAAATGTGTCTAACATTATGTTCATAGGATGCTGACAAGAGTTCCACAATCAATTTGTAGGTCCCTCTTCTCAATGGTTTCTATAAAGTGGAACATTCATGTCTCCAAATGACTGGCCATAGGGAGTCCCATTACTCTACATAGAAGGACTATATAGTAGCCAATATCATCCACCATATACCCGTGGGGCATATTCACTTTCTTAGCTCTTCTATTAGGAGAGGACCTATCAAGAAGCTATTTTTTCTTGCTCGAAATCTGTGGCCTCTTGTTCATGTTCCTAGTACCACCTATCTATTATATCATAAGTTATCTTTTAGCATTGTTCCATGATTGGTAAGTGGAAAACCTTCTCAATGTTATCTAGGTGGATGTCTAAGATGATTTTGCTATAATTATTTTTACTACCTTATCCTCGAGAACATAAGGATGGGCTAGCACTATAATCAACTCAAAGGATTGTATAGACACAAGGTGTGAGGCCACATTCACAAGGCTTCTTAGAATCAATGAAGAGATTATATCATATCTCTTCTATAAATTGTTGCATAGGACCAAGAACACATTCTAGTCTATGTGTCCCAATTTTGCATCGTGAATGTTTGAGTGTTTGTCCATGAATCAAGACTTCTTTAGTACACCTTGAGACTTGAATGTTACTGGCTTGGGTATGATCTTTATAGCCATGGATGATGATGGGGATGTCATTTTAACCTTCATAAAAGAGACAAACATCAATATACCATTGTCATAAGATAGAAAAGATTCTTAATAACTAAGTTGGACTAGACAAAAACTACCAAAACTAAGAGGAAACTAAGGGAACTAGCAGAAAATAAGATTTAGCATACTAGTGCACCTTACACACTAGGCACACCTACATAGGTGTGTAGGGCCTACTAAGTTTAGTTGAAAGTTGGGCACAATTGTACACCTATGCACATGTGCAAGGTGTGCAACATGCGTAGGATGGTGGCTGGAAAAAGAGGGGTATGTTTTACACCAAAATTATAGCTACACACATTCATGACATGTGCAACATGTGCAACTATAGGTGTCTTGACTAGGGGAGGTTGACATGTGGTTGGCACACATGGCACACCATGTGCACCCTTGAATGTGTGCAAGGTGCACTAAAACTTCACCTTGGTTCCTAGATTTAGAGGGAGTGCAGTTGTCGATGTGTAAATGTGTTGTGCTTCAGAGTTAGTGAGTGCAAGTGAATGCTTAATTGGGGGGAGATATGTTTATAGGCTCAAAGGGTGTGTGGCAATGTACAGCTAGCACACTCTTGAGGTGCACAAGGTGTACTAGTGTGCATGTGCATGCCAAAAAGGGTAGTACCTAATATGGCACACTTTATGCACCCTAAGGGGTGTGCTAGGTGCACGTAGTGTGCATGTGCACTTGTAGGTTACCCTTTGCTTGGAGTTTTTTGAGTTCCTAGTTTTTTGATGTGAAACACCACTGATAGAGTAAACTCCTTGCTTAGAACTACATGAGGCATGATCTCTAAGGCACCTAGAGAGATGTCATGTTTTAGAGAATGGATTCCCTGGTCCTAAAAATAAAAAAGGCATCCACATTTTTTTAGTAGAAAATGGGGTGTGTGTTGTGAAGCCACAATAAAGAGCCCCAGCATAAGGAAGAAATGATCGAAGAATTTCTTTATTCACCTAAAATTCATCAGATGTGAATTAAGTTAGGACTTGATTTCTAATGTTACAAGAAGTTACTCACAAACCTTGACCCAAGACTCATACCTTTGTCCTTCACACTTAGTGTGTGTTTGTGTCTTAATTTTTTTTATTTTCCATGTAGTTGTTACTATGAGCATTGAAAATTTTCAAAACAACCCTTTAGTAACTAAAAATATCTTTCAGAGTTCTTTAAGAAGATAAATTTTGATCATTGTTGACTATGTTCAAGAATTCATTCAGAGGACTCTTAGTGAGAATTCATTTTTTTCATTATTTGAGTTTTGTAGGTCTCTTGTAAACTCTGTAGGGCTCGCATTTTTTCACTTGATCCTTCTTTGAAGTTTAATTTGTTTCAACAAGGTAGTGATTAGGTAGTGCTAAATGTGTTTGACCCATTTCTTTTGAGAGGGTTCCTTTGTGACACCATTTTTACTTTTTCTTTTGTACTCTCCTGATTGATCTTAAACTATGTTGTAGAGAGTTGGTGTTTGATTTTTGTGTTCCCTTTTCTTTTGGATGTCTTTTGCATTCCTCTTTTAATGAACTTTGGGAAACTCACACGCCAACAAGTGATCTTGGTATGGTCATGAGAGAAACCATTTCTTCTTAGGATAGAAAGTTCTAGGCTGGTCTTACTAGCTTCCTACTCAGGTTATGAGCAACTTGGTCAATCATTTCCCTATGTGAATCATTAGTGTTGAGAGTGGTCAACCTAATGTTTGAGCCAAAAGTTGTGAATCCATTATTACCTACACATGACACCAGTATTTAGTTTTTACAAGAGATAATGTCATCTAATTGCTTTAAAAAATAAATACCTCTTCCAAGGGTCGAGGTCAATCAAGGTGGTTCACATGCCCTAGGAAAACCCAAATATACACTGACTCCTGATTTGGACCTAAATAAGTGCAATAAAAAAAAACCTAGCAATGACTCAATTTGGTTTTTTTGGTTTTTTTGAGTAACTCGAGGCTCAAAATATTGTTTGAGGAATTGTACATTTACTAGCAATGGGATCCATTCCCTTTCAAGTGTGTATAACTTGAAAGTATTATGCCCTAGAATCTTTACAATCCAGTAGGGGTCAAACCATAAGTGTTGAAACCTGGTATGGCATCCTAGTTTCTCCTTATCTTTATCCTACATGAGAACTAGGTTGGAGATTCTAAAAGCCTTTATTGTGGCTCTTTTTTCTAACCAAATATTAACAAAAACTTGATGTTTTGACATATGTTCTAATGCCACCATCATTTTCTTATCCAACTCTAAAAGGTTCATCAATCTAACTTGGACTCTGTCTGCATTTTGAATGTATTTGCTCATGAATTTCAACACTGGAATCTTAAGATTGAGGGGAAAAATATGTTCTTGGCCATAAACTATAAAATTGGGGGATGTTCCAAAATCATTATTGACTTTGACCCTATTAGTCCACAAGGTGAATTATAACTTTGTATTTCATTATTTTGGATTCTCTATAAGTAGGTGCTTTATGATTGTTATCAGAATTCTTGTTGGTAGACTCAGCAACTCCATTCCCTTACGGGTAATAATTAGATGAAAAATTGATTATCACTTGATTCTCCAAGGCCCATTAAGTATAAAAAATTTATGCAAAGGAGGCTTCATTATTGCATACCAGAAAGAAGGGCATCCTAAATATAGTCACAATGTGTTCTTCAAGGAAGTTGGTGACCACTTGTGTGTTGCAATTCTAAAAATATTTAGCTTCATTCTACCTTCTGCAATAGTATGTGGCTATCAATATAAAATTATGTCTTGTTGAAGATAGTGGGATCACTAGCTTGATTAATTCCAACCCCAACTTGGCAAAAGGGTGAACCTCAAAGACTAGTTACAAAGGGATGGCTGAATTTTTTTCTACTAGCACTTGTTTGACAAAAATGATAGGAGCACATGTGTTCATGTGTATCCCTGTAAAGGGTAGGCCAATAATATCTGAACCTCAAAATATAGTGATTTGTATCTTCTGTTGACCCATGCCCTGTACCATATTTATCATGATAATTCTCTAGTACCTCTTTAGCTTCCTTGTGGTTCAAACATCTCAAGTGCATTCCTTTATAGTTCCTCTTGTAGAGTTTTCCATCCTAAAGTAGATAAGATTTACATTTGATTTTCATACCTCTACATTGGGAGTTGTTCATGCATTGAGGGAATTGGTTCTATAGGAGATAATATACAATGTCTTGATACCAAATTTCTATTATGACCACTTTATTCATGTACATGTGATATACTATACATTTTTCTTTGTTGTTGACCATCATCTTAGCTAGCCCTCATCCTATCACTAACTTCATTGGCTGAATTTCTAAGTCCAATTCTTATAAGATAGTTGTCCATTTCCCTCTCCTTTTTCCTAACTCATTTTGCATCAGTAAATATTTAATTGTCAGGTCGGGCATGATGGCATGTACTTTACTTTGAAGTTATAGTGGCAGAGCTTCTTAATTACTTTTACCAAGGCAAACAATTGTTTGTCAAGGTTTGGGTAATTCAGTTCTACATTCTTTAGAGGAAAATGCATGAATACAATTGACCTCTCATCCTCACTCTCTCTTTTTTGTAAGAATGTCAGCACATGAATATTTTGAGGCAAAAGAGTAGAATTTTAATGGTAATTAATAGTCTAGGTTTACAAGAACTAGGGCAATGAAAATGACCAACTTGATGTCTTCAAAATATTTTGTAACTTTGGATGTCCATTCAATCTTTACCCCCTTCTTCAACAAATCATTTAGATGGTATAGTATTTTGAAGAAACTAAAAAAAAAATTCCACACAAAGTTGATCTTTCCAGAGAAAGACTTCAATTCCTTGGCGCTATTGGGTGGTAAAAATTTGAGTATTGCCTCAACTCGCTTGAGGTCAACGAAAATGTCATTTTTAGAGATGATGTTCCCAAGGAGCTTCCCCTTGGTAACCAAAAATGAAAATTTCTTGGGATTGAGAGATATGTTGTATTTTCTACATTGTTTGAGTACTTACTTCAAGTCAACAATGTGATTGCTTCTCTATTTTTATAAAATTGTGATATTATCCATGTAGATGACTATGCATTTGTGTTGGTGTAAATAAATATTTACTATTTAAACTTACTTAAGTTTACTTAGGTTAATGCATTATTTTATTATTTATTTAGGTGAGACACTTAGGAGTTTGTGTACTCTCATGAGTTGTCATGTTGACAACATAGAAGTACACAACTCTAATTTAGCATATGGTGTCTACAACACTGGAGTTTGCATCATTCACTGAGTTGTCATGTTGACAACATAGATATTTGCACTCTAATTATGCACATGTTGTCTACACTTAGGAGTTAGCACATTATTTGAGCACATGGTGTCTACAACATTATAGACACCTCATCGTGCTTATCCTCTTATTGTGGAGGATATGTGCTTAGTTGTCATGCTTATCTCCTAGTACATTCAAGATACATTCTTGATTCATATTAGAGGCCTTTATATATAGGATCTCCAAGTGTGTATGTACATGCTTCTAATAATAGAAAGCATTTTCATATTGATCATACTCTTTGGTCTATTGTGTGCTTGTGCTTGTGCTTTTTCTCCTTGATCTTGGGTGAATCTTGCCCTAAGGAAAGTTCATACAATTTGTTTACCAAACCTTTGAATGCTTCATCCATGGACCATTGAAATGAGTCTCTCATGTTGGTAAGGCTAAAAGGAATTTACCTATAGGCAAACATTTTCTATTTGGTGGTGAATTTTGTCTTCAATCCTTCTTTCTCATCTACCATCACATGTGCACTTTCTATGATTTTATGATTAGAAAAATTCAAACATTTGTATGCTTTACTTCTACAGGAGTATCCTAGAAATATGCCTTCATCACCTTTGACATCAAATTTTTCTTTTCTATATTCTTTCAAGATATAATATTTGCTACCAAATACTTTAAAGTAGTTTACATTAGGTTTGTAGCCATACCATAGTTCATAAGGACTTTGATTTGAGTCTTTCTTTAGCTGTACTCTACTCAAGGTATGAACTGTAGTGTTGATGGCTTCCTTCCAATATTTGATTGCCACATTCTTTTCTATTTGTAACACCCCACGAAGGGATCCAAAAGAATTAACCTAAAGTTTTACTAAGTTTGTCAAAAAAAAAAAAATTTAAAGAAAGAATAACATACATGTCCAACATAAAGTAGAAGAAGCAATAACATACCGTCATACATACATAAGCAAACGTAATAGGTTACATTCCTTAAGGATCCCAAAACATTGAGTCACATTTAATTTTAATTTATACTAAGTCTAAAAATTACCACATCCTTGTGAAAGAATAATTAAAATTCCAAAGTCCATTTAAATAATATAAATTTGTTTTGAATGCCACGTGGCAATAAAATTTAGAATGCTCGATCATCCACTATACATGTCACAGGGTATGAGAGGCTAAAAGAATATACATTTATAAAAATAGAATTACATTATGCTTCTTAGATGCATGATACAAAGCACAATACAAATAGTGAAACCACCCATCATAAAAATATAAACATCCACCATAAGATATAACCATCCATCATAATAATACAAAGATAGAATGAAAGGAAATGCAAACAAGGAACTCCAGCCACAGCATCTACAGATGGATCTCAAAGGTAAGAGTGAAAAGCACTACCACCCTATCACATGGAATCTAAATGGCCCACTCCCATCACACTTAGGAGATAGTTTCAAGTCCCAAATAGGATATCAATGCAAATATCAAAAGTACTCTCTAAGTCTAGGAGACCCTAAAAGTAATCTAATTCAAAGGTTCCAAGATAAATCGACATCTAGACCTAGAGGCAAACACAGACATGTAGGAAATCTACACTACTAGTGGGCAAGTGTCATCACACGAATCAATGCTAGGGTTACTTGGCTAGTCTTTTAATCCTCCAGCCCCTTAGTGACCCTATGTGGCACTAGTATCCTCTTGCACTGACAAGGCATACTAACGAGTCAACTCTAAGGTTACTCGGATAGTCTTTTAATCCTCTAGCCCCTTAGTGACTTTCAATGGTGCTAATATCTTATTAATTCATTTTAACCCCATTTAATGAAATTTTATCACTTATTAAACTACATACAATGGGTTACCCTGGTAGCTACTTTGGGCCCCGACATCCATTGCAAGCCACTTCCCAACTTAACATACAGATTACCTACCCTAGGCTCATAAAAGTATAAATCAAAGAATCACAAGTCTCACCTCATCCTATACAAGTGACTAGAAAGAATCAAAAGATAATCATAATAACACATCAGTTCTCTACGAGCAACAGGAAAGCATCCTCAAAAATACTAATCGAAGACTCAAAATTGTTAAGTCAAATATGTCATACATTCACTTCAGCATCACACAAGAACACTGGAAAGCAATAATGAACTATATATACAAACTCATCATAGATAAGACCGAACACATTACCATGGCTGAGTTTAAAAAATCAAGATCAATTCATCATAACACCACATTCACAAAACTCCCAAGCCTCTGGTAGACATCCTAAAACTGGTCAACACTCTAGGCAAACCCAACCCCAAAACACAGACAACATACAGAATGGTGTAGTTTCATAGTTTGGTTTGATTTGAAAATATAATGATGAGTTAAATGTAAAGTTTCAGTTTTCATTTCAATGTACATTTCAAGTAAAAGAGATTCCCAGTTTACCCTACAAGTTAACCCATTCATTCATTCAAATAAAATATAGAATTACCCCCATTATATTTTAAATCAATCTTCTAAAATATTCTAAGGGTAATTGTTTATTGATTTAAACTATCAAAATAATACTTGTTGATTTTTAAGTAAAACTCTTGACAATTTTATTTAAAATCAATGTTATCAATAATAATAATAATTAAATAAATTTTAAACCTCATTTAATAACATTCATTATTAATTAAATTAAACTTAACTAAATTAATTAATAATTTAAAATAGTCATACTAATATTATTTAATTATTTAGTAAATTAATAAAATTTAATAAAACATATTAATAAAAATTAATGACAAATAATAATTTAAAATTTTAATTAAAAATTTTTAAATAAATTAAATTTTTTTTAAAAATTAATAAGGTGTAGTGTTTATTTGAAAAGGCTCGCTGGCCTTTTAAAGTCGTGTGGCCTTTAATAAGTTGTCAGTCACAGGCTAGCTGTGACCATAGTAGTGCTACTGCTATCACAATCTGTACTGCAATCAGCATAGTAGAGACTGCTGATGGTAAGGAGAAAAAGGGGGAGGGTTGGGCTAAAACCCACCTCCCCTCTTTAACAAATTTTTTTAAATTTTTTTTTTTAATAAAATTTAATCTTCAAAAAACCCATTCCCTCCTAAACTTGTATAATTTATTTATTTTTATAAACATTCACAATATTAGTATGATAGAACATATATAACCAACCATTCAAATTTCCAATCTAAAATATCCATTTCTGAAATCAAACCCTTCCCGAATTAAATTCTAATTTGCAAGATTATTGAACAAGGATTCTAAAATAATTCAATCTCTACGTATACAGAAGAATTAACATGCATACTAGAAATTCTCAATATTGAAATACTCATCACAAGGAATTATTCAAGTAATCATTTTACAAACACAAAGAAGATAGGAAAAGAAATATCGTAACTATGCAAATTTATCACAAGAATCTACCTGGACTCTGATGCTAAATCGCTACGCCCAAAAAGATTGTGAGAGAAATTTCTCCTCTCAAAACCTTCTCTCTTCCAAAATTTTCCTCTTCCGAAAATTTGCGGCCCTTCACCAAAACTTTTGTCCCTTGAAATTGAACCCTCAATTGGTGATAAGGAATTCTCTCCTAAAATTAGGGCACTAATTGTGCGATCACTCTAGAGGACTCCTTGCTCACAACCCTTAACTCTTTATTAACTTCCCTTTTACATTTTCATGCACGTTTATAAAATATAATATAACTTTATTTAATTTCACATTACTTCTCTTTTTAATTAATTTATTAAATCTTAATCTTGTGCACACATTATGCAATCTTAAAACTTTTAATAAATTAATATCTTTTCCACTTTTTTAATTTATTTTTAAATGTTTAATTGATAAAATATTTATTAACTTAAATAATAATAGTATTTAGCATTTATTTGAAAATAAACTCTAAACATATTATTATTAAATTAAATTAATATTATCATGTTCTAAAATTAAACTTATAACTTTTATCTTTAAATTTAACTCTTTTCATATAATTAAATATTAAAAATATTATAACAATTTTCCATTAAATTAAATCATTAATTTAATCATTTAATTTTAATATAATTAATTAAAAAACACCAAAGACTTATAGGAAAAAATACGAAAACCAATCATAGAAAAACACATACAAGATCAAATTAAAGGGTTATAATCACGAATTAATATCATTCAATGCATTTGAAAGGTAATCAACTCAGATACTTGTCCTAATTTTCTAAAACAAATGGGTTTAAAGGTTAGGATTTGGGCTTAAGAATTTATCTCCCCTCGCTTACCATTGAGATAATGCGATAGGGTACGCTCATCCTAGCAATTCAAAGAAATCGATACCTAGTACCTGCAATCTGCATAAAATCCACACATGTACAAACACAATATTCTAAACTAAATAGACAATGGTAGGAAGCGATGCATCATGTAGATCCTGACTAGTAGGTGACTATGACTCCCTTCCTTAACCACATCAGAAATGCCATACATAAAGAAAACATACATGCACACCATACATATGCAGTATGGGGTAAGTATCCATAATAAAACACATGATAGTCTATCTAACTAATCATCATTAATAACTAAAATAACTAAATAATCATTATGCATACATGAAGTATAGATTACCAAGTAATCTCATCATATAATCGACTAAATATGAAACAATATATGATAATCTCTAAATAATGCTACTAATCAATAAACATAAAACTGGCCTAATAGAGTTCAGCAATAATAACAAAATGCAAACTAGGAGCAGGCACTACACTATCATCAATGTTCTTGCACAATCCATGATGGATATGTTTCTTCTTTCAGCTATACCATTCTACTTTGGCGTACCAGGGGATGATACTTGTCTTTTAATCCTTTTTCAATGCAGAATTCATTGAATTCATTGGAGATGAATTCACTACCTCTATTTGATCTCAAACATTTTAACGTCTTTCCAGTTTCTTTTTCTACTCTTGCCAAATACCACTTGAATTTTTGAAAAGCTTCTTATTTTTCTTTTAGATACATTACAGTCATCATTCTATAATAATCATCAACAAAAAGAATGAAAAAAAATTCTTTGCTATAACTCTCTATTCCAATAGGTCCACATAAGTCTATATGCACAAGCTCTGAGAATTCTTCAAAATAATAGTTCTTTCTTTTAAAGCTAGTCTTTCCTATCTTACCAATTTGGCAATTCTTGCATAGACCTATATCAAGTTTCCTCAAACTAGGAATAACTCTTACTCTTTTGTGTTTTCTTATCTTAACCAAATTATCAAATTTTACGTGACATAATATTTTGTGTCATAACCAACTTTCTCCTACTTGAGCAATAGAACAAGAACTTTCACTAAGATCAAGATAAAATAGGTTACCTTTTGTTTGCTTACCAGATTTCCTTTGCCATCTAACAATTTGGCCTTCCCATTCATAAATTCTACCTTGAATCTAATGTTATTCAACTGTGCCACACTTAGTAGATTATGCTTTAGTCCTTCAACCCAATAAGCATTATCACATACAAGTTCATTGGTCAAAGAGATACAACCTTTCCCTTTTATGCAACAAGGTTCATTGTTACCAAATCTTACACTACCTCTATCATAATGTTCCAGGTGTTCAAACTTTATTTTATCTCCAGTCATATGATGTGAGTATCCACTGTCAATAATCCATATATCATTTTTTCTAACATGAGAGATAAGTGCCATCTTATCTCTTTCATCATCAAATTCATCTTTTACAGCAATATATACAATTTCATCTTCACTATTATTAGAATATTTAGCCATAAAATAAGATTTCTTACCTTTGTCCTTGTAGTTCTTGTAGTTTTTGAATTTCTTCTTGCCTTTGTGCTTATTTCTTTTCTTTTCATCCTTTTTTTCTCTATTTGTACACCTCGCATCAATATGACCAACTTCTTCACAAGAAAAATATATTAGAGGAATCTTGCCTTTGTACTTTCCTCTACCTTTGGAATAGTTCTTTGCAAGAAGGGCTTCAACAATTTCAAGATCACTATCAAAAATTTCTTTTGTTTCTTCTTCACTTCCTGATTGATTTTTCTTTTATTTTTTACTCTTTTCTTTGAGTAGAGTTTGGCTTCAAATGCAAACTCAATATTTTTTAGAACATAGTTATCATAGTTATCCAACTCAAAAGTTGCCAATCTTCCAACTGGAGCATCTAAAGATATTTTATTATTTGGATCACATCTCATATCTTGAATAAAAGACACTCTACTTGCATAAATAGAAAGAATAAATTTGAGTACCTTGCTTACAACTATTTTTTTACCAATGTCTCCTCTAAATACTTTGATTACACTCACACTTGCTTTGATTCTTTCCACATATTTTGCAATGTTTTCATCTTCTCTCATTTTCATCCAATCAAAATGACCTCTGAGACTTTTAGCTTTCGCTCTTCTTACATTGTCATCTCCTCCATAGATGTCTTTTATTTTGGTCCACATTGAATGAGTTGTTTTGTAGTATTTTACTTCATCAAATTTAGCATAACTAAGAGCAGATGCAATATTATTCATCATGATGTTATGATTCTTCTTTTCAGCAATATCTTCCACTAATAATGTTCTAGTAGGAGTCTTGTATCTAGCATCAAAATATTTACACCCTGAGTCATTGATAGTCGCCAAATGTAATCTCATAAGTCCTTTCCATGCTACAAAGTTGTCTATGTTTAACTTGGAAATCTCTCTTCTATAAGACATCCTCATCTTTAGCTTAGGTCCTTGAAACCTTCTCTACAATCACCAAAAGCTTTGATACTAATTATTTGAAATATAAGAGGAGTAACTAAGAGGGGAGGGGTAAATTAGTTACTACAAAAAAAAATCCCAGATCCCTTAGATGTCAAAACAAAATAATAAACTCTATTGATGCTCGATAAACACACAAAGATGTTGTAACTCGGTAAATGTTGAGAATGCTTGGTAACTGCTTAACATGAAGATCTTAAGATGTTATCTATGATTACTTATTACTTTAACTTAGTTGTAAATATAGAAAAGAAATAGCATGAACACATTTAACACCAAGATTTAATGTGGAAACCTAATTTGGGAAAAACCACCAATTGCAACTAGTTAACTTTTTAATCTTTTGAAGTGATCCCTGTTAAGATCCAACCCTATTAAAGGTTACAAAATAAATTGTTAGGTGTGACCCTGTTAGAGGATTTAATCATCCTATTAGGAGTGTCCTTGTTAGAGTTCTTTGGACAATTCAATAGAATTACCACCTTGTTAGAGGATTTATAAATAGTTGTTAAGCCAACTCTATTAAGAGATTTAGATCACTAGTACAATGGTTAGAGAGTAATAATGACATGACCTAATTTAGTTGCAACTCAATTGCTGACTACAAATCTCAATCCTGGCTTGTACTTGACCCTTTCTGATTGAATGTATCCTTTTAGGTTCACAAGGATATTCATCTTATCCTTCTAATTCTCTTCCTCTTTGCATCATTATATCTTCAAAATATTCCATGCATTCTCATTATGCCAAAATAAGAAAATCCTTTTTTAGCCAATCCTACTCAGTAGACACTAACTCATAAATGATTTTCCTATGTTAGCCAAGTGAAACTCAGTCAACACTGCATACTAGCAAAGTTCCTTTGGTAACCAAGTGAACTTGGTTAACATTGGTTCCATCCAACTTTTCCTTCATTAACTGAGTGAGCTTGGTTAACACTCATCTTCTATAGACTTTCCTTTGACACCTAAGTGAACTCGATAGATACTACCTTCTAAACTTATCAAACTCTGAATTTCTCAGTAGCCATAGAAAATTATCTTCAATGCTTGAGTGATCTTAATAAAAATTGATTTGTAATGATATGACATTTTGTGTAACATCAAAGACAATACATAATTAATTAATTGTATTCAACAATTATCCATGTAGATGACTATGCAATGATATGACATGACATGACTATGCTCGAGTGATCTCAATAAACATTGATTTGTAATGATATGACATTTTGTGTAACATCAAATACAATACACAATTAATTAATTGTATTCAAAAATTATCTATTTAGATGACTTTCCTTTGATGCTTGAATGAACTCGGTAGATACTACCTTCTAAACTTACCAAACTCTGAATTTCTTAGTAGCCATAGAAAATTGTCTTCAATGCTTGACCAATCTCAATAAACATTGATTTGTAATGATATGACATTTTTTGTAACATCAAAGACATTACACAATTAATTAATTGTATTCAACAATTATTCATGTAGATGACTATGCATTTGTTTACCAAACCTTTGAATGCTTCATCCGTGGCCCATTGGAATGAGGCTCTCATGTTGGTAAGGCTAAAAGGTATTCGCTTATAGGAAAACATTCACCACTTGGTGGTGAATATTTTCTTCAACCTTTCTTTCTCATCTACTATCACTTGGTTATATTTAGAGTACTCATCTAACAATGACATCATCTTGGATACATTCACTATCTACAATACTTGATCGAGCCAAGACAATGGGTAGTTATCTTTCTGAGATACCTAGTTTAAGCTTCTAAAGTCAACACAAAGGTGGATTTCCCTAATTTTTCTTTCTTTCTAGCATTAGTTTGGCCACCTAGGTGGAGTTCTAAATAGGGAAGATAATATTTGCATCCAATAGATTCTAACCTTCTTTCATTATTAGGGGTTCAATGATTGGATTCACTGGTCTTTTCCTTTGGCGGGAAGGTTTAACATCTACCTTCAACATGATATTGTATGCAATGATGTTGGGGTCATAAGTATTGAACTCTCCATAACTCCAAGAAATAGAATTTCTATAATATATGAGAAGGCATAACATTTCATCCCTTTCTTGAGTGGTACATGCCTTCATGACGTTAATCATCTTAGGATCATCTTTAGTACCCAAGTTATAAGAACCACTCTTGTCATTTCCTTTATCTTCAAGTGTCCTCTTATGGTATGCAAACTCATTGTGATTGAACATGTTCTCTAACTCCACCATCCTCTAGGAGATAGTGTTAGTTTTGAGGTTTATGATACTGTCTTGATCTTCCTCTTCTTCTTGGTCTTCTAGATCTCCTTCGGGCTTGTCATCAATAATTTTCCCCTTGAATAAATCATTACACATGAAAAACTCAAGGATTTTTGGATCATATTGGAAGACTTCGAAGTGTGTGATATTATCATGGATAGATGGAGTGGCCACAATCTCAATAGAAAACCTTTTGAGTTTTGTCCTTTTAATGGGTTGTAACATGCTAGCTGAAATAGCAAGAGCATCAACCACTATATTCCACCTTGGGGGGAATGGATTTGACATTAGTTGCCTTGAAATCCTCCATCAATTCCTAAAACTCACTTGCAATAGGCCATTAACCTTTTATCACTACAAGAATAGATTACCTTGACTTGTCAAATTACTAATTGAGAATCTCCCTCTAGTATGAAGGATTTGACATTCTTTTCAAGTGTAAAAATAAGTCCTCACACTAGAGCTTTGTACTCCACTATGTTGTTAGTGCATATGAACTACAAGTGGTAAGAAGCATAGAAAGATTGATCTTTAGAGTTAATTATTTTGATCTCAGCTCCTTCTCCCTACATACACTTGGAGTCATCAAACCTGAAAGTCCAAACATTTTCATCTTTTGGTGCTTTGGATTTATGTTTATTTGTTCTGACCTTTCCTTTCACTTGATATTTGAAAGACCTCTTATTGGGGACCCATTGCATCTTCCCTTGTGTCAATATATTTCTAGTGGTCACCTTCAATATGCAGATAGTCTATTCTCTTTGTTTCTCATTAATTTCTTCAATCAATTTGATAACCTTGGAAGCTTGTGGTTCTAGAAGCACAACTACTAAGACCCAAACTTGACCCTTTACACAATGATGCCTTCTGCATACAGAAACCATACCTTTAGGAGGAGAAGATAAAGCCCTATAATCTAAATATGTTTCATTGTATGATGTATTCAGATCCTCTTTGATTTCCTTCACAAAGGTGCTTTTCATAGCATCATACTTTTTTACGTGAACTTTGGTATCATGATCATTCAAGGTATTCTCCTAAATGTTAATTGTCACCTAATTATTTATTACTAAGAGGTTGGATATCTTTTTATTTATGGGTTGAGATACTTGAGTCATCACTTGAGCAATAGCATCTTGACAACTTGAGCGTTTGAACTCGAAATGGCTCATCCAATGTAATCTACAAAATCTAGGGAGTATGGTATTTGGGTCCACATCCTCTCTGGGGCATTGCAAATTGGAAACCAAACTATCAATGAATTGAATGACAAGTTCATCATGGGAAGGGGGCTCTTTCTAGCCTATCATTGGGTCATCATTGGATCTCTCTATTTGAAGAGCATCAAGTAGCATTACTCTGTAAGATCTTAATTATTACTGGAGAAACAATTCTTTATTTAGGGCTTTTTACTCTATGATCATCTTCTTCATCTTAGGCTTAGCATCCATCTTAAATTTTTTATTCAATCCTTTTCATGGAAACCATAATTGGGTGAAGTCTATGGAAAACCATCCTCTAAGGCATGTAGTACATTCCATGCTCAGGAGCATGCCATATGTCTGGATTATGTCCACTACATGAATGTCGATACTATCTAGAATCCTAGGGTCTATGGTCAATTGAATGCAAACATATTTTAGTACTCCAACGACTTTTACCTCTATCTTGTCAAGTTGGATTACCACTCAGTTGGTAGGTTGTGGAGTGACTCCTGGGCTCTGAGATATTGAGAGTGGCATAACATTGTGTAAGGCACCTAAATCTATAAGTAAATTATGAAGAATCTTCCTAGAGATTTGAATATGTAGTAGAAAAGGAGGCACTTATGTCTTGTCTTTGATCATAGTTGGCATAGCTTCAATGGTATTGACTTGAGGCAAATTTATCTTTTGAGTGATGATGTTGGTAGATGCCTTAGTGTGATCAAGGGTCTTCAAAAGTGCTTCCCTTTGGGTGGGAAAACTTTGTAACATGTCATACATTGAGGTGTTTTCCTTATTCCTTTTCAATTCTTCAATTTTTCTATACCTTTCTAGAAATAGATAATATTGAGAGGGGGGGTGAATCAATATTCTACAAACTTTTTCCCAAACTAAATATTATTAATTACTTGATAACTTGCATAAGAAATTTAATCAATAATGCTAAATAGTAAATATAACATACACACAGAGAACTCATAACACCATTATTTGTTAACTAGGGAAACCTTGGCCAAGGGAAAGCCCCGATGGGGATGATACCCACTAGATGATTCACTAAACAATAGGATCCTATTAAGGATATTAACCCTGTTAGGAGTCTATGAAGTACATATAGTGTCTTGAGTCCTTGTTAGAGGACTAGGCCTTATTAGAAGCGTCAACCCTATTAGGAGTTGATAGATCAATTATAATGTATGGAAGAAGAGCCCACTACACTAACATGCAATTATAAAATTCAATTCCTTCACAAAATAGATATACATACAATACTTGCTTGTTGTTGTAACTTGCACTTGCTCTGATCTTACATCAGATCTTGCATCACATAAGCCTCACAAATGGTTCTCACAATAGTTTTCATGTTGCATCTAATCATGCAACTTCCATAGTATATGCACATCACATCTATTCGATGTACAACACACTCACACTCTATTTACATAATATAATATCTTTACCTATACCTTCCACATTCACAAATTGTTTCTTAATCAGCTTCCATGTCTTCACACGCTTGACATAATATAAAATAATATTCACATAGTTGGCTCAACATGACTTAGTAATTAGTTTGAAATCAAAAAAATTCCTAAAGTTGTACAACTCTGTTTTCTGCTATGCTCTATTTTGTACTGTTAAATACCAACATAGTTAAACTCACTATAACTTGCATTTTACTAACTATATACACATGCACATTAGTACATGTCATCTTGAAAATGTTACAAGCATTCCTCAACTATGCATAATCTTAACTCTTTACGCATCATTTGTACTATTAAGACCTGTTCATTGTACTCCTGCAAACTGTCTAATACTTGAACAATTTCTATCTCTGACTACATAAATGAAATGTTGAGTATATGTTGCCATAAATGACAAAAAACAAAACATCTAACTGATCATATTTGCAACAATCTTCTCCTTTAAAATTTATGGCAACATTCGAGAAAATTAGCTAATTCCCAAAATGATGTCATACAAAACAAAAGCAAATAAAATAACTATACACAAATTTCCTTCAAAAAATAACAATTTTATTCATGTTTTGATGGATCATTACATTCCTTTTCACTCCTTTAAATCGATAGATACATAAGCTCCCCATTACATATACATTTACATCTATACAATTTTCCTCTAATAATACTCCCCCTTTGACATCAATGGCAAAGATGTCAAAAATTGTACCGCAAAAACATGTTGCCTATTGTTGATTAGCTCATCATTCTAGATATGTAGTCTATAAAATGAATCTTTAGTCAATCAAAGTCCTTCCAATTTCCTTTTATTGTATATAATATACTGATGAGTGTGCAAAGTGTATACGATTCCACTTGAACTGCATTCAAGTCAGTATAGGAAAATTTGTCATAGGAATTCTTCACTAAAAGACATTCCTCCAATTGTCTCTGCAAGATTATGAACTTGGGTTCCAGATATTCTTTAAGAATAGAGGATCTTATTATTACCTTCTCCTCATCAAATTCAATGCTTCTAATAGCATTGTGGATCTTCTCAATCTCATTCTTAGAATCTTCAATTCTAATATCTTATTGTTGCAATCTTGTAGTGAATGACTGAAGCTCACTCATATGTCCTTTGATCTTTACATCAAGATTAGATAAGTAAGTATATGACATTGCACACTATCCACACAACTTCTTACCTTTAGTAATATACTATCTCAACTCCTTGATGTTTCCATCAAGTCCATTCAAATCATTGCACACATTAGTGCACGCTATGTTGAATAGTGTTGCATCATGATTACTCTATGCTTGTGCTACTACTACTTTAGCTAAAGTTGTGAATTCCCCATCAAAGGTCTTCACCAACACTTTTTCCTTAGCTTGCAAGTCTAGATTAGCTAAAGTTGTAGAAACTATCTTCTGTATTCGCTCTAAGCCTTTAGCAAGTGTCTTCTCCAAAGACTTGATAGATTTGTTTTTCTCAAAAAATTTGCTCAAAGTGCCCAATAGCTCTTTTTGGTCTTCATCATAAAATGGAATAGGTACTGCTACTAATGTTCTAGCTGATAATACTACTAAATATATTGTATTATTTTTCATCTATTCCTTTGCACTCTTCTTTTCCTCAGCCTCTTTCTTCTTCTTCTCTTCTTCTATCTTTTTTTTTTTTTCTTCTTTCTACTTCTTTTCCTTTTCTTCATTCCTCCTCTTTTCATGTTCTTCTTTCATCTTCTTTCTTCTTTTTCACTTCCCCTTCATTATTAGAGCTGGTATAGGTAGTGATATTGCCAACAATAGTTTCCCCATACGTTACAAATGGATTCTCCTTTGTGTCCATAGTTATGTGTGTACTATCCACTTGCATGGATTTAGTATTCATAAAAATGTGAGGTGGGGATAGTTCTTGCTATGTCCCTTCTACCTCTTCTCCTTCACTGGAAGGTGTATCTGCATGTTCATATACTGAACTATTAGTTTTTACTTGTACACTCTCTTAAGGTACTGAGGACATATATCTCACTATAACCTCCTCTCTTTTTTTCATTACCTCCTCATAATTACTTCCCATCAGAAGTATTTCTCTTCTTTTGTTCCTTAAAAAGGGCTCAATACCCTTCAAAATTATCTCAGATTCCTCTTTTGATCCAACATCACATAACTTATTTATGGATGAGATCCTCAGATTCATATCTTCTTCTACTACCCTTTTTTTTCTATTGATCAACCTATTGTATAGGTCTCCAGGAATATTATTATGAATGATATCAAATCTTTTATTCTTGATAATTATATTTCTTATTATAGCATTCGCTAATTTCCTCCTATCCATACTACTATACATGATATAAAATCTATTCAAATAAACAAATTTTTCATCATTTATAATCTGCATGTTTAGATTCTCTATCTTTGGTTTCCATGCTTTCTTGCATGTGGCTATCTTGGATTCCTACACATCTTTCTCAACAAATTTATTTTCATCATCATCCTCCAAGTTTTCATAACTACTCACTTTCATAGTTTTCCTCCTTTTTCCAAGCCCACTACTAATTTTCTTTACTCTTTTCTTTGCTTTAGGTGCAAGTTCTTGCTTAACCTTCACCAGTCTTCCTGACTTTCTTTATGTAGTAGGTGCTTCTACCTCAAACTACCTCCTAGGTTTCTCATAGCTTGCTTTTACAAGTTGCACTTGCACAACTATTTCATATAGTGCAATGGGTTCTTGCACACATGATTGTGCCACTATTACTCCTTTGGAAGGTCCTGCTACTACAATAGGTGTTGCTTCCAACACTTTTGTCTGCCCACCAACCTTCATCTCTAGTGCAATTCCCTTTATCTCATTGAATTCATCTCTAGTCATGCCAAATTCCTTGAGTATGGAATTTATCTCTTTTTCTACTTTCTTCTTACTCTCCTTGTTGTGGAGTTTAGACTATACTATTCTTAACCTTTCATCATATGTCCCCCATCTAGGACATTCTATGTCCTAATCAAACTTAAGTATGATCTATGCATACTCTTCAATAAATTCAATGCTCATCTCATAGCCCATAGGCTCAATGAACTTCACTCTAGGTATCACTTCTTCCATACAAGTGTTGTCAGATTCCACGATGAAGCACAAGTCATCCTTATACTTTTCTACCATAGAGGGAGGTATCTCATACCTCAATTTCATCTCAAACTAAAAGTTCTTCATCATCCTATCAATATCAATGTCTTTGACATTTTCAAGTTTAGATCTATAGCTTTGAGTTACAATCTTCATTGTGAACTCTTTGCTATCCCAATTGATTACTCTAGGAAACTTCTTAGTAACATAAAAGAATAAATGAGTCAATAAGGACTTAAATCTAAATACTGAGCTCTTTATTTTCTTTATCTTAGCAATATTGTCCAATAGTTTCACTCTAAAAATGTCACACAATTTTACTTTACTCATTTCAATGTCCATCACATGTGTTGTATGAAGGAATCCAACTAGTATAGAGTTTACCCTTGATCCATGGTTAAACTTGTACCCTAAGATTTTGGTCAACAACTTGACTCCTTTATCCTAAATAGGATCAACCCTCATATTTCTTCCATCAAACTTGGTTTTTAGGTTTGTCTCCACTAATTTCCTGATGCTTTTCCCATTAACAAGATTAAAACCTGCATTTCTAAATCATGTGACTTTGTGAATTAGGTCATTGTCAATGATAATTTGCACATCACCTAATGAGAACATATCATCATGAACTTTTCTCTTTGGGTCCACTCATGATTGTCAAATTCTATGTAGAACATATACTTCACCAAATTCAAATCTTCAAGGTGCACATATTCAAACATAAGTGATAATTCATTATTACACATGACTCCTAAGTCCTTGTGAATCTCCTCATCACCTATACTCTCAATTTTGCAATGTATATAATTCCTTATATCTTCTACATGTAACACATTTTTTGAAACTTGTAAAAATTCACCTACAGTATCATCAAGTAAAGAAACAAATGGGTGTTTCTTGAACTTATACCTTGGTCTGACACTAATATCATACACTCTCTGACTAGCCATTCCTTACAATTATAAAAACTTCAAGAAACTGGATTCAATATTTCGTAAAATACCTAAAATTTACAATTTTAGGACTTCTACAACTTTCAACTTCTCAAGCTTTCTTCGCATTTCAATTGTTGTCAAATTGCTCTTCAAATTGCTCAAGACACTTTGCATGAACAAATCATACATCAGCTCTTGTTCATGATCCTTAAATCATTTCGGATTGCACTACACAATAAATGTGCATCTACTACAAATTCATAATATTGACTTTGTATACCAGTGACCTGTTGGGCTATCATTTTACATGATGCTAAACGGTAGGAATTCTTGCGAACTCCTCTCTTGAAAAGCTGATTTTGTGAATCACCTCCAAGGTTTCGAGCAATCTTGTAACCTACTAGAATCTGCTCAGTTGAAGATAAATGTGAATGTTCATGAGGAGGCCTTTTCTAGTTCATTTTAATTTCAGATGGAATGAAGAATCTATATGCTATTTCAAAAATAACACTAAAAAAGAACTATGTTTTTGTATTTCTATGTTTTTTATTAATGTAATCTAACCATGCAACTAGTATGAAATCCTATTCTAGCAAGGGGGTTAATAAAGAAAAAACAAGAAATTTAAAGCAAATAACATGAAATTCAAAGCAAATAACATGAAATTGAAATCCTAACTGACATAAGCTATAAAAAACAACACGTTTGTGAGTTAAGCTTTGGAAGAGATCAATAAGTAACCAATGAAAATAGGAGTAGCACTTCCTCAATTCTACGGATGCAATCGTCAGTGAGAAATGTTAATGACCATATGATATTTCACTCTTCATCAAATCACAAGGCCATAGAAATTGCGCTCATGTGAGATAGAGAGTTATGTAGGTAAAATTTGATGATTTCTTCTCAAGCTAAATACGTTAGTAGAATTTTTTAAACCATAGAAAACACCGAAACTAAAGATCACACAACCAGAAACAAAGCAATAAACCTTCAGCTCAATCACAAATCCACAAAAAAAAAATCACAAAAATATGACACATTCAAGCAAGATTCACTACACTCCAAATGCAAGCACCAAAGCATAATTTTATTGCAAAATAATGGTGGCCCCAATTACATGTTACAATGGACTATTTATAAGAAATAATCTCCTCAAGTCATGTTGAGAGTGAGAGATATTCTTCATGCAATAAAATGCTTTTAAACAATAAAACAAACTAATTATATACAAACTAACAATTTAACCGGTGCTTAATAGGATTCCTCCATATTTTATTCATTAGTTGGATGCATGAGCCTTTACATGTTAGAAAAAAATAACTTATGAGAGAAGAAAGAATGAGAAAGCTTTGAGTCAAAGTGGAAGTGTCTAGAAGTACCAAAAATGGAAGCTGATCCTTCACAGGGTGTTTGTAGGAGTTACATTGTCGTCAGAATGTGTTTTTGATGCATGGAAAGCTCTATTTTTGGAATTGACAATTGACTATTGGTGGAAATTTTCTAAAAATGTGCACCTATAGAGTTGTAGACTTGTGTACCTACAAAGTTGCGGAGCTACACACCTCAAAATGGTCCAAAATCTCAAAATTTTCACTGAGTGTCAAAATTGAAATTCTGGCATCTGGGTTTTGTTCTTCTTCATCCCAAAGCTATGTTTGGATGTTTTCCCTTGAATTTCTCTATAATCTTAGTAATTTTGGCCATATCTTGTAAATCCAAAGCCTCCTATTTTTCTTTGACCTTTTGTCTATAATTGTCTACATCAATTTGGGTGTTAGCAAAATCCTCAAGTTTGATATCCAATTCTAACAATGCTTCTTCAATTCTAAAGGCTTCTCAGATGTCCTCATCATCAGAAACTTCCACAAAAATATTCCTAAAATAATCTACCATTGTCTCTATAGGTAACAACTTTTCTCATTCCTCATCCTTAAAAATATCCAAGCATGCATCACTATAATGTTTCTCTGCTTTCAAAATTTGCACTTGGGCTTGGTCCTTGAGCCAATGAATCTCCTCTTGTAATGTTTCCATTACTTTATTGATATCTATTATTTTCTCTATCCAATCACCAATCATATCTAACTCTTCTCATGTATATAAATCAATCAAAACTCGATACCTTTGCCCCTTTATGGCTTGCAGAGCTTGTAAATCCTTACTCCAGACCTGTACTTCATCCATAATACCAAAGTCCTACTTCAAAATTGCTAGAATCTTATTTATGTTCTCCTACAGAGCATGCAGTAACTTCAAATTTCTTGTGATAATAAAAACACCTTTCTCCTCAAAACTTTCCCGCCTCTGCTAAGAGGCTTTTTAAAATGGGTCTAGTTGTACACCTCCCCCTTCTCTGAGTATGGTATTCAAAGTCTTCTTGAGGCACTCAGGATCTAGAGGACCAACTACTTCAGCTAAATATCCCTTTAGGATCTTGACCTACCTTCGAAGTGTTTCAAGTTTGGCCTCATCTTGCTCCATGTTCTTGATAATTTCTTTGACTCCCATGGTCATCATTAATCAAGTTGTATCCCATGTAGGCCTTCTCAACATAACCTCTTTCAATTCATAGTCTTGGAGACCAAGGCTTTCCACATTTGTGTCTTAAGGAGGGACAACTACTTGTGCAAACAATTCCTGGTTCTGTGTATAGGTGACAACTACAGACAGTGTTGCCTCATGTAACAGGGACTTAGGTTTAATCAAAATCTCTACAATATCAAAAATGTCTTCCACTAAAGCACAAAATTGAGGTTTAGTACTCCTCATTATTTCTTTTCAGGTCCATCTAGGGATGTGTTCAACTGAAGACCTAGCTCTGAAGGATGAAGGGGTATGTTCTACTACCTCCTTCCCCTCATCGCTCCTCCTCAAAGTTGTTTCCTATTGTGAGGGCTCTTCTTTTGTAGTCTTAGTCTCAATGGACCCTACATCTTGCACCTCAATGTCTTGGGAAGGTGATTGAGAATATTCTACCATTTGTCTCTCCTTTGACACTTCATCGGTCACCATTTATTTTGGTTGCTCCTCTTGTGATGGTTCCTTCTGAACCTATTCCTCTTCTGAACTATGAGGTGGAGGAGTAACTAAGCCCTTATCTACCACCATGACTTGTAGTGGAGATGAGGGAGTAAGATCAGGACCCTATTAATTTTGCAACATCTGCGTCTATTCTTCTTGTTGAGGTTCACCTATAGGGGTGTCCCTAATCTTATCCCCGACCAACTCTGTACAAACCGGCATAAAATCAAATTCTAACATTGTGAAAATTTCATCACCCTCTTCATTCTACTCATCCACCCATTGTTTTACTTCATCTTTTGAAGAAGAGACTTCCAAAGGTTCTATTAGGGTGGATGGTGATGTACCTATACCACCTTTTCTACTTTCTAGCTCAGTGGCTCTAGCTAGTTGAGTTCTTCCCTATATGGGCACTTGTTCCTCTTCCTCTTCTTCTTCTTCTTCTTCCTCCCCATCTCCCTCTAGAATGGTTTTAGGAATAGATGGGAAAGCTACCATTCTTTTCTTGATCCTTTGCCTCTTTTTCATTTGGATCTTAAACTTCTTTTGTTTCTTGGAGGTGGAAGGGGAAGCTGGCTCTTCATGCAAGGGAGGGATGGAAACCTATGGAATCATTCCCTCTTCTAATTGGCTAGGCATAAAGTGAGGCAATTGAGGGTCATCCTGAACTTTTGCAGCTCCAGTATCCTCTAACCCTTGTACACTCTCTTTTTGTTGCTGAGAAGGTGTGTGTTCTTCATCTTGTTCTATTTGAATCCTTTAAGGGGAGGTCCTCTTCCTTTTTTTCTTTCCCTTCCTCTCTAGAGGGTGATAGTATCCAACTAAGTGATCAAGTTGGTATACTATCTCTGGCCTAATAGGAGACTGGGCCACAAAGGTAGGAATTGTTACTTTCTTCCCTCTACCTCTTTCTAGGTGGGCATGTGCATGAAAGATCACTGTATCAGGTATTGGATCAAGTGGAAAAGGCTTCTTGATCCAATCCTTCATCATTTTGATGACATGCCTTGCTCGATGATTAATATCATTGGTCTCCTCCCTATCAACCTTAGCATTTATAATGAGTCTTTCTCCTATTTTGTCTGAGTTGAACAAGGGGTCCAATAGCTCCTTTAATTCTTATTTCCTTATCTCTTTCTGAATGCTCATTAGGAGAGCCTTTTCTACTAGATACAAAGTCATCCTACAATAGTCCCTTATGTGGACATCATAGTCATTTGTTGCATTTATCGAGTAATCTTCAATAATATCTTCATGATGAAACTCTTTACCTGCTAGACTCTCCACCCTCCTGATATTATCAAAGTATGGCTTAGGGGAATTATACTCTTCGAGGGGATAATTCTCCCATTCCCACTCAAAGGATGGAATATCTTGCTTTTGTTTCACCTGGTAGGGTCCTATGGCCAAGGGCCATGCCTAGAAAGGCCTTTGTTGTCTCTTCACCCTCTCATGGGCTAATTTAATCTATTGGAAAATCTCTAATAACATGTGTTTGTCACTAGGATATATGGGGAGCTTCTTAGGGTTAATTGAGGCACCAGCTACCTGTAGATATGTGAATGTCTTAAACTGAATGAAATAGGCTATGAGAACTATTATCTATGCTCTTTCTTCATCAAATAGCCTCTTTCCCTAATCTCCCTCAATGAACTAGATGATCCCAAAAATGAATGCATCATTCATGATTTTGTACTCCTTGCTCTATGTTGAGAGCTTCTTCTTTACCAGTTGAGGGTAGAAAATGTATGGCCAGGCATTAGAATCCTAAATACTACCTTTCTTGTACAAACCAAGGTAGTTTTTTGCCCTTGCTGCAAGCAGATATACCATGTAAGAAGTCATATAGAACTTCTTCTAATCTTTAACTACCCCTAGTTGCTCACACAAGTTTTCACTTAGTGTGGTGGCCCAGTCTAGTGGTATCTTTGCTGCCCTGATTGTCTTAATAAAGTTAGTCATGAAAGTGTTGAGGTGACCCGTTGTAGGTAAACCCATGACTTTTCTCAAGAGAATGATGGAATAGCCAATATCCTCCTTCATGTATCCTCGAGTCATATCCACTTTTCCTATTATCCTTCCCCAAGGAGGCTTCTCAATGAGGTAAGATGATTGGATAATCTTTGTGGCCTCTTTCTAGTGTTCTCTATACCATCTCTCTATTGCTTCATATGAGAGTTTGATAAATTGATCTACCTTTAGAAGGTGGAAGACCCTCTCAATATTTTCAGGTTGTAAGTCTAATATGACTTCTCCTGTGACACTCCTGACCACTCTCTCTTGAGTGACAAAATGCTGAGCCAATGTCATAATCAATTATGCTAACTGCACTGATATGGGATGCAAAGCTGAGCTCACCAACCCTGAACAGATTAAGGAGGACTCTAGAGCTGATCTCTTAGTGGGCTTGTTGCAGATTCTAAGGAACTCTGTCAAATCTGTGTGTCCCAAGTTGGTATCTCCAATTTTTGCATGATCATCATATAACCTTGATTTTGATGGTATGCCTTGAAACCTGAATATGATGGGCTTGGGTGTCATTTTCTCACTAGATGTGGATGCCATTTAATCTCTACATGACATGGAAAAAAAAAATTATTAGCTCAAAAAAAAAGTTAACGCAAAAGAAAACATTTAATTCATGTTTAATTGATTGATGACGGAAGATAAATAAAAAGAAAAAAATGCATCTTTTTATTTTATTTTATTATTGTTCTATTTTTTTGAATTTTTTTTAAATTTTTTTTAATTCTTTAGCCTTTTATATTTGGGGGGGGGGGGAAAGTGTATGTATGTGTGCATCAAATGGGTGCAAGGTCTCGAAGTGCGCACATAGGTGCTAAGTGTAGTGCACGTGGCACTTTAGGGTTTTAACATGTCGTGAGTGGGTGCAGAGTGCCACAGTGAGTGGGTGCACACTACAGAGGAAGTACAAGCATGGCATATGATAGATGCATGTAGCACTATAGTTTTTGAAGTGGCAGTGTTTAGCATGGCATGGCTAGGTTGTATGTGGCACACACAGAGTGGAGTAGTGGGCACGGTGGGAGCAGTGCACAAGGCCGCACAATGAATATGTACATTGCATGCAGGCATATGAGGAAGCGAAGCACTGTGAGCATAGAGCACACACAGTTAGCACAGAGTGCCACGGATGAGGGGTGTGAGGTAGGCGTATGGTGCCATTTGGCACTACAGCAAGTGGAGGCAAAGTGTGGAAGGGCGTGTGCATGAGCGTAGTGCGAAAGGGCAACAAAAAAGGGCATGTACATGAGTGTAGTGTGGAAGGGTGCACATAGAAGGGTATGCACATGAGTGCAGCATAGAAGAGGTTTATGATTTTCAAGTTTGTTGCACACTTGTTGGTGTGCGCGCGGGTTTGGAGATGAGCACTGCACACTATGGAGGATGCGAGAGTTTAGAGATCTTTAATGTGAGGTTAAGGGTTTTGGAGGGGGGTCAAGCTTATATAGCCCTGCCCACCCATGGGGTGCACAACACGCCCATGCACGAGTGTGCGGGTGCACAATACAAACCCTGTGGGTGGCACGCATATGAGTATGTTTTATTATTTATTTTTTCAAAAAAAAAGTAGTCTTTTATAATTTTGATGATATTTTGGTCTATTCTAATTTTTGACTTTATAACATTTCTTTGGATCCTAAACTGTGAATTTGTGAGCCTAAAAAAGGTAGGAGGTCCCTATTTCGAGTAGGGAATAGGGCATGTGTTGTGGAACCACAACAAATAGCCCCAAAAAATGGAAGAAATGATGAAGGCATTTCTTCATCAGCAAACACCCTTTTAATGTGTGTCCAACACCAATAGAACTTTGAACACTTTGAGCATATCTCGAATGACTTTTCAATCAAAATTTCAAGAGTTCAAAAATTTCAAGCTTAGTGTGTGATTAGTGTATTCATTCCCTTCGACATCTCAGGATGTAATCTATCAAAGTTTTTGGACAACTTGGAAACAATCTTCGACTCCTCCTTGCCCATCCATTTAGAATCTTCATGAAGATTGTTTATCGATCATTGCTTGACTAGATGAGAGAATCAGTTTGAGGGCTCTTAGTAAGATGTCACCTCTTTTTATGCTTTTGGGAAAATTTTGAATAATTGTTCCATGTAGCTTACAATGTCACCTTTTGATGAAGCAATGTTTTGGATATAAGATACTTTATCTTGAAAATATACCCTTTGCTATGTCAGATCCTTTAGAATCCTTCAACATTAACACCATCCTTTTCTTTTTCTTTTTGTATCCTGACTATGCTTAGACTATATAGCCAGGACATCAGTGTTGTTTCTTGGATTCGATATTTTTTGAACATCCCTTGTGTTCATCTTTTAGAACTTTTAGAAAGTCTCACGCCAAACAATGATCTTAGCAACGCCTTTAGAAGACCCCTCCTAGTTGAACCAATTGGAGTTTGAATCATCCCTTGCTACCTTTGACCTTAATTTGACAACACCTAAGTTGGTCAATTCTTAAGTTTGCAAAGTGTTGAGATCTCACTGGTTCAAAACCTTGAACTTAGGACTGAAAGTCTCCCTACTTTTGTAGGCAATGTCCATTGTTCAATTGGTATAAAACACACAATTGTCCAGATATTTTGACAAAGAAATACCTCTTCCTAAAATTGGAATCAAAGAGTGGTTAATGAAATATCTCAAGATAAAATCTCAAGTACACCTTACCCCCTGGGACTGACACAACTTCAAAAAGTAGTACGTGATTGAAAACAAACACACAACATGAAAGAAAAACACACTCACAAAGAATAAACACACTTTTAGAAATAAAAATCTAAGCTAAATGCATAAATAAAATCTAACTAATTTTTTTGTTTCTTTTAGGCTTCAAAATAATGGGCAAGGGAAGAAATTCCCCCTATAAGGAACTGAGCCTAAAAGTGTTTTCTCCAAGGATTTCCACAATCTGATAAGGACCCATCCACAAGCATTGAAACTTGGTATGACTGCCTAGCTTTTCTTTCACCTTATCCCATAATAAAACAAGGTCAAAAATCCTGAATGATTTTATGGTGGCCCTCTTTTCGAACCATCTCTTCATGAAAACTTGATGTTTAGCCATGTGCTCCAATGCAGCTATTCATTTTTTGTCTAGTTCTAAAAGATTCATCAATCTGATTTGTACTTTGTCAGTATCTTCAGCATATCCACTTGTGAACTTTAGAATAGGAATCTTGAGGTTAAGCAGGAATGATGGTTCTTGTCCATAAATGAGCAAGTATGGAGAAGTCCCCAAAGCATTTTTTACTCTTACTCGATCTGTCCATAGGGCATATTTGAGTTGTGTATGTCAATCCCTAGGATTTTCTTTCAAAAATCATCATATTACTGTGATCAAGTTCTTGTTTGTAGATTATGCTACCCCATTTCCTTGTGGGTAATAATTTGAAGAGAACTTAATAATGAATTGATTTTCAAATTCCCATTGGGTTAGGAATGTTGATAAGAAAGTAGACCCATTGTCACACACAAGGGTGAATGGTATTCCAAATCTAGTGACAATGTGTTCTTCTAACAAGTCTGTTGCCACCTTAGCAGTGCAATTTCTAAATATTTCTACTTCTGTGCATCATGTACAGTAATCTATAGCTATGAGAATAAATGCACCTCTAGTTGATGATGATGGATTAACTGGACCAATAAAATTCCAATACCTCATACACTAGTTGTAGTGGTATTGTCGAGTGCCTCTCTCTATTGGCACTAGTTTGACAGATATGGAAAGAATGCACATGTTTGAAAGTGTCTTTGAATATTGAGGGCCAAAAATAACTTGATCTTAAAATCATGTGAGTTGTTGCTTCTGTTGAACCATGTCCTATACCATATTTGTCATGAAAATGTTCTAAGACTTCCTTTGCTTCTTCACGTCCCAAGCATTTTAGATAGATCCCTTCATAGTTCCTCTGACATAACTTGTTGTCACATAGCATGTAGGATTCACACTTCATTTTAAGTCCCCTCAGTTTTGAACTATTCATCCAACTGGGACATTGGTCCTGTAGAAGATACTAAACAATGTCTTGATACCAAACATTTGTTACCACACCTTGACCAATCTCAACTTGAGATACAACCATTTTATTATGATCATCCTCATTTGTTTCACTATCAAACTTGAACTCCTTTTCATTTCTATCCTGGTTATCAGCTATCATTATCGACAACCCTTGACCTCTTACCAATCTCATAGGTTGAATTTCTAGATTGAATTCTTGAAGTATGGCCATCTATTTACCTCTCCTTTCACCAAGTTCATTCTGCATCAAGAGCATCTTAACTACTGGATTAGGTACAATTACATACACTTTACTTCTTAGTATGTAATGATGAAACTTCTTCACCACCTTGATTAATGCAAAGGATTTTTTATCAAGGTTTGAATAATTCAATTTGGCATTCTTCAGAGGGAAACTCATAAAAGCAATTGGTCTTTCATCTTCCTTTTCCTTTTTCTATTTCAAGATCCTAGCACAAGAGTATTATGAAGCAAAGGAATATATCTTAAAAGGAAACTCATGATCAGGTCTTACTAAGGCCAGAGCCATAGAAATGGCCACTTTGATATCTTTGAATGATTTCTTAATCTTTGGAACCCATTCTATATTAGCCCCCTTTTTGAGTAAATCATTAAGGGTATGAACTATTTCTACAAATCCACTTATGGATTTTGGCACGAAATTTATCTTCCCGAAGAAAGACTTGAGTTCTTTTTGACTATGGGGAGGTGACAACATTAGAATAGCTTTTATTCTATCAGGGTCAAAGGAGATCCTAGCTTCAAAAATGATATGACCTAGGAGTTTTCCTTTAGTGACCCCAAATGAACATTTCTTGGGATTGAGGGATATGTCGTACCTACGACATCTATTGAATACCTACCTTAAATCAGAAATGTGAGTGTTTTGATCTTTTGAAAAGATGGTTAAATCATCCATGTAGATGACTATACACTTATTTACCAATCCCTTAAAATCTTCATCCATGGCTCACTGAAATGTAGTCCCTGCATTAATCAGTTCAAAAGGCATTCTTCTATAGGCAAAAGTTCCCCATTTAGTTGTGAAAGTTGTCTTTAGTCAATCTCCTTCATCTACCATCACCTGATTATATCCTAAATATCCATCTAGGAAAGACATCATTTTTGAACCATTAACAATTTGCAAAACCTCATCGAGCAAGGGTAGAGGATAATTCTCCTTTTAAGATGCCAGGTTCAAGTTACAAAAATTAACACAAAGGTGAATCTCTCTAGTCTTCCTCTACATAGGAACCAAATTAGAAACCCATGTAGAATGGAAAATGGGAAATATGATCTTAGCATCCAGTAACTTCTTAACTTCTTTCATTATTAGTGGTTCGATGATAGGATTAACAGGCCTTTGCCTTTGTTGAAAAGGCTTGGCATCTAGTTTCAATGGGATGTCATGGGTTATAATCTCAAGGTCATATGTCTTTAGCTCCTAGTAGCTCCACAAAATAACATCTTTATACTCAGTAAGTAACTTGAGCATTTCTTCCCTTTCTTGTGTATTGCAAGCTTTCCCTATTCAAACCATTCTCATATCTTCTTCAGTTCCTATGTTATATTCATCACACTCCTTGATCCTCTTTCCTTCAATCATTCTTTTATTAAATGATGATTCATTGTGATCAAAAATGTGTTCTAGCTCAACCATCCCCTTGGGAATAGTGTTAGTCTTTAAATTTAGCATCCCATATTCATCCTCAAGTTTTTCATCTAGAGTGTCATCAATTTCTTTCCCTTTAAAGTGACCATTACACATGATAAATTCAAGTATGTGTTGATCATCCTGAAAGACTTGAAAGTTTTTAATATTGTCTGGAATAGATGGGGTAGAAACCAACTCTACTAAAAATCTTTTCAACTTTGTTCTTTCAACTGGTTGTAATGCACTTTCTGAAATAGTGAGAGCATCTTCCACCATGTTCTTCCTCCTTAGAATGGACTTTATGTTTAAAGCTTTAAAATCACCCAGTAAATCCCATACTCTTTCCATGTAAGAAAGTAACCTTTTTTCATTGCAACACTATGATGATTTTACTTGCCAAATAACCAACTAAGAGTCTCCTTTGATTATAAGAGTCGTGACTCATTTCTTGAGTGCAAAGAGAAGCCCTTAGATCAATGCTCCATATTCTACAGCATTGTTAGTACATCTAAACTGTAATCGATGTGCTACATAAAAGGACTTACCTTTTAGATTAACCAATTCTATAGCTACTCTAGTCCCTAATTTTCATCTAGAACCATCAAAGCGAAGTGTCCAAATTAGATCTTCCATGGGTTTTCTAAGCTCGTGTTTGTTCGTTCTTAACTTTTCTTTCACCTGAGAGTTAAAAGAATGTTTCTTGGGAACCCATTTCAACTTTTTGTGGGGTGGACTTGATGATTCCCCATTGTAACAAGTTGATAGAGGAAATGTATGTTTTTCTTGTTTGTCTTGAATTTCCTTTATCAATTCTTTAAATTCATCTATTTTAGGTTTAGGATGAATGACGACCAAAGTCAACCCTTGGCCTTTCATGTACTGAATTCTTCTCTGAATCTTGATCATTCCTAGGGAAGGAGAAGACAAACCTCCACCATCTGAAGAGGTATCACTATATGATAAATTTAGATCTTCATTTTCCTCTTCAATCTTCTCTATTGACTCAATTGAGTTTATAGGACTTTGATCTACCACAAGTCTCTTTTCTAGAATTTGATTGTCCTTGCCTTGTGTCATATGTGTTAACACCTTTGTGACTACTTCGTGGCATGATGAGCATTCAAATTTGGAGTGGCTAACTTTGTGTAATCAGCAAAATCCTAAGACGAGTAAGATACTAGGATCAGCTTCTTCTCCTAAGCATTACAAATTAGTCGCCAAGCTATCTATGAATTGTATCATGATCTCATCCTTTGGGATTGATATCTTGAGTTCTTTACCTTGATTGCTTGGTGTTTTGGTGGGGATCATATCAAATTCCATCACTTTGTATGAGCCCAAATATTATTGGAGAAATGCCATCTCATTTGGAGCATTGCATTTTGTAATCATCATTTTCAATTTGGGTTTTGCATCTATCTTGATTTGATTTTTCAATCCTTTCCATGGTAACCATAACTGAGTGAAATAAGTGGAAAACCATCCTCTTAGGTATTTTGTCCATTATCTACTCAAGAGCAACCCATATGTCTTTGGAATGTCCACCACATGTATATCAATGACATCTTGAATTTGGGGATCGACCGTTAATTGTATTTGAACATCTTTCAACACGCAGATGACTTTCACCTCTATTTTGTCCAACTATATCACTATTTGGTTGGAAGGTTCAGGACTTACCCCTAACCTTTGTGCTATTAATAGTGGCATGACATTGCATGAGACTCCCAAATCAATCAAACAATTGTAGAGATCCTTTCCATAAATCCTAATGCTAAGCAAGAACGGGGGTACTTCAACCTTGTCTTTAAACATAGTGGGCATCGCTTCTGCTGTATTAATTTGTTGAGACACTATCTTTTGAGGGATAGAAATTGTATTATGGGGTACCTTTATATGATCCAGAGTCTTCATGAGTGCTTCTCACTATTGTGGACAATTTTGCAACATGGCAAACATGGACATATTTGCTTTGGTTCATTCCAAGTTTTCGATGGCATTATACTTTTCAGTAGACCTAGCAGGATTTTTCAATATTCTTGGTACATTCAATTGATTCTAATTTTGTTGTCCTCCATATGGTGGCCAGATTGGTGCCAGATTATTACTTGCTCTCGGATCAGGAGGAGTTGGTTATAAAGCTGGAGGAATCCCATCCATCAAAGGTTCCTTTCTATTTCTTAGATTATATGTATTTTGATTGTCATTGCAAAAAGAAAAAATCTCATCATGCTAAAGATCATGTTCCTGACTAAATGGAAAAGAGAACTCTTCATTGGCTAGTTGTTTGACCTGCACATTCTATGTAGAATCATAGGATTCTAGTAGCATAGCATTAAATTGTATAGGAGAAGCATTGTTAGTTGCTTGCGAGCTTTGATTCATCTCTTGATTCCAATTATAATATGAACCATCATTGTTGTGTACATTCTAACTATTGTCATACTAACTAATATCTACATATTGAACATTGTTATTGTTGTTATTGGCATGAATGCTTCTATTATTGGGCTAAGTGTTCTACTATCAGTTTTGTCTTTGGAAGCCACTATTACAATTAGGAGGATTGAAATTGTTTCCCTCATTGTTGTGTCCTGCATTACTATTGTTGTTTCCACTTAAGTTCCTGTTATAATTTTGGCCATAATTGTTGTTTTAAGGACCAACATTATTTCTTTGGAATTTTTTGTTCTATCCTTGTGATAACCTTAGATGAGTCAATTTGTTGTTCATTTGAGACATAGACTTTTTCATTTGACCAAATTTGGAAACAAAACCATTGTCTACTTCAGTAGGTGTTGTTGCCTTTTGCTCAAAGAAGGTAGCTTTTGGAGGTTCAAATCTAGATACATTAGAGCAGGACTTTGCAGAGCGGGTGTTTCTTGCAATGGAACTAGATTCATAGGTATGAATTGACTAGGCATAATTGGTACTCTAGCAGGGTATGTGGACATTGTTGTGGAACCACAAAAAATTGTGATAGGTGGAATTGGAAGCATTAATCCTCCTCCATTAGGATTAGCTTGCTTAGTGACGGTAATTCCTTCTAGAAAGACTTTATCCAATGTGTCGATATCTGTTGCAGGAAGTCTTCTTAGGAAAATAGTAGTAAGATGATCTATAGCATTCAAATAAATCTGAATAGCGGCTTCAACTGGTATAGCGTATGGCACCTCAGCTTGCGATATGCCATATGAAAGTGATGATTGAAGTGAGAAACAGTCTTAGCTGGATCCCTTTTGATTGATATGAATTGTTGATGTATCACAGCTAGATTGATGAATGTTTTGAATTGTTCCAAGAACAATTTTTCGAAAGTAGTCCAATCTCCAATACATCCAGGTGTAAAATTAATGTACCAATTAAAGGCAATTTCCCCCAAAGAGTAGGGGAATAAATGAAGAACCACATCCTCATTAGCAACCTGCTTATAGTTGCAAATTTCTTTGAATACTTTGACATGATCTTCAGTAGTTTGTGTCTCTCCATAGATGAATCTTGGGCAAAACTTCTTGGGATTCTTAGGGAGGTCATGAAGTGCACCTCCCAAGTTTATTGGTGAGTCTACAGCATTTGTGAAAAGGTCATTGGAGGGTTTGGCAGACCTAACGATGGTTGTTGAGGTGTAGCTATTGGAATATGTGGTGGTCCACCAGGTGGTTGGAGTGGAGGTGGAGTTGAAGAAGATGATGAAAGTTTGAATGAAAGTGGTTGAATTCAAGGAATCCCCTTATCACTACATGGTTTATTGAAGTGGGTAAGCTCAAGAAACTTGTGTGCACTTGGTGTAGATCTCAATGCTCATTGAAATGGGGATTCTAGATTAGAACCCTCCAGTTTGCATCAATTTTGGAAAAAGTGCACCTCTACAAAAGCACACTTTCTCACCTCACTAAATTTTGTGCACCACAAATTTTTGTGCACCTGTATAGCTATGGATCTACGTACCTATGGATTTGTGGAGCTGCACACTTGTGCAGCTGAGTTTCTCAAAAACTCAAAAAAAAATTGAACTTGTGTGAAATCTAGATTTTTGCAAAAAGTGCAAAATTTCAAAACTTTGGCAAATTTTTCACTTTTCTTTGAGATCTAAAAGTGTGGCCCTCCTTCTAGCACCACTTCTGTTGGGTTGTCATTTTACACAATGCTAAATGGTAGGAATTCTTGTGAATGCCTCTCTTGAAAAGCTAATTTTATGAATCAACTCCAAGGTTTCAGACGATCTTGTGACCTACTGGAATCCTCTCAGTTGAAGATAAATGTGAATGTTCATGAAGAGGCCTTTGCTGGTTCATTTTGATTTTGGATGGAATGAAGAATTTGCACGCTATTTCAAAAATAACAATAAAAAAGAACTATGTTTTTGTATTTTTATGTTTTTTATGAATGTAATCTAACCGTGCAGCTAGTATGAAATCTTATTCTAACAAGGGGGTTAATAAAGAAAATAACAAGAACTTTAAAGAAAATAACATGAAATTCAAAGAAAATAACGTGAAATTGAAATCCTAACCAACATAAGCTACAGAAAATAACGCATCTGCGAGTTAAGCTTTCGAAGAGATCAGTAAGTAACCAATGAAAGTAGGAGCAGCACTTCCTCAATTCCACTAATGTAATCGTTGGTGAGAAAATTTAATGATCATATGGAATTTTACTCTTCATCAAATCACAAGGCCACAAAAAGTGTGATCATGCAAGATAGAGAGTTATGCAGGCACAATTTGATGATTTCTTCTCAAGCTAGATATGTCTCAAGAATTTGTTAAACCATAGAAAACACCGAAACTAAAAGATCATGCAACCAAAAACAAAGCAATAAACCTTTGGCTCAATCACAATTCCATGAAAAAAATTCACAAAAATATATCACATTCAAGCAAGATTCACTACACTCCAAATGCAAGCACCAAAAGCATAATTTTATTGCAAAATAATGGTGGCCCCAATTACATGTTACAATGGACTATTTATAAGAAATCATCTCCTCAATTCATGTTGAGAGTGAGAGATATTCTTCATGCAATAAAATGCTTCTAAATAATAAAACAAACTAATTATATACAAACTAACAATTTAACTAGTGCTTAATAGGATTCTGTCCATATTTTATTCATTAATTGGATGCATGAGCCTTTACATGTCAGAAACAAAGAACTTATGAGAGAAGAAAGAATGAGAAAGCTTTGAGTTGAAGTGGAAGTGTTTGGAAGTGCCAAAAATGGAATTTAATCCTTCATAGGGCATTTGTAGGTGTTAAACTATCATCAAAATGTTTTTTTGATGCATGTAATGCTCTATTTTTGGAATTGGCAGTTGACTGTAGACAGAAATTTTCTAAAAATGTGCACCTGTTGAGTTACAGAGCTGCAGACGTGCAAAGCTATGCACATCAAAATGGTCCAACTCTCAAAATTTCACTGAGTGTCAAAATTGAAATTCTAACATCTTGGTTTTGTTCTTCTTCATCCCAAAGCTATGTTTGGATGTTTGCCCTTGAATTTCTTTATAATCTTAGTAATTTTAGCCACATCCAGTAAATCCAAAGCCTCATATTTTTCCTTAACCTTTTTTCTATAATTATCTACCTAAATTTAGGTGTCAACAAAATCCTTGACTTTGGTATCCAATTCTAACAATGCTTCTTCAATTCTAAAGGCTTGTCAGATGTCCTCATCATCAACAACTTCCACAAAAATCTTCTTGAAATTCTCTACCACTATCTCTACAAGTAACAACTTTGCTCATTCCTCATCTTCAAAAATATCCAAGCATGCATCACTATAATGTTTCTCAGCTTCCAAATTTTTCTCTTGGGCTTGGTCCTTGAGCTGATGAATCTCCTCATGTAATGTTTCCATTACTTTATTGCTATCTACTATTTTCTCTATCCAATCATTAATCATATATAACTCTTCTCCTATATATACATCAATCAAAACCTAGTACCTTTGCCCCTTTATGGCTTGCAGAGTTTGTAAATTCTTACTCTAGGCCCATACTTCATCCATAATACCAAAGTCTTGCTTCAAAATTTCCTTTGATAATCAAAACACCTTTCTCCTCAAAACTTTCCCAACATTGCTGAAAGGCTTTCAAAAATGGGTCTAGCTATACACCTTCCCCTTCTTTTAGTATGGTATTCAAAATCAGCTCGGGGCACTTAGGACCTAAAGGACCAACTACTTCAGCTAAATATCCCTTTAGGATCTCGACCTACCTTAGAAGTGTTTCGAGTTTGACCTCATCTTGCTCCATGTTCTTGATGACTTATTTGCCTCCCATGGTCATCATTAATCAAGTTGTATCCCATGTAGGCCTTCCCATCATAACCTCTTTCAATTTTTAGTCTTGGGGACCAAGGTTTTCCACATCTATGTCTTCAAGAGGGATAGCTACTTATACAAAAAATTCCTAGTTCCATGTACTGGTAAAAAATGCCAACAGTGTTGTCTCATGTAATAGGGACTCGGGTTTATTCAAAATCTTTGCAATATCAAAAATATCTTCCTTTGAAGCATGGAATTGAGGTTTAGTACTCATTGTTTCTTTTTGGATCCATCTAGGGATGTGTTCAACTGAAGACCTAGCTCTCAAGGATGAAGGGGTATGTTCTACTACCTCCTTCCCCTTATCGCTCCTCCTCAAAGTTATTTTTAGTTGTAAGGGCTCTCCTTCTATATTCTTAGTCTTAGTGAACCTTGCATCTTGCACCTCAATGTCTTGGGAAGGTGATTGAGAATATTCCACCATTTGTCCCTCCTTTGACACTTCATCGATCACCATTTGTTTTTGTTGCTTCTCTTTTGATCATTCCTTCTAGACCTATTCCTCTTTTGAACATTGAGGTGGAGGAGTAACTAATTCTTTATGTACCACCATGACTTGTGGTGGAGATGGGGGAGTAAGATCAGGACCCTGTGAATCTAGCGGCATCTGTGTCTAGTCTTCTTGTTGAGGTTCACCTATAGGGGTGTCCCTCATCTTATCCCTGACCAACTTTGTACCAACTGGCATAAAATCAAAACCTGATATTATGAAAATTTCATCAGCCTCTTCATTTTTCTCATCCACCCACTATTTTACTTCATCTTTTGAAAAGGAGACTTCCAAAGGTTCTATTGGGATGGATGGTGATGTACCTATAACACCTTTTCTCCTTTATAGCTCAATGGCTCTAGCTAGCTGAGTTCTTCCCTATAGGGGCACTTTTTCCTCTTCCTCTTCTTCTTCTTCCTCCTCATCTCCCTTTGGAATGGTTTTAGGAATAGATGGGAAAGGTACCATTATTTTCTTGATCTTTTTCCTCTTTTTCATTATGATCTTAAACTTCTTTTGTTTCTTGGAGGTGGAAGGAGAAGCTAGCTCTTCTTATGAAGGAGGGATGGAAACCTATGGAATCTCTCCCTCTTCTGATTAGTTGGGCACAAAGGGAGGCAATTGAGGGTCATCCTTAACTTGTGCAGCTCTAGTATCCTTGGACCCTTGTACACTCTATTCTTGTTGTTGAGAGGTGTTTGTTCTTTAGCTTATTCTGTTTGAATCCTTTGAGGCAAGGTCCTCTTCCTTTTTTTCTTTCCCTTCCTCTCTAGAGGGTGATAGTATCGAATCGAGTGATCAAGCTAGTATATTGTCTCTATCCTGATAGGAGACTAGGTTGCGAAGGTAGAATTTTTACTTTCTTCCATCTACCTCTTTCTGGGTGGTCATGTGCATGAAAGATCACTGTGCTAGGTATTGGTTCAAGTGGAAAAGGCTTCTTGATCCAATCCTTCGTCATTCTGATGACATGCCTTGCTTGATTATTAATATCATCGACCTCCTCCCTGTCAACCTCAGCATTCATAATGGGTCTTTCTCCTATTTTTTCTGAGTTGAAGAGGGGGTCCAATAGCTCCTTTGAATCTTGTTTCCTTATCTCTTCAAGAATGTTCAGTTGGAGAGCCTTTTCTACTAGATACAAAGTCATCCTACAAAAGTCCCTTATGTAGACATCATAGTTATTTGTTGTGTTCATCTAGTGATCTTTAACAACATCTTCATGATGAAACTCTTTACCTGCTAGACTCTCCACCCTCTCGATATTATCAAAGTATGGCTTGGGGGAATTGTGCTTTTTGAGGGGATAATTCTCCCATTCCCACTCAAAGGATAGAATATCTTGCTTCCATTTCACCTGGTAAGGTCCTATGACCAAGGGCCATGCCCAACAAGGCCTTCGTTGTCTCTTCACCCTCTCATAAGCCAGTTCAATTTGCCAGGAAATCTCTAATAACACCAGTTTGTCACTAGGATATCTAGGGAGCTTCTTAGGGTTAATGGAGGTACTAGCTACCAGCAGATATGTGAATGTCCTAAACTAAATGAAATATGCTCTGAGAATTATTATCTCTAATTTTGCTTCATCAGATAGCCTCTTTACATAATCTCCCTCAATGAATTGGATGATCGCGAAAATGAATGCATCATTCACAATTCTATACTCCTTGCTCTGTGTTGAGAGCTTCTTCTTTACCAGCTGAGGATAGACAATGTATGGCCAGGCATTAGAATCGTACATACTACCTTTCTTGTACAAACAAGGGTACTTTATTGCCCTTGCTGCAAGTAGATATACCATGTAAGAAGTTATATAGAACTTCTTCTTATCTATAACTACCCCCAATTTCTCACGCAAGTTTTCACTTAGTGTGGTGGCCCAGTCTAGTGGTATCTTTGTTGCCTTGATTGTCTCAATAATATTAATCATGAAAGTGTTGAGGTGACCCGTTGCAGGTAAACCCATGACTCTACACAAGAGAATGATGGAATAGACAATCTTCTCCTTCATGTATCCCTAATTCGTATCCACTTTGCCTATTATCCTTCCTTGAGGAGGCTTCTTAATGAGGTAAGATGATTGGATAATCTCTGTGGCCTCTTTTTGGTGTTCTTTGTACCATCTCTCTGCTACTTCATATGAGAGTTTGATAAATTGATCTACCCTTAGATGGTGGAAAACCCTCTCAATGTTGTTGGGTCATAAGTCTAATACAACTTCACCTGTGACACTCTTGACCACTCTCTCTTGAGTGACAAAATTTTGAGCCAATGTCATGATCAATTCTGCTGACAACACTAATACGTGATGCGAAACTATGCTCTTCAACCCCAAATAGATTAAGGAGGACACTAGAGTTGATCTCTCGGTGGGCTTGTTGTAGATTCTAAGGAACTCTCCCAAATCTATGTGTCCTAACTCAATACCTCTAATTTTTGCATGATCATCATGGAACCTCAATTTTGATGGTATGCCTTGAAATTTGAAAACGATGGGCTTGGGTGCCATTTTCTCTCTAGATGGAGATTCCATTTAATCTCTACACAACATGGAAAAAAATGTTTATTAGCTCAAAAAAAATTTAAGGTAAAAGAAAACATGTAATTCATGTTTAATTGATTGATGATGGAAGATAAATAAAAAGAAAAAAATGCATCTTTTTATTTTATTTTTTCATTCTTTAGCCTTTTAGATTCTAGGGGGGGTGGAAGTATATGTGTATGCACGTGAAATGGGTGCAAGATCTTGAAGTGTGCATGCAGGCATGAAGTACAGTGCACATGGTACCTTAGGGTTTTGATACACTATGAGTGGGCACAGAGCACCATGGTGAGCAGGTACGCACTATGGAGGAAGTGCCAGTGCAGTGTACGAGAGATGCACGTGGTGTTGTTGTGTTTGGCACAGCACCATTTCACGTAGCATGTGCAAAATAGAGTAGTGGACATGGCAAGAGTAGTACGCAGGGTCGCACGATGAACATGTGCACTACACGTAGGTGTATGAGGAAGCAGAGCATGCACAGTGGGTGCAGAGTGTCGCAGATGAGTGGCACAAGGTAGGCACGTGGTGTCATTTGGCACTATGAAAATTCAAGGCACATTGTGGAAGGGCACGAGCATAAGCGCAACATGAAAGGGAACAGTGCGAAAGGGCATGCACATGAGCACAGTGCAGAAGACGTTTATGGTTTTCATGTTTTTTGCACACCTATTGGTGTGTGCGTGGGTTTGGAGATGAGCACTACACACTATGGAGGATGCAAAAGGTCAGAGGTCTTCAATGTGGTGCAAATAAAATGAAAATGTTAAGGGTTTTGGAGGGGGGTCGAGGCTTATATAGCCTTGCCCACCCATGAGGTGTGTAGTACGCCCCTGCATAGCTGCGCTGATGCACGACACAAACCTCGTGGGTGGCACACACACGAGTATGTTTTATTATTATTATTTTTTCTTTTTTTTCAAATTTTTTTTGGTCTTTTATATTTTTTATGATTTTTTGGTCTATTCTAATTTTTGACTTTGTAACATTTCTTTGGATCCCAAACTGTGAATTCGTGAGCTAGAAAAAGGTAGGGGGTCCCCATTCTGAGTAGGGAATGGCGTGTGTGTTATAGAACCACAACATCACCTTGATCTTGCAATTCTAACTTTTTGTGATCACATCAAGAATTGCACACTAAACCATAGCTTTCTCTCTATGTCTTCTACCTTCTATTAACTATGAAATCTCTAACTCTCTCTCTCTAACAATAGTTCTAACTACTAATTATCTATTGCTAGTGCAAATAGCTTAGTTCAGATAGGTTGAGCCACAATCTGTGACTTTAACTTTCCACCAGGTGCATCAAAGAATTGTTCTTCCAATAGTGTGTGTGAACTTTCTAGATTACAATCCTTCACAAATGCTTCTTTGAATTCTTCAACATGTTCCTTGACTACTTATTTCTGACTATAGTTTCCTCCATTTTCATTCCTTCTATCATTCATGTTATTGTTCCTTTTTTTATTAGGGTTCTTGTTAAAGTTCCCTTTGTCCATTCTACAAAAAAATTTTGTGTTCAAAGTTATTGCATAATAGACATACAGGTGCATTTCTCCCTTGATTATCCCCATTCTATCTTTCAAGTTCTCTACAATTCCTTGCAATATGTTCAGGATTGCTACATTTGTAACAAAAAAATTACTTTCTCTCACCATTAGATTTCTCTACATCATTAGATCTACTTCTTCCATTACCTACAAGGTTAGTATTCCTAAAGATTCTACTATTCTTTTTATCACCAACAAACTTAGGTTTTTTACATTCTACTGCATTATGTCCATAACCATGACCATTATAATAATAAAAATTAGTAATAGCTTTAAAAGACTTACATGTACAATTTCTCTTCATATGTCTAGCTTTATTGCATATGAAACATCTACCTTTGAATTCATGTCTTACCTCTTTGGATGAATCATCTTGCTTAGGTTCTTTAACTTGTTTTGTTGTTCTAATTTTATCAAATTTATTTGCCAATTCAATTTTCTCAACTTCATCAGACCACTTAAACTTTTCTTTAAGGATTTCTTCTATAGAATATGGTTCTATCCTAATCTCATCTTTCTTTGCTTACTTTTCTCCAAGAAGTTATCCAAAGCTTGTCTTGTCATAAGGTCTTTGATGAAATATTTGTTGGTCAATTTTCTCAAAACTTGTGCAAAGTTTCTCTAATTGTTGTTTAGTATGTGTCAACTCTCCTTTCACAATGATGTTGTATTTTCCCAACTCTACATGTCTATCTTTATAGAATCTAATTCAGATGTTACTTCACTTAATTGGGATCTAAGGTCTGCATTCTCAGCTTTTGGATCAGGTTCACTTTTGTTGCCACCAGTCTTAAAACTTAACTTTAGTTCAACAATTTTCAACTCATGTTTCAAGATATTAATCTCTTTCTTGAGATTTTATCTCTCATCATTAACACTTATCTACACAAAAGTTTTCTTGCCATATTTCAAATCATCAATTTCATCTTTTGGTTTGCTAATGTAAACTTTTGCATCTTTGTATATATCTTTCAAGTTATCTCTCTCTTTAGTAAGAAGATCAATATTTTCAAGAGATTCTTCAAGATTCTTCTTCAATTGTTCCATATTCATTGGGATCTTACTTAAGTTGTTAAGCCTCTTCAAATTAACTGTGCTCTGATACCAATTTTTAGAAATAGATAATACTGAGAGGGGGGGTGAATCAGTATTCTAAAAACTTTTTCCCACAACTGAATATTGGTAATTACTTTATAAGTTGCATATGAGAGTCAACCAACAACGTTGAATAGTAAATATAACCATACACATAGAGAACTCATAAAAACATTATTTGTTAACTAGGGAAACCCTGGCCAAGGGAAAACCCTGGTGGGGATGATACTCACTAGATGATTCACTAAACAATAGGATCCTATTAAGGATATTGACCCTATTAGGAGTCTATGAAGTACATATAGTGTCTTTAGTTCTTGTTAGAGGACTAAGCCTTGTTAGAAGACTCAACCCTATTAGGAGTTGATAGATCAATTAAAATGTATGCAAAAAGAATCCACTACCCTAACATGCAATTATACAATATAATTCCTTTACAGAATAGATATACATACAATACTTGTTGTTTTAACTCACACTTTCTTTGATCCTACAATACATTTTGTATCACATAATCCTTGCAAATGGTTCTCACAATAGTTTGCATGTCACATTTAATCATGCAACTTTCAAAGCATCTGTGCATAACATCTATTTGTTGCACAACACACTCACACTCTATTTGTGTGATATAAGATATTTACTTATACCTTGCGCATTCAAAATTGTTGCTCAATTAGCTTCCATGTCTTCACACACTTGACATAATATAAAATAATATTCACATAGTTGACTTAACATGACTTAGTAATTATTTTTAAATAAAAACAATTCCTAAAGTCATACAACTTTTTTTTCTCCTATTCTCTATTCTACACTATTAAATACCAACACAGTTAAACTCACAGTAACTTGTGTCATACTAACTATACACACATGCACACTGGTACAAGTCATCTTTAAAATGTTAAAAACCTTCCTCAACTACGCATAATATTAACTCTTTGTGCATCATTTGTACTATTAAGATATATTCATTGTACTCCTGCAAACTATCTAATACTTAGATAATTTTATTTCTCTAACTGCATAAATGAAATGTTGAGTATATGTTCCCATAAATGACAACCAACAAAATATCTAACTGACCATATTTCCAACATGATTTTCTATAGACCAAGAAGGATTCTTCAATAAGGTGGGCACATTTCCTTGTGCTTGGCATCATTGTGTGTGGGAAGGTGCATGTATAAGAATGGGATTATTTCTTTCTTGTGGATCAGGAGGAGTTGGTTGCAACCCTAGAGGGTTTCCATTAGTTAGTGAATCCTTCCAAATGTACATATTGTAAGTATTTTAATTATCATTTTGAAATGAAAAATTTTTAGTAGGTTCAAGTTCTGCTTCTTGATTGAATAGAAACAAAAATTATTCGTTTGTGAAATATTTTATCTCTATGTGCAATGAATTATTGTAGGATTATAATAGCATGGTGTTGAACTAAAGAGGTGTCATGTCGCTAGCATCATGTGAGTTTTGAACCATGTCCTAATTTTCTCCAAAGAACATATTATCATTGGATGTACTCTAGTTTATGACCTAATTGATTTCAGCAAACTGAACATTATTATTGTTGTCAATTGGGATGCTTTTGTTGTTTGAGTGAGTTTTCCAATGTCATTTATGCCTAGAAAGTCCTTTTTTTTTTATAAGATAAATAGGCTTTGAAGGGACCTTGAAACCCTTTACAAAGTAAGAATTTTTAATGAAGCCCAAACCAAACAAAACTACAGTCATAAGGAAGAACAGGTCACAAAATAGAAGTGACTAGAGTGGCATCACAAATAAAATAGTACACATCAGCCACACACCTAGATTTTGAAGGGTGTCTGAAACCCTATGTGAGTCAACAAAGGAGAAACAAGTCACCAAAAAAAAGGTGACCATAGCGGCAAAACATAAAACAAGATGATAACAGCCATAAAAATAGGTTTTTATCGAGCTCCTAAATGTAGGATTTGAGCAAAAGCGCACAAAAAATCCACAAAGGCTAAGAAAACCTACATGCAGAAAACCTATCACGAAGAAAAAAAAGACAAGAAGAGGCAAGGGTTTGATCTAAAAAACTTAGATGAAGAAAATATCATTCAACGGATCTTCATAATGAAAAAATACAAAGAGATCAATCCTTATAAAGTAGATCAAAACCCAAAAAGGGTAAACCTAAAGCCTAAAAAAGCTAGATTGCACAATATAATTAATAAAATATTAATTATATGCACCTACAAGATAGCTTAAGCAAACTAGAGTAATAGGTAACTTATTTAATTAAATCAAAGTGATTTAATTAATAAGTGAAAAAAACTAATTACTCTAACACCCCCCTTAAGTGAAGCTCAAGAGGTAAGCTAACCTAGCACAACTATGAAAGCAAAAAAATGGGTCCCGGCAATAAGACCTGATCAGGTACCCAATACAAAAAAATCTCTGTGAAATGGAGAAATAGAGAAAACCACATGGGAAAAACTCTACTCCAAAAAGAGATAGCAAAGAATATTCCAGAAGAAGGAACAAAGAGAGATCATGAAGAGAACCACTAAAGCATGAAAAGCCACAAAACTTTGTCAAAAGGTGCTAATTTGTAGAACCTCCATGGAAATATAAGGTTGTGAACCAAGAGTGTCTATATGGTAGATGATCCATCTCACTAAAATGCATAGGTAGCCAGCCACTGCAATCGCCTAGAATGTAAGATCAGGTACTAAATACATAGCTCACACTAACAAACCATCAAACCAAGGAAATATTAAAACCAACAATATAACCCCCCCTTAATGTAGACAGGGTGAGGTGACAAGCAACTGAAAAGATAGGCCAAAAATCTCCTACAACGCAGGAACCAAACACATCAAGAGTGAGGTATAGACACCTATAAAGGCACATGTCATCAACACATCATGGGGCTAATGTCATGGAAGGGACACTCACTTGACAAAGGAAGAGGACCTAAATGGCAATCAACTATCCCCCCCATGGCACTTTATAAAATAGTGCAAGTACAACAAATTGCAATGATGAAAAGGATCCCGAAATGCAAGAGTGGTGCTTTATCTTAGTGTGTTTGCATAAAGATGCTTACAATGAATATCAACAATGATCAGAAAAAACATAAGGTTAGTACAACAAAAAGTAAAAGCCAAAATGAAGCATCTGAAGCAACAAAATTGATCCCAAACCTGAAACAACCAGAATATCCACCAGTATGCAAAAATGCAAAAGGCTAAATAAAATGTGCTTGGACCAAAATCATGAACAACAACTAGCATCACTGAAAAGAGTGTAGAAAGAGCTTTGCAATGATATAAAGAAGTCCAAAAATGGAGATTGGATGCTTAAGATATGCCTCTCGGAGTGCAAAACAAAACATCTAGCTTTGACTACCAAAACAAGAAACCAAACTACATCAAAACCAAAAAACACCTATACTAGCATCTCTATCTTAGAACTAGTAACCACAACTGAGGGAGCCAAAAGTGGATCCATCAACAAGAATTCAGGAGAGTGCAGATCAACAACTATAGGAGCAGAGTCCAATCTAGAAACTAGGAAATCTAGAGACAGACTTGTTGTCACCACTGAAGGAGCCAGAGGAGGGGACAAAAAAGAAACAGAAGCATAATCAACCCCAAAAATAGGGACAGTAGTAGGAAAACCAAGAATAGGAATAGAAACCAAAGACTAGCCAACAGTCATCATGGAAGGGGTTGAAAGAGGAACCTTCTTCAAGATGTCAAGAGAAGAAAGAATCGAAGAAGATTTCTTCGTAGCCTTCTCATACATGTAGTGGTCTTCTGAGAGCCCATTCCACCAAGAAGGGGCAATTTTTAGTCTAGATTTACTTGAAGAGCACCTAGCATCCAAGTGACCTGTCAAGTGGCAATTCCTACAAGGAAAGGCGATACCCTTATAGTCTAGAAGAATATTCCAAGAACCAAGAGGAGAATCCACCAAAATCATATCCAAGAGTCCCTTAGAAATGTCAATCTCAACAAGAATGCAAGAAAATGTTGATTGATACAAGCTGGCAGTATCCGAATCAGATTTCACAAAGTCTATTGTTATGATCTGATGAGTTGAAGTTATTTCCAATGGTATTATTCCTGTAGGAATTGGAGTTCTTTAACTAGTTTTTCCCATAATTGTTGCTGTTTGGGTTTTCATTGGCTTGCTAAACATTTTTGTTTTTTCCTTATGACAATCAAAGAAAAGTAAGATCATCTATTATTTGGGACATGGTTTTTCTCATTTGCTCCATTTTGGTTGTCGCAATTTTTCTACCTTACTAGTTGGTGCAACCTTTTGTTCAAAAATTGTTTCTTTCGGAGGCTCGTACCTTGGCTAGATTATAGTAGGGGCTAAAACTATAGGAACTTTTTGTATTAGTATTGGATTCAATGGGGGAAATTTATTGGGTACCATTTTTTCTCCTATGGGATAAGGTGTTACCACTATGGTAGTGTTAGTGGGAATCATCATGCTCTCTCCACCATTAGGATTTTTTTTTTTAAGGTAACTACTTGTTCAAAGACCTTTACCAATGTGTCAATATCTGCAATAGGAAGTCTTTGTAGGAAAATAGAGGTGAGATGATCCATGGAGTTTAACTAAATTTGGATCACAAATCCCACTAGTACAGTATAAGGAGACTCTAATGTTTGATAGGTCATGTGAAAATGATGGTTAAACTAAGAGATGGTTTCCACTATGTCCCCCTTGACAGGAAAAATAGGTGATGCAAGTGTTGGAAATTTGATTTAAAAGCTCATTGTTGAAGATCAAAGAAGGAGATTGTTGGAAAGAAGGAAGAGAATGTTTTCAATCATTATTTTGTCATTGATGTCAAACTTGTTATTTGTAGGGATGATATTTTCTTATAAGATCCAAGTACTATCACTTAATTGATTAATGAAGAGGATTTGATCAACAAGATGTAATAAGAGCACCTAAGGGAAAGGTTTAGTTATGATGTTGTAATGAAGTGTAAGGATCAATTAAGACATTGGTTAAATGATCTATTGATGACATACTCAAAGTTACAGAGGTTGGTCACACTTAGAAACATTAGAGGAAGAAGTTGTAACAAGGTTGGATGCAAAGCTCAAACTAAGTTCTTTAGTGGATGCCGAGTAAGTTAGTTGAAGCCAAGAAAATTCTTAGTAGGAGCCAAGTAATAAAAAATTCTAATGTGTGCTGAGTGAAGATTAGGTCCCGAGCATCAAAAAATTCTTAGTTGGTGTTGAGTGATCTTTAGGTGCCGAGCATCAAGAAAAACATAGTTGATGCCAAGTAACATAGTATGTGTCGAGCACTAGTATTTCAATAGTGCCAAGCTACTACATTATTTCAAATGACAAAGATTCATCTAATCTAAGTTGACATAGTGGTTACATTAAATTTTGTGAATGAATTGGAAGATTGGGATGATGAGTTATTGGCACATAATCCTATGTAAACCATTTTTAAGAAAATTCTAAAGGATTATTCAAGAAGTTTCTAGAGGAAATAAAATATGGGTTAGATGCAATGAATCCTACCTAATCCATGTGAATTAAAAATAAAGAATGCATGAATCAAGAGAGAAAAGGTACTCCAAGACTTCTATTTAAGAAGTCATAGACCAAGAAGCAAAGAGCTACTGATATTGTTGTTGCTTAAGAGTCAAATCTGCAAAGTGGTTGGAAGTGTGTCAAGGGGGAGACATCTAGGAGAAGGAAGAGAACAGAGTCTCTACTTCTATGAGTGGTCATGAAGAGATGATTGCACTAGTACATTAAGTATGGAGACTCAAGGAGACTAAGCTTGAAAGGAGGGCAAGTTGTCAGAGTTGTAGAGATTGAAGACTAGGCAAGGGTATGAGCTAAAAAGTGATCTTAGATCTGCAAGATAAGTTGTATGTTGTAGTTAGGTCATGATTTTTCTAATACTCTCTAGAAATTGTATTATATCTAAAAAACCTATGGACTTAGGTTGGCCTAATAGCCATTTGTAAATCCTTTAACAAGGTGGCATTCCAAGTGAATGTTCTAAAGTTCTTTAACTAGGCCCACTTCTAATAGGGTGGATATATCCTCTAACAAGGTCACATTTAACAGTGTGTTGTAAGCCTTTAATAGGGCAGGCCTTTCACAGGGCATCATTTTAGAAGAGAGAATTGAGTAGCATGTTACTGGTGGCTTTTTCCAAATTGGGTTTCCACATAAATCACTATGTTATGTGTTGATTTCTTATGTGTTATGCTTGCATGTTGATTTACAGTAACTTGTTGGTTATATAAGTTAAAGGTTGGATGAATGAATAGTTGAATGAGCTCACTATACTTAGTGAAAAGTTTGAATAGTACATTTGGACCTTGAATAACTGATTCACGCCCCCCCCCCCCCCCCCCCCCACCCAAATTTATTCTAAAATATTTCTAAAAATTGGTATCAAAGCCATCTGCTAATTTAGTTTCAAGGTACTAGAAGCAGGAAGATCAAGATGTCCAAGAGAGAAGTTCCCAAGCTCAATAAAGACAACTTTACTACATGGCAGAGTCTGATGAAATTGCACCTTGGATCAATAGGTGACTATGCACAAACCTCAATTGGAAGAAAATATATAAATCCATCAGGACCTCTGATTGCAGATGATTTGAACAAAAACAAGGAGCCCAATCAAGAAATGTTGGAAATTGCCTCTGCACTTAACTATGAAGAATATGATGACATCAAAGACTATGACACTGCATTCAAGATGTGGAAAACCTTATCAGAAATCTATGGAGGAGATTAGAATATCAAGAGAGAAGAAAGAGAAAGCCTAAGAGGAAATTTTGATGACATGAAAATGGAGGAAGATGAAAATGTTGCTCAGTATGATGCAAGAATGAAAGAAGTGGTAAGTGCAATAAGGAGTTTAGGTGGTCAATTGGAAGAAGAAACAGCCATCAGCAAATACTTAAGAACTTTTCCCCCTATCTATGCTATTAAAGTTTTAGCCATCCAAGAGCTAAGGTGTGTACAAGGGAACACACTAACCTTTGAAGGAATAGTGGGAAGACTTACTGCATTTGAGCTATTCAATTTTTATAACTATCAAACCTGAGAACCTTGAATCTACTTTCAAGACCAAGATGACAATGAAAGACACTGAAGAGGAAACATCAAGAAAAAAGAGAAGAAAGGGAAAACATGCATCCAGTGATAGCAGCACTAATGAAGAAGATGTGGAACAGTTGGAATCTATATTGGCTAGGAGATTCCATAGAGGCAAAGGTAAATTCAAAGGTAAGCTCTCTATCATATGTTTCAATTGTAATGAAGTAGGTCATATAGTTGTAAGATGTCCACAGAAGAAGAACTACAAAGAAGGAAACAAGTATAGGAACAAGAAGAAGATGATAGCAAAGATTACAAAGAGAAAGGCAAGAGATCTACATTATTGAAGAAGATTCTGATGAGAACGATGATGAAGTAGTCTATGTGGCCATGAAGGATGAATTAGATAAAGATGAAGATGAAGCAACCTATGTGAACAAGAAGGATAAGTGGATCATAGACAGTGGATACTCACATCACATGATAGGAGATAAAAGTAAGTTCATTATCTTTACTCAATATGATGAAAATAATGTTGAATTTGGTAATGATGCCCCATGTCAAATCAAAGGAAAAGGCTCTATTAAGCTCACAAAGAAAATTACATGTGATAATGCTTATTATGTTGAAGGATTGAACTACAACTTGTTGAGTGTATCACAGTTAGGCAATGTAGGTTGCAAAGTTAAATTTGGAAACAAAACTACTAAGATCTATGGCATTGATGGAAATCTAATAGGAAAAGGTGAACAAACTAGGAGTAATCTATTTTATCTTGATATGGAAGATGCAACATGTCTTGTTGTTAGACTTCATGATGTGTGGTTGTGGAATAAAAGGTTGTGTCATGTTAACTTTGATAATCTGATTAGCATCAGCAAAAAGAATAAGGTTAGAGGATTTCCAAAATTGAAGAAACCTAAAAACACAATCTATAAACAATGTCAACTAGGGAAGATGACTAAGTCTAGTTTCAAAAGCAAAACAGCATACACTTCCAAAGAAGTACTAGAGCTGGTCCATACAGACTTATGTGGTTCAATAGAACTGCAAAGCTATCTAGAAAACAAATACATAATGTTATTTGTAGATGATTATTCTAGGATGATGACTGTTATGTTCTTGAAGCAAAAATCTAATGCATTTCAAATGTTCAAGTGGTATTTGGCCAAAGTTGAGAATGAAATAGGAAAGAACCTAAAATTCCTAAGGTCAGATAGAGGAGGTGAGTTTGCATCAAAATAATTTGAAATATTTTGCAACGATACAGGAATCAAAAGGCAAACATCAGCACCAAGAACTCCACCATAGAATGGTATTTCTGAAAGGAGGAATAGGTCAATGATTGACTATGCTAGAACCTTGATGATGGAGAAAAATGTTGCACTAAAGTACTGGAGAGAAGTTGTAAGTACTGCGATCTACACACTGAATAGAGTTCGAGTCAAGAAAGGTACAAATACAACACCTTTTGAACTATGGTATGGTCACTCACCTAATGTTAAAAATTTCAAAGTATTTGGTTGTAAATGTTATATTCTCAAAGATACTAGAAATGGAAAGTTTGATGCAAAGAGTGATGAAGGCATATTCCTTCGATACTCCACTAGAACTAAAGCATACAAGTGTTTGAACAGTAACACTAACAAAATTGTATAGAATGAAAATGTAAACTTTGATGAGCATGCAGAAGTCCAAATTGATGAGTCCAAGAAATTAGAGGATTATAGATCCTTTGTATATTTCTATGAAGGAATGACAGCTGAAGACAATGTTGCAAATCAAGTGGGGAATCAGCAACAAATTTCAATATCTATCGAGTCTTAGCCTGTGAATGATGAGCTACATTTAGAAGCCAAGCTATATGATGGGGACACAACCCACGCACAAAATGGACAAAACAAGAAAGGAAAATTTTATTAACTTTGTAAATAAGCTAATACATTTAGTACAAAGAAAATAGACTTCAAAACATACCCTAAGGGCTTACAATAACATAAATCTGGAGATAATTTCTCCTTTCAATACCTCCTCTCAAACTCCACTCCCAACTGCCTTTTACAATGCCAGAAATGTCCTTAAATAGACCACAGAGGGTTAAGCACTAGGAATACATTCTAAAAAGTGCTAGTAGGCATCCATTGACCAAATAGAAGGCTCCAGAAGTTGCGTTTAGAAATTGACACAAATCTAGAGGAATCCAAAAATGGTAACTGAACTTTCGGGAGGCATAACTTTTGAACCGTAGCTCCAATTGACGAACCATTTACATTTTTGAAAAGTTCTCAAAGAACTCTATAGCCCTATGGACCAGCTTCACTTGTCCCCCATTTTTTGGCCCTTTTTGAGGTCATTTAATGCCCCTAACCTGACTTTGAAGCGCTCTTAGGAGGTCTCCAAAATCAAAAAATTGCGATAACTTTCAAACCATGGGGACTTTTGACCTGATTCTTTTTTTGGAATGCTCTAAATTACAGTTACATTCATCTAGCCAATTTACACCTCCTAGCTCACCAAAATGATGGCTCAATTACATACTCCTATTTTTTTGGCATTTACACGTATCCAAGGTGTTCAAATACTCTATCCTAGAACACTGATAGTGGAACTGTGAGAGTTGGAACCTTTATTTGACCCAAATGAGTATCCAAAAATGAAAACACATGAAATAGAAACTAAGTCTAAGTACATTTTTTTGGGTGACACAGGATTGCCCTTATACCTCTGGATGCTCCTACATCAGACACCCAGGGTAGATTGAAAAGTGACCCTGTCACTTTATGAATGGTAGAAGAAATCACAAATGGGAAACCTCAGCTGCTGAAATCCAGGTTGAGTCCTCTATCGGCCATCCATTCCACTTCACCAAATACTCTTCATACTACCTATTTTTGGTACTTCTACCCACACGATGATCTAGAATGTCTTCTATCTCCTCTTTCTTAGAAGCAAGAATTGGACATTGCTCTAACACGAGCTCCTCATCTACACCATCATCATGATACTCTGTTAAGTCTGCAATGTTGAAAATAGGAGAAATGTGAACACCATCTGGCGGCTCCACCTCATATGCATTTCTTGAGTCATGTTTCTTTAGAATTTTGCAAGGGCCAAATTTCTTCATTTTTAGCTTGTTGTAAGTACCAACTGGAAATCTTTCTTTTCGTAAGTGCACCATGACCAGATCCCCTACTTGAAATTCTTTATATCTTCTCCTTTGATCAGCCTTAGCTTTATACTCTTGATTCATCTTGGTAATGTGTGCTTGAACCTCCTCATGTAGACACTTGATATATTCAGCAAATTCTTCAGCTTCAGCACTTGTCCTCTCCCCTTGCTCTATCTTCCTCAATTCTGGTGCAGTCCTTGGGCTACTTCCATATACAATTTTGAATGGTGATTTTCAAGTACTCCTATTTATAGAGTTATTGTAAGAAAACTCTACTTGTGGTAGAATCAAATCCCATCCCTTGGACTTATCCCTAACTAAACATCTCAGCAAATTGCTCAGACTTCTATTCACCACTTATGTTTGGCCGTCAGTCTGTGGGTGATGCATGGAACTAAATTTCAAGTCTATTCTCAACTTCTTCCACAATGTCCTCCAGAAATAACCCATAAATTTAGTATCTCTTTCAGAAACTATACTCCTTGGAAGACCATGTAGTCTTACCACCTCTTTGAAAAACAAGTCTACAATATGGATAGCATCATGAGTCTTGTGGCATGGAATGAAATGTGCCATTTTGGAGAACCTATCAACCACCACAAATATTGAGTCATTACCCCTTTGTGTCCTTGGCAATCCAACAACAAAATCCATACTTATGTCCTCCCATGGCTTTGATGGAATAGGCAATGGCTGATATAGTCCAGTATTGTGACTAAATCCCTTGGCAACTTGACAAACCTGGAAAATTTGTAAAAAATTCTTCACATCTTGTGAAATCTGAGGCCAAAAATAATGTTCTCTAAGAATGGCAATGGTCTTATCTTGACCAAAATGTCCTGCCATCCCTCCGCTATGTTTCTCCTTAATTAGAGTTTCCCTTATGGAACTCCTTGGAATGCACAATTCACTACCCTTGAACAACATGCCATCCTGAATCAAATAGTCTAACCACTTGGTTCTATCTACAGAAACAGGCTCTTTACAAGCTTTCCATGCTTCAGAAAAATTAGGATCCTCAGGGTACAAATTCTTGAGTTCATCAAACCCAACTACTTCAACCTGCATTACTGTAAGTGACAACTGTCTCCTACTTAGTGCATCTGCAACCTTGTTAGATTTTCCACTTATGTGCTTCAACACAAATGTATAACTCTGCAAGAACTCTACCCACTTCATATGCCTCTGATTCAATTTACCTTGTCTATTTAGGTACTGTAATGCCTGATGATCAGTATACAAAACAAATTCTTTTGGCAACAAATAATGCCTCCATTTCTTTAAGGCCTGAACTATTGCATAGAACTCTTGATCATAAACAGAATACTTCTTCTTTGCATCATTCAATTTTTTACTAAAATATGCAATAGGCTAACCTTCTTGGCTCAATACAGCCCCAATAGCACTTCCACTAGCATCACAATCCACCTAGAACACCTTTCTAAAATTTGGAAGTGCCAACACAGGTTGTTCTGTCACATTCTTCTTCAGCAATTCAAAACTTCTCGCAGTTGCTGCAGTCCATTTGAACTCTTTTCTATCCCCTCTTATTGTGTCAGTTAGGGGTGCACATATGCCACTAAAATTCTTAATAAACTTCCTGTAAAAACTAACCAAACCATGAAATGATCTTACCTCAGTAGTAGACCTTGGACTAGGCCATTCCAAGATGGCTTTTACCTTCTCTGGATCCATTTTGAGACCTTCAGGTGATATAACAAACCCCAAATAGACTAACTCCCTTTTTGCAAAGATACACTTCTTCAAATTAATTAACAGTTTCTCTTCCCTTAACCTTTCAAGGACACTACGAATATGCAATAAATGTTTTTCCAAAGTCTTGCTGAAAATTAAAATATCATCCAAATAGACAATAAAAAATTTTCCCAAGAACTTCTTAAGTACCTCATTCATAAGCCGCATGAAGGTGCTTGGGGCGTTTGTCAATCAAAAGAGCATTACTAACCATTCATAAAGACCCTCCTTGGTCTTGAAGGCTATTTTCCACTCATCTCCTTCTCGTATTCATATTTGATGATAGCCACTCTTGAGATCTATCTTTGTGAAGTATTGAGCTCCACTCAAGCAGTCTATAAGATCATCCATCCTTGGCAAAGGAAACTGTAACTTGATGGTTATCCTATTTATAGCTCAAGAATCTGTACACATCCTCCACTCTCCATTCTTCTTTGGTGTGAGTACTACAGGTACTGCACATGGACTTAGGCTCTCCCGAATCAAGCCCTTCCTCAACAGCTCCTGAACTTGTCTATTTAGCTCCTCTGTTTTAGTAGGAGTCATCTTGTGAGCAGCCTTGTTAGGAAAACTTGCTCCTAGAATTAGATCTATCTGATGACTGATTTGCCTTACTGTTGGCAATCCTTCTGGAACATTATCAGAGATAATATCTCCAAATTCACCTAGTAAATCTAAAACTTCAAGTGGTATTTCACTACTACCTTCTTTATCTTTCCTAGGAATCAAAGCATAGCACATACGTTGATGTTTCGTTCCATCTAAAAACTTCCATCAACAAGACAAATCCTAGCACTGCTACATACCTTTTCACCTTCCTTTTTCATGGACTTCAGTTTGTGGCAAACTCCATCCTTTGTTAGAGAATATGTGTTTGCATGACCATCATGTATTACATATCTATCAAACTGCCATGGTCTACCCAACAATAGATGGAAAACATCCATTCGAATAACATCACAGAGAACTTCATCATGGTAACTCCCAATTTTGAATTTCATGAGACATTGTTCACTTACCAGGACCTTATGATCATCTTTCACCCAAGCAATCCAATAGGGCTGAGGATGTTTCTCCCTCTTGAGCTTCAGCTTAGAGACCATCTCTTATGATACCAAGTTATCAGTGCTACCACCATCAATGATCACATCACAACATTTTTCCTCACATTTGCACCTGGTACGAAATAAACCCCTCCTTTGTCCTGGTTCAATCTCACCACTTAATAGGATCCTTTCATTTACCAAGGTCTCTCCTCTTTTTGCATCCTCTGAATGTGATGACTGTGCATCCTCATCCACATGAGCAACCCTAGCTTGATCCTCAGCTCTCCTATTTGTCCTTCCTTGTCATTGAGGGCATTTAAAAGAACGATGACCTTCTTCATTACAATGGAAATAGGTACCACAGAAGCCTCCTCTTCCTTGTCCATGTCCTCTACCTCTTCCTCTCTAATTTCCAAAGTCTTGATCACGGGAGCGGTTAAAACCCTCATTCCTCTGGTTCTTGCTAGTACCCACATCTTCATTTTTCTTTTGAGTTTCATTTCAACCTCCAGATGACCTACCACTTACCCTTCCTCCTTGACCACACCTCTTTGTCTCCCTTCAAACATCTTATTCATCTTCTCTTTAACTCATAGGGAAAACTGGTCTGCCTCTTCAATGCTGATCATTCTTACCAGACTTAATTCCTCCTGGATGCTAGGTCGCAACCCACTGATATAACGAGAAACCTTCTCCTTGTTTGCTTTTGTATGCCCTGCTCAGATCAAAATTCAACAAAACTCCTCTTTATATTCTTGGACTGATCTTCCTACTTGCTTTAGCCCATGCATCTTCTTAAACAAATCAAGCTCGTAGTCCACAGGAATGAACTGCTTCTTCAATTTGTCCACCATGCGATCCCACCTTGTGATCTTCTCCTTTCCTCTTATGTTTCTTTCCAATTGAACCTCTTGCCACTAGATTTTGGCATGGCCTTTCAGTTTGGCATTTGCAAACTTAACCCTATCTGGGTCCCTGATATCTTCATACTCAAAGTATTCTTCCAGTTCATTAATCCAGTCGATCATCTCATCTGGTTTCAGATTTCCTAAAAATACACCCACATCAATTGTAGGTCTTTTCCAAAATTTAGTAATGCCCCTAAAAAGCCTTTCCTCTACCTGATTCAAAACTTTCCTGTCAAATTTCCCTTCTTGTCCAATTTCTTCTTCTTCATTGTCATCCTCACTATCGTCACCTGTGGCAACATTTGTTCCTCTATGGAGCTCCTCCTGCAATGCTTGTACCTGCCTTTGGAGGGCTCTAACCTCCTTAGGATTAATAGCTTTGGCCCTTCCACCACGCTCTCTTCGTGGAGGCATCTTCTTAACTCAAACCCACAACCACACAGTCCTGGTGCAAACTGCCTCACAGTCAGCACTCTGTCTACACACTCAGGAAAACCAGCTCTGATACCACTTGATCGGGACACAACCCATGCACAGAATGGACACAACAAGAAAGAGAAATTTTATTAACTTTTTAAATAAACTAATACATTTAGTACAGATAAAATAGACTTCAAAACATGTCCTAAGGGCTTACAATAACATAAATCTGGAGATAATTTCTCCTTTCAGTACCTCCTCTCAAACTCCACTCCCAACTACCTTTTACAATGCCAAAAATGTCCTTAAATAGACCTCAGAGGGTTAAGGACTAGGAATACATTCTAGAAAGTGCTAGTAGGCATCCACCAACCAAATAGAAGGCTCCAAAAGCTGCATTAGAAGTCGACACAAATCTAGAAGAATCTAGAAATGGTAACCAAACTTCTCGGAGGCATAACTTTTGAACCGTAGCTCCGATTGACGAACCATTTACATTTTTGGAAAGCTTTCAAAGTTCTCTATAGGCTTATGGACCAGCTTCTCTCATCCCCATTTTTTTGGCCCTTTTCAAAGTCATTTAATGCCCCTAACATAACTTTGAAACATTCTTAGGAGGTCTCCAAAACCTGAAAAACTGCGATAACTTTCAAACCGTGGGGCCTTTTGACCTGATTCTTTGTCTGGAATGCTCTAAATTACAATTACATTCATTTGGCCAATTTACACCTCCTAGTTCACCAAAATGATGGCTCAATGACATAATCCTATTTTTTTGGCATTTACACATATCCTAAGGTGTTCAAATACTCTATCCTAGAACACTGATAGTGGAACTGTGAGAGTTGGAACCTTTATTTGACCCAAATGGGTATCCAGAAATGAAAACACATGAAACAAAAACTAAGTTTAAGTACATTTTTTTGGGTGACACAGGATTGCCCTTATACCTCTGGATGCTCCTGCATCAAACACCCAGGGTAGATTGAAAAGTGACCCTGTCACTTTATGAATGGTAGAGGAAATCCAAAAAGGGAAACCTCAGCTGCTGAAATCCAGGTTGAGTCCTCTATCAGCCGTCCTTTTCACTTGACCAAATACTCTTCATACTGCCTATTTCTGGTACTTCTATCCACACGATGATCTAGAATGTCTTCTATCTCCTCCTTCTTAGAAGCAAGAATTCGACATTGCTCTAACACAAGCTCCTCATCTCCTCCATCATCATGATACTCTGTTAAGTCTGCAATTTTGAAAATAGGAGAAATGTGAACACCATCTGGCAGCTCCACCTCATATGCATTTCCTAAGTCATGTTTCTTCAGAATTTTGTAGGGGCCAAATTTCTTCATTTTCAGCTTGTTGTAAGAACCGGTTGGAAATCTTTCTTTTTGTAAGTGCACCATGACAAGATCCCCTACTTGAAATTCTTTATATCTTCTCCTTTGATCAGCCCTAGCTTTATACTCTTGATTCATCTTGGAAATGTATGCTTGAACTCCCTCATGTAGATGCTTGATATGTTCAGCAAATTCTTCAGCTTCAGCGCGTGTCCTCTCCCCTTGCTCTATCTTCCTCAATTATGGTGCAGTCCTTGGGCTACTTCCATATACAATTTGGAATGGTGATTTTCCAGTACTCCTATTTATAGAGTTATTGTAAGCAAACTCTACTTGTGGTAGAATCAAATCCCATCCCTTGGGCTTATCCCCAACTAAACATCTCAGCAAATTGCCCAGACTTCTATTCACCACTTATGTTTGGCCGTCAATCTGTGGGTGATGCGTGGAACTGAATTTCAAGTCTATTCTTAACTTGTTCCACAATGTCCTCTAGAAATATCCCACCAATTTAGTATCTCTGTCAGAAACTATACTCCTTGGAAGACCATGTAGTCTTACCACCTCTCTGAAAAACAAGTCTGCAATATGGATAGCATCATGAGTCTTGTGGCATGGAATGAAATGTTCCATTTTGGAGAACCTATCAACCACCAAAAATATTGAGTCATTACCCCTTTGTGTCCTTGGCAATCCAACAACAAAATCCATACTTATGTCCTCCCATGGCTTTGATGGAATAGGCAATGGCTGATATAGTCTAGTATTGTGACTAAATCCCTTGGCAACATGACAAACCTAGCAACTCTGTACAAACTTCTTCACATCCTATGAAATTTGAGGCCAAAAATAATGTTCTCTAAGAATGGCAATGGTCTTATCTTGACCAAAATGTCCTGCCATCCTTCCACTGTGTTTCTCCTTAATCAAATTTTCCCTCATGAAACTCCTTGGAATGCACAATTGACTACCCTTGAACAACATGCCATCTTGAATCAAATAGTCTAACCACTTGGTTCTATCTACAGCAATAGGCTCTTTACAAGCTTTCCATGCTTCAGCAAAATCAGGATCCTCAAGCTACAAATTCTTGAGTTCATCAAACCCAACTACTTCAACCTGCATTACTATAAGCAACAATTGTCTCCTACTTAGTGCATTTGCAACCCTGTTAGATTTTCCACTTCTATGCTTCAAAACAAATGTATAACTCTGCAAGAACTCTACCCACTTCATATGCCTCTGATTCAATTTACCTTGGCTATTTAGGTACTATAATGCCTGATGATCAGTATACAAAAAAAATTCCTTTGACAACAAATAATGCCTCCATTTCTTTAAGGCCTGAACTATTGCATAGAAATCTTGATCATAAGCAGAATACTTCTTCTTTGTATCATTCAATTTTTCACTAAAATATGCAATAGGCTTGCCTTCTTGGCTCAATATGCCAAAAATGTCCTTAAATAGACCCCGGAGGGTTAAGGACTAGGAATACATTCTAGAAAGTGCTAGTAGGCATCCACCGACCAAATAGAAGGCTCCAAAAGCTGCATTAGAAGTCGATGCAAATCTAGAAGAACTCAAAAACGGTAACCGAACTTCCGAGAGGCATAACTTTTGAACCGTAGCTCCGATTGACAAACTGTTTACATTTTTGAAAAGCTCTCAAAGCTCTCTATAGCCCTATGGATCATCTTTGCTTGTACCCCATTTTTGGTCCTTTTAGAGGTCATTTAATGCCCCTAACTTGACTTTGAAGCATTCTTAGGAGGTCTCCAAAACTCGAAAAACTGCGATAACTTTCAAACCGTGGGGCCTTTTGACCTGATTCTTTTTTTGGAATGCTCTAAATTACAATTACATTCATCTGGCCAATTTACACCTCCTAGTTCACCAAAATGATGGCTCAATTACATACTCCTATTTTTTTGACATTTACACGTATCCCAAGGTGTTCAAATACTCTATCCTAGAACACTGATAGTGGAACTGTGAGAGTTGGAACCTTTATTTGACCCAAATGGGTATCCAAAAATGAAAACATATGAAACAAAAACTAAGTACATTTTTTTGGGTGACACAGGATTGCCCTTATACTTCTAGATGCTCCTGCATCACTATAGAATGTAGAAAATACTCATTCTGACTCTAAAAACTATACACATGAAAGGAATGATGAAGTGTCAGATAAAGAAAAATAAAATGATTCTCAAGTTGAAGGAACAAACATAGAAAGAAGGACAGAACCAAGATTAGCCAAGTATGTGAGAAGACATCACCCTGCAAATCAAATCATTGGTGACAAGGATGCCAGACCAATGACAAGGAATAAGCTCAGGAATGAATCATGTCTGCTGAGAAAGGTTGAACCTAAAATAGTGAAAGATGCACTACAAGATGATGACTAGTATAAAGCCATGGAAAAGGAAATAGATCAAATTGAGAAGAACAAAACATGGTCTCTAGTTCCTAGACCAGTTGATAAGAATGTGATTGGTACCAAATGGGTGTTCAGAAACAAACTTGATGAGAATGGAGAGATAACAAGAAACAAAGCCAAACTAGTTTGCAAAGGCTATGCACAAGAAGAAGGATTGGATTATGGGGAAACATTTGCCCCTATTGCAATAATTGAAGGAGTAAGAACATTACTTGCATATGCTGCATATAAAGGTTTCAAAGTGTACCAAATGGATGTGAAGACTGCTTTTCCAAATGGTATACTGGAAGAGAAAGTGTACATAGAACAACCAAAGGGATTTGTAGATGAGAAGAACAAGGACATGGTTTGCAAACTGCACAAAGCACTTTATGGATTGAAGCAAGCACTTAGAGCATGGTATGAGAGATTGCACAAATATCTTGCAAAGATAGGATTTGAGAGAACAGATGACAATAGCAACTTGTGCATCAAAAAAATTTATGATCAAATGAAGCATGACTTGAGATGTCAATGTTTGGAGAAATCAAATTCTTTGTTGGATTACAAGTACATCAATTGAAGCATAGAATATTTTTGACCTAATCTAAATACATCAAGGAGGTACTCAAAACATTTAGGTTGGAAGAATCAAAACCAGTTAACACACCAATGGCAACATGCCATAAGCTATCCAAGAATGATGAATCTACTAAAGTAAATCAGACATTGTATAGGTCAATGATTGGAAAGCTACAATATGTTGTACATAGTAGACCAAAAATTGCATTTGTTGTTGGAATAGTAGCAAGATTTTTTGCAAATCCAAGAGAAAATCACTTAATGGAAGTGAAGAGAATACTGAGATACCTGAAAGGAACTAATGATTTTGGTTTGTACTACAAGAGGAATGAGAAGTTTGAACTGAAAGCCTACACTGGTGCAGATTGGGGAGGTAACATTGATGATAGAAAAAGCACCAGTGGAGGAGTACCTTTTTTAGGAAAATGGTTGATTACATGGATCATAAAAAAACAAAGTTGTACCTCACAATCCACTGTTGAAGCTGAATATGTGGCAACTGCTATAAACTGCACCAATATTGTAAGGATCAAACATTTTCTATAAGGTATGAAGGAAGAGGTAACTGAGCCTGTGATACTTTATTGTGATAATACAAATGCTATCAACATATCAAAGAACCCTGTAATGTATGCTAAAACCAAGCATATTGCAATCAAGTATCACTGTGTAAGAGAATTGGTGGAAGACAAGCAAGTGAAGATGGAATATGTTAGCTCAAAGAAATAGATTGCTGACATCTTCACAAAAGCACTACCTAAAGATTCTTTTGAGTATCTTAGAGGTAAGTTAGGGGTGATACCCCTAGCCAAGGCTACTTGAAGCAAAAACAAGTATGCCCTGCATCAAGTAAGTTGAATGTTGAAGATTTTACACATTGATGCAAAGGATGTTTACTTTGGGATTTATGCCTAAAGTAGTAGAAGTGCTAAAGTTCCAAATTAGTCACAAGCAAGGTGACAAAGGGAGAAATTGAATGAACCTGCAAAAGCTACACTTGTATATTAAGATGTTAATATGTCTTTGGCATTGTTGTCAAAGAGGGAGAAGATGTTTGAAACTGATCAACAATTGTTGAAGATCATAAGGAATCAGAAGATAGAGGGAGAATTTGATAGAATTAATTAGAGGTTGATCAAAAGAATAGAATAAGATGAGCAATACAAAGGGAGAAAGACAAAGGAGGATACAGCAGTAGAGAGGGAGAAGCAGAAATGAAAGCAATCAAAACAGTAGAAGGACGATGTGAAGCTACAATTTACTTTTTGGCATTTGACTTATTGTTCTAACCTAGTAAGCTTATGGTTGAATAGTTTAGTTTGATGGTTGATCAATTTGGTTTGCCATCAATGCCAAAGAGGGAGATTGTTGGAAATTTGATCTGAACTTTTTGGTAATCATTTGGGGTACCCTCTTAGGTATTCTTCAATCCTTTGGTGTTGCATTTTGAATTCATAATGTGTTCGATTCAAATTCAGTTATGTGTCTTTTATTATCGGTCATTTTGGTCTGTAGTGGCATTTGGAGATTCGTCGGTTGTTAGGATGGTGGTTAAGTCTTCTGTTGCGATCTTTGTGATCCATGTATGTTGTTGATGTGTGCACTTACACTTCTAAAAAAAAAATTAGCTTGTTTTTCATCCTTGTTCCAAGGATCTCTGGGCGGGGCATTACATTCTTTATGTGTTTATCAACTAAATTCTTCCAAAAATCATCCTTATTATGCCCTTGGAAGAGGGGGATGCCCAAATAATTTCCAATAAGAGAGTCACACTTAATATTAAGGATTCTTCCAATGGCTCATTGCTTGTGTATTGGGACATTGAAAAAGAAAATATCTGACTTGTTCCACCCGATCTTTTGTCCTGAGACTCCCATATAGATCAAGAGTTTTCTTCATTACTCTAGCTTCTCTTTTTGAAGCATCCCCAGCTAAGAAATTTTCATCCACAAATTGTAAATATGAAACTGCTTCAACTCCTTCAACACCCTTAACTCCAATCCAAGATCTAGATATTCTTTGTTTAGTAATTAATCTTCCTAGAACTTCAGCCTTTATAATAAATAGAAAATGGGATAGTGGATCCCCTTGTTAGATACCTTTATCCATTTCAAAGAAACCTTGAGAACTTCCATTAACCAAAACTAAGAATCAAGGTGTGTAAATACAACTTCTCACCTATTCCACCCATTTTTCATCAAAATGAAATCTCTGAAGCACTTTTAATAAGAAATCTCTATCTACCTTGTCATAGGCTTTCTTTATATCCAAATTTACCATCATCTTCTCCATCTTTCCTAGCCTTATTAAGTGAATCATTTCATAGGCTATAATCACACCTTCATAGATAGATCTTGTTGGAGAAAAACCACTTTGTTCAAGGGAGATCATAGAGTCTAGAACCCTTTTCGGCCTATTTTCTATAACCTTAGAGATAATATTATAAACAATGTTACACAATGAAATCAATATAAAATCCTCAAAAGTGGCTATTGCCTCCTTTTGGGGATCAAAGTAATAAAAGTGTTATTTAAATCCCTTAAAACAAAGCCCCCATAGTGGGATTCCTCCACCACTTCCCACTTGTTTAGTATCGAGCTACATAATAATCTCATTGCAGTCAATGAGGAGTTTGTGTAAGAGAGGAGAATGTGTTTATAGGTTTGGTTTAAGGCCTTTCTGTAAATGACATGTCAATGGGTTATCATTGTGATGCAATATCTTTGGGAAGATGGATCTCCTAATTGTAGTTATCCCTAGTTTGGGATAGGAATTTATCAAACACTTAATAAAAAATTAATACTTATTATCATTCAAGGAAAACAATGTGTCATTATTAGTAGATCAAACAACTTAATTTTATCAAATAACAATAATCAAATTTAAGTGTCTGCAATAATATTATTTTATTAATATATTAGAAATTTTCTCAGTAAAAAATTTCACTAAATTTTATTTCAAATAATATTTTTTCATTCAATGAAAAAATACAACATAAGATATTTACATATGTTGACTTACACATGTAGTAAAGGCACCAACTTTTTCATTAATTGATCAATAGTGTTCTTTTAATTGTAATGGATCAACATCAAATTCATGATTACTTCATCTTATGATTGTTCAAATGTTACAAATTCATATAAGATCATCCATATCAAGAGAAACTAAATCAATCTACGAGCTACAGTTCTTCCATCATATACAAAATGATATACAAAGATAGTCCCCACATCTCTCTAGCAAAGACAATTGAAATTTTCAAATTGAATTTGTTGTTCAAGACCAAACCAAATAGACCCCACATCTCTCTAGCAAAGACACAATCAAAAAATATATGTAGGATTGATTCACAGCATTTATCGAATGAGCATTTATTAGGTTCCCCATTAGGCTTCTTTATTGGTGACCTATGTATGAGGAGAAACCACATCGAGTAAGCAATTTTGAGCTCAATAGTTTATGTCATAGATGTGTTAATTTGTTGGTCCAGCTAGGGTGGTCAAGGTTAAGGTTTTGTTTAATATTGAGGTGGGTAATAATGTCATTATAGCCAATGAGGAGTTTGTTTAAGAGAGGAGAATGCGTTTATAGGTTTGGTTTACGATGCAAATGGCATATCAATGGGTCGTCATTGTGATGCAATATCTTTGGGAAGATGAATCTCCTAATTATAGTTATCCCTAATTTGGACTAGGAATTTATCAAACACTCAATAAAAATTTAATACTTATTATCGTTCAAGGAAAAAAATGTGTCATTATTAGTAGATTAAAAAACTTAGTTTTATCAAATAAGTATAATCAAATTTAAGTTTCTTCAATAATATTGTTTTATTAATAAATAAGAATGTTCTCATTTAAAACTTTCACTAAATTTTATTTCAAATATTATTTTTTTTCATTTAATGAAATAATACAACATAAGATATCATGAGGTCTTTCTCCCTAGCAACCGTAATCATAACTCTTTCCCAGTTAAAAAAATCAATGAGAACAAAAAAAAGAATGACTCATTAGGATTCAAAATTTAATAAAACATGATTTTTGAAAATCAAAATTTCATTCAAATCAAAATTAATGCAGTCCATGAATATCTAATTGATCGATTAAACATTTGTAATGAAGTTTACCTTTTTTTAATAGATAAATCAAAAGTCGTTTACGTTTACCCACAATTTTCCACAAACCTCTTTTGGACGAGTAGTCTCTTCCATGCAGGTCCAAATGTTCAGTAAGTTTTTGAATTCAACTGGTTAAATAATATACTTGAGATTCAACAAATCCTCTTTGTTCTCTAGGAATCAAAGAGGAGCAAACATACAAATTTTTTATCATAAAAAATATTCTGAAGTTCAATATTATTTGATTAATTTAATTTAGAGTAAGAAAAAAGAATGAGATCCATTTCTTTTTGTTCATGGTCTATATATTCCTTCCTATGTTTTGATCGAATGAATTTCTCTTTGGCATAAATAAAATGCAACTTTCGTAGAATAAAGTTACCATACCAGCAAGAATTAACGTCAGAGTTTATCTGGGATTATTAAAAAGAATGATACACTCTCCTTTTCCATTGAGAAAGAAAAAAAGGGATGACGGAATGATTAATGAATTCCCATATTTAAGGTCAGAGAGAAGAGCTATAGTAGATTATAGAACTGTGTCCCTTAATTTTTCCAAGTACCTCCAAGAGACCTTAGAGATTCCCATTGCTCCTTTCTAGGGTCTTGGAGGGTGTACTATAGTTATACCACTTCCTCTAATTTATTCATTATTTTCGGAGTCTTCTTCATGTACTAAGGGAGGAAGAAAACCTTTAAGCTTTTTTCCCATTAGTAGTTCTCTCGGTATGTTCGGTCTTGGTCCCGTTATTATCATCCCATCCTTATCACCAAAGAAAAACTCTCCTAAAGAAGAATAACTCGTAACATAAGAAAGAGCTTTTCTTGCGTCCGAATTTGCTTTTTCCTCCAAACCTTGTTAGGATGTTGTTTTTTGGATTTAGAAGTGCATTTTTTGGTACAGCCATAATATTTTTATAGTTCGATTTTATTTAGAAAAAATAGAAAATTTTTGAATATATTATATATATATATATATATTTTTTTTTTTTTTTTTAATTTTTTTTTTTTTTTTTTTTTTTTTTTTTTTTTAAATTATAATACTATATATTTGTTCTTATTTAGTACACTTCTTATATATCTTTAAAATAAATTCATTATTTATAGTTTAGTTCCATTTTATGGATAAAAATATGATAGAATATTCTATCATATTTTTATTGTATTTTGGAACCTTATTATATACTATTTACTAATAACAAGAGATCCATAATACAAATTGATAATAATTAATAAATTCTTACATACACTTACATACATATATCGAATTTTGAGTAAATGAAAACTATATCATTTTAAGATATTCACTATTTCTCATATTAATAATTCTAATTGGTTTCACTCTCTATTCAATTCAATTCTTAATACTACTATTAATCTACAATGAAAATTTGAATTTATAAATAAGAATGTGTGTGTACATAACTAATAGCTTAGTACCTAAACTGAAAAAGAGTTCCTTCTTGCTCATCTTACAAATATTTGATTAGTATCAATATTGAGCAATGCAAATCTTTTGCAGAAAAAAGATTTTAAAAAGTAAAAATTAAATATGAAATTGATAGGATTGCATCCCATATTCTATCGTTCTTCTTTATTCATGATCTATCATTTTTATTTTATTCTCTTCAGGGTCTAGTGGATTGGAAACCAAGAATGTGGAATATCAAAATATTGAGAATAATTTTTTAATCTTCCTATGGAATTTATATACAAATATACTCGGGTCGTGCCTTTCCTTCCACTTTTAGCTTCTGTACCAATTAGATTAGGATCCTTTTTTTTTCTAGGAGCAACTAAGAGTGTTCACTGTACATGGTCTCTTATTAGCATTTTTCTATTAAGTGTAGTTGTGTTTCTTTCTTTCAATTTGTTCTTGCAACAGATTACCGGTGGTCCCATCTATCGATATTTCTGGTCCTGGATTATTAATAATAAGTTTTCATTAGAGTTAGGATATTTGATTGATCCACTTACTTCCATTATGTTAGTTTTAGTTACAACAGTTGGAAATATGGTTATGATCTACAGCGATACTTATATGTCGCACGATAAAACATATGTGAGGTTTTTTGCTTACCTTAATTTTTTCAATGCTTCTATGCTAGGGTCAGTTACTAGCCCTAATTTATTGCAAATTTTTTTTTTTTGGGAATTAGTAGGAATGTGTTCCTATTTATTGATAGGTTTCTAGTTTACGCGACCCAACGTGGCTAATGCTTCTCAAAAAGTATGTATAACTAATCGTGCAGGGGATTTTGGACTCTTACTAGGAATTCTAGGTTTTTATTGGGTAACAAGTAGTTTTGAATTTCAATATTTGTTTGAAAAATTAAATGAGTTGATTGTCGTTGATGGGGTTGGTTCATTTTTTGTTACTTCATGTGCTTTTCTCTTATTTTTAGGTCCAATAGCCAAATCTACACAATTTCCACTTCATGTATGGTTACTCGATGCTATGGAAGGGCCTACTCCTATTTCAGCTCTTATACATGCCACTACTATGGTAGCAATAGGAATTTTTCTTGTAGCTCGATTGTTTACTCTATTTAAAGCTCTACCTTTAATAATGTATCTTATCTCTTGGATAGGTGGAATAATAGCTCTATTGGGAGCTACTATGGCTCTCACTGAAAAAGATCTTAAAAGAGGCTAGGCTTATTCTACTATGTCTTAATTAAGCTACATGATGTTAGCTCTAGGGATAGATTCCTATTGAATTGCTCTATTCCATTTTATTACACATGCTTATTCCAAGCCATTATTGTTCTTAGGATTTGGATCAGACATCCATTCCATGGAACCCATTGTTGGATATTGCCCTAGTAAAAGTCAAAATATGGCTCTTATGGGTGATTTGAGGAAATATATGCCAATTACGGGAATCATGTTTCTTTTAGGAACACTTTCTCTTTTTGGTATTCCACCTTTTTTCTTGTTTTTGGTCTAAAGACCAAATTCCTAGTGATAGTAAGTTATAGTCTCCCATTTTTGGGGGAATAACTTGGTTCACAGCAGGATTAACTGCCTTTAACATGTTTCGTATGTATTTACTTACTTTTGAAGGGGACTTCCACATAAATTTAGTTAATCCATATAACAACCATATTACACTATATTCGACTTCTATGTGGGGAGAGGAGGAATCTGGGATATCAAATAGAACGAGAGTGGATTCTATGTCGAATCAAATTATAGGAAGCAATAATTCCTTTTCCAAAGAAGCATTTAAAATTTCCAATGAGATGGAAGGATTGTACAAAAAGAACAGAGGTTTGGTTATCACTTATCCTTTCTTCTTCCATAAGGGATCTTTTGCATATCCCAAAGAATCGGGCAAGACAATGCTATTTCCTTTAGTTATATTGGGAATATTTACTCTATTTATTGGATTGATAGGAGTTCCTTTTTTTCGAAGCAGAATGAGTTATGACATATTATCTCAATGGTTTACTTCATCGATGACCCCTTTTGATAAGAAACATCCAAAAAATTGGCTCGAATTTTTACTAGACGCAATCCCCTCAGTTGGTATAGCATTTTTTGATATATTGATTGCTTGTATTTTCTATATACCTATTTACTTCATACCAAAGGATGTATATCATAAAACAAATCCTAATATGAAGATTATTATGGACCAATCGATTAATATTATCTATAATTGGTATTTTTATTGAGCTTATATAGACATATATTATGACATAATCTTGATTAAAGTTATGCGAGGATTAGCTGAAACAAGTAATTCATTTGATCAATGGGCAATTAATGGAATTCCAAATGGAATAGGTTTTTTAGGCCTTTTTGTAGGAGAGGAAATCAGATGCTTAGGGGGGGGGACGTACATCTTCCTATATATTCTTTTCTATATTTTGTATATTAATATATTTATTTATTGTCATAATATAAATAATGAAAATTCTAACAATAGAAAACTAGAAAGTTATATTGAAGTTGTGCTCTTTATCAGCATTGATTTTTATAACATCATCCTATTTTAATATCGTTCCTTAAATAATATTTTTTATAGATTGTTAAATTCAATTATTTCATCAACTCATTTACATTTGCATAGAACAATATAGAGATAGATAAAAAAGAAATGAAAGATTATGAAATAATTGATTGAAATGCTTTCTTAAAAACAAAAGACTATGATCACTAATGTGAAGTCCATTTTCATACTTTACCACTTCTTAATAATTCATTTCAAATCCTCGAGAAAATCGAATAAGATTTCACATATCCTATCAACTAGCCCATGATTCAAAGGTTATACAGTCTGCATAAGGTATAAAGATGAAAAGGCCAAGGACCTTCTCTTAGTCGAAATCAGTTCTCTTGAATTGATGAATATATCTCACTCATAATTTGAAATAAATGAGTGGGCTAACCCTGGGTTTTAGATTATTCCCAATCTACACAAAGATGTTGGTAGCATTGCTAAAATTATCAATGAAGTGATAACTAATAGTTGAAAAAAAGAATGTGTCAGAGCAAAGAGAGGTTTACTCCAATTCAACTAAATTGGGCAAATTTTTAACTCTTTTTATGGTGGACCTTACTTATAATTATGGAACCAAGTGCTTGAAGAGAAGAAAAAAAGAGCTCTCCTCAAATAGGATTTGAACCTACGACCAATCGGTTAATAGTCGACCGCTATACCACTGAGCTACTGAGGAATAATGAAGGTATGATAGCACTTAAAACTATAATTTGTGATTAAATAACCCTAATTTGAATAAGCAAGCATCTTAATGAGTAAGAGCCCTTGGTTCTTTTCTTACCAATATGTCGTGCAAGCCTGGTGCCAATGAGAAAGAGTTATAGAAGGTCATACACAAAGAACTGTCTTATAGAATGGGATCTTTAATATATGAATAAATAGTAGAATAGGCCATAGACCCTTATAGTAAAGTTCCAAAGCTTCACTATAAACTTAGCTGTTGGTATTTGCAGTTCTCTTAATAGTTCGAGAGCAGTTGTAGTCATTTTACTATTTTAGTCTCTAGAACTACTAGAGAGACTCGTAGTCTCTCTAGTAGTGAACTATTTTGGGTGAGGAGGGATTTGAACCCCTGACACTATGGTTCGTAGCCACATGCTCTAATCCTCTGAGCTATAAGCCTCGTCTCCACCAGATAAAAAATATTATTGCATTTAGCAATGTGGGATGGGAAAAAAGAATGCCGGGGTTTTTTTTTAATTAAAAAATTAAAAAAGGAAATAAGTAAGCTTTTTATTAATCTGGCATCGAGCTATTTTTCCACAGGGCTTCCCCTGCAGTATCGTCACCGCAGTAAAGTTTAACCACCAAGTTCGGGATGGATTGGTGTGGTTCCCCTATGCCTAAGACACTAGAATTTCAAACCATAAATGAAGAAGGCCATAAGATATTGGTCATATAGTAAAAATTTATATAAGATCATCTATATCAAGAGAAACTATATCAATCTATGAGCTACAGTTTTTCCATCATATACAAAAATGATATACAAAGATAACTAGACAAAAATATACAAAAAGTTATTTTTGGATTAGATTGTGGATTTTTTTTGCATGAATATTCAAGGAGAGAAAGGATGAGAGTGTGATTCAAAATGTTGATGCAAAAAACAATACACCATCGAATCAAAAAACACCATAGCCTGTGTATGAGGAGAAGCCATGTGGAGCAAACAATTTTGAGCTCAATAGTTTATGTCATAGATATGTCAATTTTTTGGTCCAAGTAGGGTGGTCAAGGTTAAGGTTTCGTTTAGCATTGAGGGGGGTAATAATGTCATTGTTGTCAATGAGGAGTTTTTTTAAGAGAGGAGAACATGTATGTAGGTTTGGTTTAGGGTCTTTATGCAAATGACATGTCAATGGGTCATCATTGTGATGCAATATCTTTGGGAAGACGGATCTCCTAATTGTAGTTATCCCTAGTTTAGGCTAGGAATTTATCAGACACTTTGTAAAAATTTAATTTTTAGTATATTTCAAGGAAAAAAATGTTTCATTATTAATAGATCAGACAACTTAATTTTATCAAATAAGTAAAATCAAATTTAAGTGTCTGCAATAATATTGTTTTATTAATATATTAGAAATTTTCTTATTGAAAACTTTCACTAAATTTTATTTCAAATAATTTATTTTTTTCATTCAATTAAAAAAATGCAACATAAGATATTTAAATATGTTGACTTACACACTTAGTAAAGACACCAACCTTTTCATTTATTGATTAATAGTTTTCTATTAATTATAATGGATCGACATTTAATACATGGTTACTTCATCTTATGATTGTTCATATATTACAAATTTATATAAGATCATCCATATCAAGAGAAACTAAATCAATTTGCAAGCTACAGTTCTTCCATCAGATACAAAATGGTATACAAAGATAACTAGACAAAAATATACAAAAAGTTATTTTTGGATTAGATTATGGATTTTTTTTGCATGAATGTTTAAGGAGAGAAAGGATGAGAGTGTGATTCAAAATTTTGATGCAAAAAATAATACACCACCTAATCCATAAACATCAACAACATCTATTATAGATCATCAAAATTTAATTTCTTAGAGTCAAATTATTATAACAAGATAATATTTTCTATTAATAATGATCTACATGTATTTTATGTTATGTAAAATTCTTAAAATATAACTTTATATATCAAATTATAAATAAAGTTGAGCTATTGCACATAAGATGATATTGTCTATAAGTACATTATGCATGAGTTCAGAGTTACCCATACACCTAAACGAATGACCCTTGTAGATTGAATTATGATTATGATCAAGATACCATAGAAAAAGCAATGTTGCCTCTATGTCCACAAATTAGAAGCAATAACATTGTAAATTAAATTGTAATTATTCTAAAGCTATTATAGATAAGGTGATATTGTCTATAATCAAAAATGACCATTGTGGATTGACTTAAGATTATGGAAAGATTATGGGAAAGCTATTATAGCTAAAATTATAGTGTCAACTATATCTTATACATGGATCCATTTGATTCTTTAAAGAATTGTAGATTGTACTTCACATACATCAAGTGATATTGTCTACAATCAAAAATGACCATTATGGATTGACCTAAGATTATGGAAAGATTATGGGACAGCTATTATAGCTAAAATGATATTGTCAACTATTATCTTATATGTGGATTCATTTGTTTCTTTAAAGAAATGTAGATTGTACTTCAAATACATCCAAAATTATTATTAATAAAATTAGTATCTAAAATTTTAGAAAAATATTATGTACATATATGTTTATGATACATTACAAATTTTAATATTGTGTTTTTTGTAGACTGTAAATCCTTGATTAAAATTTAGTCTAAAATATTGTTAATAATATAAGTATAACAAGCTCAAATTAAGAGATAATGAACCTTTTTAATTAAAATAGAAACCAAGAACTAAGATGAATAAAGTCATCTTTAACAATAATGTGATCCTTCCAATTTAATATTAAAAATAATCTAAAAGATTAAAAATTATATTGCAAGCATAAGATTTAGAGATAATGGGTATAATATTAAGAGATAAAGGGCATCTTAAATTAAAATAAAGATCAAGAGGTAAGATGGATGAGGTCATCTTTAAGGGCAGTGCAATCAATTTAATATTGTTTCTGTTGTAGACTACAAACTCTTGATTGAAGTTTGATCCAAAAGATTAACAATAATATTGCAAGTTCAAGATTAACAGATAATGAACCTTTTAAATTAAAATAAAGAGCAAAACCTTATTGAAATTTGATCCAAAAGATTAGCAATAATATTGCAAGTTCAAAATTAAGAGGTAATGAACCTTTTTAAAGTAGAATAAAGACCAAGAACTAAGTTGGATATGCCATCTTTAGTGGTAGTATGATCCTTTCAATATAATTTTGTTTTTTAGAGTGCAAACTCTTAGTTGAGATAGGTAAGATAGATAAGACCATCTTTAGTAAGAATGTTTATCTTTTAATTTAATATGGCTCCTCCTTTATACAAAATTCTTGATTGAAATTTGATCTAAGTTAAAATAAAGATCAAAACTTAGATAGATAGAATCATCCTTAACATTAGGTCAATCCTTGTGATTTAATAATGTTTCTTTTATAGAATAAAAACTCGAGTGAAATTTGAATTTAATAAGAGAAAACTTGATTGAAATTTGATCCAAAAGATTAGCAATAATATTGCAAGTTCAAAATTAAGAAGTAATTAACCTTATTAAAGTAGAATAAAGACCAAGAACTAAGTTGGATATACCATCTATAGTGGTAGTATGATCCTTTCAATATAATTTTGTTTTTTAGAATGTAATGTTTATCTTTTAATTTAATATTGCTCCACTTTAATACAAAATTCTTGATTGATATTTGATCTAAGTTAAAGTAAAGATCAAAACCTAGATAGATAGAATAATCCTTAACATTAGCTCAATCCTTGTGATTTACTAATGTTTCTCTTATAGAATACAAACTCTGGAAAACAAATTGAATTTAATAATATTTCTCTTGAGTACAAACTCTTGTTTTAAAAAATTATTATATATTGAACATTTTCAAGACTTTCACGTATAAAACGAAACTTTTGTAGATCACAAACTGATTAAAATTTTCATTATATATATTGAATATGTAGGAGATTTTCACATCTAAAACAAAACACTTTTGCACCAGCCGGGAATCGAACCCGGGTCTGTACCGTGGCAGAGTACTATTCTACCACTAGACCACTGGTGCTGATTTATTTTTCATGCTGGCATTTTATTTCATACTCTGAACTTCAAAGAACGTTTATATTATAATAGATATTTTATATAAAACAACAAGTCGTTTATTTCATACTCTGAACTTCAAAGAACGTTTATATTATAATAGATATTTTATATAAAACAACAAGTCGTTGTAGTATAGTGGTGAGCATTCCCGCCTGTCACGCGGGTGACCCGGGTTCGATCCCCGGCAACGGCGAATTTTCATTCTGTTTTGTTTTTGGACTACAGAAAAGTAGTTGACCACAAAGTTAATTTGAAATATCTCTAATTCTGTTGCCTCTTTTAATTTATATCTACGTTCAACTTGACCAGCTTTAAAGATCAAAACTAACACATCATACCCCACATCACGGAGGAAGAGTATATATCATATCTGCATAGATTTCTGAACATACAGAAGCTCCTAAAACGTTTTAGAAGAAAGCTGGTTTGGCAGTAGAGCTTTCTTACAATATTTTTTGGTTCAAAGAGAAGAAGTTTAACAAAATGGAGGACTGTTTGAATTCAATTAATAGTTGGTTTTGTTTAGTAAGAAGATAGAGACATTTTATCTCGATCATGGTAATTGCATTGCATCATAGATAGTGTGTGCTTGTAAATATAGGAGTGGTGCCTTAATTTTGACCCTTTCTTATGGTGGATCTCTAATTCTCCTAGTAAAAATATTGGTTGTTGAGGGCTGTCAAAATAGGCATTTAAATTGTTTATTTCTATTAGGATATGATTAGTTGGTTGGTGGTGATTAGGATATATATCTACATTTATATTTTCTCATAAAACTATTTCAAAAATATATAATCTTTGAAATTTAGGATGGTTAGTTGTTTGGTGGTAATTTTAGGATATATATGTCTACATTTATATTTTCTTATAAAACTATTTTAAAAATATATAATCTTAGAGATTCAGGATGGTTCATGAAAATAGAGGGGATTGAAAAAAGATTTGCTAACTTTGCAAAAGTTACTCCCAAGTACAAAGAAAAAATAAAGAAAAGAACGGTTTATACATGGGTGGGTAAGGTTGTGCCGACAATCCGTCTGTAGATGTACTTACCATCTCCTTTTATAATGAAATTTAATCAAATCTACTCAAAATTGATGTGGCACCCTTCTGAGAACTCGCTAAGGTCAAAGTCCAAGAGATCGTAAGTCTAAATTATTTAATTGTAATGTCATATGTTTGCAAATCGATTTCCTTTGATCTAGAAGTGCCAAGGTATATGAAAGATTTTGATTCCTAATAGGAATCAAGGAATGAAGATGAAAACACATTGGGATGATAGATCAAATATCTGTGAGAAAATTGATGTCTAGGATCCTAAAGGTAAGCATTGCCTTTAGGATGAAGGCCAAGAAAAAAACTAAGAAGATGAAAATAGAAGAGAATGTTATGTTGAAAGGTCAATCTCCATTACAAAGTATTTGCTACTATCTAAGAGATGAAAACCCTCTTAGAGAAATAATGAAGATTGTTATATAGAATATTAGGGATTTAAATGCCGCTAACAAATGGTGTTTGATCAAGTGTCAAACTAAGACTATACAAGACGATATGAAGACAAGAAACAAGACTCTGTTTAGAAGTCATGAAGTTATTTTTAATTCATGTTGCAAAGCTTGAGAAGGCTTCTTTGTTAATTATATTGGTAAAGCTAGAGGAATCAGGATCATGTGGTCCTCACAGTGGATAAAGGTGAACATTCTTTTCTAGACCTAGAAATGAATAATTGTTAGTATCCATGATGGTCTTCAAGTTCAATTGGTTTTTACTTTGTTGAGTAAATAAGGAATAAAATAAGATGAAAAACTTTAGAATTGGAATCAAACGTCTATTTTATTTTTTATTTTCTTCATTTGATATCTTCATTGTTGGTGGGGACTTCAATGCATCCTTCTCGAGAGTAATTCAAAATGGATTGCCAAGAGTTAATGATTTCCACAATGAGTTCTAGAAGAGGTTGGAGGCCAAATGATTGTGGCTTCTTGATATTATAAAAGAAGATAATGTACTATATAGAAGAGGGACCATTACAAATGCAAACCTATAGAAAGTTACTATTTGAGTATTCCTAAATAACATTCAAGTGAAAGGATAGAGCATTCTCGTGATTTGCTTCCTGAAACTCTCAACAAGACTACAACTCTAGGATATCTAAAGCTTGATACCCATAATACTTCCTCAGGGGCTTATCTATAGCAAGAGAATGACTAGAAGAAGTTGGCATAACCAATACAGATTGTGGTGATGAGATGTTACAACATATGTTTGATGCTTGTTTGATCAATTATTGTGTTTTCATTGATGTCAATTTGATGGTTGGCTCTGAACTATTTATTGGGAAGCTTAATTCTATATTGTGGAGGAGTCAAATTAAATGTGTGGTTGATTTGTGTTTTTTATATTTCCACTCTTTGTATATGGAATTTCATGTACCACATAAAGTATTGAGAGAGTTATGATTGATTGAAGTGAGACAGTACAATCATGTTAATCAATTTATGACAGAGAGTAAATTATTTGATTGGTCTATCAATTCTATGATATTTCAAGAGATGAAATTTAAGATTTATAATGTTTGCTCATTTATTTGATCATGGTTATAGTTGTGTACAATTTGGTTTATATGAAGGCATATTTTGGATCGATTGAAGGAAGTTTAGGAAGGAAAATGAAGAACAAATTGAGTGTTTTTATTTAATCTTGAACAAGTAACATGCAGGTCATTTTTGGTAGATCTTTCACAATGTAAATTTTGTTGATGACGTGGTAATAATGTTGAACCAATGGGTTATAATGGATCGATTATGTATTGGTAGTTGTGATGGAATTTCTTGGAAGTATGTATGTTGATTTGAAAATTTGATATTGCCAGATGTTCTTTGTTCAATCGATGTGTGATTCAAATAGTTGATTGAGTGATACTAGCTAATGTTGGATTAGGGTTTGGTGATACCTTTTGGTCAAGCTAAGGTGGATTATAGGTGTAACTTTTTAGGTTAAGGCAATACATAACACTAATTGTGAGATGTGTATTTATATGGAAGAATATTATATTTGCAAGTATGAGAGTAGATAGTGAGATTGTAAAGGGAGGTGCAATTGAGTTGGTAACTAAATGTATACAAGCATATGCAGATGGAGAATCAATTTGGATATGTATAAGAAATAGGGAATTGTTTATTCCATATCACTCTTCTTGTTGAATCCTAACAAGTGCTCAAGTTCAAAGTATCTAGCAAGGTCACTTTTAATAGGGTAGGCAAGATTCTAACAAATCTGAAGTTAATTCCTTTACCACAGTGTCTCATTAAATCCCTTAATTGGGTGACTCCTAACAGGGTTTTCTCTTAACCAAGAATCATTGTAATCTCCTAACAAAGAAAAGCCTTTAACAAGGTGCATTACAAAAGAGTGCAAAGATTTGGAGGTATTAATTATTTTTGTGATTTTTCCCTTTGACCAAGGTTTCGACAATGGTGTTATGGTGTTACTTGAGTGAATTCTTTTAAATTAGTTGTATTATTTGTAGTGCCTCTCGTGTTTGCAATATGAACCTTGTTATATTTTGATCCTTGAGATACTTGATACTCATGTTATGTTATTTTTGAGATGACCTGAGGGTCGAATGTTATACTTGATTTCAGTATCATAGATGCTATACTACTATGTTGTTCAGTTTATCATATTTGCATGTTGATGCCATTTTGAGATAACAATATGTTTTATGATGATATCTGGTTATCAAGTATTTGGACACATCTTTGATTATGTTATGTGATAGATTTTATGCTATGGATATTTACTTCATTTTTGCTTCATTATGCTTTATGCAAACATGAGTGATGTAAATGGATTATATCAGTATAATGGAATAAATGGTTTAATTAGTTATTCAATGCATTTATTGCTTCAGCTATGTTATCATATGCAATTTCACTTGATCGTGTGTTTTAGTGTGTAGGATTTATATCCCTGGCAGTGACACATGGAGTTAGTGATTCAGCTATTCATATTTTACCAATGTCATCCTTGTATGGTCAACATATCTTTTAAATGCTTAATTAAACCTTCCAGTGATTTGTTAAATCTAAACTCATTTGCATTATGTGATAGACTAGTGAGTGTGTCTATGCATTTAGGTTTCGCATTGTCATGAAGTTGTTAAGGTTTTCTATGATCTTTGTTTCGGGGTTTTCAGGCTTTATTTAATTGATTTTTTAATTTCTGGCAGCTTTGCCATACATGAATTCTAGTTACTTGGAATATCCTATTTTCGTTTGCGTCAATTCAGAGTTAGCTAGTTTGACTTGCTATTTACCCTAATCAATTATTCACTCAAAAAGTGAATAAGTATTGAAAGAGGAAATTAATTCCTCATTTCTCACTTTTTCAATTTGGAAAATTGAGAGCTTTTTCTGAAATCCTTTTATGAAGGATTGGTTTTCTATTTTTTGTGAGAGCTACAGGCATGGGATCTGCGCGAGGACAGACTCGTTGGATCCAGCTCGAGGAGACCTTGCTTTTTCATCATTTTTGGCCGTATCTGCAAATTATTTATTATACCTGGCTATTTTCTATTTTAGCCCTTTTTGCTGCCAGGTAGGGCTCTCTCATTTTCATGTTTTAGCTCCATTTATAGTTTTGTTTCTAGTAGTTGTTTCTCTGGAGGCTAAGAACTAGTGTTCCCCTTCATTTTTGTTTGTTGGTTCTACCCAATTAGTTGGGTATGAACATTTTCCCATTTTCCAAGATGAGGGTTTGGGGTTTTTCACCATTATGCTGGTTATTTTTGCATATGGTGTCTGAACCCAAATTTTATTGGATTTTCAAGGCTTTTGTGCCCAAAGACCAAATGGGTTTTAATTTTGAAGTTTTCCAGATTTGGGATTTTTACCTCTTTTTTGTGTCACCATATTTTCTTGAGTTTTCTTAGCATGACATTGGTCGTGGACCTAGATCATCCGTTTGGATGTCAGTCAAACAATTGTTCCACTTTTTTATGTTGCATTGGGATGCATATTGCATCTGTCCTCCCAAGCTTGTTTTTAGTTGAGTGATATTTTGCTTGTGTTCTTATCCAATCCTTGTGTAATGATCTTCGTGATGGTGGTGCAGCACACACAAGTATGTGCACGTACATTTGTTAGGTGACCTACAAGGCCCAATCTTTCATGGTACTTCTAGGAGTTATGATCATTTGGGGTTGGGTTTGGAATGTGCATGCTTATAGGCACTCATCTTGGATGGGCATAGATAGGGTAGGGTAGCATAAGGAGGGAGCTTCTATCTCGCAGCTAGTAATCATTGTGCCCAAAGGGTTGGCAGAGGAATCTTTAATCAAGTGATAACTAAATAAAACATTGGGTGGTAATAAAACTTAAGATAATAAAAAAAATTTGTGCTAGAGCCTTCCGTTGAGGAGTTGAATCTACACAATCTGAGCTTGGGCTTTTTGATGCCAAGCAACTCTCCATGATGCTAGCCCCTACATAGTAACCCATTGAGTGTCTGACCAAGACCTGTAGTACTTGCATTGTCCCATGTTCTTGGTTTCAGCCCTCATTATTGTCTAGCGTGAGTGTTAGCCATGGACATTTGCTTTATGTGTTTGTGGTTGGATCATTATCTCCATCAGCATAGTGGGAGTGGACCTATGAGTTTCACATGGTTGAGAGGCATAGCTACCTATACCACTATTGGTGACTAGTGTACAGAGATGGTCTATTGTCCTAGTGCGATTGTTGTTAGATGTTGTCACTTGGTACTTCAAGTTTCAGAGTATGCTTTCTTGTGATTTATGCTTTTATTGGAATGCTTGTATATAATGTTTAGATGATGTTATTTTATTGACGCATTTCCTTATTATGGTGTTTAGCATATGATTAGATGATGTTATTTTCTTAGATGAAGTATCTATTGTTTTCAGTTAGCATTTTAGAGATTTGTTCTTATGATGTTATTATGCTTTAGTAGTGACGTCCTTATAAGACAGCTCTAATTATCTAGTTGGAAATTTGGGATGTTACACAAGGAGGATGGCTAGGAACTTTGAGGTTTCATGATGCTATTATGGTTGGGAGGAATTGTGCACTTAGTTTGGTTGTTTCAGTTCATTGTGATGTTGTTTTTGTACACTGCGATGTTTCTTTCAGTACGTTCTCTGCTGCTATGTTTCAGATGGTTAGGTGTAGTTTGGTCTAGTAGTTATAGTGTTTAAATGTCTATGCCTCTACCTGTGGATCCAGTACTCCCCAATGTGGAGGAAATTCATTTCTTAGCTTTTTATCTTATTGCTTTTTGGCTTGCTGATTTGGATCCTCACGCAAAATTGTACTTTCTCACTCGAGAGTGCAAAAGTTTGCGTGGTGTGCTGAGTTTTCTCATGCAGTTCTTGGTAATTCCTCACATGAAACTCCACACCAGTTATGGGTGTTTCGGCTACTAGTCCAAGTACTTTCTTGTTTCATTTGGTCCATTTCCTCACACGAAAGGCAATTTCTCACCTGACGTGTTGTACTTCCTCTCGCAAAATTCTTTCAATTGTTTCTCATGCGAAAAATACGAGGTATCTCCATAGGTTTTCAGGGAATACAATTTGGTGTTTTAAGTACCCTTTGGATTTGCTTAATTTTCCATGCTTTGATAGATCTAAGATTCTTTTTTATGTTGTCATCTTTGATCTTTGTTTCTCTGTTTGTGTGTGTCAGTTTGGTAGTGACATTTGGAGATTTGTTGGTTGTTGGGATTGTAGTTAAGTCTCTTGTTGCGATCTTTGTGATCCTTGTATATTGAGTGTCATGTACATCCATACTTTAAAAAAAAAAAAAAAAAATCTTAGCTTGTATTGAATCCTTGTTCCAAGGATCTCCGAGCGAGGCATTACATTATTGATAGTTTCACAAGTTAACATGAATGGAATGGATGAATAAGTGTTAGATCTGATATTGGTTGATTAGTACTATGTATTTTTGGTAAAAGTTTGAACAAGTTGATTACTGATTCACACCCCCTACCCCCCGCCGCCGCACCCCCCCCCCCCCCGCGGGCCCAAGTAATCTAGGGCATCTAATTAGAATACTAGGTAAACAGGTTACCCAAAAAGTAGGTATATTGGTCATAGGTTGTGATATTGGCTACAATAGTACAAATATCCTCTTTGATAAAGACAATTTTAGTCACTATGGACATGATCTAGAATATCATTATTTTGTTTCTCTCACCATCCTTCTATGTTGGCTTCATCAACAAGGACTTCAACATTGATGGGTCACCATAAATTAGTGATTCGAAGGTGATGTTGTAAATTTCAGTCTATATCATCAACATTTTTTTGGAGATTGATTATGAAATAAGATTTTAACTTAGTCGCCAACAAATGAGACTTGTTACTGCTAAATTAGGGGAGGATTCTTCATTTTGATGCAGAGGTTGTCCTACATATTTAATAAACATATATATCTCATCTAATAGTCTTGCTTGATTTGAAATTCTTCGTTCAAATTTTGGTTATTTAATAAAACCAATGAGTCTTGGATAAGATAAATTTCGTAAGTTACAATATAAAAATTGTCCTTGATTTCCTACCAATTGTTGGCATAGTGCATTCCCAAATTTTCTAATTGTTGACCAATTATTTCGAAATAGTAAATGTACCTTTCACTTATATCATCTTAATATATGTATTTAGGCATGCCTTTGGATGCAATTGAAGTTCAAATTAGTTGTTTGAAAACAAATAAAGTGCTTAGGAGAAGCATTTGAAGACATGTGAGCTTTTATGGATGTTATAAGGAAATCTTTTTATAACCAATCAACTACAATTTTATCTTTTCCTAGAATATGTTGAGCAATATATGAAAATGATTGAAATATTTTTGGCGCCATTACTTAAATTTATCAAGTGACAATCATTATTATCACAACACAAGAGAAGTGTCATCGATTTGTGTTGTATTATCTTTGAAGGAATCGAAGTTGTTATGTTTGGAGAGGGAAAACTCTTATTAGAATTTATCAAATATAATGTTATCTCAAAATAAAATTTAAATATTTGGGTTACGAGCACATGAATGGTTTAGATTCTTCTGTAGCAGAAATAGGTGACATGCACTATGGGTATATTGATTTAGAAGAGTTTTGATGAAGAAAAACAAAACCATAATCGACACCCTCTAAGAATGGTCAAAGAGGTTGTTGACTCTAAATATGAATACTATTCATAAATGATTTTGGTTTTCAAATTGATATGTCTATGCATGTTAGGACCCTACTCTATCATGCCTAGAAGAGGACAATCCTAGCTCCTAAAGACTAGTCAAAGTTACAGTTGAAGGGGGAGATTACAAACATTAATACGTTGTTGCACAAGCTACATGGGGGCATTCATTAATTTAATTTTGATGAATGGGTTTTGTTCTTTGTACAAGACATTTTCACTAAGCTACAATATTTATATTGTGTTGGATTGATCAATGACTTGTTGTATAAGGTGATTTGTCACTTTTCTTCAAACAAATATGTCTATATGTCATCATGTTTAATGTGTACCCTATCCTACAAAAGATAATGGCTCAAACTATGTCATGTGGATGAGTTTAATGCTAATATCTAGATTACTTCTTTTTGCCTAGAACTCCAATTACAAAAAATTATGTTAACTTTAGAAGATTGAATAATAAAGGTAAGTGCATGAATGCAACTACATGCAAGAATGAAAACTCGGGTCTCATCAACAAGGCTTGATGAGGCATCCAATCACATCCAAATCTCTATAAAATGAAGAAAAGGAGAAAACCTAATGGAAAAACTCTTCTCCAAAAAGAGATGGAAATATGGTACAAATGCAATGTTTGAAGATTCTCTCTCAAGAACATAAGTACAAGCAACCCCCCCACCTCGCCTCCCCAACCCCACCCGTCGACCCCCAACCATGAGAGAGGATTGAGACTTAAAAATCCCCCCTATAATGATAGAATCCAATTTTGATGATCATACCAATATGGATCCAATCCGAAAGAAATGAAGGCAATAGACAAAGAAGAGGGAAACCCTAAATTTGAGGGAAACTAGAAGGTTTGAATGGTTTTGAAAGGAGAATGTATAATAATCCTCTAATGGAATCTCCAATAACTATGGGATAACATATGTGTTGAATCTATTATTTAGAGGACATGAATGTTCTCTAATATGTCCTCAACAACTACATTATGCATTAGGTGGCTTGATGCATGGAGCAATAATGTCAGACTAAGCTAAAGAGGAATTTTTTTGAATAGATGCAAACTCAACAAGAGGTGGAGGTGTAGAAGTCACAAAACTGGTCCCAAAAATAGCATATAAGTTCAAGTGACCCAACTTCACCTCAATAGGATCTTGTGAAGAAATAGAGTGACTCTCCAACAATGAAAATGTTAGACCAAAATGAGAGAAAGAGTACAAGTGGGGAGAATGATCAATTGTCCTTATAGAAACAATATTGCATGTCTCATTGTCTTTGGTGTGCACTAAATCATGTGTGAACTCAATTGTCTTTCTTGTCCCACTGTGTGTAATTTGGTAGAGAGAGAAGCTTAGAGAATAAAGATGGAACACATAGTACATCATCAATGTCAATAGAACTTTTCCCACATACACTCATAACAATCATCAAATCTGAAACCTATTTTGCATAGACGTTTATCTTCGTCTCATAGAAATGAGACTCGTCATGACTTTTTTAACAATAAGCATACTTAGGTAGTTCTTTCTTCAATTTTTTTCCCTTAGAAGAAGGTGGGCCAAAGGTGTGTTAAGAACCAGAATCCTCGTAGGATATGTGGCTGAAACTTTTTTTTCCTTCTTTCCTAGAGATGTATGAGCTTTCTTTCATCTTGTGTGAGATTCCATCTAAGATAGATTGGCATGACCATAAGTCAAACATTGTAAAACATCTAATAAGGACCATTATGCCTTGTGAGGACCATATAGATGCACTCTATATATTTCTTTTTAGTTCCAACTATTAGTTAACATATTTGCATTTTTACATAAATACCCTTATAATGACTCATGGACGCCCAATCAAGAAAACAAAGTTCTATAACTAACAATTGGGTTCCTTTGCAATTGAAGTACACAAGCGCCCTCTGAATTTTGATATGAAGGTATGGATCCCTTGGATAAATATGAATTTTGGGAATGTTTTTAACTTGAAAGCAATAAAGGAAAGTAACATCTGCTCATAGCTATGATGCAGATGTAAACCTATAAAGTAAAGGGATGAGAGTGATGAGAATGAATGACATAAAGATCATTCACTCAACTTTCTACTGCAAAAAAGAATAAATAAATTCAAAATCTCCTCTTCAGAAATACAATTGGATAAACCAAAAGATTTTGCATCCCACACACACATATATATATCACTAATAGAGAATATTAAAAGACAATTAAGGTAGCTCAAAGACCGATCCTAATTCCCCACAATGCTTGATTCCTAATTAAATATTACATTACAACTTCAATGACATATGTCACTAAAGTTATAATACAACACACTCTGTTTTTGACCCTCCTATCGCCTTGCATTTATTTCTAATATAATATGGCAATGTATTCAGGTTTACACTTTTCCACATGGTCCGGCCAGCAACATTGGGCTCAAATCCATGAAGTTAATTAACAAATCTTCTTAATAGATGTGTATTATCTGTGTTGGGGCATAATGCACACGATCATTTAGAGGTGACTCTTGTTCTTATTCATACTGATCCGTATAAGATTGAGTAGCTCAAGCATGATATTATGAACTTGAATGTTACTGGTGCCATCCTCCGAATCCTGCTTCCTCGACATTTTGTCAAACAGTTTGTTGTTATTCTTCGTGTTTCCAAGGTCACACACATCTGCCACTCAAGTTTTACTATGCCGCGGGATTTCACTATATGGTCTTAGGCCAATTTCATACTTGGCAATTATGTTGTCGTTGATGATCTTTCACTTTCTTTCTGAATAAGTTGGGTCATCATTCTGTTGTAGGGTACATTAGCAGTTTAATGATAGGATCTGAACCTCATGCTACCCATACTCACAAATCTGAATATTGAGCCATCCGAAGTAGAACTTTGAATGCAAGCCAACTGAACTTTTGAGCTTTGGGTTTTTGAACCTTCAATCTGCACTTCAAATTCTGAACTTGCGAATCTTGACCTTTGAATCCCAAATTGTGCTTTTGAACTCATCACATTGATTTGAATTGGAGCATTTGAACTTTGAACTGTGAATGTTTTAGACCTCTGTGACCCTTTTGGATTTGAACCTTAGAAGATTTCAACATATACCGTTGAACTTGCAGTTTGAACCATATGATAGTCCTCGAACCACTTTGAGCCAGTTGAATTGTATTAAACCAAAATGTACCTGCATATACTTGCCTGAACTAGTTTGAATCTAGCTGAACCAGTTTGAACTAGTTCAAAGAGTTAAAAGCATGTCTATTTAGAGACAAAATGTCATTAACCGGGCATATAAATGAAAGGGAATTTTATTGTGGAAAATTTTCAAATAGGGGTACATATATGGGCTAACACAAACAAACTTTCAGAAATGATTATAGCAATTTGAACTCCATCAATAAATCATCAATGGCAGGAAAAGCATTAGGTGTCGAAGAAGTGAAATCTCCATTGATTTGTAAATCCCTTAACTTGTTGATATTGCCAAAGGGAGTCCTAAACTTGGTCTACCGGTCTACATATCCCAATATGTAGTCCAACCCTCAAGGTGAAAAGAATGCTATCTATCCATTCCATTTTGGTAGTGCATGACCTCTAATAGGTGAGTTAGTTGAGGTTAAGCCTCATCCAAAGAGGACCATAACCCCCTCAATATGACAAGGAATGTCATATATGTTTTTTAGGTGTGATAATTGTGTGGAATAAGCTGCTTACTAGCAGAAAGGCCATAGCTAATGATATCGGAGGATTCAACATAGCAATAAATCCTATCCAAAGCAAAAGTATCAAGAATGGTAAGTCAATCCCTCCTTTCCCTTTTGATGGATGAATTATCGAAGGAAGTGCTCTTGTTAAAAGGGCCCTATTTCTTACACTAGATCTTGTAAAAAATAATAAGTAAACTTTTTCTTCACCTTCGTGGATTGAAAATAGTGCATCTCAAAAGAAGCAGCTAGATTCTACTCAAGTGCCACCAAATGATGCAATACAACATATTTTGCAATCCCCTCCTACACCTAAGGTTTAATAAGTACAAAACCACTACAAGGGTATGGAGAATTAGAACTCTAATCATTTTTTCTAAGAATTTTCCATTCCTACTATTTAGGATTAATTGAGCCAAGTGACCACAATAGACTTCAATTTGGTTAACATTGATATGGAACCCCTAAATAAAGATGAAAATTTTAAGGTCATAACCACCATATTGGTAAATAGGAAAGACAGATAAATATGGCAAAGATAAATTACGGATGATGGTGGGTGTAGTATTAGATTTCTTGAGCCTCCTTCTAAAACCTTTTGAATAGGAAAATGGTTCTTGAGATATGATTCTTGACCCTTGAGCATATGCCAACAAAAATTAATTTGTATTAGGTATAGATGATAAACATTACAATACAAAAAATTAACTAGTTTAGTATTAATAGACCACCATCGACTATTGTCCATAAATGTTACATCAAAATGACATTACAAAAACTATGTAAAAACTAAAATAGTTTTCATGTTGATCATGTAAAAAACTTGAAATAACACTAATCAAAACTATTGATTTCTACTTTTTTTGAATAGCTCAATTTTGTGATTATCTCTTTATTTGTTACACACAGTTAGCTCCACATTCGACCTAACTTCCTTCACAATGTGGATTGTTGTCTCTATTGGTGTAACTTTTTCTCTTCCTTCTTTTTCTTGATCTTTGATTGCTTCTTTTAGCTAGATCATTTTCATTGTATGTTTTCATGAACATCAAAATTCCTTGGGGGGTAGTCACTTCTTCCATTTTCATTGACTTAGGTTTTCTCATATGGAATCTCCAAAGCATTAACTAATCGGAGTCCTACTTCAAATAAATTCTTGAACATCATTTTTGAGATCTTCATTAAACTATTACATGTAGGCAATGAATTTTTTGACAAACTCAGTATGTGGCCTCTCCTCACCTTGAAATTCCTCCTTTCTGAAAATTCAAATTTTATAGAGTATATTCTAGTAGATAATAATAATAAATAGTTCATTATTTTTGACATGTCGTTGCTCTTACCATATAAGATATTCATCTAGTTAGTATTGTTATTCAAAGTGTTTAGAGCACAGCGGAAAATATTCTAGAAATAGTATCCATATAAGATATTCATCTAGTTAGTATTGTTATTCAAAGTCCAATAACTAGAAATAATATCCTCTCAAGTTGTATTAGAAAGATAGACATACCAAAAGTTATTCAAAGGATTAGAGAGAACATAATTCACATAGACCTATAAATATTTATAAGAGTAATATTCAACATTTTAGTATCATTAGTCCAAGAGATGTCACCGAAATAATCATTCTTTGAGTTTAAGTTCTTATGGAGATTAAGGATGGATATTGTCTCTTTAACAATAGAGTATGTCCTCCATTGAGTGTTGTGAATATCATATCCTCCACAAAGATCATACCATGTCTTCAGGTGACTATTAATAAGAATATCCTCAAAGAATTAATGCATTTTTTCTACTATATTTTTTAGTAAAGCATCCTTATAGGAGTTTCAGAGATTTATCCTTATAACGTAGGCTCCAAACTGGTAGATTTATCCTTGATAATCCTATAGTTGATTGTTCGGCCATTTTTATTGATTAATGATAAAATAAAGTTTTGAAGGAACCTGAAACCCTTTGTAAATTGGTTGTTAGGAATAAGGTGTCTCAACCTTGGATAATTCTTATTCATATTTTTTTTTTGTAAATGTATTTTTTGCAAATAATGTAATTAAGTGTGAGTGTACATGTCTAGTTGGCATGTTGATATGTCACTCCACTTGTATGTGTCAACATCTTGAATTGTGTGTAAGGAGATCATGGCTGAAACAATTATGATGGATTCCTATGATGCATAAGAGCTATCTTTGGAAGATTCGATGATGGGTGAAGACATGAAGACATGTGACAATTGATCACTAAGTACTATATACTCGAGTCTCCAACTCATGCACATGATATAAGTGTTTTTTTGGGTTGCAGATTGGAGAGTGAGAAAGTGTATTGTCAGTATGGTATGTTGCTACTAGATTGATCTTTTGTGTCTTTGTTCTCCTGAAAGAACTTGCATTGCAAGTGTGTTGTAACCTTATGTGTTGAAGATAATACATTGTGTAAGTTTTGGAGGGGTGGGATTGTTTTACTAAAAGGATTTTCCCCATCGGCATATCTTTGTGTTTATGTGTTTTTTATTTCTCGATCTATTTTATGTATCCATGGTTGACTGCAATATTATTGTCTACATAATATCAAATCTGAAATTGTATAGATTTACTAGGAATTTGCACAATACTTTCCTTAAGGGATTAGTGTAGGAAGTTGTTTTCGCACCTGAGTTTCCTTACAAGTGGTATCAGAGCTTGATCAAATTTTGATCATAGATGCTAGGTAGGGTTTTTTTGAGCTAATCTCAAGTTGAGTGGGAATTTTGTGTAGAGCATTTTGAATCTTATTTGTAGGTTGAGATGGCAAGTTCATCATATGGAAAAATGGAGTTGGAGAAATTTAATGGAAATAACTTTGAGTTGTGGAAACTTAAGATGGAATACTTTCTTGAAGATCGTGATCTATGGGAGGTGGCTTCACTTGATGTGATACCTGCAACAACATCTCAAGCAAATTGGGATCTCAGGGATCAGAAAGCTAAGGGTCTCATTAGAATCTGTCTAACTGATTCAGTTCTCCTAAATGTTCTTGATGAGAAGACTGCAAACAGTTTGTGGACATGTCTTGGGTCTTTGTATCAGGACAAATCTCTGGTGAACAAGTTGTTCTTGAAAAAGAAGTTGTATTCTCTAAAAAAATGGAGGAAGGAGGATCTATTACAGATCATCTAAATGATTTTAATTTACTAATTGCATAGTTGACATCATCTGGTGTCAAGATAGAGGAGGAGGATCAATGTATGATCATGATATGTTCCTTACTAGATTCATGGGACCATCTTGTGATGGCTCTTGGAAGTACTTTAGTAACTTTTAGAATAGATGATGTGGTGTCTTCATTTTTATCTAAGGAGACATGGAGAAAGTCTTCAAATTTGGCTAAGGAAGCTCTTGTTGTTCGCAGGAGATCCAACGACAGAGGGAAGCAAAATGACAACAAGTCTGCAAAGGGAATATCCAAATCCTATGGAAAATCAAAGACTCTTGGAAAGTCTAAGGCAAAATTTTGGAACTGTGATAAGTCTAGTACTTCCGTAAAACTGTAAAGAGCCAAAGAAGAAAAAGAAGGTCTCAGATTCAAGTTCAAAAAAATCTCAAGAAGATGGTGATGCTTTCATTACAACCTTGGTAGTGCATGCATCTGATGATGTGTGGTTGATAGACTCAGGTGCTTCTTTCCACATGACCTCTCATCGAAGTTGGTTCTCAAAGTATCAAGTTTTTTATGGTGGAATGGTGTATTTGGGTGATGATTCTCACCTAAAGATAGTTGGATGAGGATGAATCACTATCAGATTCCTTGATGGACGAGTAAAAGGGATCAATTGGGCAATGCACATCCCTAGTTTGGCATGAAACCTATTATGTGTAAGTATGTTGAATGGTGTAGGTGTGAAAGTTTTTTTGTCTAAAGATGGATGCAAGATGATGAGAGGAGCTATGGTGCTTGCTAAGGGTATTAGGAGAGGTACTATGTTTTAGCTTGATGTGTGCATTTCTAAGTGCAATAGTTCTTTTGTTTCAAAGAAGAGAGCAGCTATAACTTCATCCCCACCATCTGAACAAGTAGTAAAGAAGACTATGGTTATTGGTTTGGATGGTAGTGCAACATGTGTACCTAAGGGTGCAAACACTTTGGAAGGAAAGCTTCCTATAGAAAAGACAATGTTGTGGCATATGAGATTTGGCCACATTAGTGAGAAGGGTCTCAGAACCCTAAAAAATAAGAATGTCATTAAGGGGTTAAATGATTGCAATCTTGAGTTTGACTTCTGTGAACATTGTGTCCATGGTAAACAAAATCATGTTCATTTTTACTCTAGTCCTCACAAATCTTCTAATCTTTTAGATCTTATTCATTCTGATGTATTTGGTCCTGTAATATTTCCTTCAATCTCCAAGTCTGTATTTTTTGTATCTATTATAGATGATTATAGTAGAAGGACATGGATTTATTTCCTAAAAAGTAAGATGCAAATCTTTAGTCAGTTCAAGGAATTTAAAGCCCTTGTAGAGAATTGGACTAGTAAGAAGATTACGTGTGTGAGAACTAACAATGGTGGTGAGTTTTTCTTAGTAGAGTTCAAATAGTTTTGTAAAGAAAGAGGTATCAAGAGGCATAAGACAACTCCTTATAACGCACAGAAAAATGGAGTTGTAGAAAGAATGAACAGGACACTAATGGAGAAGGCTAGGAGTATGCTTAGTGGAGTTGGTCTTGAATAGAAGTTTTGGGCTAAAGTTGTGGCTACTACTTTCTATCTAGTTAACAGATCTCCTACATCAGCTCTTTTTGGTAAGACACCCATGGAGGTGTGGTCTAGTAAGAAGCCTTCAATTAGACATTTTCATATTTTTGGTTGTGAAGCTTATGCACATGTTCCAAAGGAGAAAAGATCTAAGTTAGAAAATAAATTTGTCAAATGTATTTTCATCAGATATAGTGTTGCCATAAAAGGATACAAACATTTGGACCTTGTGACTAGTAAGGTGTTGTATAGAAAAAAATTTATTTTTAGAGAGCTAACATCTTCTCCTATTGTGCTACAACCAGATGAAAAAGAAAAGAAAGAAGATATTGTTCAGTTGCCTCCTACCCCTAAGAAGATTGAACAAAAAGACCATATTGGATCTAATGATGAGGAGAGCTCTAGTAGCTCTGATAGTTCAGAAGAAAAGGAAGAATAACCTCAACCTCAGCCCTTGAGGAGATCCATGAGAGAAAGAAATTAGCTAGAAAGGTTTGGCTATTCTATCTTAGATTCTAGTTGTGCTTTCACTTTGATTACTAACACTAATGAACCTAGATCTGTGAAAGAGGCTTTGGATATGGAAGATGCAAATTCTTGGATTGAGGCCATAGATGATGAGATGGCTTTATTGGATAAAAATAAAACTTGGGAACCTTGCATCTTTTCCTAAAGGACAGAAACCTGTTGGTAGCAAGTGGGTGTTCAAGAAGAAATTTTGTGTAGATGGAAATGTTGAAAGGTACAAAGCTAGATTGGTTGCAAAGGGGTACTCATAAGTAGAGGGAATAGATTATGGTGAAATATTCTCTCCTATTGCAAATTTGACATCCATTAGAGTTTTGTTATCTCTTGATGCATCATGAAATTTAGAGATAGAACAAATGGATTTGAAGACAAATTTCCTTCATGGTGATTTGGAGGAAGAGATTTATATGTCACAGCCTAAGCACTACATTGTTAAAGGTAAAAAGATCTTTGGTTTGCATATTAAAGAAGTCTCTGTTTTGAAACAATCTCCTAGGATGTGGTACCTTAAGTTTGATGCCTTTGTGTTGTCAATTGGATTTTTAAGATCGAAATTAGATCATTTTGTTTATTTTAGAGTTGAAAATGGTTGCCTTCCTATTGTTGCATTATATGTTGATGATATGTTGTTTGGGAAGGGTAAGGGTATGATTTCTAATTTTAAATCTCAGTTGTCAGCATAGTTTGAGATGAAATATCTTCGGGTAGCAAGGTACATCTTGGGTATGGAAATTAGTAGAGATAGGTCTAATGAAAATTTTGGTTGAGTCAGAGTAAGTATGTGAAGTTTGTGTTGGACAGGTTCAGCATGGCAGATTGTAGACCATTGTGTGTTCTTGTTTCTATGGGAACAAAGTTATCTATATAGGAGTGTCCAAAATATTCTAGTGAGGCGGACATGAGTAGAGTACCTTATGGTACTGCATTTGGCAGTCTTATGTATGCTATGGTCTATACTAGACCAAACATTGCCCAAGCAGTGGGAGTTCTAAACTAGTTTATGGCTAATCTTGGACGGGTACATTGGGATACTGTTAAGAGAGCATTTAGATATTTTGAGGGGTACATAAAATTACTCCATTTGTTATCATGGTAACTCTTCTAGAGCTCTACATTCAATTTGTATTCGTGGGTTTGTGGATTCAAATTGGCCAGGTGATATTGGCAGTAGGAGATCCACCAGTTCTTATGTGTTCACTATATTTTGTGTTGTCATCAGTTAGATGAGTAAGCAACAACCTATGGTTGCTTTGTCCACTATAGAAGTTGAGTACATGGCTACTACTCATGCTTGTAAGGAATCCATTTGGATTAGGAGATTGTGTTCTAATGTTGATGCTGATGTAGAATAGATTACTATTTGGTGTAGCAGTCAAAGTGTTATTTTCCTTGCAAAGAATCCAACTTTCCATGCCAAAATGAAGCACATTGATGTGCAATTTCACTTTTTCAGAGATATGATGGAAGATTAAAAGGTAAATTTTGAGAAAAGGTAGATACTATAAAGAATGGTACAAATGCATTGACAAAACTAGTGGGCACAACAAAGTTAAGATGGTGTTCGGAGTCTATGGGCCTTTTGGCCTATAGTGGTTACTTCCAGTTATGTTCCTATTGTAAGAATTTGCCTTAGGGAAAAATCATCCAAGCTCAAGAAGCTCAAGCACTAGCACAATATAGACCAATAAAGTATGATCAAAATAACAATGTGAAATTGAATTGATTTACATACACACTAGGAGTGCCTAAATATAAAGGAATCTAGAATGACTAGGAGTCAGCACAATGATAAGTCTCACAACTAAGCACATGTCCACTAAGAGTGGATTATCCTCCATTGAGCATAGAAGTTAGTGTGATCATGAGAGGATAAGCTTACATAGGTGTGTCATATAAAAAGATGTTGTAGACACCATGTGCTTAATTAGAGTGCAAACAATTGTGTTATCTACATGACAACTCAAATGATTATGCAAACTTCTATGTTGTAGACACCATGTGTTAAATTAGAGTTGCTAACTCATGTGTTGTCAAAAAGACAACTCTTATGAGTACGCATACTCCTAGGTGTCTAATCTAATAAATAATAAAATAATGCATTAACCTAAGTAAACTTAAGTAAAGTGTAATAATAATTAATTAATTATTTACACTAATACCCCCTCTTAAGTGCAACTTAGGGGAATGCACTTAAGCTTACAAAAGCTATGGTGAAAATGCAAGATGGGTCTCGGCTACCAGGCCATGTTAGGTACCCATGTACAAATGCAATGCAATCTCTATGAAAACAGAGAAAGAGGGAAAACCTCAAGGGAAAAACCCTCCCCCAAAAAGAGAGATGAAAAATAAGATGCATGGATGGATGGACTAATTAAGACCCCCCATTACAAAATACATCATGTGTATATAATAGAGAAGTATGAGAAGGACAAAATCCCATAAGAGGAAAAAGTCTCCCCATAAGAGAGAAGAAGAAGAAAGGAGACAAGGTAGTTACCCCCCCCCCCCCCCCCCTCCCAAAATGTAAAATGTTGAACAAGGATTGCTGCTCCAAGATGAATGTAGAAGTTGATCCATGACTGTTGAATAATGTTCCTCCCTTTAAGAAGAAATAATGTCATAAGTACATATGAGATCCTTCCCCAATGTGTAGAAAGAGTCCCAAAGGTGAATGGTGTCTCTGAAACTTGCTCAACTGTCCCTATGTTGATACTAACGGTTGCCCCTTCCAATACTGTTGAAAAGAACATGGTCAGATCTAGCAAGGATTGATGTAGAATATATCCCAAAGAATCAACTATCCCCTCAAATGATAAAGAGACCTCCTACAATTGTTGTACATAAGGATCCAAAATCATATCAACCTAGTAAGATTGATCATGTACATAATGGACAAGATGGTCAAAGTATTCCCTCACAACAACTGAAGAAGGATCTTTTTCATCAAAGAGAAGATGTATATCATCTATAATGTCTTCCAAATCTATTATGTATGACTCCACAAACAAGCCTGAAATATCCATTATGTAGTCATCCCCTAATTATGGAACTAGAAGACAAGGTGTACCCAACTGTACTAAATTACATGGACCTATCACTATAGCAATGTATCCATGTGGAATGTGCTAATGTTGTGACCTTGTTCTACATTGATCAATAGGATCCCCCATATCTAAACCTGTTGAATCACTATCGTTGTTGTCACTATCAGATTTCATAATGTATGAAGTATGGAGAGGATTAGAGGATAAGCTAGGTGAACTTTCCTCAAAGTGAACATTCCTCTCTATGAATATCTCATGAATCTCCAAATCCATAATTCTATATGCCTTAACACTGTCATCATATCCAATGAAAGCATAAGGCCTTGGTGTGGTGCCTTGCATTCCCTTGAAGATATGTGTGCCCATGCTGGATAACCAAAAACTTTGAAGTTTTTTACAACTGGTTTTCTTCTGCAAGATGCCTCAAAAGGAGTCCTTCCATCTAAGAGATTATGAGGAGAAATATTAAGGATGTGATTGGCATTGTTTATAGCTTTGACTTCAAGTGATGGATCAAGAGACTTAGCTTTAATCATGCAACTTGCCATTGACTTAAGAGTTATAATCCTCATTGTTGCAACACTTGTCTTTTGTGGACTAAATGCTACTAGATTTTGAAGATCAATACCCTCAAGTTCATAAAAGTCTCTAAGTCTTAAGTTCACATATCTACTTTCATTGTCCATATGAAGAACCTTGATGACTTTACTGATTACTTCTCAACATGACTCTTGAAGGCTAGAAACTTATCAAACACTTCATTCTTGTGACTAAGAAAGTAGACCCATGTGTCGCATGAAAAGTCATCGATGAAAGTGAGGACTTAGTGACCCTTGCAAACTGATGTTATTGAAAAAGAGCTTGCTAGAACCATGTGAACTAACTCAAGAACAACTGATGCTCTAAAAGACTTTCCTTTGTCAACCTTTTCTTCTAGATGCATATCCATTGAACAAGTTGAACATTCACCTGTAGAAAAATTGATTGTAGGTAGACCTTTGACCATATTTTTTGAGCTAAGTTGATGAGGATAATGGAAGGCAAGATGTCCATACCGCTCATGCCATAATTTACTTTGTGATTGTGAATGTGTCAACAAGGCACATGAAGGAGACTTAGGCACCTAGTGGGAGAAAGAATAAAGCCTTGTGTTATGATTGACTTTATCAGTCAACCAATGAATCATCCTTTAGATTGTGCACCATTACTAAATTAGGAAGGAACTCAACTTTAATGCCACCACCATAGTGAGTGATTTGGTAAATTGAAAGGAGATTAGTGCTAAGGTTAGGAATGTAGAGAACACCTTTGAACTCTCAATTTTCCATCTCAACATGTCCTTTCCCTTAACTTTGACTTGTGTATCATTCCCTACAAAGATGTGAGGTACCTTAAACTACTTCAATGAAGAAAATTGTCCTTTTGAAGAACCCATATGATGTGAGGCACCTGAGTTAAGAATCCATTCCCCTAAAGAACTTGATCTTGCCCTAAATGCTTGCCCTTTTTTGTGTGAAGTGGATGGATTTGAATCCTTGGAAACATTTGGCACATTGATTTTGTTCTTCCTAAGTAATTTTTCCAACTCATCTATTCTCTTAGTCTTGCAATGATGATTATCATGATTTGGTTTCTTGCAATATGCACACAATAGTTTATCCTTCTTGTCATTATGTCCCTTATTGTTTGAAGAAGAATTGCCTTGTTGTGAGGAGGAAGATTGTTGTGTCTCTGATTGTGATTTTTGCTTCCACTACTTTTTCTTGTAGAAGAACATCTTTGAACTCTCGATTTTCCATCTCAACATGTCCTTTCCCTTCAACTTTGACTTGTGTATCATTCCCTACAAATATGTGAGGTACCTTAACTACTTCAATTAAGAAAAGTGTCTTTTTGAAGAACCCGTATGATGTGAGGATCCATTCCCCTGAAGAACTTGATCTTGCCCTAAATGCTTGCCCTTTTTTGTGTGAAGTGGATGGATTTGAATCCTTGGAAGAATTTGGCACATTGATTTTGTTCTTCCTAAGTAAGTTTTCCAACTTATCTATTCTCTTAGTCTTGCAATGATGATTATCATGATTTGGTTTCTTGCAATATGCACACAATAGTTTATCCTTCTTGTCATTGTTTGCCTTATTGTTTGAAGAAGAATTGCCTTGTTGTGAGGAGGAAGATTGTTGTGTCTCTGATTGTGATTTTTGCTTCCACTACTTTTTCTTGCTATTGGTAAAACTTTTTTCACCTTGATTTGTTTCATTCTCATTACTAGCCACCAATGTTGTAGATTTGGATGACTTGAGTATTCCCATATCTATCAACTTGGATTGTTCCAACATCAACATTTCTGCAAATGCATCAAATGAAGGCTTAGTGAAGGCACTTCCCATCCATGTCAACATGTGAGTGTGTTAACTCAAAACAAAAGATGCATACTTTGAAGGTAGCCTCTTCAAGATGTGATGAATCAATCTATCATCCTTCATGGGATTACCACAATCCTTAACTAGTGCTCTCAATTCATTGGCTTTGTTGAAATAGTCTTAAATTGTGTCAAAATTCTTAGGATCCAAGAGAAGTAGATCATCCTCAATTTGGAATCCCTTTTCCTCATCCACCTTACCATACAACCCTTCAAGTTTCTCATAAGAACCCTTGACATCCTTAAAGCTAGAAATGTGGAAGAAGAGATCTCTATGAACACAACTCCTAATAGTTCCTAAAGCCTTGTTATCTTTAACTTTCCAATCAACTTGTGCATCAACATCAGTGGGTTTTACAATTATACCATCAACATATAGATTTAAACCTTTTTCCATTAGTCTACTCCATATGATATCTTTCCATGTAGTATAATTGTGTGAAGTTAAAACTGGAGTTTTAGGTGAACCCATCATGCAAAAAAGTAAAAGAGCAAAAGAGAGAAAGAGAGACACAAGACACACCCCCCCCCCCCCCCTATTCACTCAATCAAAGAACCCCCCCAAAAATGATGCTTTTAGCACTTTATATGTAATGCATTTACAATAGGCCACTTGTCAAAATGGATAAGTGTGGGCTTCTGATTTTTCTATTTACAACCTCCTCTTGGAGTTCAAATATGGTACTAAGCAATGTTACTTAGATATTCAACAATTTTGAAGTTTAATCAAAGCAATACAATGCAAAAAAAAGACTTACTTCTGAAAGTGGTATTTTTGTCCACAAAAATCTATAATCTGATTGCAGATCTAGAAAGTAAATGAAAAAATATGCACTTTCAAAAAAAATGGAACCTAAAAATGTGTCCAAATGAGCCCGAACTAAGCCTTTGAAGTTGCAGAAATTGAGATTTGCAATTTGCAAAAAAATTCAAGAATAAAGATCTCAAACATCCTGCACCAATGTGTAGATCATGAAATTCTACCCCAAAACAAAACAAAAAATTACTCAGACAAAGGAGTCCATATGAGGGAGATATCATTGTTTGAAAATAACCTCTACAATTATTTTTCCTAAATCGCTGTCATCGCACCTCCAAAAATCAATTAACTCTAGATTTCACCTCAGATGTCCAATTTTGATGAAACAAAAGTCAATTTGGGATTTTTTTGACCTTCTAAATGTGATGCCAATATTTGATTTGCACTGGCAAGCTCCAATCTTAAACTGCAAAAAAAAAATCTCCTACTGGCCTAAATGGCCATTTTTTTCATAGAATTTCAAAAATAAATTGAAAATATCAAAAGCAAAAATGAAAAGATGTAATAATATCTAGATTTGAAACATTAATTGCACAGATCTAAAAAGATCATACCAATTTTACAAATCGGGCCCTCGGGTTCCAGTTTGCAAAAAAAAATTGCCTCAGATTTGACTATGGCCTAGGGTAGGCAAATTTATAATCAAAATTCACTGAATTGATGCTTCAAACACAATGGTGAGGCCCACTTTGGCTCAAGACGCTCCTAATGACTGCAATACTCTAGATCTGAATTGAGGTCCTTAGAGAGGTGAAGCAAAAAATGGTCTCCAATGGCTATGTGAAAAGAAGCTCCCTCAGCTTTGATACCATGTAAGAATTTTCCTTAAGAAAAAATCACACCAAGATCAAGAAGCTCAAGCACTAGCACAATATGGACCAATAAAGTATGATCAGAATAACAATATGAAATTGAATTGATATACATACACACTAGGAGTGTTTGTATATATAGGCCTCTAGAATGACTGGGAGTCAACACAATGATAAGTCTCATAACTAAGCACATGTCCACTAAGAGTGGATTATCCATTGAGCACAAAAGTTAGTGCGATCATAAGAGGATAAGCTTACATTGGTGTGTCACATTAAAAGATGTTTTAGACACCATGTGCTTAATTAGAGTATGAACAATTGTGTTTTCTACATGACAACTCAGATGATTATGCAAACTCCTATGTTATAGACACCATGTGCTAAATTAGAGTTGTTAACTCCTATGTTGTCAACAAGACAACTCATATGAGTATGCATAATTCTAGGTGTCTAATCTAATAAATAATAAAATAATGCATTAACCTAAGTAAACTTAAGTAAAGTGTAATAATAATTATTTATTTACACTAACACTTATTGCTCTTACAAGGTGTTTGACAAGTGGGAGAATGTTAGGAATGAGGTGTCTCAACATTGGATAATTCCTATTCTTATTAAAAAAAAATTGTAAATGTATATTTTTTAAATAATGTAATTAAGTGTGAGTGTACATGTCCAATTGGCATGTTGATGTGTCACTCCACTTGTATGTGTCGGCATCTTTAATTGTGTGTAAGGAGATCATGGCTAAAATGGTTATGACAGATTCCTATGACACGTAAGAGCTATCTCTGGAAGATTTGATGATAGATGAAGATGTGAAGACATGCGGCAATTGATCATTGAGTATTGTACACTTGAGTCTCCAACTCACATGCATGATATAAGCATTTTTAGGGTTGCATATTGGAGAGTGAGAAAGTGTATTGTTGGTATGGTATGTTGCTACTAGATTGATCTTTTGTGTCATTGTTCTCCTGAAAGAACTTGCATTGCAAGTGTTTTGTAACCTTCTGTGTTGAAGATAATACATTGTGTAGCTTTTGGAGGGGTGGGATTGTTTTATCAAAAGGTTTTTCCCCACCAGCATATCTTTGTGTTTATGTGTTTTTTCTTTCTCTATCTATTTTTTGTATCCATGGCTGACTGCAATATTATTTTTGACATAATATCAAATCTGAAATTGTAAAGATTTAATAGGAATTTTCACAATACTTTCCTTAAGGGATTAGTGTAGGAAGTTGTTTCCACACCTGAGTTTCCTTACATTGGTCACATAAGATATTCTATTTGTACCATATTAAATTGAAAGCACTTCAATTTAATGATGGTTTAGCACCCATTCAATGAGATTTGATGCTACATTTGCATTCTCTCATTTCTTCTCATCTCTTTTTCTTCCTTCTATATGAAATTGGGGTAGGATCTACTGGATCCTTCTCGGTATTCCTATTTTATAGTGTAAATATTAAGGTAGGACCTATCCACTTGGGTCCCCCTTTTTCACCTTCCAATCACCAAAAATGTCTTTTTTGTACCAAAATATGGTTTTCTCAAGATCTGCACATGATTTGTTGAAACTAACACCTATTTTGGGATCTTAGGTGGATCCTAAGGTTGCTTGCTCCCTAAGTTCAATGACGCAATGTGTCCCTGCACTAGGTCAAGGATGTAGTGAGTCCCTACCCAAGTCAAGGATGTAATGATTCCTTACCCTAGTTCAAGGACATTGTGAGTCCCTACCTGAGTTAGGGATGCAATTTGTCACTATTAGAATTCTTTTAGAATAACTAAGAGGGGGGTTGAATCAATTATCCAAGGTCCAATAATGTCCAATACAAATTTTTATCAAATCCTTAATGGCATATAATTGAAATTATCATGCATGCAATTAAACATTAAACAATCATGAAAAGTAAACATGCATCACACCATAACACAAAGGATTTTGGTGACCTAGAAACCCTCCAGGAATAAGAAGGTAAAACTGGGGTGGGGATAACACCCACAAAATAACTAGGCAATTGATTTCAACCACTTCTGATGGTTTGCCCTGTTAAAGGCTTTACACACTGTCAAATGTGACCTTGTTAAAGGATTTCTACATCCTATTAGGAGTGTGCCTTGTTAGAGGACTTAAGAACATTCAACTTAGAATGCCACCCTATTAAAGGATTTACATAGAGCTGTTAGGCCCACCCAAGTCCATGGGATTTACAGTCACCTTCTCAAAAGAATCTTTTATCCCTCTCTAGGGATCTCCTATCCTTCTCCTGAGGATCTCTTATCCTTCTCCTAGGGATCTTCTATCCTTTCCCTGAGGTTTGTCCACCTAGTTGTTAAGCTAACCTAGTAATGTAGGATTTTAATGTCTAATACAATGGTAAGAAAGTATTAGAAAGGTTTTGACCTGATAAAGATTACAACTCTATCCTTGCAGATTTCATATCACTCTTCAATTCTTTTCTTTGCTTGGCTTTTCTTCCTTGTAGTTCTAACAGCTTGTCCGCCCTTCAAGATTTGTGTCCTTGAGTTCTTCCACTCGTTATGCCAATGCACTCTATGTTCACTTGATCAACTTAGAGGCTTGATGCTCTATGCTTACTCCTCACTGTGTCCTCCTTTTGACACTTTACACTAGCATTCTCTTGGCTTCTTCACATGACCACACTTATGACCAACTCGCTCTCTCTGCCCTTACTTTGATCTCTGACCTGTGACTCCTTATAAAGAAGTATTATTCTTCATTTCCTGCTCAAGTCTTCCCGCTCATCAATTTGAATTGATTTGAGAAAACAGTATTGTTTTCCCTCCTAATTGTTTCTTCCAGAAACTTCATCAGTATTTTCCTTGAATGGGTTTGCATGGTTTACATAAAATTTTGTGACATCTACTCATCATCCTTATCATCCAACTAATTCACAAAATTCAATGTAACAAACTTATCATTACTGATCTAGAAAATCTTTTGACTTTAACAAATAATGTTAGTAACTCGGCATCATTGGTTTACTGATGCTCAGCACTTTCTATGTTACTTAGCTTCTACTACATTTACTGATGCTCGGCACCATCTAGTTCTGGATTGCTATGCATCCACTGTGTTTCTTGGTTACTTGGCACTTGAAGAATTGATGCATTACTTGGCACCTATTAACTTCATGTGTTACTCGGCACCTGAAGGATTTTGCTCGTCACTTGAAGAATTTCTCGGCACACACTAAAGTTGAACTTGCTCGGCTTCAACTGAGAATTTTCTCGGCTCTCACAAATGAACTTAGTTAGGTTCACAAATAGCTTAGTTAAACCTTGCATCTTTGATGTGTCTTAGTGTGTCCATTCCCTATGTATTAGAGTATGTCATCAATACACTATTTAATCAATGTCTTAGTTGATTCTTATACTTCATTACAACATCATAACTTCAACCTTTCTCTCGGTGTTCTAGTTACATCTTGTTGATTAACTCCTCCTTGTCAATCAACTAAGTGATAGTATTTAGATCACTTAAGAAATTTTCATTCCTGCAAGTAGCAAGTTTGAAATCAATGAAAAAAAATGATTGAAAGCTTTCTTTACCAATTCCATCATTCTTCATTCAAAGATCTTTTCAATCATTTCCAACAGTCACTAATCTACAACTTATTTTGGGTCCCCTTCTCAACCCTTGTGTTAGGATTGGTCTAAGGCATTCTTTCAATTTTCCATTTGATCAACGAGAGAAAATTTATTCTAAATCCTTTATAAGAACCTCATTTTCTCCATTATTGCACATCCACAATCCACATTCATCCACATATATCTAGTATTCAAGCATTCAAGCATTCAAGCCATTTTCAAGTATATTCAAGGATATTCTCTTGTAATCCATTAGAGAAGATGTAATACCCACCCATAGTATGTTATTATGTTATGATTGTCAAACTCTTTTAGGCCTATTTCCATACTTTTGTTAGTTTTAGATATCTCTAATTTATAGTTATAAGATATTATTTCATGACTTGGATTAGAGATATATCAATGATGATTACTTAGTTGACTACATTTCATGTGTTGTTTAATGGTTATGGTTACTAGTGCATTAATCATACTTTAATGATTCATAGTTAATAAATGTTATTTCTTTCATAGCAATGTCAAATGATGCTTTAATGATGATTACTTCATATTTGTAACAATGCATTATTTTATCTCAGCATTTGATGTTTGACTTGTGATTGTTATGATAGTTTCCCCATACTTGCATGTGTATGGTGTGCGTGTATGTTCTATCTTTCTGTCTGATGTGTTTGATATCGTAAAGGGAGGGAGTCATAGTCACCTAGTATTCTTGATCTACATGATGTACCACTCCATGTCATTGCTTGTTTAGTTTAGATATATTTATATACATGTACATGCTTATCTTTTATGTAGGATGCAGGTATCGAGAATCGACTTCCCTGAATTGCCAAGATGAGTGTGCACTATTACAATACTCAAATGGTGAGAATGGGAAGATAATGATCAGGTCCAATCCTAGACATAGCCTAAATACGTGTCCTGCAAGGAGGACTCGTAACAGATTGTCTACCCTTTTAAACCCATGAATCTTTTGTGTATATGTAATTTGATTCTTACTTCGGTTGATTTTCCTTATGCATTTCTTGAGGTTTGACTTGGTGAATTAACTTATAGACTAGTTATTTATGATTCTTGGACCGATCATTGATATTGAATTATTAGATGTTATTTAATTTAAAATGGAAAATGTTAAAATAGGACAATTTTTCATTATTGGAATTATATAGATTTTGAGTTATATTAAAATATTTAATTTAATGTCCTAATTTAGAAAACTGCATTAAAAGGATTTAGAAATTAAATATTAAATATTTTGTAGCATTATTATTTAATCAATAAAGATTTAAAATAATTTGGTGGCATTTAAATAATGTGCTTAAGTAATCTTTATTAATTAAATAATAATAAAATATATTTTTATGAATTTTCTTTAAATGAAAAGTGGAGAAATAAAAAAACAAATAAATAATAATAAAATAATATTTTAATTATAAAAGTGAATTAAACATGCATAAAAGCAATAACTAAATAAAATTATTACAATTTTAGAGTTGTGGAGATAGAAACCCTAAAAGGGAATTAGAATTCTATATTAGAGGGGTTTTCAAGTCATTATTGCACACACAGGTTTTGGAGAGAAACTTTGGTGTTTGGAAAACAAGAGAATTTTGGTGGCTTGAAGGATTTTGCTTCCAGTAGGAATTTCATTCGGCTGTCATATTTTAGCATCAGTGTGAGGTAGGGTTTGAAATCTCGTGAATGCATTCTCAATTTGGAAAAGATCTGTTTGCTCTGTGCTTGTTTGGGTGTTTGGAATTATGTTTGTCATTTTGATCATTTCTCCAGATCTGATTGAAAAAATATTAGTTTATCATTGTTTTATAGAAGAAAATTTACAGAGAAAATGAATTTACCTGGCTAGTGTTGATTGGGATTAAATTTAGATCTATTCTACAATTTGTTCTTTTTGAAAATCTAATCGTTAGTATTAAAAGGTGGGTGGGGGGGGGGGGGTGCTACTGGAAAAATTCATCATCCAAGCACAGGGCAGCATGTTTTTCAAAAAAAAAAGATATATTTAAAAAGAAAATTTTTAAAAATAATAATATCGAAGAGTTGGGGGGGGGGGGGGGGGGGGGAGCTGGTGTGTAACCCCTCCTTCCCCTCGGCATTAGTGTTGTTGCACAGCAACATGCATAGTTGCCTTGGTAGCACACATGACTGCCTTGGTAGTGTGTATCACTACCTTGGTAGCCCCTCCTTTATGGAGTTCGTGTGAGCCCTTCGGGCTCTAATCACAAGGTGCTTATATCTATAATAGAAAATATTTTTAAAATTATATATTATTCACAAATGTAATTTTTTAGCGAAGGTATTAGTTTTGTTTCTTTAATAATATATTTAATGAAATTATTTGGTGATTTAAAAAAAAAAATTGGATTATAGTTTTAGTTAATTTAAATGGAGATTAACTAAGTTTGGAAAATTGTGTATATTAGATTTAATGATGAGTTTCAAAAGGATTACTCCATTCTTAAAAATATATAGTAAGATTTAAATGTCATTATCTTTTTGATGAAGTTGGATAATTAAATCACATCAAGTTAATCTCATTGGCTTATAACATGTAATTTTGTTTGTGGGTAATGTAGACACCTAAATTTTATTACACTATTTTAGTAATCCTATTTAGTTATCTAAAAAGGCATTATTAATTAAATTTCTATTTAATTAATCCTTTGTCATCCCCTAGTTGATTAATTAATTAATCATCTATAGTCCTAATTGATAAATCAAATAATCTACTATTTATCAATTAAATCCTATTCTTCTATCTAATTCCAAAAATCCCCATTTATTAAATAAATCTATTTGATAAATGAAATCCTCAAATTCAAAAAAACCTAACCTATCTCTAATCCTCCATTTAGCCTAATCCACCCCATCCACCCATGCTAACCAAGCTTAGCCACTAACTCACCCACCCTCATTAATGCCATCCACTTGCACATCTCTAACATCCCTAATCTACTCCTAAACCCAAGCCTAATCCACCCCCTAATGTTGTCACATTCCTTAAACAAGTTTAAGACTTTCCTAATCCAAACCAAAGTCTCCCCTCAAAAAAACCCAACCACTAAGTCATGAGTGCTCTTACAAAACATAAAGACTCTTACAAGCCCACTCATGACTCTTACACCCATCTTCCACACTCTTCCATCTTCCACACTCATTCCTCTTACATCCCTCTTACATACTCAACCCCACTCATCATGACTTTAACCAACCCTTAACCCTACCCTCTCACACGCATCCTCCTTGTGACAAGTGTCACCTTCCCATTGGTGCTAAAAAAGCACAATCCATGTGCTCTCCTTTGAGTGCATCCTAGCCCTCCTTAAGCCTTCATCCATCCTTGCATCTAAGCCCTCCATCCCTCTACCCCTTAGCCTATAAATTGAATCCCATCCCAAGCCATATCATCAACAATCTTTGAGCTAAAGTTACCATGCTATTTTGAGAACCAAAGCCATCAACCATACCCTTATAATGCCAAACTGAGAGCTCACAAAGCTACCAATTTGCCATTACCCATCTCCATTGAAGCAGCTTTTGAGCATCTAGAGCATACATCCATAGCAAAAGGACACATCTACAGAATCGAGAAAGCATGGAGTGTTTTCTCTTGTGAGGTTTTGCACTTCTTATTTTCTTTCTTAGTCTAAGCATATATGTGAATTTAGTTTTTGGTTTGTGAATGTTTACTTCATTTGTTAATGTTCTTTGCATACTGATTCTGGTTCTACATTTTGGCACGCCCGGTGGGACCCCACTATGGGTCATTTAATCATCTATTTTCATCTATATGTCATTTTTCTAACCATCTAATGTTTGCTGTTGTTTGAGTGTGTTGTGAGGGTGTTTTGCTTGTTTTTGCAGGTTAAAGAACGCACTTAGGAAGATGAAATACCATCTAAAAAAAAAAAAATTCGCATTTTCAGCTTTTTTTGGCGCAGTTTTGGCGTCTGCAACCTGTTCTGTCTGCGAAAATCGACTTCTGCGAAAATCCGCGTCTGTGAAAATCGACATCTGCGAAAATCCGCGTCTGCGCAAATCGACATCTGCGAAAATTCGCGTCTGCGAAAATCGACGTCTACGAAAATCCACGTCTGCGAAAATCGACATCTCTGTTTTGTCCTCTTCGTATTTTGGCGCCTCTGTAGTTCAGCGTCTTTGTATTTTGGCAGACTGTGTTCTCTGCTTGCTTATGTTCCATTTCTGCTATATTATTTCTGCACTTTGTAGCTTTAAAAAAAAAAAAAGTATAAATCAAAATTTGACTTTTAGTGGTTCCGTAGGATTCAGACCATTTTAAGCATTTTTACGCGTAGAAAAAACAACAAAAAAAGTTTAAAAAAAATTTTCCCATAGTTAAGCTCTCATTTTTGAAGATTTTGGCTAACTAACTAAATTGCTTTTTTTGTCTCATTGCAGGTTGGAGCACATATGGAACCACTAACCATGTTTCTTGCAGGTTTTCATGTTGCTAAAAAATGAACTTGATTGTTTAACCATTTGTCTTTGAATGCATGTTGCTAAAAAAAAAAAGAACTTGAATGGTTAAACACATTTTTCATTGAATGAATGTTGCTCAAAAAACACACTTTTGAATGTCATGGATTAAAATCAACTTTCTTTGGAATGCATGCTTAAAACAAAAAAATTCAATCTTGAATGCCAAGGTAAAGTTGGATTTTTGGACATTTAAGAAACTTTGTTAAGTTAAAATACAAATTTACAAAAATCAATTTGAGTAGTTCCTTGGACTCACCTCTTTTCTAATCACCCATCAAATATTAACCATTGGTTGCAATCTCAGCGCCATTTATGGGGATGGGTCTACTTGAAAAAGGTGTTAAATGTTCCACAATCTAACTCACTCACTTGGTCTTTGAACGTTTGCTTTAACTTTATCAAAATTCTTAAATGGTCAAAACTCTAGATTAAATCGATCACACTTCAAGTTTGGGCACTAAAATTGAACAACAACTGACGTGGAGAGCCTCCGGGCGCGCGCTTGAAATCGAATCTCACACACTTTTGTTTTGGGCTTAAAACAAACTCACACTCAATCTTGAATGCCTTAAAGAAAATTAATCGATACTTGACGTGGAGGGCCTCTGGGTGCGCGAGTTTGCTTTTGTTGATCCTAACTCTTCTTATTGTTTGCATTCTTCGATCGATTTACTTTTGTTGGCGCTTCAAGTTGGAATTGAACATTGTATCTTAAACACGAGTGCTTGCAAAGTCTAGATTAGCACACATAAGAGTCAGTTGGTAAAAGAACAAGCGTGTTTTTTAGCCCAAGGTCATCCGAGTCTTCTCTCCCCTTGTCGTCTTTCGAGGCCGTCTTTCGAGGCCATCTTGGGTGCATAAGATTAGGATCCAAAACCTTGTTTCTTTTTTAGGAGGCCTGCTTGGGGATTTCATCACCCCTTGGACGACCTCAACTCCAGCGTTCCGGCGGAGTATAAGAATCGGGAGGTGAATCGAAAGACACCTCTCTTGGGATCAAGATTTTGTCATTCGGGCTAAGCCTCAAGGAACTTTATACCCTTGAGAAGTGAAAGAGGAGAAGTGGGTTACCGCTCCTCTCGGCTGTGTGACATCCTTTTGGTCTCATCTACGGATTTGGGCCTCACGTACCTTGCGTATATCGAGGACTCCCTAGCTAAACCAATTGTCTGCCTTGCAGAAAACCATCTAGGATGTTAATGTGTTTGGAGTGACTGATCGAAACATTTGTAGAACATACACACTCCTTGGCGCAAGTACCACATTCTAAGAACCACAAACTTCTATCTGGGTGTTCCTATCTATTGCTTGTTTTTATTTTACTTGTTGAAGGAATGTTTGCCAAACTTGGTCAATCCTAGCTTAGGGAACACTTAGCGTAGTCACTGCCTATTTTGGAAGTTGAACAAGTTGAAGAAAAACAACTGAGATTTTTCTCAAAGCCAAGCAGATTCAAGAATTTATGTCGGAACAACCCAAACCCAAACAGAAGTTTCACAAGGTCAAACTCAAGCCATCTCTAGCATACCAAGAACTTTCAGCCAAGAGAAAAGCAATAACACCAAGCCCACGAATTTCCAAACTCCACAAAGCAGAGGACAAAGCTACCGACGAAGCACTTCAAGAGGCCTGGTTAGAGCGCACCATCAAATTTAGCCAACATCCAGGAGTTAATCCTGCTTATGCCTTACCAACTAGGCATGATTTCTATGATTAGACACCCTTGTTTCTCCACATCTTCTTGGATAAGCTTCACTCTAGAGTCATCTTTGTAGAAAAGCGAACCATCTTAGGTTATCCCCTTAAGCATTATTAGCTCATCCATCTCATTTAGAATCATACCATCTAGCCAGTAATCAAAATTCTGCATATCTAAGCTTTCAAAATTGTTGTCACCTTGCTAAAAGTTTGCCATTCCTAAAATCTTCCAAATCCACCAATCTCACCAAGGTTATCCCTTTGACATAGCTTTGTCTAGGGTAATCTAGCTTTGTCACTTGTTATCCCTCATCACCTTGAGCTAAAGGTTGGGATTCACAAGTGGTCAATCTCGTGTTCTTCCTAAAGGATCATCAGTCTATCCTTAAGTTGACACAATCACCACCAAGCTTCCACATAGGAAAGCAGACCTTTTGTACTTTGACAACATATCTTTGAAGTTAGAATCCCCAACCCAATCCTCCTTAGGTTTTTTCATATAGCTTTGCCTCAACCTAGGAAATCATTTGCATAGAAAAGCCTTCCCCCTTTTGCATCCATCAGCATTATTGCATCTCATCCCTAGGAGCATTTTTTTCATGCCACCCGTCACTCGCTTAGCCAAGAAGAAAGAAACAATGGAGCCCTATCATTTGGATCGAACAGCCTCACCCCCCTTGAGCACTCAGCCGTCCTTCAGCCCAGAGCAAGCTATGCCATCACCTACTGACATTGAAGCTTTCATGAACCAACCAGGAAATGCAGTATTGGTAAACGCCATTATAGACAAAAAAAAAGAGACAATCATGGCTAATTTTCGAAGGGACAATGTAGGAACCTTTGACTTTGGAAGACCCCCTCCATTATCAGATCCATCTCACCCATTGTTTGGGCAGCTGCCCCCACCCATAGGCTCTTATGATCCAAATTATCCTCAATATATTCCAAAAGAAGAGCCTCCAGCCAATCCATATGACCCAACAGACCCAAACATACCATCATCCACCCAAGTTGAAATCTCCATGCCGCAAGCCAACCCAGCCACCACCACTCCATCCTTGGTTCATACCTCTTCGCTCCAAACCCCCTTTACCCAAAACACCTCACCATTCACCCCCTTCACTATTGCTGCTGCTCTCGAACCTAGCCTTCCCAATCCACCCATCTCCCAAATCAGTGCTAGCATCTTTGGCCAACCTCAGCAATATATAACAGGGATGCCACCCATGGGGCCAAGTAATCAACCTTTCATCGCCCCCAGCTTGTTCACCACAGCCCAAAGCACAATCCCATCATTTCCATTAGGTCTTGGGAGCTCAATACCACCAGCCACAAATCCACAAGCTACCACCTTCACTCCACAAAGCTATCAAAACCCACAAGCTACTGCCAGTCTTCTACAAAGCTCCCAAGTGACCCTAGCTCCCACCACCACTCTACCAAGCTTCCAAATCCAGCCACAAAGCTATCAAACCCCATCAGTTCCATTCCCAAGCTTTCAATTCCCACCACCTCCACCACCAACTAATCCATTACCTCCAATTACCAACTACTTTTCAATGCCACTTCTAGGAGGTAATCCACCACCCCAACCAACCACCAATTATTTACAGATGCCATCCCAAATGGGGGCACAACCCACATATATTGGTCAAACCCCACAAGCCCTCTGATCCTTTCCCCAAGCCTCACAACCATATTATACCTTACCTCCACAAAGAAATCCATTTATCCCACAGTCAGCTTATGTTCCTCAATCCCAACCTCAAATCCCATATCAACAGCAAGCCTCGCAGCACATGCAGCAATATGCGCCACCTCCCCCTCAACAACCCGTCATCCACCATGCAGCTGCCCAAACAATGTACAATCCCTATCAGAAAATCCCTCACAGCCATCCATATTCAGTGGCCCCATCCAACACATACCTACCTCAAGGCACTCCTACATTGGGGGCACCCCAACCATCACCTATCAATTCAGAGTGGGAGCAAATGAAGACAGCTCTGAAAGCCATCCAAGAAGGGAATGATCCAAAGACATTCAAGTTTGAGAATGTGTGTCCTTACCCATTTGACAGAGCCATTACCACGACACCATTTCCCAAACACTTTGAGGTACCTAAATTTGACAAGTTCAGAGGAAAAGGAGACCCTGTCACACATATCAAATAATTTTACATGCATTTCCAGGACGTGGCATACAATGATGTCTTCCTCTTGCGCCTTTTTCCCAAAAGCTTGGCTGGACCAGCTCTTGAATGGTTTTATAGAATCCCCTATGGCACAATTAAAAACTTTGCTGAATTATCTGAGGCATTTGTAGCCCAATATGCCCATCTTGTTGAAACAGAGCTATCAATAGTTGATCTTGTCCACACCAAGCAAAAAGGTGGAGAAAGCCTTGTCGAATACCTGCAAAGATGGCAAACCCTTACCACCCGCATATCCTGCACCTTGCCAGAACGCCATGTGGTGAAAATGTTTATTGATAATGCACATCCCAGCTTGGCTCACCACATGACCATGAACTATTTGCAGACCTATAAGGATATCAAAGAGAAAGGAATGATCCTTGAGCAAGGACTCATCAAAGATGGTGTGGTAAAGATTTACAAAGAGGCCAACCAAAATCAATCACATTCCAATGACAAGTCTAGGTATTGGAACAAAAACAAGCATGTTGCAACAGATGGGGTTACTGACACCAGACATGTGAATATCATTGGTCCTTCTCGAAACCAGTCTAACCCACCATATCAAACAAACAACCAACAAGCTACCAATTACCAACAACGAAATAACCAAAGCTATCAAAACCACAATACAAGACCCAACTTTCAAGGGTCTAACAATCAAGCTAATGCCATCAATGTAGCTGCAGGGCAAAAGCCTAGATTCCAACCTGCACCTAGAAACTATACACCCCTTGGTGAGCCATTGGATGTTATTTTTGAGAAATTGGCTAAGGAAAACCTTATCAAATTTCCTCCTACCCAGCAAATTGATCCAAGCCAATCCAAAGCTGCATGGTACAAGGACAATGAGTATTGCAAGTTCCATAGGGTAAATGGTCACACCACCCTCAGATGCATGAAACTGAAAGACTATGTGCAAGACCTCATTGATCAGAAGGAAATCACTGTTGGTGCCCAAAACTCTCCCAATGCAGGCTTACAAATTTATCAAAATGCTTTTCCTCCACACAACAACCAAAATCTTGGAAAAGCACCTATCCAAAACAACACCAACAACCGCCAGCCAAACCAACAGCATGGGAAGAACAATGACCACACTTTATCCTATATAGACTATGGTAGCCTTATAGGTTGTATATCTGAGAAAGAGCCTTCAGTCAATGTTATCAATATCCGAGGACCAGACAATGAGTGTGCGGTCACCACTCGAAGAGCGCGATTTAACATCGCAGGCCCACCAGTTTCATCAACACCATCAGCTCCATCAAAAATTCGGTACAATATCTTGGAACACCTTGGGAACATGCCAGCCCAAATATCCATTTTAGACCTTCTCTGCACTAGTCCTGTGTACAAAGACATCCTTGACAGTGCTCTCATAGAATCCTGTGTCCCTTCTGATATCAATGCTACTGATTTTCGTAATCTTGTTGGACACCTTTCATCCTCATGTGCCCTATCTTTCAAACCCACCGACATACCCGCGGTTGAGCCAGATCACACCCTTCCACTTCGCATAGCCATCATGGTATCCAATTTTTCCGTGAAAAGAGTAATGATAGATAATGGATCAGCCTTGAACATTTGCACCCTAAAATTCATAAAACAAGCTGGGTATACTGAGGCAGATATGATCAGTGAGGTTATCACCATCAAAGCTTATGACAACTTGGAAAGGACCACAGAAGGGACTATTTTGCTACCAATCAAGGTTGGGCCAGTCATTCAAGAGACAGTTTGCCATGTTGTTGATCTAAACCTACCATTTAACATCCTCCTCGGTCGCCCATGGATTCATGCTATGAAGGCCGTTCCATCCACCTACCATCAGTGCATCAAATTTCCGCATCAAGGCACTGAGGTAACCATCCATGCCGATCCAGAACCCTTTGCTTACTGCAATGCAGTTGAAGCTTCATATACAAACCATTGCCCTGGAATAGACATCGGCACAGCCATCGCCAGCTCATCCCACACTTATAATGACGCAGAAACCATCCTTGCCTCTACCCTATCTACTGTAAATATCAACAACAAAGGATGTGGAGAATATAGTCTATCAGATGCATTTGCTGTCGGAGCAATCCCACTTGATCCACATACCCATGGACAGCCAACATATCACAAAGCTAAGGAGATTCCACCTCCTCGATACAAACAGTTTGGCCCAACCACCTTTGTGTCCTCAAAAACCCCTCTTCATGAGGAGCTCACTCCAGATATCAACAATTGGCTACATAAGGATGCACCTCCAAGAAATCAAGCACGCCTTGATCACTTCAGCCAAAAGTATCCCCAACAACATAAGCTTGTCACTGAAAAATGGAACTATCAAGGAGGTGGACTAGGACCAGAAGAAAGGGGCATGCAATGTCCCATCGAAGCACATGATTGGGAAATAAAGTCAGGTCTTGGCTTTGGCATACCCACAACTGGGGGCACCAACGAGAATGGTCACGCTTTTTCGAACATCCACCGCGACCTTGTTGAAATCGAAGACATTCCTGAGGAAGTTGAAAAGAGAGCCTACGACGATATCCCAGACCAAATCTTCCTAGGAGACTCTGTTCTCCGAGAACTATCCATCCATCTCATTGACCTACCACTTGCTCATCCACAACTCATAGATTGGGACCAACCAAGTGTCATACATATTGATGAGTTCGCATCAGAGGAAGCACTTCTAAGGTTCATGGGAGCTGAAACTCCTCATAAGAAGACAAAGCCAGATTCTGCCTACATCTACAAGCTAGATCCCAAGGGGTATTTTGGAGAAAATCCCCAACCTAGTTTTGATACACCCAAAACTGGAACTAAGGTAAATCTGGGACTAGCTAAGGTAGTGAAGAGAACCCCTCAGCAAGAAAATCCAGAGCCACAAGAAGAACATGAGGATTTAGTATTGCCTCCTCAAGATAATCGACCAGAGGTGTCTTCTATTCTAATAGAGGATACTAGAGAAGTCAACATTGGTTCTTCAGAGATCCCTAGAGTTGTTCACATTACTGCATCCCTATCACAAGACCAAGCTGACCTCCTCTTTGAGGTTTTACGAGAGAACATTGGCCGATTTGCATGGTCATATCAGGACATGCCAGGACTCGATCCAAAGCTTGTAGTTCATCATCTTGCAGTCGATCCAAAGATCAAGCCCGTCAGACAAAAGCTTAGGAAAATGCACCCCAAGGTGGCATTACTAGTCAAAGCTGAACTAGAAAGAATGTTAGTTGCTAAGGTTATCCGACCTATCGACTACTCAGAATGGATCTCCAACATGGTCCCTGTCACTAAGCCTTCCGGTGACATCAGAATCTATACTGATTTTAGAGATCTTAACAAAGCTTGTCCAAAGGATGATTTTCCCTTGCCCAACATAGATATGATTGTAGATCTTACAGCTGGACATGAAATCCTGTCCCTTATGGATGGATTTTCTGGGTATAATCAGATCAAGATTGCAGAAGAGGACCAGCATAAGACAGCATTCACTACCCCTTGGGGAACCTTTTGCTACAACATGATGCCTTTTGGCCTAAAGAATGCTGGGGCTACCTATCAAAGAGCTATGACAGCCATTTTCCATGATCTTATCCATAGCATTTTGGAGGATTATGTGGACGATATCCTAGTCAAATCTCACACCTTCATGGATCATCTTGCTGACCTGGAGAAATTCTTTGATAGGTTGGCCCAATATCATCTCATGCTAAATCCCAAGAAGTGTGTCTTTGGGGTCACATCTGGCAAGCTTCTAGGCTTCATAGTTTCTAAACGAGGTATAGAGATCGACCCCAAAAAGGTCAAGGCTATCTTAAACATGCCTCCTCCCCAGACACTGCGACAGCTTCGCTCTCTTCAGGGAAAACTTCAATCTGTCCGGCGCTTCATCTCCCAACTTGCAGATAAGTGTACACCGTTTTCACACTTGCTAAAGAAGAATGAGAACTTCAAGTGGGATCTTTTATGTCAGCGCAGCTTCGATCAGCTCAAGCAGTATCTCACCAATCCCCCTATCTTGGTTCCACCAGTTCCTGGTCGTCCCTTGATCTTGTATATATCAGCAACACCTACTGCTCTAGGGGAACTTTTAGCACAACATGATGATTATAGCAGAGAGAGAGCCATCTACTATATCAGTAGAACCCTAGTTGGTTATGAAATCAATTACACTCCTATGGAAAAAGCTTGTTTGGCAGTTGTTTTCTCAACTCAAAAGCTTCGCCACTACATGCTAAGTCATACCATCCAACTAGTCTCCAAGATTAACCCTCTCAAGTATATGATCTCCAGAATAGCACTTACAGGCCGTTTGGCCAAATGGGTTATGCTACTAAGTGAGTTTGACATCCAGTATGTGGACAGAAAGGCAATCAAAGGGCAAGCTATAGCAGATCACCTAGCTGATGCACCTCTAGTAGATGCATATCCTTTGCTCACAGAATTTCCAGATGAGCATATCTGCCTAATTGAAGAACAGCCCCCATGGAAGCTTTATTTTGATGGCTCATACACCTCTCATGGTTCAGGGGCAGGAATATTATTAGTTACACCTCAAGGAGATTACATTCCAAAAGCCTTCAAGTTACAATTCCCTAGCACCAACAATATAGCAGAATATGAAGCTCTTGTAGCAGGATTAAAGATAGCTGCAGAATGGAATATCACTGAGTTACAAGTCTTTGGTGATTCCCAACTCATTATCAAACAAGTCTTAAATGAATATCAAACCAAAGATGAAAATCTATTACCCTACAAAGAGCTAGTTGATCAGCTGACCCAGCATTTTACAAAGCTTCAGTTTACACAAGTGCCTCGAATGCAGAACAAGGCAGCAGATGCCATGGCCACTATCGGCTCGCTCTTGGAAATTCCCCAAGAAGCTACGCAGTATGAGTTTTTAGTTGGGCAGCTCCTCACACCTGCCTATGCGAATGAGGATTCAAACCGTGTTTGTGTCTTGGTTGGTCCCCAATCCCCTTGGTACCATGAAATTCACGCTTACCTTAACGATGGTATCATATCCCCTCACCTCACACGTACCCAACGCCAGAACCTCATTCGAAAATCATCCCGCTATGTTATCATAGCCAATACCCTATATCGTCGGGGTTATCATGACACTCTCTCTCGATGTTTAGATGAAAATGAGGCCGCGATGGCATTAAAAGAAGTACATTCCAGAATTTGCGGTGCCCACACGAGTGGCATTGTCCTAGCATGACAAATCCTTAGAGCAGGCTACTATTGGCCTACCATTGAAGAAGACTCTTGTGACTTTGTCAGAAAGTGTCTCCCATGTCAGCAGCATGCAAATCTTGTGCACGCTCCAGCACAGGATCTACAGCCTATTGCACCACCTTGGCCTTTCGCTTGTTGGGGCCTTGATCTAGTTGGAACTATCACCCCTCTCTCATCTGATGGACATAAATGGATAATAACAGCTACAGACTATTTCACTAAGTGGGTGGAAGCAGTCCCCCTAGTCTCAGCTACAGGAGTTCAAGTCTCCAAGTTAATCTTGTACCACATTGTTTGCCGCTTCGGCATCCCATCCACCATCTTCACTGACCATGGAGGTAATTTTGAAAATCTCAACATGGAAGAATTATGCACTTCCCTCCGCATCCATCACCGCTTTTCTAGCCCATATTTCCCACAAGGTAACGGCTAGGCAGAGGCAACTAATAAAACCCTCCTCAAAATCCTAAAGAAAGTTGTCAATGATTCCGGCCGTGACTGGCACCTTCAAATAAATTCGGCTCTATGGGCCTATCGAACTTCCTTCCATACATCCACAGGCACAACTCCATACTCCCTAGTCTATGGTGTCGAAGCGGTATTACCTATAGAAGTTGAACTTCCCTCACTACGCATATCTTTGCGAGGGAAAATCTCAGATGACGAATACAGAGTAGCTCGACTCACCCAGCTAGATCTCTTAGATGAGAAGAGACAACAAGCCTATGACCATCTCACAGTCTATCAAACTCGTCTCAAAAGGAATTTCAACAAGAAGGTGCTCCCACGACACTTTCAGCCAGGTGACATGGTCCTCAAAGAAAATATGAAAGTCCAAGCAGATCGAGAAAAGAAAGGCAAGTTTGAACCTACATGGCTTGGTCCCTATGTGGTTACTGCCTCCTTTGGCTCTGGAGCCTATCAATTATCTACACCAGAAGGAGAACTCTTGAATGATCCCACTAACATCATTCACCTCAAGAAGTTCTATGCTTGAAGATCCTTGGTATACCCAGCTTTTGAAAAAAAAAAACAAAAAAAAATAGTAAAGAGAAATAAGCGTCCAATGGTGAAAACTTGGCAATTCAAGCGCCTTGGATAGGTACCCTGGAAAAAACCTGGTAATTCAGGCGCCTTGTGTGCTAAAGACTAATCCATTATCTATCACTATCCTATCCCTCATCCATCCACCCACCATCCCATAAAACACCTACTTGTTCCCTTGGTGTTCCAATCAAATATCCAAAATCTGATGGAGCTTGTCAATACCTCCTGTACAGCTTGTAAATCTTGTACCAAAGCTTGTATTATACCTTGTAAATCTTGTACCATACCTTGTATATATCCAAATCTTGTCCAAAGCTTGTACCATATTCCAGCTTGTAAATGATCTTGTATCCTAGCTTGTATCCTATCACATGCACACACAGAATCCCATTTTCCTTAAACTTTTCACAAACCATCTACCTATCCACCTATCAACTATTATAGACACCCCATCCTTCACAAACATTTCCATCTCACAAAAAACCAAAACATGAACAAACTTGTACATTTGTAACATATCTTGGTCTGTCAGCTTGTACATCCTATTTAGCTTAGTATCATTGTATCTATCCGGCTTTCGTGTTAGTTCATCCTTGGTCAACATCTTGCACACATCGTACACCTTGGTTAGATATTCCAATGCATCCTTTAGCTAGATCTCCTATCACCAAAGTGTTATCCTTCTTAGTTCAGCTTGCCAGACGCATCACTCATCCAGATCCATTAGCTTAGGTGCTCTCTGATAGATTTTTGTAGGATATAGCTTTCCTCATGTCTAATCTTGGTCCGTTAGTACCTCGTCCTACCCATCTCGTTGGCAAACAGTTCTCTTTTGGATTTTCACTTTCTTTTGATTTGGGATCTTCCCTTTTGGGTCTTGAAATATCTTTTCCAAGCAATCTCCTTGTTCCCTCCTCAAGGTTGCCATGATCTTCCATATCATGGTATGCTGCGAATGGGGCAATTAGAGTGTAAGGTCTTGATAAGGTCTTTTGCTTGTTTTCTTTTTCTGCTTGTGGGTTACCTAGTGTCGTTTCCACGCTGCTTCCTCTGGGATTCATGTGTGATACTGGGGCAATCCTTGTGTGTTTGTTTTGAGTCAGTTCGTCAGTCCTCTGGATAGTTGGTGAAAAGGCCTTGATGTTCTTGGTAACCTTGGCAATTAACCAACAGTCCTATAGCAAATCTAGTGCTCAACTACATGGTGGTACTTCTCTTTGAAGTATCCCCCCGCTCAAAAAGCTTCAATGGATTCCTTTTATAGCACTCCGCTCCTCCATCTCCCCCCCCCAATCTTGGAAAGTCTTAAGCTTGCTTTACTATTGTGCCTCTGATTTCCCTTTATCATTCTCCCGTAGTGAGAGTTTGAGCTAATTCAGCCCCTTCTCTTCGCCAACCCGCGTCTTAGCTCGCCTCAAATTCTTGTACTTTTCAAGAAGTCGTCGAGCCTCATTTCTCTCCCCGTCGCCTTCTTGAGGGGGCATCATCTAAGTCTAGTCTCTCCTCTTCTTATCTGAGACTGGGGCAACCTTGTTGCTAAAACATCTTCCTCATGTCGTCTTCATTCAAACTTCTTTGAAATAGTGTTGTCTCAACACTATGTCAAAGAGGGGCAAAATGTAGACACCTAAATTTGATTACACTATTTTAGTAATCCTATTTAGTTATCTAAAAAGGCATTATTAATTAAATTTCTATTTAATTAATCCTTTGTCATCCCCTAGTTGATTAATTAATTAATCATCTATAGTCCTAATTGATAAATCAAATAATCTACTATTTATCAATTAAATCCTATTCTTCTATCTAATTCCAAAAATCCCCATTTATTAAATAGATCTATTTGATAAATGAAATCCTCAAATTCAAAAAAACCTAACCTATCTCTAATCCTCCATTTAGCCTAATCCACCCCATCCACCCATGCTAACCAAGCTTAGCCACTAACTCACCCACCCTCATTAATTCCATCCACTTGCACATCTCTAACATCCCTAATCTAATCCTAAACCCAAGCCTAATCCACCCCCTAATGTTGTCACATTCCTTAAACAAGTTTAAGACTTTCCTAATCCAAACCAAAGTCTCCCCTCAAAAAAACCCAACCACTAAGTCATGAGTGCTCTTACAAAACATAAAGACTCTTACAAGCCCACTCATGACTCTTACACCCATCTTCCACACTCTTCCCTCTTCCACACTCATTCCTCTTACATCCCTCTTACATACTCAACCCCACTCATCATGACTTTAACCAACCCTTAACCCTACCCTCTCACATTCATCCTCCTTGTGACAAGTGTCACCTTCCCATTGGTGCTAAACAAGCACAATCCATGTGCTCTCCTTTGAGTGCATCCTAGCCCTCCTTAAGCCTTCATCCATCCTTGCATCTAAGCCCTCCATCCCTCTACCCCTTAGCCTATAAATTGAATTCCATCCCAAGCCGTATCATCAACAATCTTTGAGCTAAAGTTACCATGCTATTTTGAGAACCAAAGCCATCAACCATACCCTTATAATGCCAAACTGAGAGCTCACAAAGCTACCAATTTTCCATTACCCATCTCCATTGAAGTAGCTTTTGAGCATCTAGAGCATACATCCATAGCAAAAGGACACATCTACATAATCGAGAAAGCATGGAGTGTTTTCTCTTGTGAGGTTTTGCACTTCTTATTTTCTTTCTTAGTCTAAGCATATATGTGAATTTAGTTTTTGGTTTGTGAATGTTTACTTCATTTGTTAATGTTCTTTGCATACTGATTCTGGTTCTACAGGTAATACTTTGAATGGATATGTATACTAAGCTTGTAGGAACAATACTAAATCTTAAAACCTATATAAACTAATGATTAAAAAGAAACTCTTTTGGCCAAATCCAAACTGATGTGTTTAACCATGCAACTTGTTTATTTGTGATTTTATTTTGGTATTTACTTGTATTCTTATGTCGGTCTTTTATGATGGTTTTTTTCTACAAGTTGTTTAGATTGGCCAACTAGGACGTACCCTAGAGGTTCTCATTGTGTTTTCTTTTATGATGTTTCTCTATTTTGGATACATGATGAACTTGTGTTTCAATTTAGGAGTTTTATTTATGAGAGTTTCTATGTGGTATTTTTCTATTTACATGGGTTGGGAGAACCAACTAGTGTTTGGGTTGCATGTTAAGGAACCGAGTTCAATCTTATGGGTGTTATTGTATGGGACATGACAGTGAGTGTATTCTTAGGAGAGGTTATCTAAGTACATAATAAGTGATAATCTAGTAATTAATATTTTGGGGAACACTCTATAAAGATAAGATAGAGATATTGCCTCGCTCATGCCTTGAGTGCTTGTATAGACTAAGGATGGGAATGGGATGATAGTATGGCTGGTTTGCATCATCTTCTTGAGAGAGTTTTTTTGTTTTGCATGTGTCACATTGAGGGTCTGGGGTTCAGAGTAACCAATCCAAGGTAACTCAACACTTGAGGGTTTGGGGTCTATTGAGAGATTAGTACAGGGAAACTCAAGTAGTTTGACCATGTGATGACACTCTCTAGTATGTAGCTTGAGTCTCCTCTATAGATTTTGTTTGTATCTCTAGTGGTGTACTTATTGTTGGATGTATTTAATTTGGTTATTTACTTTCATTAATGGTGATTGTTGATTCATGGATGATATACTTTTGACATCTGGTTCTTGACTTGAGGTAGATATCTTTTGTTGATTTTAATAATTTGATCTATACTTGGTATATGCATGATATGTTGTTATTCGGTGTTGGTATTGGATTGAGTGTTCTTTCTATTGTGTTATCTTATCTTCTTGAGTAGTATGTGTTACCTTTAAGGTAGTTATGGCTATTAGGAATTCCTTGCCTAGGAATGTTTCATGATTGATTAGTTGTATATGGATTGTTCATTATCTTCCCTATACGGTAGAAGTGGAAGCCTGACTAGGTGACCACGTGGTTGGGAGGTAGTGTCTTCTTACCATTTGGGTCCCCCTCACATTGCCAATTGTTGGATGTTCATTGTATAAGATGTACTTTTTTTCATCTTAGATTGTTTTGAAAATTGAGTGTCAACACACTTTAGTTATTTACTAAGTTCATGCCGAGCTAGCAACACATGTCGAGTATAATATGTATAGATGTCAAGTTGTAGTGAGTGTTAAGTCACTCATGTGATGAGAAATTCAAGTGCCAAGTGAACAATTGATGCTGACCAAGTTCAAGTGTCGAGCGAGATAGAATTATAGTAAGTGTCAAGCATCAGTACTATCAAGTGTCAAGTAATGCAAAATGGATCTAGTTGTTTTTGATAGCACAAACAACTATGTAAACCATTTTTGAGCTGACTTATGGATAGATCTCGAAGCTTTGAAGATAAGATCAAATCTATTTGGATTCTTTATGTGATCAGCATGAAACCAATTAGAAAAATGGAAGGAATTGAGTGGGAAAAATGAATGAATCTCAATCATAGATTCATACCTAACCCTAAGCCACCAAAGTCTTTTTAAAGGGAGACAAAGCCCCATAATTTAGAGAGAGTATGAGTATGAATGAGGAGGTGATTCTAGTGAATTTTTAAAGGAAATGAAAGGGGTGAATTGACTAGAAGGTATTGAAAGTGACTTAGAAGAAGGATAGAATTACAGAATCAATTTGCAGAATAGAGGATCGAGGATACAACAATTTCATATCAGATCAGAAAGGATCAAGATGGACTAAATTGAGATCTAAAATCAGCAATACCAGATTATAAGTAGTCAAATCGAACATTCTACTGTACTTTCTAACAACTGTATCAACATGATGAAATCCTTTATACTAATGTTGACTTAACAGCCATAGTGAAATCCTTTAACAGGGTGACATTCCAAGTGAGTGTTCTAAAGTGTATTAGCCATGCACACTTTTAATAGGGTGTTAAAATCCTTTAATAGGGTGGGATCTAACAATCCTTTGTAAGCCTTTAACAAGGCAGGCCTTTTACAGGGAAAATCATAAGAATGGTCAAACTATGTAACCTTAACAGGTGAACTTTATTGTTGTAGTAGTGAAGAATTGTGGGTGTCATCCCCACCCCAGTTTTACTTTCTCATTGGAGGGTTTTTGGGTAATCATATTTGGTGTCAAGTGCTTATGTGAATACATTTACTTTACATGTTATTTCAATATGTTTATATATGTATTGTTTTAAATTTAAAAGTTTTATTGGTTAGAGATTAATACTTCTGATTCAACCCCCACCCACCCCCCCCACCTCAAAAGTATGCATTTCCCATTTGTATTTCCAACAATTGGTATTAGAGATGAGTTCTCATCAGGAGAAGCCTTACAGCTTGGAGAAAATATCTTGAAATGGAAGTTTACAAGTTGAGAAAGACCATTGAAAATTAGGAGATTGAGATATATCTTTTACTACAACAATTGAATGAAGCCAAAGATGCCTTGAGAAGTTCACTGAAGAGAAGGAAAGAGATTACTATGGTAGAAAATGACACACAATACAAAGAGATCGATACCACAAAGTTATTTGCAGATGGTAACTCCTACGAATTTGATGCAACAATTGTAGATCTCATGGACAAGAATAGAGCACAAGCTGAGGAGATCAAAAATCTCAAGTTGGAACAAGAATCACAAACTATACTGCTATGTGAAGTGACTGAACAAAAGAAGAAAGCTATAAAAGACAAGGTCATGATTGAAGAAGATAAAAGAATTTTGGCAAATAGATTGGAGGAAAAATCAGAAAAGCTATCCAGGATCTCAAACATGCAAATGGACACCCTAAGCCAAATGATGAATGCCCATCATGAGTTGAATGTCAAGGACATTGAGATAACTACATTGAAGTTTTAGAATGAACAACTGCAAAATGACCTAAAAAGAGAAAAGGATTTTGCTGAAAGTTTCAACAAGCCAAATGAAACCATCAAGTACTTTGAGCAACTACTGAAATCCCCTAGATCTAGTAAAGACACATCAGAAGTGGGCTGCACAAGCACTAAATAAGGAGAATCATCCAAAGCTGGTGAGGAAAGAAATAATAAAGGTAAGAATTCTAAACCTACTTGTCATCACTATGAAAATAAAGGACATATAGCTAATGTTTGCAAGAGAAAGAATGCTAGTTAGAATGTTAATCCAAAGAACATGACTCATTGTCACAAGTGCAAAAAACAAGGTCATCAGACACATGGATGTAGAACCAAAACCATGCATGCACCAAAATTTGAAGGACACTACTACAATTGTCAAAAGTTTAGACACAAAACCTTTGAATGTAGATCCAAGTCCACATGGTCATCAAAAAAGTCAACAAAGGGAAGAAGCTATGAAAATTCCTATAACTAGGATTATAATACAAGACATAGTTGTCATTAATGTCAAGAGTATGAACACATCCCTAAGAATTGCATAAGAAAACACTTCAATGGTAGCTACAATAGATGGTTGAGTCAAACCACATGTTTTAGTTGTTTGAAGACTAGTCATATCAACAAGCACTGCCCAACAAGGACAAGGGCACCTAACTCAGAGTTCAACATAGGAAAAGGCAAGGTAGATGTTGAGCATATTAGAGGAGAGATGAAAAAAATATGGATGAAGTAAGATGGATGTAGCACATCAAATGAAGGGATCACTTCACCTGAAAGGTCAAGTGGTCACATTTCATCAAACTAAGTAAAAAGAGGTATGTGGGATTGACATTTAAATGCTTCATCATACATCAATTCCAAGATAAGTTAGTGCTAAAAAGGATAAATTAGCATGAATAAAGATGCAAGTAAACAAGGAAAAACCAAGGTTAAATCTTTAAGTTTTCACATTACTGTTGGGTGTAGAAAGTTCTCTTCAATTGCTAAGTAAATTCTAGTCTGTGCCAAGCTAATAGCCAAAGCCAGTTGAAGCCGAGTCAGTAGTAGCTGTCAAGTGAAGGAAATTTCTATTGGTGCCAAGTAAGGATAATTCTTATAGCTACCAAGTGAAGGGAAAATCAATGAATGCCAAGTAAAGCAGCAATTATATCAGAGCCAAGTTTACAGTTGTATATGCATCATGCATTAAATGCGATGTTTTGAAGGGTATAAGGCCAATTTTTGCTCCTTTTTTTGTTATTTCAAACATAGAGCAAGAGTGAGCAAAGTGAAAAAGTGATTTCCAAGCAAGAACAAAGCATTTTCACAAATCAAAGCAAAGATCAAGCATCTAATCATTGATTTCAAGGTATTCTTCATTTGTCGAGCTATGTAGTTTACATATTTGTCAAAACCCTAGTTTGCAAAAATGGTCTTTGATTCTAAGAATCCAAAGGACAAGGAACTATTTGAAGTTCAACTAGTTAGTAATGAGGTAAAAAAACCATATTTTAGAGCCATACCAGAGGTTGCATACAAAAATGACCCAGCAAGTGCATTATCAATTATTTCACCCAAGGTCATAATGGTACAAGATGTAAAGAAATATTATAACTACAAGGTTAGAGGAATTGGAGACATGGAAATATGTTAGGCTTATGATAAATTATGTGAAAACAGAGTGTTGAAGGAAGAGTTCAAGATTGTTGAGAGAAAGGGACTAACTTGTGCCCTAGATTTCCCCATCGTCTTCAAAACTGAATGGATCAAAATTGTCCTGAGTAGAATACATGATGGTTGTTTATGGCTAGAAGGTGGACCCATCAAAATTTCAAAGAGAATTGTACATAGGGTTACATGATACCCAACCCTAGATCGGACCAAGACCCTAAGGAGTGACTCTAAAGAAGTAATAGAGTGAAATAAAGGGGCAAAATGGAACAAATGTGGAATGATTATTGGTACTATCAAAGATCCACTTCTTGAATTTTTAGTGAGGGTCATATCACACAAATTCTATTAGTCAAGCTGACTAAATAGTGTTCCTTGTATAGTAGTTGATGTAGGATATAAGAATGTAAAGAAAGATCATACTTATGATCTTGCAAAACTACAGTTGCAACAAATAATGGAGAACCTAGGAGCAATAAGAAAATCTAAAAGTGCTCAATGCAAATTTGGTTCAATCTTGGTATGCATATTTTCTATGTTCAAAATGAATTCCCATCTTTTGGTAGAGTGGGATGGAAGATCAATAGGTCAGTGGATGTGCAAATAAATGAGTACATTGAACAAATGGAAGATAATTTTGAGTCAGTAATGACTAGCTACTTTGAAGATTTCAAGCAGTCAATAAAATAGAGGCTGAGAATTCTAGTTTTCCTAGTGGAGAAATACTACATTGATATTTGCTTCCTTGTGGATATTGACTACACCTTCATCCAGGATGCAGTACCTAGAGTCATATGGCTAAGGCCTTTGGGATATGAGATCAACGTTGATGAAGCTTCAGTTGCCATCACTGCACTTCATGCAGAAGAAGTTGATAAGACAGCTAAAATCTTTTGTAACTATGATGTTGTGAAATCTAAAATTGAAATGGAATTAAAGATAGCATCAACCTTGAAGAAGAAGGATAAAATGGTGAAGAAGCTAAAAGCCAAGTTTGGTGAAGGAGATGAAGGCAATGATGGAGAAGATGATGATGATGATGAAGAAGAAGAAAAGCAAGGCCAAGAACCTCTTGCCCTAACCCAAGGCATCGGTGAAGATGAAGAATAAGAAGGTGCCATGGAGGAACAAGCCAAGGAAGCACCAGCCAAACAAGAACCAAAGAAGAGGAAGGCTAAGACATAGTCTGCAGCATAGCCAAAGGGAAATAAAATTGCAAAACTAAGTCCTACAAGGCCTACTACTCTAGCTACAAGAGCCAGCATAAGGGCCACCACTCAAAAGGCCAAGGAGCAAGTAAAGGAAAAGAAAAAGGCTATTGAACAACAAGATCCTGTGCAAAAGAAACTAAGGAGAAAATATGTGGCACAACCAGAAACTAATGATGAAAGGACCAAATCAGAAGACACAAGTTAGTTCAAAGTGGTAAGTCATGCTCCCAAGTCTGATATTGAAAACATTTGTGATAATGTTAGGGATAATGTAGACTTAACAGGATTGAAAAATATTGAATTTAATAAATTGAGTAGAGAAGACCAGAATATGTTAGAAGAATCGGTGTATGCCATGATGGAAAAATTGAAGAACACACCTCTTGAATTTTATAATACAATGCCAAAAGATTTGTATTCAATTGTTGAGAATAAATGGCACTATTGCCTAAATATGGAGAAGGAAATAAGAGAATCTACATTGGCACAAGTGATGCCAAAATTTTCAAAAGGGAAAATCACTGAGGCAAACAAGAAACATGGTAGAAAATTTTCACCCAAGTACAAGGCATTTAGCATCATCCAAAACAAGATAGAAGATGTTGTAAAGAAATCCACTCAAATGTAGAAGTTAATACATGGCTTGACTACTATCAAGGAAGGAGAAGAGGATCCCTTTGAGGGAAGGAATAATGGAGAAGATAAGGATTATAATAAGGAAGGAGAAACTGAGAAAGAAAAGGGAGATAACACAGTGGAGGAGGCACAATAGAAAAAGGATGAAATGGCAGCAGCTAAGGAGCAACAAATAGAACAAAGTGTGCAAGACACACAATTGCCACCATTAAGCCCTCCAAATGACACAAACACACCTGCAAACACAATAAAAGTGAAAGATGTTCCTGATAGCTTAGCTCATAACATTAATCCACTAACTACAGAGGATCTAAAGAAGATCCTTGACCAATCCACACTACAGGCTAAATTGTATGATAATCCAATGTTGGTCAGTGTAGATGAGCTACAAAAAGTAATAGCTGACATAACTAGGGATAAGGTGAATACACAAGAACCACCTTCTACTATCCCTATAGCTACTAGTGGTCAACCTCCAGTGAAAACATCAGAGGATACATCAACAAAGGTTGACATCACAGTAAAAGTTATTATGATTGAACAACAGACTCAAACTATAGAGGAGCCCACAAAGGAACAAGCAGGACAGACAAATGCTTATGTACCTATTACACAAACACAAGGTGCACCACGATTGATCATAATTGATCATGGAAAATTTGATGAAGGGAAGGACATATCCAAGGAAAAGGAGTAGCAAGCCATACAAGCATTGGTTAATTTACCAACAACTGGCACTCCTACCAAAGTCCTTTAGGAGATGAGCACTATTGCAATGCCACTTCAAATTTTTGCACCATGCTTGAGCTCAAAAAAGGTTGCAAGGGTACTTCACTATGGAGACCCAACACTAGATGAAGAAATAGTTGTTCCAAAATATGACTATGCAACCATGAACTTAGAATAGATTAATATCATGCAAGAGGCACTAGAAAGAAAGAAGAATCAAGAGATACTCAAGAAGGAGTATAAATAAAGGCAAGTACTACATGAGATCAAAGACATCTTTTTAGATGCCTTCAGCTTGCAAACACCTAGTGAAACCAAGCCTATATTAGAACAACTATCAAAAATTGTTGAACAGGTGACAAATGAAGACCAGGAAACCAATGTAAAACTCATGGAATAGTCTAAAAAGAAATTTCAAAGAAAAGTAAATGAAAATATATCTAGTGGAATAGCACTATCACAAGTAGAGTTGGCTACAAAGATTGAAAAAGTGAAGAAGGTACTTGAGAATATATTCTCATTGTACACAAAATTGTGTGATTCCACACTCTTCACACAAGATAATGACCATAGGATTTTCAGTCTAGAAAGGAATGTGAAGATTTCAAGTACACAACTACCTCAAAATCCAACTCAAGGTGAGAAGCATTTCCATACAGTTCTTCACACACAAAAGGAACTAGCTATGTTAACAACAGAAGAGGCTAACAAAAGAGCCAAGCTAGTCCATATTCAAGCTTCCTTGACCCCTCACATGGAAATGCTATAGGAAGAACTAGCCTATGTTGAAACAGTGCTAAAGAAAGATCCCAATCTTTCAACTTTGGACGGCTTAGTTCACCTTGCAGTAGAGACAACCATCCAAATCAAATCCTTAGATGTTGCAATAGACAACTGGGATGCTACTCTAAAGATTGTAATGAAATTTAATAAGAATTTCTTGGATAAATACATAGTCATTGTATAGACCCTTTGACATAAGTGTCAAAAAGGGGGAGATAAACGTAAGGAAGAGTAAATAGCAGAAAGCCAAGGGAGACAAACATGCAAGGGGGAGACATGTGAAAGGGGAGATAAAGAAAATAGAGAGAAGAGAAAACAAAGGGAGAGTAAATAGCAAAAAAGCAGAAACAAGGCATATCAGATAAAGAGTATCAAAATGATTGAAGACAAATAGTATCAGCAAGAGGCAAATCTACTCAGAGAGATTTTGGATACAAAAAAGACACATTAACTCAAGGGGAGTTACAAAATTTTGTGGTATATGAGTCTATTACAAAATTTTGAACAATTTTAAAGCTTTGTATGTATGTTGAACTATGAATATATTAGATTCATCATGTATAGTTAAGTGTTTTTGCCACTCATGTCAAAGGGGGAGATTGTTGATCTCAGATTAGTTTTGACAATTGAGTGTCAACACACTTAAGTTATTTACTAAGTTCATGTCAATCTAACAACACATATCGAGTATAATATTTATAGATGTCAAGTTGCAATGAGTTTTGAGTCACTCATGTGCCAAGCGTAGACACTCAAAAATGGTTCGCATCTACAATTTGATCAAAATGAAGCTCCATTTGACATATAGCACACCTTTTGAAAGAAAAAATCTTCCCTTCACTCTATCTGGTCCTCATATCATCTCTTAGGTCTTCTTTCATTCCTGTATTCATTTCATCACCATTATCATGTGTTCTGATACACCAAATCATCTTCATCTTGCATTCCTTTATTCCTGCATCATCCTACACTATCTATCAACCTTCTAGGGCTTTCCACCTAGTCCAGCCTTAGCATGACCCTTTTTTGACCAATTTTGACCAAATGTGACCATTTTTAATTGATTTCACTCATGTTCTAACCTCTTTCCACCATTTGGGGCATGCACACAAATTTGTAGGTCATTCTAAGTCCAATCGAGCTATTTTTGGCCCCCAAATCCTTCTAGGGCATAATCTGCACTTTCAAGGTGCACTTGGTACTATCATGGTGTACTTGGGCTTACCAAGTGTGTACTAGGTGCACTTGGATGTGTATTGGGTGCACTTGGGGCAGTAGGATGCCCAGAACTACTCTTGGAGCCCCTACGTTGCACTCTGGAGGCCATAACTTTTGTGTTTCAACTCCAATTTTCAAACTGTCAGTTGTGTTGGATTCGTATCTTTGTTGCAAAAAAATTGAGCTATCATTTTCATTATTTGGTCACTATCTTGAGTGGTAACCTTTGAAAATACTCTCAGAACCCTAAATCGACATCACTTCTTCATACTAATTCATCCCATTTTCTCATTCCACTAACTCTGATCTTTTGGCCAACTTGATTTTATATCAACAATGTCTATCATCATTCATATCCTCTTTCACATCAATTTCACATCATTTTGGAACCATTTCAACATCATCAAAAATCATATCAAATCAACTCACAACCACTTCAAATCAACTCAGAATCGTATCAAATCAACCCAAATCACCCCAAATCAACTCAGAATCACCCAGAATTAGTCTTAATCAACTCAAAACATGTCAAACATCCCAAATCAATCATCATTTATGATGAAGGTATGCTCTGATACCACTGACAAAGGTCCACACCACCCTTACCAACTCACAACCAAGAATGCAACAATATGAAGACAATGAGATAAAATGCTTCCCAAGTAACCTCCTTGTTTCTAAACCACAACCACTAGCTCTTCTCCAACCTTATCCAAGATCCAAGTGTAAATTGCCTCACATTCAGTGCTCTGTCCACACACTCACAAGTCCATCACAATCTTGTTGCAAACTGCCTCACATTCGGCGCTCTATCCACAGACTCAGGAAAACTCACTCTTCGCTTCCTCCTTCTCTTTCACACCTTGAAGCCTTATAAGCTTTCCAAGCTTCACCTTCCACAACTTTCACCTTTCCAAGCTTTCCTTCCAAAGCTTCTACTTCCCGACTTCTCCTTCTCGAGCTTCCACTTCTCAAGCTTTTCCTTCTCAAGCTTCCACTTCTCAAGCTTTCACCTTCTTCTCGAGCTTCTCCTTCTTGAGCTTGATTAGAAATGCTCATATGCCTTGCTTAAATAGGCACTTACCACCCAATGCATGACTTATCCACAACCTTCTAGAATTCCACCTACACAATATCCACAACCTTCTACAACTTCCATAACCTTCTACAATATCCACAACTTTCTACAATATTCATAACTTTCTAGAATTCTTCCCACACACCTCGATAAATGGAATGACAACCATTTATTTTTTATTTTTTCTATTATGCCACCTATGCACCTCGAAAATAGAAATCCCCTTTTCCTTTCTTTTCTCCTTTTTATTTATTTTATTATTTCTCCTTTAATTTTTGTCACTTTCTCTCTCCTCCACAATTTTTTTTTTTTTTTTTTAAATTTTCCCATGCAAGATGCTCCTACATCAGACTCCCCTGGTAGATAGAAAAGTGTGTCCCACACTTTGATGCCAAAAAGAAAGATCTACCACCATCTTCATCTTCACCAAAAGTTTCCACCTCAATGGGGACAAGAAAACTACCATGCAAATCTTCCACATCTGCATTACCCTATCAAACACCAAAATCTCAAACATCCAATCAACATACTCACCCCCAGGAACAAACTGAACATAATGCATCATTACCAAACTCCCATTCACATCAACAACTAGTGAATCCATACCAGCAATAACAAGCTCTACATCAACAGCCACATGTAGATTTCCATCAACACATGCCAAACTCTCAACACCAACCGTCTCATTACTCACAACAAGATGCTCTGCAATACATAACTCAACTCCAACAACCGAATCATCCACGACTAAGTGTTCTGCAACATACAAGTCACCACCAACATCAACTAGATCATCTACGACCGAGTGCTCCACAATCTCCATGTCAGTCTCAACCATTTGATCGTGAAAACCAACCTCTGTGCCAACATCAAAAATGTTAAGAATATCTTTAGCAACAACCTCTAGTTGCTCTGCAGAATCTACATCAGGCTCCACAAACTGAACAACCTCTAGTTGCTCTGCAGGTTCTACATCAGGCTCGACAAACTAATCAGCAAAACCATCCTCTTCCACCTTGACCTTCTTAGCTTGATTAGCCAATCTAGCATCCAACCGAGCAAACATCTTAGAAATATTCCTCTCCACTATATCATGGATTTTTGCAATCATCTGAGGGTCCAATCCTCTTGGAGCCATCTCCCAAGATCTTCATAAACCCTCTGCAACAAATCCTTCCCATGCTCCTTGTGATAACCAAATTGTTTGCAAGTCAAATCGTAACCTGCCACCTCGCACGAACAATCAGGAACCACATCACAAGTCTAGGACAACGGATTTGCAATCCACCAGCTCTCCACAATCATGCCTCAACAAGTTTAGTCTTCCATCTCTGCATCAATCAATCAATCTGCATGTCCTCCCAAGGTCCTAGTTCAAACTGCCTCAACTTCAGCGATCTGTTTACACACTCAAGAACTCCCACTCTAATAAACTTCACCCAACCAAGGTCCTGGTACAAACTGCCTCACACTTCGGCGATCTGCTTGTACACTCAGGAACTCCTGCTTTGATACCACTGATGAAGGTACGCTCTGATACCACTGACGAAGGTCCACACCACCCTTACCAACTCACAACCAAGAATGCAACAATATGAAGACAGCGAGATAAAATGCTTCCCAAGTAACCACCTTGTTTCTAAACCGCAACCACTAGCTCTTCTCCAACCTTATCCAAGATCCAAGTGTAAATTGCCTCACATTCGGCACTCTGTCCACACACTCACAAGTCCGTCACAATCCTACTGTAAACTGCCTCACATTCGGCGCTCTGTCCACGGACTTAGGAAAACTCACTCTTCACTTCCTCCTTCTCTTTCACACCTTGAAGCCTTCTAATCTTTCCAAGCTTCACCTTCCACAACTTTCACCTTTCCAAGCTTTCCTTCCAAAGCTTCTACTTCCCGACTTCTCCTTCTCGAGCTTCCACTTCTCAAGCTTTTCCTTCTCAAGCTTCCACTTCTCAAGCTTTCACCTTCTTCTCGAGCTTCTCCTTCTCGAGATTGATTAGAAATGCTCATATGCCTTGCTTAAATAGGCACTTACCACCTAATGCATGACTTATCCACAACCTTCTAGAATTCCACCTACACAATATCCACAACCTTCTACAACTTCCATAACCTTCTACAATATCCACAACTTTCTACAATATTCATAACTTTCTAGAATTCTTCCCACACACCTCGATAAATGGAATGAAAACCATTTATTTTTTATCTTTTCTATTATGCCACCTATGCACCTCGAAAATAGAAATCCCCTTTTCCTTTCTTTTCTCCTTTTTATTTATTTTATTATTTCTCCTTTAATTTTCATCACTTTCTCTCTCCTCCACAATTTTTTTTTTTTTTTTAAATAATTTTCCCATGCAAGATGCTCCTACATCAATTTATCCAATCCTATGCATTTTTGTGGCTTTCAGTGCCTTGGAAACCTATCAATCTATCAAATATTATCAATCTAACCTTAGTACTATCATGGCTCTCAATGCTAGGTCAAACTATCATTCATGTCATCTGATCTTTGACATCGTTGAATCTTTCAATGTTGGATCATGGCATTATCAACCATTTTAATAATATTGATTGCATCCTTCAATATTATTATGATCAACCCTATCGACCAATCTCAATCCTGTAGCATTTTACAATGTCATTTAAATGTTACATATATTTAGTTCATCTCATGTGTCCTTGGCATGTTATCAATTTTGATCAATCAATTTGACCATGGATTTGTTCTATCCATAATCATCCTAGTTGATTTCTATTATCATCACACTTCATCAGAGGATACTGTCGTACTTATCAAATCAATTTGACCAATCATCTAATAACTCTCTCTATAGGATTAAATAATCCATAATTTAATCCTATATCATTACTAATTATTCTTTCTAACTAACCTCCTCAATTAATTTATGTTTTATTAATTAATTGGTTCATCATTCACAAACCATGGGAATTCTTAATTCCCTAAGTCGTATTTTCCACCATTAATTCCATTTCACTAATTTCTATTTTTTGGAATAAAGGGTTTTTAATTCAAATATTCCACAAAATATTGACATCATCATGACACATGGGTGTGACACCTCATGGATTCTCCTTTGACACTTGGCTAAGATATTTCATAATCCAAAATTCTTATTATCTTATGCACATCCATATTTGGCTTCCTTTTTCATAGATTCTTGGCTTTATGTGGGTTTAAGTTGTCATATGATGTGTCATAGATTCTCTTCCATCTTTAGCCAAGTTTGACTTCCAAGCATCATACAATCCTACACTTGGCATCTTGTGTCATATGCATCATGGATTCTCTAAGGAATCTCTTTCCATCTCGCATATCCATGGTGACAATTCCAATGCTCTCATCCTTTGTGTCGATTATAAAATGAGCATTCTTCCTCTCATTTTTAGTCCCTAATTCTTAAGTCTTTTCAAGTTGCTAGTTTTCTCAAAAAAATTCACTCTTGCTCTCACATTCAAATCACATCTTCAAGTATTTTCATAGCATTATCCATATCATAGACTTTTTCTTCAACATTGTGTCCACTATGGGCAATTTGGAGCTACATCACATGGAGAAGAAAGAAGGACATGGGAGCTACAAGTGAAAGAGGGAGTTTTTAACATTTTTTTTCTTTCTTTTGATTCATTTGGCTTTCATGTTAGACTAGAGGGTGTTAATATATGATTATTGAGTTTGTGATTTTCTCATAGTATGTTAGACATTAGCCCATTTTCTAGGTCCTACACCAAGCAGTTCAAGTGTTGAGCAAGACAAAATCATAGTAAGTGTTGAGCATTAGTATTATCAAGTGCCAAGTAACATAGAATGCACCTAGTTGTTTGTGATGGAACAAACAACTATGTAAACCATTTTTTAGCCGACTTATGGATAGATCTTGAAGCTTTGAAGATAAGATCGAATCTATTTGGATTTTCTATACAGTCAACATGCAACCAATCAGAAAAATGGAAGGAATTGAGCGGGAAAAATGAATGAATCTCAATCATAGATTCATACCTAACCCTAAGCCACCAAATTCATTTGAAAGGGAGAAGAAGCCCCATAATTTAGAGAGAGTATGAGTATTAATGAGGAGGTGATGCTAGTGAAGTTTTGAAGGAAATAGAAGGGTTGAATTCACTAGAAGGTATTCAAGGTGACTTAGAAGAAGGACATAATTGTAGAATTAGCTTGCAGAATAGAGGATTGAGGATACAACAATTTCATATTAGATAAAAAAGGATCAAGATGGACTAAATTGAAATTTAAAATCAGCAATACTAGATTGTAAGTAGTCAAATCAAACATTCTAATGTACTTTCTAACAATTGTATAAGCAGGATGAAATCCTTTGTAATAAGGTTGAATTAACAGCCATAGTGAAATCCTTTAACAGGGTGACATTCCAAGTGAGTGTTCTAAAGTCCTTTAGCTAGGCACACTTTTAACAAGGTTTTAAAATCCTTTAACAGGGTGGGATCTAACAATCCTTTGTAAGCCTTTAATAGGGTAGGCCTTTCATAGGGAAGACCATGAGAATGGTCAAACTATGTAACCTTAATAGGTGAGCTTTATTGCTACAGTAGTGAAGAATTGTGGGTGTTATCCCCACCCCAGTTTTACCTTCTCATTGGAGGGTTTCTGGGTAATCATATCTGGTGTCAAGTGTTTATGTGAATGCATTTATTTTACATGTTATTTCAATATGTTTATGCATGTATTGTTTTAAAGTTAAAAGTTTTATTGGTTAGAGATTAGTACTCCTGATTCACACCCCCACCCCCTCTCAAAAGTATACATTTCCCATTTGTATTTTCAACACATTTATCATTCTTATCTAGCATACTTCTATTAAGTTGATATATTTGTGTGTGTGTGTGTGTGTGTGTGTGTGTGTGTGTGTGTGTGTGTGTGTGTTATCAAGTATTCTGATGTGTTTTATTTTTTCTCACATACCCCATGACATGTGCAGTAGACGTTAACTATTGGATGTACTTTTATTGTATTAGTTATACTTATGCATTTTCTTATGAGATAATGTATATGTTATCTCTTTATGATAATAAGACATTGTACTTGAAACTTAAACTAATTAATATAAACTTCTTAATGTAACTCAATGTGAAGGAACCCTTGAGGAATTGAAACTATATTTGTAATTGCTTGTGCATTTGATGTGTATATTCATATTGCTTCCACATTAATGTTATCTTGATTTTTTAAAAATTTATTTATTTTTAATAGTTTAGTAAATATTGTAACATATTAAGTTTATTTCTCTTTGGTTCCCAAGCGGGGCATTACAAAAGAGATCTTTTGCATTCAAGGTTCTTTCAAGGAGCTTTAGAAGATTTCATTTGGGGGCTTTATCATCTATCTTCTATGCTCATGCAACAAGCTTTCAATATCTATCTTCCTTCATTGGTGATAGTGGGGCTTGTCATCAAGAGTGGGGTGCATCATTCATCCTTCTTCTACATTTACGCCTTCTTGATCCAAACTAACTTGGTAAAGTGAGCTTATTAAATTTGATTGAGTAATCCCACTATTGTAAGGTGAACTCAATTATTTACTTTACATTTTCCAAATTTTCAATTATTTTAATTTAAAGGTTAATTCCTAAACTGGGGTTTGACAAAGGTAACACCCCCCCCCCCCCCCCCACATCAACAAAACAAAACAAAATCTTGCAAGTTGCAGATCTCTAAAGGCAAAATAGAGTGCAGATTTGGATACCCTTTTGATAAAACTTCAGAGATCTAAAATTTTTGACATAGAAGGTCAAGGACACACTGTGTCCCTACCCCCGACAAGTGGGCCCTAACCTAGATTAAAATTGCTCCTACAAATCATCCCTGGCTAGGAGCCAACCAATTTCTATGTTCAAGGCAAACCCCCCTTCTATAAAACAAAATAATTTTTCTTGCAGGTTCTAGATCTTGAGAGGCAAAACAAAGCACAGATTCATATACCCTTTTCACAAAACTTCAATGATCCAATTTTTTGCGATCAAACACAGAAGGTCAAGGATGCCCTATGTCCCTACCCCTGACAAGTGGGCCCTCAACTAGATTAAAAATGCCCCTACATATCACCTTGACCAAGATCCAAACGATTTCTAGGTTTCACATATCTTGTAATTACACATCCAAAATTAGGTTTGTTCATTGTTCTAAACAATACAGAGGGCACAAAATCGGATTCTACATTTCATTCAATTATCAAGATAAGTCACTCATTTTAGCATATTTACTTTCTATATATATATATATATATATATATATATATATAACTCTTTCTATATCGAGGTTTTATGGATCTTGCATAATTTCTCTAATTCTATAATTATTAGATCTTTTTTTGCATTAATGCCCTTTCATCATTTGAATTGCACTAATCTACTTAGATATAGTTACCTTAGAGTTGGAATTAAAAGGATCAACCTCTTTAACTTCCCTTTTAGGTATAAGGTAAACCTTAACCCTCAAAACTTAGAGTAATTGAGCCCTTTTCTAATTGCTTCACAATTCATCTTATGCACCATTAAAACATACAAGGAAAAGATCAATACCAAAACAATAATTTTACCATTAGGCTCCCTCAACCAAAGATGAACATAGCACAAATAAACTAGCAAGGAGCTAGAAACTAAAGAAAGGACAAGAGAAAACTGTAGCCTAGTCACCCACAACCAAAAAAATTAAAAATTTCCTTCCACCTTTCTCTTGTAGGAACAAAGGGTCATTTCAAAAGAGGGCAAAGACATCTTGAAATTTTTGACCTTTTACTTTAATCTAGCCATCTTCCACCTTAGCAACTTCATCTTGTCACGCCAACAAATCCATGGCTGGAACCCAACACCTTGATGGAGAATATCAGCAACATTGATAGAAGAACCAGAGATAGCACTAGCAACATGTAGAGGGACAAGCTAACAACATCTAGAGGAATAGCACTAGCAATGATCTCAGTAGATAAAACATAGCCAACAACTAGAGCCCTGTCACAAATAGTAATATTTAGAGACATAATATGTGTAGAGCCAGAAGCACCCACCATATCAAGTCATTATTAATGAGAAAGGTTCTCAAAATCCCCAAGCATTATAGGTTTTATTTAATACATGTGAGTCCTCAGTATAAATAATGTAATTGCATATTAAGATATTAGGAAAAGGGAGATCCTTCCAAGATTTAGCACACTTAGGGACAACTTTACTATTATTGTGATGAATCAAGATCTTCCAAGGTTCATTTACTTCAATAGCCTTATAGTTCTATTTCATCGCTAGGAGAATGGCCTAGATTCTCCAAGCTTTTAACCCCAAGCCACCTAGATAGACTTATCCTTGATAATCATACAGTTGAATGTCTGGCCATTATTAATGAGAAACTTTCACAAACTACCAAATCTTGTAGATGTTTTTGAAGACATTGGAGCCCTTACAAGAAATGGGAAAATTACATTTTAGGATATTAGAAAAGGGGAGATCCTTCCTAGATTTGGTACACTTAGGGATAGTTTTACTATTATTGTGAAAAAACAAGATCTTCTAAGGTTCATTTCCTTCCCTAGCCTCATGGATCCATTTGATCACTAGGAGCATACCTAGGATTCTATATTCTTTTATCCTCAAGCCACCCTATTTCCTTTTTCATAGTACAACAACTCCATTTGACTTAGTATTCTTTTGATTACCCTTCCCATTGGACCATATAAATTTATTAATATTCTTTTGCACATCATTAATTTGATATTTATTGAAGAGTCAATAAAAGTAGTAGTAGATGTTGCAAGAGGATGGGATTTTTTGACATACTTGAATCCTGTCAATCAAAGATAAATGTTGCTTGTTCCACTTGTTGAGCTTACTAGATATCATATTTTTTATACAATCTCACATACCTTTTAAGTAGGGATTAACAGAAAAATAAATGTCAAGGTACCTCACAATTTTAGAGTGCCCCACATAACTGTAACCAAATTTGGAAAACCAAGGAAAAGGGTTCTCATTAATTTTATGATTGATTTTGAAGAGAAGAGATTGGCACAAGATTCCAAACAAATATTACTGATCTTTTTCATAAGGAATTCCACTTTTGTTTCTCACTCAAGCTCACAAAATGGGTTGTGTCATCAATAAACTGAAAATTGATTACATTTTCCTAAATAGAGAATATAATACCATTTACTCTTTCGAAGAGGTGAGAGTCCTAAGAAGATAGTGCTAAAAAATTGATGCAATAACAAATGAGGAGGGGTCTAATGGGTGTTGGATGAGGTCACTTCATCTTGGATATGTTCAAGCAAAAGATTATAAGCACACATACACTAGCCAAAACATGGAAGATAATTAACAAAAAAAATCCTAATCATAACACTAGGGAATTCATTTACATTCAATCTTTGTGAAGGCACACATGGAACCTACTAACACATATATAGAATTACAACCACTCACTTAGGTAGCTCAAGCTCCTCAAGCACCTCAAACATGTCAACTAGGTCAAGTTGCTCAAGCACTTCAAACAAGTCAAGTAGTTGAACCTCCTCAAGCACCTCAAATAGGTCAACCAAGTCAAGTTTCTCAACCACTTCAAACAGGTCAAGCAAATGAGGCTCCTCAATCAGCTTAGTCTAAATTCTAATGAAGATAACCTTTTGACATCAATAATGAAAACTCGTCCAACAATTTCCCCCTTTTTCTCATTGATGGCAACCATTATTGGAGCTAACATCTCGACCAAAAAATCCCCCTAAAAACGTATTCCCCCTTTGACATCAATGACCATGATATACAAAAATGAAGCTCTTCCCCTTAAAAATTTCATTTAATGAGGCAAAAGAACACTAAGCTTGCTTTGAAGATACTCAAAGCGATCCTAGAACAATGGTTTTGTAAAAATATCAACCACCAACTTAATTGTATTGTTAGCAACTTGCTCCTTTAAATAATGATATTTAATAGGAATGTGCTTAGTACAAGAGTGCATAATGGTATTTTTGGAGATATCAATTACACTTGTATTATCACAATAAATTCATAAAAGATCATTGAATTCAAGCTTGTAATCCAAAAAGGTGTTCTTCATCCAAATTATTTGAGTACAACAAGAAACAACAGTTATGTACTCAACTTCAGTTGTAGATAAAGAGGTACAAGATTATTTCTTTCTTAGCCATGAAACTAAGCAACCACCTAGAAAGAAAACACAACCAATTGCTTTCTTCTTGTCATCCACTGAGCCACCACAGTTTGCATCTATATAGGTTGTAAACAAGAAATCAGAACTCTTATAAAACTAAAGACCATACTCAAGAGTACTTTTCATGTATTTAAAAATTCTCTTAACAACTTTAACATGTGCTTGCTCGGGAGATGCTTGAAATCTAGCAACACAACCAATAGCCTGCATAATATCTGGTCTAGTGGTTGTAACGAACAACAAACTGCCCACCATATACTTGTAGAGAGTTTGGTCAACAATAGGGGATACATCACATTATTTTTACTTAATTTGCATCATTTCCATGGGTGTGCTAACTAAATTGCAATCTTCCATCTTAAACCTTTTGAGCATCACTCTAACATATTTAGCTTATGAAATAAAAATACTATCAACTAATTGACTAATTTACACCCCAAGAAAATTAGATAACTCCCCCATCATAGACATTTTAAATGCACTTTTCATGCAATTAGCAAATTCCTTGTTCATTTTGGAGCTATCACTACCAAAAATCAAATCATCAACATAGACAACAACTATAAGAATGTTGTTACCTTAATTCTTAACATAAGAATTATTATCCACGTACCCTTTCTTGAATCCTTTCCATTGTATGTATTTGTCCAGCCTATCATACCAAGCTCTAGGAGCTTGTTTTAAGCCATAAAGTGTCTTTTTCATCTTGCACACATTCAAATTATTAGTCAATAAATACAAAACCATATGGTTGTTCAACATAAACTTCTTCATTCTAGTCACCGTTTAAGAATGTTGATTTGACATCCATTTGAAATACCTTAGAACTTTTGAAGCAAGAAAATGCAAGAAACATTTTGATTGCCTCTAATCTAGCAAAGGGAGCAAAAGTCTTAGAAAAATCTACAACTTTAACTTGTGAGTATCCTTTGCAAACCAAGCGAGCTTTATTTTTAACAACTTTACCTTCTTCATGTACCTTATTATGAAACTCCCATTTTGTCCCAGTCATGTTCTTTTCCTTGGGTCTTGGCACAAGCTCCTAAGTATTGCTCTTATTGATTTTCTCTATCTCGTCCTTCATTGCTGCAATCTAGTTCTCATCCTAAGCTTCCTCTTCATAAAATTTTGGCTCATACAAAGGCATTAATGAAAAATTATTACCCTCAAAGTAATTAATATCCTTTCTAGAAGCTCTTGTTCTTCCTTCAACTATTACTTGATCTAAGGGATGATTCTTTTGAACAAACTTAGGAGTTTTGAATAAAGAGGAATCATCAATACCCTCTTAAATATCTTTCTCAAAAAGCTCATGTGATGTTCTAGCCTCATCATGTAAAGGGACTTCACTTCCATTAAGTGACTGTGTCTTTTCTTTGGCATTTTCAACACCATTGTTGGTTGTTGCAACTTGAGTGGGTGGAGATGAAGTAGGTACAACAATGTTGTTCTGAACTTTTTCTTCACTTGTTCTATTCACAAATTCACTAGAATTGTTAGTAACTTCATAAATTTGAACATTAGCACTTTCAACTATTTTATGTAACCTTTTGTTGTAGCATTTAGAAGCCTTTCTCTTTAAGGAGTACCCAAGAAAAATTCCTTAATCATCTCTAGAAATAAATTTTCCCAAGTTATCTTCATCTCTTTTAATATAACATGGGATACCAAAGATTTTAAAATACTTGATTGTAGTTGGTTTACCTTTCCAAAGTTCATCTAGGGTCTTGCTAAACTTGGACCTTAACAAGGTCCTAGTTTGAATATACACAATTATATGGACAGTTTCTCTCCAAAAAGTATCACTCACCTTCCTTCCATTCATCAAGAAACATGTCATCTCTTAGATTGTTTTGTTTTTTCTTTCCACAACACGATTTTATTGTGGATTTCTTGGGGCTAAAACGTGTCTTCTAATGTGATGAGTTTCACAAAAGCTCAAAAACTCATTAGATGTGAACTCTCCACCATTATCAGAATGCAAACATTTAATATTCAAGTCAATTTCATTCTCAACTAGAGCTTTAAGCACTTTGAATTTATCTAATGCTTCTAATTTTTCTTTTAGAAAAGCAACCCAAGTTATGTGTGTATAATCATCAATCAGCAACATAAAATATTTCTCACCTTGAAGACTAGTTATCCTAGTTGGTCCACAAAGATCTATGTGCACTAACTCAAGTGGCTTGGAGATGGTATGTTCTTTTGATTTGAAGGAAACTCTAGTGTGCTTCCCTTCTTGACATTTTTTGCAAACAATATTAGGAGGCTTTTCTATCATAGTCATATCTCTAACCACTTATTTCTTTATGATCTTCACTAGGTTATCAAAACTAATATGCCCAATATGCTTGTGCCAAAGCCAAGCATCATCAATACTTCTAAAACAATAGGTTTCAGCTCTAGCATCTTCAAGAATGTAAATATTGTTAGCTACTCTGGCTGCATTAGCTATGACATCTTTCCCTTTCTTATTAGTCCAAAAGTTTGAATTAAAACCAATTTCATATCCTTGATCACATAGTTGACTTACGCTTAATAGATTATGTTTCAGCCCTTTAACATAGAGAATGTTTTGAACAATAGTTTGACCATTATTCAATAAGAGATAACCTATCCAAGCAACTCTAGCAGAAGAACTACCAGCAAACCTTACTTTTCCAATCTTCATTTGTTTTACGAATGAAACTTTCTTAAATCACTTGTCATGTGTCTAGAGTAGCCACTATCAACGTACCATGTATCTTTTTCATTCTAAGTTAAAAGAGTAGTTAAAACAACTAGAGCCTTGAGAGAATTATCTTGATTCTTCTTTTTCCATACCTTGATGATCTTTGGCATGCTTTCAGAGTATGATGTTACTCTATTATTCTAGCAGAACCTAGAAGTATGACCTAACTTGTTATAGCAATAGCATATTAAGTTAAATCTCTTAAAGGAACCAAAACCATATCTCTCAAAGCTGTAAGACTTTCTTCTAGGGCCAGCATTGCAATCCATATCCTTATGACCAAAGTATTTGCATGAAAAACAATAACCATAGAAGAAGGGTTTGTTCACCTTGATAGATTGATTTTGATGAGAAAAAATAGGCTATTCAAAATCTAGTTTTTCCTTTCTTTTTGACAAAAAAAGTTCACCTTCATCCCAACCATTTCCCTTCTTATCAAGTGTTAGTTTTTGAGAAGAAAGAGTGTCATCCAAGGGTATGCTCCTACTATTATTTGAGGACTCCAAACTAGATAAGGTGGTAGATTTACCAATATTTCTAAATGAAACAATCTCGGCTTCTAACTTGGCTATGTTAACTTCCTTTAGCTAAATATGATTCTCAAGATTCTCACGAATTATCTTGGCCTCCTCATTCAAAAATTTTAGATCACTCTAGTTCTTTCAACTTCACTAAGATTCGTAGAAATCTTCATTTTTTCTTCACTCTCAACTTGTAGTAGATCAACAAGATTCTGGTTTGGTTTTTCAGGGTTTTGCACTATCTCAGTTCACACCAGATCTATGAGACCTTGTAGAGATCACACTCGATAGCTTCCCTCTAGTAGACCTCAAAAGCAACCTTCCAGAGTACCTGATTTCTCTAATGCCCACCTTTCCATTATGGACTACTTGTCTCGCCTGTGAGTTCTTAGTTGTTGTTATTCCTTTTCTTGGTTCTTTTGTTGTTTTGCTTTCATGTTCTTTCTACAAACATCATTTGGTGCTACCCCTACTGGCATTTTCCCTTTGTATTGTTTCCAGTCCCTTAGACCCTCGTTGGTCTCCCATTGGAAATTAATAAATTTATCTTATCTTGAGCTTCTTGATTTCACCCAAGACTGTAACCAATTCAATCTCTAAGTCCACTTCATCATCATCCATAACCATATCTTCAAAGAAATCTTGGTCTTCAAACTGAGCATCCTCCATAGCTATATGAGCCATATCGTCTTGAAGATCTTTACCATAGGTATTTTTTAATTGCTCCCAATTTTCTTTAGTTGTACTGAGATGAACAACTTTTTCACATAGAGAATTTGCAAGACAAATTTATGATAGCACTCATTGCCTTATCACCCTTTTTTCAGAATTCAGAGGATTAAGGGGTGGAACATATTTAGTTGAAAGACATTCCCAAACCTCGAGTCCAAGAGCCTTTATGTAGTTCATCATTCTGAAGCTCCAAATTATGAAATTTAAGCCATCAAATTTGGGAACCCCACAATTTGTATGTTATTACATATTCAAGTCATCAATAGCCATGAACAATATCTCATCATTTTGACAATCATCCTCACTGCTGGAAGAATTATTGTTGTCATCTTTAGAGTATGATACCCTTTTTTTATTTATCATCTTTCCAATGACATTTGGAAACTCTTCTTGTTCTCCACTCTTCTTGTTCTCCTAGCCTTTGTGTTCCTTTCATCTTAACTGTCATCTTCTCTCTCAAATGGATATTTAGATGCAAAATGGCCTTGTTTCTCATAATTGAAACACTTCAAAGAGATCTTGCCTTTGTTCTTGCCAAGACCATTGTTGGTGAACAAATTGTCTTTTCAATAATTCAATAAAATCACTCCATGCCCAAGGCATGGGAAAACACAAAATATTCACAACAGTTGAGAAAACTTCATATTGCTTGGTTTTTCTCTCTACATTTTAAAGGTACAGCTTCCTTATAGAATTTTCAATGAATTCAAAGTCTATTTGCACACTTTTACCAAAAAGCACCTAAAGTTCTCTCACATACTCCTAGGTAGTGACATAAGGCTTCATTTAAACAACAAGAGGAAATCTATCAAACTTTGTTTCCACAGAACATTCATTCGAAGAAATGAATAATACCGCAACCGATATTAATCACTTAAGAACCTTAATTAAAATGAACTTACAGTGGGAAAAGAAACAAATATCTTGAATCAAGAGCTCACAAAGTAACAATGATTTAAACACTTTGAACACCAAGTTTCCAAGCCGAATATATATATATATATAACTTCCTTCATGCACATAGTCATTCATAAAGCAGTAACATATATATGCTATATATCTATCATTGTTTTTAAAGTATCTATTTATTACAATTTCTAGCTATCTAACCTCTAACCCTTAATAAGTTCAATGCCCCAGCATTTATAGTTTCATTACAAATCCTAAAGGCCTCCATCGAAACCTCGCCATTTCGGTTTAAACAAGCAACAGTTATAAACAAGAAAACAGTTACAAAAATAGTTGTCAAAAAGTAACTGAAAAAAACAATCTGGTTCAAGCCTCGTCGTCGATTTTCTCTTCTTCTCCCATGGTCTATCGCACTAACTTCTAGCTTTCGAAAGCATTCATGAACTTTTAAATTGTGTGGGAATGCAAATTCTTTAAACTCAACAACCTAGCCCTACACACGTCCTTTTTCCATTTGAACTCCTTGATCTTCAAGCTCTGACATGGCATGAGGTTTTTGTTGAGACATAGCATGGATTCGATATTCGCCAGCATAGTGAAATCATTAGCAGTAGGCGATTCATTATCCTTGATTTTCTTGATGGCTCCAATGAAGCTTTTAGTCAATGCTTCAGAATCCATATTCCCATCCTCAAACTACAAAATCCTTGTAGGGTTTACTATATTCATGTCCTTTGGGAGTTCCTCATGCATACCAACAATTTTGCTCTCAATGGCTTGCATTTCCTTGATTGCCTCCTTATAAACTGATTCTTCCCAACTCATGTTGTTTTTCATAATGAGCAGCATACAAGGATCTACATTCTTCATTGGATTTTCATTCAAAAACTTAAGTACTCCAAATTTCTCAACTTCAGTTACCTAGAATATGATCGCTTGGCACCAGCTCTACTTAGTTTCCCACCCTGGTGTCAAAGTTTGAATTTCTCCCAACAGTGTTTCTCCTTCGGCATACACATTGGTGAATTCTAGGATGAATTTATTACCTCCTTGATAATAGAATTCACCCAATCTTTCACCGCATCTGATAGTAGTTTCCCCCTTTGCATTTTCTTTACTAATTGTTGGTTATCTGCAAAGTTTGGGTCGAAGGATTGAGGGACTTGAACGACTAGGAGAGCTCCAAGATTCATCAAGGAATCGATATAAGTGGCCATAGTCATCACCATTCCCTTAAGCTCCTTTTTCTCTCTACTATCCTTTTCAGATTGGGTTAACATGTGGTGAACAGAAAACTTGAAAAAGTGGTTGCTTGTGCTCCTATTTATGGTTCCTAGTTCAACTGAAGTGACTTTGAAACCCTCATTATCGATCTCCCCTGACTCTATTTTCTACTTATAAGTGGCTATTTCGACTATTTTTTTTCGGTCACTGGGTCCTTAGTTAAATGAGCATCCATTTTCAATTTCTTAACTTTTGAACCCCAGGCAGCAGACTTGGATACAATATCCTTTACAGGTGTTGAAACCAGCTACAGATTTCTTTTCTTACTGGTTGTATTGGATGACTAGGATGGGATAGCAGGGCTTACAGAGACTGCTTGAGCATCTCTAGTGGGAGTCACAAACCTTGGTTGATCCACCTTGGAGGCTTCAATGAACTGCACATCGCCATCGGTGCCATTCGAGAGGTTGAGACCATCGGTTGAATCTTGTCCCTGAATTAACATCCTTTCTTTTTTAACCTTGTGCTGCTTAAGGGCCTCAGATTTAGCTTTTGACCTAGTTCTAGGAGCCATATTTTATATGTGGATTGGTGTCCTCTTCTGCTTACCTTGAGCCAACACACTACTTGCAATAGGAGAAGAAAGTTGCGTGTCAAATGTCAACGGTTCAGGAAAAGAAACTACCCTTGAAGAGGGTCCATTGACAACTTCTGTGCTATGTTTCTTTAGCCAATTATCAGTGTAAGTGAGTATAGATTTAGCCCTTAGATTTATATCCTCTTCCTGGTCCTAATTCCAATCTACTTCTAGTGATTTCAATTCATTTGATCAGCTTGGTTTGATCATGTCTGAGCCATCCTCAATTATCCCTTCGGTTTGAAATTTCAGTATTATGGAATCGATTTGTTACAATGTCAATCTAGAATGATCTCTTCTCAACACCTCTTCTTCATCCCTATAGTCTTGCCATAGATCTTCTAATTGTGAAGTTGTTGAAGAGTGACCTTTAAAACCAAGAATTTGAATTACAAAGCCCTTACTATCAAAATTTATTTTTCCTTGGAAAGAACCAAAACTAAATCCGAGCAGATTACGTCTTATAATGGAGGCATTGATCATACTACTGCAAACCAAGGAACCAAGTTTGATAGGGAAAAATGTTTCCCAATTCTCCTGTGGTATGTTATCTTTAATAACAGAGAATAACTATCTACAAATTTCAGCCAAAACAAAACAATCCAATGCATATCATGGAAGCTTTATTGGTTCCTCTTTGAATCCACCTATTCTCAAATAGGTGAACTTGGGAAATTTTATGAAATAGCTTTTGTATTGTTGAATCAATCTCTGAGCTTCAGGAGACATTCTGTGCAGGGGTGTTTTCTTTAAAGATACATAACACATTTTCAATCAATACATCATGAACCTTTCTAAAATTCTCCAACACTTTGTCCTTTTGCAAGAGGGGGTAATACTGGCATGCTATTATTTCATCATTCTAGACTTCATGAGGGAGAGAAGAAAGATCACTAACATAGGCAATGCAATACGTTAAATATGAGGCCATGTAGAAACTTTCCCTAGATTCTTTGGCATGTCTTAGTTGTGTCCTCAATGAATTAGCAATGATTTCAACCCAATCTATCCATTGCTCTTCTTTCAAAAAGATTTCTACATAATGATACATCCATTCTTCAAAGAGAAAAACACTAGCCGAACCCTTGAGCTAATGTAATAGCACTACAAGGTCATGAATATGAGGCTTAAGATGATCCTTGGTGACTATCTTAGGTAACCAAGAACCTCCACCATAGTTAGTTTTAGTCCATTTACTAGCTAGAGTGTTGCAATATTGGTTTGGAGTTTCTTGGTATTCAGCCAGGGCTTGGATGGGAGAAAATGCAACAAATGTATTTTCTGGTAGACGCAGTACAGAGGTAATGGTTTCCCTTGAGATTGATAACACTGGTTCACCATCCTTATTTACAATACTTTTACTCCTTACATCATAATGGTCAATACAAATTTGAAGTAATTCAGGACTTAGAAGGGCTGGGGGAAAAGCTGCAGCTTCAACTAGACCATTGGTCAGAATTTCCATACACCCATTTGATTCATTAGCATGCTCAAGAAAATTTGTTTGCAATTTCTCCAACTTAACACCCTCTAGGTTGGTATCACATATGACAAGCCGTTTACATTCCAAACTTGAAATGTTACCAAAAAAATGCAACACAAATTTCATCTTTAAATCAAATATAGCAAGGCTTCAAACTGATTATCTTGGAAAACACAGAGATTGCATAACAAAACCAAGAGTTTCTATGTTTCTCACCTGTAATCTGCCAAAAAACAACAGTTTTCCTTCCTTTACTCCTCAACAGCTTTTCTTCAAATTCTCAATTCTTCACATGACAAACAAAAAGGGAAAATCAGGCTCATTTTAAGAAAAAAAAAAGTACTTACGTGCAGAAGTACTCCCTCATTATGAGGCATTTATGACAAATCATTCACATTAACATTCACACGTTCGAAAACCTTCTGACACAATCACCTTATTTAATGACTCCCTTTGCGGCTGTATCCACAATGATTAGCCTCATTATAATAACCAATCCCCTTTTCGGTGAAAGAATTTCCACTTTTAATCATAATGATGACTCTTCACATTGAGAATTAAAACACCTTTTTAATTATCATTTTCTGACACCGCAATCAATTCCTTGTGAGATGATGGCTCAATTGTACAATGTGATCCACTTTCACAAAAAGCCTTTATCGTTGAACGGCTTTGAACTACTTTGAATCGAGGTTCGAAGTGATTCAAAAGAACACCCCACTGCTTTGGCATGTGTTTCCTGCAAGAAAGTCGTTAGAGCAAAAATTCTTTGATTGAACTACTTTGAAATGCTTTGAACCAGAGTTCAAAGCGGTTCAAAGAAAGAAACAATGACAGGAAGTGTTCGGGAACTTTGGACGATACTTCGAATGCTGACAAATACATAGAGCGACAGAAGAAGAACTTCAACAACTGGATGGGCAAAAATTTAAGGGAAAAAAAAAATTTTAAATGGCTACTCATTGGATAACTAACAACCATCTTTAAGCTTCCTAAAAAGGTCTATGATTTCGTCATTTGAGCCTTCATCTGAACTGTCACCTTATTTTTCCTCCTTGTTCTTATTGGTGTTAGAGGCTTTGAATGTCATCTCACTTTTGAAGGTGCCTTCAACATTGGTTCTCATCTCATATGCAGTTAGAATCCAATGCAACTTATCAATGGTAAGAGTATCCAAATCAAACATTTCTTCAACAATGAATATCTTAGCATTAAACTTCATGGTAAGAGAGAAAAGAATATTTTGAACCACTATTTTCTCCTTAATTTTTTTGCCCAAGCCTTTCAATGCATGACAACCTCATCGACCCGAAGGAAATAGGTAGCAATGCTCTCATCTTCTTTCGTGTGAGACTCTCAAAGACGACTGTATGTGTTTGAACCTTGGCATTCCTAAATTTTACATCCCCATGATAAGCATTGAACAACTTGTCACATTCTTCTTCGTTGAAGTGCAACACATACTTTGACAAATTCATATTCAATTAGCCCATATAACAAGGCATTCATAGCCTTAGCAATGTTCTTAAAATCATTTTTTTCAACAAGATCAATGGGTGGTTGAGCAGGAACAGTGTAACCATTGACCATACTAAGATAAATGTCACAGCCTAATGGCATAATATATGTCTTCATATGCACAGCCCAAAAGGCATAGTTAGTCTCATTAAATAAGGGTGCATGGTTTGTAGCAAAACCTTCTAAAGTACTTATGGTGACACAGGACAGACCTACTCTCTGGCTTTTAAGCTTTTGAAAGAGAGACCTTGCTCTAATATGAATTGTTGGAAGCATTTTTCGTTGCACCAAAAGCTTGAACTATTAATGCCGATACAAATGCCCCATTTAGCCCTTATCCATGGAGGTGTTGACCACCAAGTCAGCAATGGGGACCCTACCTAATTGACTTTTCCAATTTGAATCTTGCAATCAGAGATCTATTTAATTCAATTTGTACCTTAGCATCTTTCATTAGATTTTTTACCCATTTGTAATAGCTATTAGGAAGCCCAGAAATCTTGTCGTCATGGTTAGGAAGGACCATTCAACTCTATCATAGGATTTTTCAAAGTCTAGCCAGAATATTCGTGTTGTTCTCATATTTTATCTGATTGAAGCTAAAACATTAACGCTTCCTCTTTAGCTAGGGAGGTTAAACACAAGAACAAATTTTACTTAAATGTAATATTACAAATAACAATTTTAAGGATATCTCATTTGATATCTCAAAATATTTCCACCATTTGATATGACATTCGATATCATGAGTATTTGTCATCCAAAATATCAACTCATGATATACACCAAATACGCAATTAAGGTTGATACCACAATTGATATCACGAGTATTGGTCTCCCAGAATATTGACATTCGATATTCACCAAGTACTCAAAAAGTTTGATATCATGTGTGTGTAATCATATGATTATAAATCTATTATTGTATGATTATAAATCATATGATAACTTTAATATTTATATATCTATTATCGTATGATTATAAATCAAATCAAAATTTGTGTATATGTGTGTGTGCGCACGCGTGTGCACTATGTAAATGGCCTCGGTGTCATATATGTTGCACATGTTTATGATGTGACGTGTGCAAGGGAGATACAGGGTGCGAGATTTAGAGACTATTATTATGTTGCACGAGTATATTACTATTCGCCAAGTCTTATCCAACCCGCATGTGATGGCATGTGATCGGGTGTCCTTCCACGTTTGACATACCTTGAGTGTATTTGTCCCGCATTGACTAATATGCATTTGTTATTATTAAAATTAATGTCTCACCTTGATCCATGTGTCATGTTCCTAGAGTCACACCTCCTTATCCTTGTCCCCTTTCATTTATATTAGACCATGATGGTCTCAAAATATGATATCGAACATTTATTTCAAAGGGTCTTTCATGTGAAGGGTGGCGACAATATTATTATTAAATACTATTATTAATTTGTTCAAAGTTACCTCGTATAATATAGAGAATACATATCATAAGAATATGTGTATACATAAGTGTTTAATATAAATTTAATCTAAAATTAACATTTTTTTTGGCTTCATTAAATACCTTTAGCAAATCTTGATTGATCCATTCTACCTTTACCTTGGAAAATTTGTTACAAGGTCATCGTCCCATGCACTTGTCATTTTGTAGAGCTTTAATGGCTAAGCTTGGGTTTTAGGCTTGCCCAAAAGAATAGCTTGTTGCCTCTCCAATCCCATGAATTGTCACCTTGTTTATCATCTTCATTTTCAATAAATTGATGTTGTTAATAACGAGCTAACTTCTTATGAAGGGTTTGAAATTATATATTTTCTTAATTAATTAACAAACATTGTTCCAATATATTTAAAATAACGTGAATATTTTGTAATAGTTAGTCATTTTTATAACACAATAAAATAAAGAAATTCTTTGTATTTAATCATTTAAACAAGAACAAGGACATTTATTTATAAATGTTACAATTAATATAAAAACAAAGTTATGTATAAGTCATGTAAAATTGAAGAAGAATGCATGGCATTCATTAGTTTTATTTCGTGTAAGAAATAATACACATTAAAACAGTGCATTCAATATAAATAAATTAAATATTAATAATTCAACAATGTCAAAATCTCAACAATATAGATACTTCATTCCTTGTATTGATAGACATAATTGTTTACTTATACAAATTAGAAAACAATTCATAAGCACTACTACAATAATATTACTTAAATGTTATCAAAATCAATCAGAGATATGATATAAAAATAGTTTGCAAACATTTGTAACAAATGTATTTTAAAAGTGCTCGCTTAACCATTTCTCCATTAGTAATAACACTCAAAACATTTATAAAATATTAGCAAATTTGAATTTGATCATGGATACAATGAGTAAATGATTGCGAAAATTAATAAAAAATTATTTCAAAAATATTTTTCACTTGATCATTTATGCACCAGCAACAACTCTTTGTTATATTCTGACTTTTAATTTTGCCATTACACTTCATAGCATACAAGGTAGTTGTTCCATAGCATTCATACAAGACCTAAAAGTGTAGAGCAACCACTCCTTAAATAGACTTCTATAATTACTAATATGTGATTATCCCTCAATGAATCTTTGTGAACTTCATATAAAGCTCATCAAATCTGCTCGACACCAGTGCATTATAGCTTTCACCACATGATTGAATGGATAATCCACTACATTGCAAAAATGATTTGTAATAATAATCCATTTGTGCCAACACAAAATTACAAACCAGAACTAAATGGAATTGAAATAGTAGCCATATAAAATTATAATACTATAAGAATAATTTGTATTCAAGTCAGTCAATTATAATCACGATACTTCGTGTTCACAGAACATAACAACATAATACTACATGAAATTATTTGCTGCAATAAAATTCAATTTTCTCTATTTCAAAATTTTCAAGAAACATACAAGCCATATATAAGTGGAAGGAAACTATGGCCATTTAAAATTGTAATTGAGATGATTTGCAATCAAATCGGTTAAACTATCTTTTATTTCAAATGTTTATGGAAATTATATCCAAAAACTTTCAAATTTCAACTAAGAATCATAAATTTTAAAAACCAGAACTAAATGGAACTGAAAGAGTTGCATAAAATTACAATTGGAATGGCTTTGTATTCAAATTATTAGTGTAAATAATTAGTTATTATTATACTTAAGTTAAATACATTATTTTATTATTTATAATATAAACACATGCATAGTCATATGAGTTTGTCTTGTTGACAACATAAGAATTTGCATATTTATTCGAAATGTCATTTAGACAATACAGTTGTTCGCACTCTAATTAGGCACATAGTGTCTACATCTCTTTATGAGATACACCTCGATATTCTTATCCCCTCATCATCGCACTAACTTCTGTGCTCAATGAAGAATAATCCACTCTTCGGAGACATGTGCTTAGTGGTGAGACTCATCACTTCGCTAACTCCTAGTCATTCTAGATGCCTTTATATATAAGCACTTCTAATCTGTATGTACACATGATATTATCAATGATCATCCATCATTGGTTCATATTATGCTAGTGTTTGAGCTTCTTGATCTTGGTGTTATTTTGCCCTAAGGCAAATTTTTACATGGTATCAGAGCTACACCAAATTCTCACACAAATCGACTAAACTCTCTTTTTAGATTACTTTTTATTATATTCTCCACATGGAAAGAACTTATAATTTCTTCTGAAATTACAAATTAGAGCTAAATTGAACTGAAACAGTAGTGATTGGGATGCATTATATACAATCAAATCTGAACACTTACGAATTCAACTAAAATTACAAATCAAATCTAATAACTGAAACAGCGGCCGTGATAAATTATGCTTGGGATGCTTCGTATTCAAGTGGGATCTCTTTTTAATTTAAAATGTTTATACGGTCTAATTCAAAAAATCCAAAAACTTTCAAATTCAACAATCATTTTTCAAAAATTTCACTAGCATGCCTCTGCATCAAGCCTTCATTAATTTCCGATCGTTCTCGTGTATAATCAACACCTCTTTCTCATAATGATAAGGTCAAAATATGACCAATCATTACAGTTGCACCATTGAAATGCGTTGTTTCTGAGCAAATACTTGCAATATCAATCATATTCATCTATACCTTCAGCCATTTGATTTCTATAATAGTCTCTTTTACAATACTGTCATTATATTTTCCCTGTACGCGTGTGAGAATTTGTAGACTTACTTGCAACTCGTTATAAAAATGCCATCAAAGTAGGAATATCGGTTCGTTGGAAACAAGGAAAGGCAACATCTATACAGCCACGAAAATGCACTGTCTTACGAAGGAGAGGACTTAGAATTTTTTTTTGAAAAGTTAGAAAAAACAATGTGAAGGGAGTGCATTTTCGTGGCTGTATAGCCACGACCGGAAACAAGTCAACTAGTGCAATTATTGCACAAGCTTTTCTCAAAACAAATTACAATAACAAAAGCATCTATTCTTAACATCTTTCGAGTTACAATAAAATTTATGTAAATGAATATACTACAAATAGCTTTGCAATATGGGCAGTGACATTATCAGCTCTTGACAAACCTGACGTACACAGGCCATGAAAAATTTGCAGCCACTGAAAAACCCGAAAGCAAAATAAGCTTGAACCCTCAATTTTCACTAAAATACACTAAGCTTTGGTTATGAAGCTAATTTAGCAAGATTGCTCATGTCTAAGATTTTGATATCAAGTGTGTCATCAATTTTAACTATTCCATCTGCCCCGTCTATGCCTATAAGTTTGCCGGTACTACCGCGATATTCTCCACTGACAATCTTTATCTTATCCGACTTTTTGGGTAAGATAATCTCAATTTCAGAAGTAGAAGCCGTAACAATTTCACCATTTCCGGAGGGTCCCAATGACACCTTGCACGTTCCATCCTACAGAAGTCAAGATTAGATAACATCACATTTTTCACCTTTTTACAATGAATCTTCTCGGGCATTTAAATATTAGATTCAAGCATAGAGACAGTACATCCAAGAAAATGGTAAAGCAGGTTTTTTACCAATAGAACATCTTTAATAACTGCAATTTGTGGATCTTCTCCAGATCTTCTTAAAGTAACCACTATATCTGGAACTAACCCACCCTCTTGTCCGCCACCTTCATAAAGACAATAAAGAGGAATACAAAGCACATTTCAGTACATGAATTCGATGAAGTGCAAAGAACCCGACTTGAAAACGAGACCAGGAAAGACTAGAATAAAACCTATAGTTGGAGACATAACATCCAATCCAACATTTCCTGGAGTCATTGGTTGTCCACCAGGAGTGCCAGGCAAATATGACGGACCGCTAGGAGTACTTGGAGTAGAAGGTAAGTACGGACTAGGTGCATTTCCTGCAACAACATAGAGAAAAAATATTAGGTATAGAAACATTTAACATAACACGACACAAAAATATGAGTTTTTTCATAAGATCTACTCACCATAGCTGGGGCTATCACGAGGTGTGCCTGCTTCACTATAATTACCACCAGGAGTATTAGCCCACCCAGAGCCAGGTGTGGGAGCTTCATAAGGCCTTGACGAAGGAGTCCCAGGCTGCAAGCCAAAACAAACATCCACCATAAAACTTGTAAGTGAACCACAACCACAAGATGTTCCTGTCAAGAACAAAAACATCTGCTTGTCCAGATAACAAATAGGTGTCGAATGGAGAATAAAACCTGATATTGAGGGGTCCCAGCTCCCCAAGATGCTGGATTTCCCTCCTCCCAATTGTTGTCCCTGGACAATCATAAGCAGACAATTACAAGAGTATTTTATGCAATTTCAATTGTTGTAGAAACAGTGCAACCATTCAAAAGAAAAAAGTTCAATGTTCTTATCTAAGCCCACAAAGAAAGCATTAAAACACCTATGACTAAACTCTTACAACTAAACTCTGTCAATACAATTATTCCACACCAATATTATTAAACGATCTTATTTAGGCAATGAGAAACTAAAAACAGGTGTGAGATATGTGCTTAAAGGTGCTACTACACAGATTACTATGTTAAGTTCTTATCTGTAAACATGAGCATGTAATTCAATAGCAAAGCACTAGTATAAATGGGCCACTAAACATTGGATTCTCAAGTACCTGAATTCAGTTTAATTAACAAAAAAATTCCTAGATTTCTAAGAGTGCCACTACACAGATTACTATGTTAAGTTCTTATCTGTAAACATGAGCACGTAATTCAATAGCAAAGCACTAGTATAGATGGGCCAGTAAACATTGGATTCTCAAGTACCTGAATTCAGTTTAATTAACAAAAAAAATTCCAAGATTTCCACTCGATATCTTAGTTGTCTTTTATCACTTAGTTTGTCATGATCCCCTAGCTCACCAGAGCACTAGTTCAAGTGAGGTGGTGCAAGGGACGGTTCATCCCTTGAGACTTTAATTGGTCTTGAGATCAGTGATCCCTTGAGACCTTAATTGGTCTTGAGATCGGTGAGTTTTTCCTTCTCCACAATAAGGTAAATGGAGAAACAAACCCCTTTATATACATGTAGATATATGTATGTGTGTACATACGTAACATCTCAAACACAAACAAATATTAATAATACAAAGTCCCCGGTAAGATAAGGAAATTTAATATTTATAGATGGTAAGAAACTTATTCTGTGGTCATCTATAATAGATATTCGCCAATTCCAAATTTGTGTCTTATAATAGATCAATTCAGGAAAAATCATCTCTAATAAATGGAATGCCCCAAAGTCCAGACTCAGCAATGGCATATGTAAAAACACCTCATATTTCGCGAGTCTTTTCAGAACAACCCAGAAGGTCATCCAAGTTTCAGAGGCAATACCAAAGCTACTTATAATTATGAATGAAATGAATTCCGCCACTGCTTATACATACAGGGCAACATAAGGCCATTCAATAGGCATACAGGAATGAGGAGGATCTAAATGGATGCAGCATAAAAAACATTGATGAAAATAGATAATCAAGTCTATGTTCCTTTGAATCAGCATTGAAACACTTCAACTTAATATGTTTTAAATTTAATGCTTTGACATTTCCCAGGGTTTACATTTTTTGACATGCATCTGGATACAAACCCAATGCCTCAGGTCTTCTGTGATCTTACTCATTTTCAAAACTACTGAAAATGAGTAAGCAACTGTATTCCTTAGAATCAAGATTGGAACACTGCAAGATTGTTACCTATTTACCTTAACATCTTTACATTTAAATTTTTAATGCATCAATATTTAGAGTAGCGTATATCTGGATGCAACCGTATTTCTTATTCTTTTCACTAAATGTCTTACCTTATGGACCTCTTTTCATGATTATTTTGAGCAATGTTACACAAGGACATGCCCCTTATGGATTTCCAGTCATTCCAATCCCCGGGATACTTTGACAACATAGATACAGCTGCGAAACATTTGCTGTGCCCACCTCCAAATAATCAGGGAAATTCCAGAAATGTAGGAAATTGACCATCACATTCCCTACCACCCAGTGTGAATGGCATATTGAATTCAGGTAGAATAGAACAAATACCTTTGAAAATACCTCTACATGTTCTTCCAATGATGTCAAGAGTATATTTTTGGAAAGATTATACCTTGATGCCAGATTTGCAACTGGAGAGAAAGCAATATCACCTGTAGCATACTGATTGAAGCTTAATTTTGAATCCAACTTCAGATCTGTTCTAACAATGGTATTAGTTTGCTCCTGTTCGGCTATTTAATTAGATTTATTCATGTCTATCTGGGCAAATGTTATTGCATTGACATTCAATCTTCTTAGTTGTGGCATGTGTGTAGACCTACGATTAACTGTATCTGTCCAGATTCCATGCCAATCTTGATGTGTTCAAATTTGTATTTTCATATAAAAATGCACTTGGGTGAACACTAAGCATGGGAAGCATACAAAATGTGGGATGTGATTTACAGGACAGGCGCCAGAATTGAGAAGTTGTCTATTAGTAGGATTTCAATAAGCTCTTGCATACAAAATGTGGGATGTGATTTACAGGACAGGCGCCAGAATTGAGAAGTTGTCTATTAGTAGGATTTCAATAAGCTCTTGAATTCAATTTGGAATGAAAAGAGTGAACCAAGGAGGAAGAAAAACCTATTTTAATAAAGCAATGTGCCAATCAAAGTCTTTCTATTCATATAGAAATAACTACATAAAATTTAATAATCCAATGAGACAAATAGACACAAATTAAGTGATGTTAGGCAAAGACATGCCCACTCGTTTATTAAAGAAGATTGGAAACTGCCTAATATGATCAACGAAACCTAATTGCACACATCAAGGCTGCAAATGTGAACAGAAAGAATTATATTCATAAAAATGTGGGATAACAGCAAGCAAATACAAAAGCTGTTTACACAGAAATGGAAAGAGTTTTGTCAGTCAAGTCTACTTTAGGTCATAAAAGGGGGAAGAAAAGAGGAGAATCAAAGAAGAACCTAAGAAGAATAAATTATAAATGCTCAAAAGGAAAGAAATGCTCCACCAATCCTCAATGGAGAAACACCAGTCCACCATCTTCCTAGCACTGTCAAAGGCCCAGATGGAGTGTAATTAATCCATAACTGCTGAGATTAGAACTGTTTGATGATGCAGAGACAATATGAATAAATGCCAGATGTTTCTCATTGAACAGCTCATAACTACATTTTTATGTGTGCAGTTCTCTCTGCTGTCCTGCAGTTTAAAACCCTACCCTTTCTGAATGATGGCCGTCATTTTCCTACTTACATATTAATACATTATTTAGATCAAATAATGTTAAAGAGACTGTAACCTCTTTTATTTAACATGAGATGAAATGTACTTTCAATTTTACGCATAATTAGAACTTGCCTTTGATTTCGGAATGTGACTTTATCTTACCCTCAAGCCCTTTTGTTATAATGAAAATTGTTTATATTATTCCTAAAAGCTCTTACTATTTTACTACATCACAATATTCTGTATTCACTCTTGGCATGTCTGTTTCAAGTTGCTAAAAATATTTTACAGGTGTAATAATGAAAATGTAAGGGCGGAGAATTAAATCCTATAGTTCCTGAACAAACTGCTTTGGGTCTTGCTTCTTGTTTAAAAAGTAGGTGTCTGCTGCCTCAAGTTTCTGATTGTCACATCTTTCAGTTTAAATATGGTATTCTGACCTTGACTCTATTTAGGCATAAAACGTCTTGAAGCAGTGAAGTGGAGCCAGTATTGTAAAACTTGCCTTTGCTGTGTTTTTTCATTTCAAGCTCTGAGCTCAGTGAGTACATGCTCCTATGGGCCTAAGTTTAAAGTTCACCTTGTCAAAAAGGATGGCCAATGAAGTGCCATGTGGTAATTGATTATGCTGGAAGATTCAAAGCTGCCTTTTGCTTGGAGAGGGATGTAATGTTAATCGCTCAGAGTTGACCTTGGACGTATTTTCCTGTTCCTCAATGCTGAGCATCTGTTCCTTCAAGTGTTACCCCGACTTTCTAGGACAACTAATTATTTTCCCGTGTTTCCATTAAGTGTCTACCCCTTAAGTTTCCGACTGGCACATCTTTCAGTTTAAAAATGGTATTCTGCCTTTGCTGTGTTTTTTATTTCAAGCTCCTGTAGCTAAAATTAATAGAATAAGCATAAACCTACGTACCCCGAGGATGCGTCCCCACACGATAAACCAAGGTTTCCAAGACAAGGACGTCCCCGGGATGGGTATGGGACGTCCCTCCACCGTCCCCATTTTGGCAAAAAGTGCAGAAGACGTCCCTGGTACTTGGGGATGTCTTGGGAAAAAAACAGGGGATGGCCAGCCGTCCCTAGTACAGAAACGGGACGTCCAACCATACCGGGGACAGCCGGTCGTCCCCTTTTTCCAGTGAAACACAGGGATGCGTCCCCCCACTAAAACTGGGCTGCACAGGGGGGCACTGTCTCAGCGTCTCGGGCAGCGCCACCTTCGCCGGAGACGGCAAGACATCTCCACATCACCTGTGGATGCGGGGGATGCCGGGTCGTTTCCCGCGGCAACAAGATAGGGGACATTAAATAATTTAAAAACAAGGCATTATTTTAATATTTTTTTGGCGATGAGTTTTAACTTCTAGCCTCCAGGGGATGATCATTGCTCATTCATTTGGCATTTTGATTTGGACTCTTGGAGACTTGGTTTTTTTTTTTGCATTATATACTTATTTTGATATCATGATTAATGCCACATGATACTTATTGTAATCATCTTTATGTCATGACTCATATGATCATTGATTAGATAGTAGATATGCATACTATTGCAAGCTTTGATACCACTTGTTACAAGCTACGGTTGCCATTGCACCAAAAGATTGACCTATAAATGCCTGATACAGGCATTAGACTTGTAGAATACAGGAGGCAGTTCAGCCATGTCACGAATCCCGAAGGGACGTTGTGGTTAGTCCAACAAAAACTTGACTTGAGGGCAGATCTAGCCATATTGGCACCCCAAAAACAATTGATACAGGTATGACATGTTTAGAGCACTTCCAGACTAATTTTCATACCCAAGCAACTATGAGAGCAGAGGATTTAAAAATTGATGTCAACAGGACTGTATAAATGGAAGGCATAATATCAAACCAAAATACAAGGGAAATGACACATTGTATGAGACAAGCATCCAAAGTATACCTCATAGGAGTCATTGTTGCAAGAGGATTCCATGCACGATCCCGCATAGGAGTTCTCATGCCATCATGAATAGGAGTTGCTGGAAAAAACAAGTTAAGGTTTTGTGATCAGAAGTAATTTTCCATATCTGGTGGCGGTAAGAACTGCAGTATAATTAAAACTATCAACACCCTCACACACCAAAAGCCAGTGCCAATACTTCTCTGCCAACCTATCCAATCTTATGAAATAGCATCATTTAAAAAATTCAATTGCATTACTTCATTTGTTTCCAGTGGTCAATGTACTACCCATTGAAGACGGAGTTTCTAACTGTACATTAAAATAGGATGCTTACCTAATGGATCACCCCTCATGGGAGTCATGTAGGGATGCATTGGTGTTCTTGAAGGATGCATTGGTGTCTCGCTTCCGGCTCCATATCGAGGTGAATCTCTGTTGAAAGTATACCAAAAACATAAATTTAGATGTTCCAATAAAATGCAATCATTAAACTTGCAAAAGCGGTCCTTGAAAATGAAATGCAGACAGACATACCTAGCAGGAGTTCCTGTTGTGGCTGTATCAGATAAATGATCACGATTGACTGCAAAACACTAGGTCTGTCACTGACTCGGAAACAATGGAAAATTCTAGCACGATGACTACTCAAAATTGATGCTATCAGCACATACCAGTAACAATTTTCATTTGAGATTCTAGCTCAATCCTCACAGATTGACCATGTACATCTACAACACGTCCACGATACCCCTTAAAAGGACCCAAGCGTATTTTAATAGTTCTACCAATAAGGATATCCTCATGCCTCCTTCCACCCCTGTGCCGTCCTCCTGCAGATTTGGTAAATTTTTAGTATAAGTTACAGTAAATCATCCATGTGACACTAGTGCATCCACCAAATTTAACATTGAATATATGAGGCGCCTACCATCGTATTGGGGATTGCCACCACGAGGTGGCCTCCTTGGAGATGGCATTAATCCTGATGGTGGCCTTAGTGCTCCAAATCTTGAAGTTAGCGAACCATTGTTCTGCAAAGGAAAATACATCCAAATGCTTTATCAGTTATATCATATGAAGTTATGAACACATCAACTCAAGAAACACTTGCATAGAGTGGGGGACAAAAAGATAAATGCATACAAAAAGAGATATACTTACATCTCGTTCATTTCCTCCCCGTGATCCACCAACGGCAACACATGACTGAGCCCGTGCACAGATGTAGCCACCATTCTCAAGGTGATGACGGTCATGAATGAAAACAACACCTCTATTCATGTGCTCAATCGATCCCTGTTTGCCCTGAAACAAAAATGATATAGATATATTTTTGATGTTAATATAACCAACATATCTCTTAATGTCATGCAGTGAAGCTCCAAATGAACCTTACATAACAAACAGTATAGAACATAAAGATCTCACCTTGAATGGGCCTTCAAGAATTCTAATGACATCCTTCAGAGAGACAGTATTCATGTATTGATCTTGTGCTTTGAAATTCCGATCAAAAAGTTTCTTCCGAATATCTCTCAACTTAACAGTGACAAGTTCTGATCTCTCTGGAACACCTTTCAAAACCTACGAGATAACAAGTGTTGAATATATAATAAGAAAATCCTTTCAACATTGTAAAGGAACGTGTAGAACAAAATTATATCATTCACAAATTCAACCAGTTTCATGGTACCTGAAACCCATCACTCTCAACACGTACAATTACACCAAAACTTGTGTGACTGCAGGAAACCAATAAATTAGTTAATAAATAAATAATGGTAAGTACTGGAAAAGAAATCAAGAAAGCATCACATGTATATTTCTACTTTAACTCACTCAAGTTGCACAAGATCATGTAGCTCATAGTCTCCTAGTTTAGTAACCCCCGAAGTTATTTCAGAGCTTTCAACAACATTGTCAGCAAATACACGAATCTGTAGGGAAAAGCAAAAAAGTGTTCGTATTCAGACACCATAACAGAAACAAATAACATCATGCAGACAAAGTTTTATCATATAGCTGTAACTCTAATGGATCTGTTATACATAATGATAAAATTATAGGAATATCAATGCATGAGCATTGCCTATAACTTCGAACTCTAACCCAGCAAAAAAATGATACACTAGATACCTTAAGAATGCTGATTCAATGACAAGAAAACACATTTGCATCACTGCAATTTATTTCAAACATAAAACCAACTCACATCTTCTTTGGTTGTATCAGATACGAGCACCAGAACATGATTTTCCACTTTAACAACCATGCCAGTAGCACCCTGATGGTTTCCGCTCACAACCTTCACATGATCACCAGCTTTGAAGAATTTGCAGAGCTCATTCTCCTTGAAGGTCAAAGTTCCCTGTACAGGAAAACAGTATTAACCATTTCATAAAGTTTCAACCCTGTGAACTGGAAATATAATAAATTTCATAGCATTGCAGAAAAGAATCAAGTTGAATTAATAATACCTGTATGCCCTTCTCTTTAGGTTTGACATGGATATTATCCTCTTCTACTTTCTCCACCCATCCCATTAAATTTTTCAGGTCTCCTCGAACAACCACAACTGCATCACCCTTCATGAAATGACCTTTCTTTCGATTGGCCAATAACGTTGACAAGCCAGCTACATCACCACTTGCATCATCTCCAGGCTTTTGAAATTTTTGAAGCTCATCGAATGATGGTTGAATGTTTTGGGAACTTATAGATTTCATAGATACAGTTTTGTAGACATATCCATCTTTGAACATCATGCCCTCAATTGTCTCAAATACCTCTCCAGTAACTGAATCCCGTTTCCGTTCAACGGGAATGCGCATATCTCTGAGAAAAATATGGAAGCCCGTTGAATAATACTTGACAATCCATTAGAACTTATAATTCTCCAGGGAGAAAAAAAAAATCGATAACATGAAAAACAAAATAAATTACTTGACTTCACGCATATTAATGAAGCGAGGTGGAGGGACAAAGGCCTTCTTCTTCCCTACATCCTTTCCCTCCTGCATGCAAGGGACAGACTCGTGAAGTGTAAGTACATGTTTAAAAAAGCAATCTCAATTTTGAAGCTATTAGGTCTTTTTGTCATGCCTTAAACAATAGGGCATTCCCACTTTACCAATTTATTTGCCATGGCTTGCAAATCTATCCTAGGAACCAGCTTCACTGTTACTCTTTGTCTCACATTGTCCACATCCATGACCTGAGAAATAGTAAACATTAAGCTGACATATCAAAGACTGTAAAACAAACAATATCATATAAAGTACTCAAAACATGTGCTCACTCACCTTTGCAAGATCACCTTTGTAGGTTCCAATTTTTACCCGCACCCAGGTATCCTTGGAAAGGTCAACTGATTTGCTTTCTACCGAAAGCACATCTGTCATTTCCTTGATGGGGACAAGCTTGATCTTCTGGGAATAAATGTTTCGAAGCCCCTTACATGCCTGCACGGACCATGGATTCAGATTCCTAAAAAATATAATGAAAACAAACCAACAAGGAAACAGGTGCAATCAAATTGTGTTACCTCAAGAACATGTGCTTCTTTGTCTGCTTCAACATAAAGGTAGCTCTTAAGATGATCAAGCGCTATAGCTGATGTGATATGCAAATCTGTCCCCTGGGACTTCAGATCAAGGTACTTTTGCATAAGACAAACAGCTGCCTCACGTTCACGACCGATCTAAAGCAAACAATAAATTTGATCAGATAACCATAATTCAAATCCTTTGAGAGCATAGCTGTGAATAATGACACGGTTCCCAAACTAAAATTTATGTAACATACCGCACATCTGACCATCCACAACTTTGGATCCTTCACAGATGGTAATAATGCTTGTTGTTCAACATCTGTAGTCTCTTCATCATATTCAACATGATCTGAGCGTGCCGCATATCTTTGCTGTATCAACCTTTCAAGATCTTCCACATCCTGTTCCTCTTGATCATCTCGAGGGAGGAAAGGACGGCGATGAATCCGGGCATCATCTTCATCTTGTAGTTCAGCCCCAGCATCATTAATAAAATCTGTTCAAAAATCAATTATTAAGGACACTTACCGAGATAATGAGCAAGAAAGACTCATGAAAATGCAGGAAACACATTTGTTTAACAAAGTCCGATATTATGTTCATCGTACACTTGGTAACGATACTGCTAGCCATTCAAACTGCCCATAGTTATTGTAGCACTGAGAGACATATTTTTCATAAGCACATAAAAGTGACATGTGGTACATTGCTCAAAATGGGCCCCACTTATACTTGACCGATATGTTTAACAAAGTCCAATATTAAGTTCCAGAGCACACTAGGTAATGATGCTACCATCTATATTCAATTTCAAACTGTTCATGATTGATGGAACTTTATGCAACACATTTTTCATAAGCACATAGAAAACCCTCCGGCGTAAAGCTCAAACTAGATCCCACTAGAGAAGAAATTCCATGCCCACAAAAATACTTCACTTGACCTAGAGAAAATAGCAAGTGGAGCTTCAAAGTTCCTTGTCTTCAACCACTGAATGATTTGTTTAACTTTTAATGAAAAATAAAACAAATAATATGTAAACCATGAAAACTTGAGGATGTGAAAATTTGATCGGGCTCGTGAAAATGATAATAGGTGAAGGATGCAAACTAGAGGATGTGAAAATTGGGTTGGGCTCATAAATTTCCAAGGACACACATATACAAAATTCTAAGTGTAAATTGGACATCCACAGGAAAAACATGTAGCTGTGGAAAAGAAAGGGATTAACAAATGTGGAACCTTACATGGGTCCTACATGATTGTTCATTTTTCTTTTAAAAGCTGTGTGTACCACTGTGGTCTAGATTTAAGAAATGAAAGAATGATGCATGATTAACAAGTTGGAGAAAGAAAACAGTGCAAGAGCACTACCACATACAAGAAATAAATGATCACACCAATACAGGTGATCGCATAAGTCAAAAAAAGGGCTCAATGTTAATGAAGCATATCTAAAGATTGAAAATACTTTATAATAAAGACCCAAGAGTCAAAAGAATTAATATATACAAGTCTGCAAAATTGCTAACACAAAACAGAAACTCCCTACACATGAGCTAAATGTTTAATAGAGACAAGAAATATCTACTTTCAAAAATCAGAGTTAAGAACAAAGAACACTTCCAAAATTTGTGTCTTTTTAAAGCATCCCACCACAGATATATTTTAACTTGCTTGCATTTGTACCCAAATTCACATTTAACTGATGACAGGGGAATTTTAAAAAAAACATTGAGGATCAAGGAGTAAAGCTCATCCAGGCAGGTAAACACTTCAGAAAATATTAATACTAGAAAAATCAGCAACAAAACTCTGTTTGCCATAAAAAAATGCAAAATGCATAGTGAACAGCTGATTATTCCACTTCCAATTCAATTAGGATAGCCTTTAAATAAACAAGGAAGATGTTCCAGCTTGAGCAACTATATAAAGGGGTGGAGAAATTGCATCTACCAACCACATTTTTCACCCCTTTGAGGATTATCCAGGAATAAATATTTATATTTCTGTCTGTGTTGCATCTTTACATTTAAGCACTTCATTAATTAAATAACTATTTTTTAATTCTTCTTAATGATCATTGTCATTTGCATGTCCCACTATAGTTTTTAACCATAATTTTATATGCTTGAAATCTTCGCAAAATATTTTAGTCAAGCATACAAATTATTGGGTATCAAAGCCAAAAGGTTCCTTGAAAGTTGTCAATACATTTGATTTAAGTGTCACAGAGGGAATTGTGTATAACCACTTTTGACAATTATCACCAAGGTGTGCAGGTTGTAAAGGGAGACAACCTTGACAAAATCTCAAAAGAAGCTTAGAAACACCAAAGAAAGAGGAGTTGATAATAGAAGAGAACAAAGTTGTTGCAAGAAACAGTTACACAGAGATGCGCATCCCCCTCCAAAAACTTGTGTACACAATATGAGACATCTCAAAGACTTGGAGACATAAGAGAAACATTCCCCAACAGCACCATCAACTCTGTCACCTTTGCTAGAGAAATGGCTCACTGTATGGAACATGCCATTACATACTGATTGCAATCTTTTAGACTTGACAACCATTTTATCTTTCATGGGCCACTCACAGCAATGTGATACAGCAGATTTTGCTTTGAGTTTTGATTCACCTTAATTTTTAAATGGCCTCCAAACCTGATAAAGAATTGCAGCTCTCAAAAAATGATGTGCTAGGCATCACAGGTAAAAGCCCTTCCACCAAAACAAATCCTTCTGACTGGGACCCCATACACTCTCTGTCACCAGGGATACTTCAGTATTTCAAGCCCCAAGCCAAACAATGCAGCAGAAATAGAGAAAAGTCTGGTAAAGTTATGAGCCCCACAAAAACCCTAAAATGTTGTATAATGACTCCTAGAATAATGATTTAACCTCTGCCAAGTATTCCAATGCATAAAAAGATGTGGCCACAACTTAAAATCACTTAAGTTGCATACAAATATATGCTCACAACTTGAGCATAGAACAAGGAACAAGCCAAAAGGTCTTATGTGTATTAACAGGTAATTCTTGAGTTGCAGATAATCCAAAGGCTTACCTTGCGTAATCTACAACTTTTTGACTCACAAAATAACTCTCATCCCACATTCGAACAAAACCCTGATACTTCACACTCATAAAGTGAGAAAATCAGGGTCTTGCTGATCCTCTTGTCCTACCATTGACCATTCATATACTTGCACACTGTTTCCATTGTTAAATTTCTAATAAGAAAAACAATATAAGATATTTTAAAAATTCATTAAATCTTGAAATTAATAGAATAACATACCTCAAACACTCTTCAGTACATATCTCTGATTCCTCATTACTGCAACTTGTGAGTTTGAATAAGCAACCCTTTAGGACTAAGCCACCAATAATTATATTAATTAAAACTGTAGGCCTGTTTATTCAAATTTAATTGTGTTTGTATCTACCATACTAATGTCTAAAAATAATGCAAATACTATATTTTTACTCTCCCTTGATAAATTCACTTTCATTCACTAGCATGGGGTCATCTAGGGACATTCTTGAACCAAATCAATAATTACTAGATCAACATAAAAAAGACATATTCTTACTATAATTGTATTTACAATATTGTAATTAAATAAAACAATTTCAAAATATACTACCCTTCACTAAATAGTAATGACTAATAGCTTAACTATGAACCTATAATTCTAATTCTGGTGAAATTGATAGGAGTGCTTGGTGAGTTATCCTTAAAAATTTGTTAAAGTTCAAGAAATACTCGGGATGACATCATATAAAATACTTAAATCATGTTAAACATTCTATTATGGCAACAAGAGTAACTGCCTATTACCATCTCATCAACAATAAATCACAAGAACAACAATATTTTTTGGAATTGATAATTACCTTGACATACAAAAAGTCGCTATTGGCTTTGTTTTATTTGATATTAACATCATACATGCCTAGATATGAACAAGGGCAAAAGAAGTGTTGATACAACCTACAAACCTTTGCAATCAAAATGCATGGAAAGGTCACAAGGTATAAGTTTAAGATGCTAGATCTCACAATAACACTCTAAAGATATTTTATTTTTAACAAAACATTAACCAGTATAACAATAATGCACAACATATGGTCTCTCTAGGTCACAAATGCATAATTCATAAATTTATCTTGTCTAATAATCTGTTGAAGATTGTAGCTGTGATAGAGATCTTTATCTCTGATTTTATGAAACAGCAGTATGGCCGTTATGGTTATCTTCAGCTGAAGAAGACATTTGTAATAATATTTGACATACTATTATATGATCTGATTTTATGAAACAGCATTATGACCGTTATGGTCATCTTCAGCTGAAGAAGACATGTAATAATATTTGACATAATATTATATGAGAGACATGGTCATGCGTCATGCATCATGGCATGTGTATAGAAATTTGATTAAAAAAAATTCAGAGCGGGTGCAATCATGAAAGAGTGATTAAGAAATTCTCCGTGGCAATGAGTTTATAACTATGTACCCCGGGGACGCGTACCCACCCAAAAAGCCAAGGTTTCCGAGACAGGGACGTCCCCGGGATGGAGGGACGGGTATGGGACATCCCCTCGCTGTCCCCAATTAGGCAAAAATTGCAGGGGATGTCCCCGGTTCTTGGGGACTTTTGGAAGAAAAAAAGGGGGCGGCTAGACGGAAAGGGGACGTCTAGAAGTCTCCTAACCATACCGGGGACGGCCAGCTGTCCCCATTTTTTGTGAACCTTTAAAAATAATTTTAAAACAAAAAACTTTATTTTGTGCGTCCCTACTTGGTCGTCCAGTTGGCTCTGCCTCTCCAAATGCCCTAAAAGGTCAAAAAAGACCACATTGTAGTTGTTTTGTCATTTGTTTGGTTTTGCATGTGAAGTTGGAGAGTGTTGCAGCTGGCTGGGGTTTTCATTTTGCAAGAAGAGGTGATTTTTTTTCCTTCCAAGAGCTTGAGCAGCAGTCTGCTTCATTTTTCTATATTTTGTTTTCTATATTGAACTTGAACATGACGATGATACTTTATGGCAACCCCCTAGCCTTTGGGCATATTTAGATTTCCAATTTCTTATGATATTGTTCAGTGCTAAACTTATATTATGCATATTGTCAATTAAGTACTGAAATTGGTTATTATTTCCTAGATGGCATTCAAATGGTGTATGTTAAGGTTCTATAATGTTTAAATGACATGTTTTGTGCTTAGTTTCATATGATGACATGTATATTTGCAATTTTCAGTGTATATTTTAAAATTTTCCTAGATAAATAATCGTCCCCATTTGCCGTCCCCCCGTACCCAAAATTGCCAAAAATATTTGCCGTCCCAGAAACTCGTCCCCCGCCATCCCCGTCCCGCAAACTTGAGAGAACATAGGTTTATAATTTTCTGAGTATTACTATTTGTGGCTGTAATTAGGCGATTAAAATATAAGCTGAGTATTATTATTTGTTTAATGGAGGCCTAACTCTCTCTTACAGCTTTATCGTCAAGTATGGCATGAGCATAATTTGTTTTGTTCATAACATTAGTGGAGTCAAAATTTCATTGATTATTGTATTTGCTAAGGATCTCCTATAGAGCTGACATATCCCTATGTTGTATTGAAAGTGTTGCTTCCATATTTCTGCTATATATTATTTGGCTGGTATATTGCAGTTATGTAATGTGTTGAAATCATCTGTCATGAATATTATTGGAGTTTGAGATTAATCTAATCGGCCTTCCAAAGGCTTCGAGTGTGTATTAGGGAAATATTCCTATCCGCTATATTCATTGATGGTACCAGAACTAAATACTTCATTGTCAACTATATCTGAGTAGAGATATTTCCGTGGATTACTACATGCCAATAGTGAAATCTTTGTCGGTAGTTACATTGTTACGGAGCTCTACCACAAATATATTTCTTGTGCACTAAAATTTAGCTATCCATAGCTTCCAAACGGCATGATATGCCTTTTGGTGTTAAGTGGTGAATTCTAGCATTCTAAGTGAAATATGGTGATGTGTGTCGTGTTTTACTCTTTTGGGAAGTGAGTGCATGATCACGCACATCTTGGAAGGCTTCTGCAGGATCGAGTCAAACTTGGAAGGAAGCAAGGCAGGCCATTAACTAAACAGGCTAAGGTTTGAAGGCAGATCTAGTGCAGGAGCAAGATTAGTGTTTGATAGGGAGGCAGAAATGGGAATAACCTCTTCCATGGCGACAAATTTCACATTCTTTCTGGCATCGTATAAGATAATGGTTGATAAGTAGAAAGAGTGGGTAATGATGATAGATATTTCTCAACAAGAGATATTCAAAGTTTTAAAACATATATCTAAATTTCTAGAGTGATGGCGCATTGGGTGTAAATAAAACTATTAGTTTTTGGAGCAATTGGGCTCAGAAGAAGTAGAAGATCAGGTGTGGAGCAATGAGACTGAAGGAGTTGTGGAGGTGGAATGGAGGGGCATAACATACATACCACAACCAAGGGACAGGGAAGCACAAGATGTGATGATGTCAAGGGAAGGCACAGGCTCCCTTGTGACAGGAGCGGCGCAATAGGTAATAGAGGCCCATGCACGATTCAATCTTTTTCAAGACATTCCGTGTGAGTGGCAACATGACCAACGTGCCCTTGAAAGTCATCAATTCCGTCCGCAAAAACAAGGTGTGTTTGAAGGGTGACCAAGCCACACCCATTGGTGGTGGCATGAGCTCTCTGCATGTACAGTTGTAGAAGGAGTTAGACCTCTATACCTCACTTGTCCACGACTTCACACTCCCTGGCCTTCCAACTCATCGCGACCATGTTGGCATTGTCGTCATAAGGCAAAATACAGAGGGGGAGTACTCTAGTCTTAAACACAAGGTAGTTCTCAACGTCATCGAGAGCCTCGAGCTGATAACAAAGTTTTGTTCAGAGGGGATTGCAAACCATGCATTTGAGTATGCATGTCTCAACAATCAAAAAACAGTGACTACAATCCACAAGGCCAATATCATGAAGCTTGTAAAAGGACTCTTTCTTAGAATCATGTTACAAGATTGCAAATAAATAACCTAGAATTAAGTATAATGAGATTATTGTTTATAACCACTACATGCAACTTGTTTCAAAAACCTGAATAGTTTAATGTGAGGATCTCACTTCAATGATGATTTGGCGTCATCTCTCCTAGACTTACATGGAAGTCTATTTTAAAGAGATAAGTATTCTATGATTATGATTTTTTGTTAATAGTGTTTACTTTTTAGTATTGATCTCTATATATCTCTTTATGATAGGTTGATTTTATTCATCTCTCTTGGCTACAAGATGTAACAAGAAGCAATGGGATGATGAGAGATTATATGATGCAGATGCTTCTTGCAGTCTTGAACTAAATTGATGTTGCATATCTTCATAAAAGAGGAAAATTATATACAAAAAATATCTAGAGGAGATTTTTCAGCTTCAAAGGGAGGTTACGTGACAAAGGGAGATGTCTAATTCTTTGCAAGCTTTTTATCTAAATGTGGCGATATCTTGAGAGGAAGACTTTGTTGAGTGAGAATCTCAGCCATTCTAATTCATATTGTTAACGCATTCTTCTTTGGAAGAAGTTTGAGGTGAAAACCCTCGTTCAACTCCTCTACGGGAAGGTATGGTGGACCACCCTCTTCAAGTAAGCATGGTGGAAATGCATTCTTCTCTGGGAAAAGTTTGAGGTGAAAGCCCTTTTTCAGCCCTCTGCGAGTAGATCTGGTGGACCAGTTTCTGTGACTAGGTATGGTGGAAATGCATTCTTCTTTGGGAGAGGTTTGAGGTGAAATCCCTTGCTCCACCCTATTCGATAGGTACTGCAAGTAGGAATGGTGGAAGTCATGTGTGTGACTCCACGACTTTAATTTTATGTACTTATGAAGTAATTATGGTAAATTATGTTATGCTGAGATAATATGTGTTTATGAGAATATATGTGATATTGACATCTTTGGTTGGAGATGTGTAAGCATGCCATACTAAAGATCTCTCTCTCTTGCTAAGGGGGAGTATTGAAGATTGTAGCTGTAATAGAGATCTTTATCTCTGATTTTATGAAATTGTGTTATGGTTGTTATGGTCATCTTTAGCTGAAGAAGACATTTGTAATAATATTTGAAATAATATCGTATAAAGACATGTGTCGTGTGACATGCAAAGAGGCATACGTATGTAAATTTGAAGTTCTTTTGTTTGGAAAATGAAGAGACCTTCAATTGGGTAACGAAGACACTCTCTCTCTCTCTCTCTCTCTCTCTCTCTCTCATATATATATGAATGTATGTATAGCATCAAGCAAAAAGCATTGTACTTGAACATTTTTATATCAATTAAAAAGATATTTTGCTGGTGTGGCTGGGCTTTTCCCTTCAAGTGGAAGGGTTTTCCCATGATAATTTATTGTATATTTTGTGCCTTCTTTCTCTACTTACTGTTGTTTTCCTGGTCACAACATTAACATAATCAATGGTGGAATCCAACAACAACACACAAGGAGTTACTTACAAAAAACACCCAAGTTGCTAAGAGTGAAGATAAAAGGAAGAAGGAATATTAAATTGCACCAAGTGGACCTACATGACAGACCACACAGAATCAAGCATTATTTTAATATATAATTGGGTATTTTTTTAAAAATTGGTTGTCCCCCAAATGTGTAATGACACAATAGTGGTCGTGTATCAAGTGATACTTTAAAATGACCACCTTTTTTACCCTTCTACATATAATGGATTCCATAACATGTGTTACTAGCTATAGGTGGTTAAGTTGCATAAAATAACAACAAAAATGTCAGAATCCAATTTACATTTGGACTTTGTAAGTGTGCAAAATTGGCTATTACTACTACTACAAGTACACTTCCTAGTATTTCTTATAACATATACTAATACCAATAAAAAGGGGACATCATAATTAGGGTTTCAAATGAGGGTCATGACAAATGATAATGAAGATTCCTATCGTAAACATGTATACTATAGCATTGTCCTAAGAACAGACCATATTAGAAACGTGAGGGGAAAGCACATTATGCTTCTAGGAAATTGTCCTTAATATCTAAAGCCCAAATGCTCCAAATTGTTGGATTTAACCCAAAAACAAAGATAAACCGCCATAAGGAAGACCCAAAAAGATACAAGACAAACAACAAGATTATCCTGGGAAAATCCTTTTAGAATGAAGGGAAAAACCCAACAACATGACAAAAAATCATTTTATTAATAATAAATTCAAGTGTACAATGCCTTTCCCTTGAAGCGATATATATAACATAAAGACAAACTCTTCACATTCTAACTAAAGGTCTCTTCGATTTCCAAAACATAACTCTCTATGACAAATACAGCTCTTCGCATTTCCATGCCTTCACGCATGTTGAAAGACACGTGACTTCATATTTAGTATTAGAATTCAATCATAAGTATCCTCTTCAGCTAAAGGTGATCATAAAAATAATAATGTCCATATTTCTAGAGATAAAGACCTATATCGCAGCTGATGTCCATAATTCTATAGATACAGATCTCTATCGCAGCTACAATCTCCAACACTCTCTCTTAGCCACAAATAGATCTTTAGCTAAAGAGTCACACAAGGCTACAACCAAAATATCAATCATTATATCTAATCACATAGATAAAATTCATGGAATCACTCAACATGAAAACCCTACAAGAAACACAACTAACTTTCATCATGATGTTATTATCACACTAAGAGAACAATTTACTCATTGTTAATAATCATGGCATCACTCAACATGATAGACCTATAACAATTACTTATTATAATGGAATCACTCAACATAATAACCAGAATAATTCATTCACTACAAAAATCATGGAATCACTCAACATGATGACCTTGTAAGAATTACAACTAAGTCTTTAATCACGGACTCTCTCAACATGACATCCAACTCCTAGCACAGATTCTCTCAACGCGATGTCATCATGGACTCTCAACATGATGTTCACTTCCCAGAGTGAAAGAGTTATCATAGTTGATTCTTACAATCTTAGTTATTCACAAAAGAATAGAAATACACATAACAAAAACAAAACTTAGTTCCATTTAAGTCTCAAAGTTAACCATACCTAGTTTGTTTAACACATAAAATCACAGCTGAAACTCTTTTCCAACAAGACTCTCAAAATCTCATCATGGACTCTCAACATGATGTTCACTTCCCAAAGTGAAAGAGTTATCATAGTTGATTCTTACAATCTTAGTTATTCACAAAAGAACAGAAATACAAATAACAAAAACAAAACTTAGTTCCATTTAAGTCTCAAAGTTAACCATACCTATAGTTTGTTTAAGACATAAAATCACAGCTGAAACTCTATTCCAACAAGAGTCTCAAAATCTATAATACCAAGATATTAACAGCATATGTATTAATGGTGGAGATTCAAAATGACCCCTCTTAACATAAACAATTTTGATCATCACAAGTAGATGAAAACTCCCTCTAGAGCTAAAACATCTCCCTTACCCTCTAAATCAACATCCTTAACTTTATTGCTTCTAGTTGCATCTTGCAACCAACAAAGGTTATTAATAATCACCGCACACACGAAAGAGATTAATTTATGCCTCTACACACCATTATGAACCAAAATGCATAATGGAAAAACTATAATACTTAATCTCCAAAAGCAGAACAAATAGATGAAATGTGCATTTGCTTTACACATATCTTTTAAAAGACACACCTTAAGCCCTCTTGGAATTACTTTCACCGATGTCATGACACAAACACAGCATCAATCAAGAAAAATGAAACTAATGAATAAGGATTAAGCTTTGAGCAACATCAAAACCACAACAACCTGCCAATATCCTTTGCTATTCTAAGAACTTTTGTTAGCCTCTTTCTGTGTAGAAATTTGCTCGCAGTCAGAAGAATATGTCTAATTTGAGAGAATGATTTCTTATGATTTGCTCTAAACACCGACAAAGTTCCTCTCCTGCTTCACCAACTCGATTGTTTTCAAATTGGATCTCTTTTCATCTCCTAAGGTGGATCTACTTGATGCCCAAAAGTCAATCTTTTCCTTCCAAACAAGCGAGACTTTAGAGGCAAGAAGAGTAATGGTGGAAAATCAATCCAGAAATAATCATCACACTCCTTTGATTGGTATTGCATGAACTCCAAACTCTTGTGCTTGAAAACCAAACAGTTATATTGTGCCAAAAAATCGATTGGAAGCTTCTCATGAAGTCATTACATGATGCACTTAACACATGCTTGCACATGATAGAGCTCACCCAAAGCATATGTGTGTAACAAGATCAAATACGCATGTAAAATGATGTGACACAAAATGGCAAATGAACGTTATAAGAGGATGGCAACAAATTGCTGTTACAAACTCCTTTGCTTTAACCAATGAAAATGTGAAAGTTAAAGATGATGCTTGACAATACAAGATGACACGAAAGGCAAGTAAAAGAAAACTTGTTGTAACAAGATCTCATCAGTTACTCATCATGTATCAACCTTCACCTTCGAAACAATGAATATTGATAGGATAAAGAAAACGTATATTAGGCATGTCTTCAAATATGAATAATATTAATGTTTGATAGCGGAATGAATAAGATTTCCCAGTGCCTTCCGACACAGACACATCAATGAAAAACCAAACTTATGAGAATCTCCTCAGGTCCATTTGGGCTTGTCCAATGCGATTACAAGACATCTCCAAGGATTTTGCTGACTTGAGGGCCACTAAAATCCTTCTCAAAGTCGCATGATCTCTACACACAACTGCAAAAGTTGATTGAGCCAAGTCAAAAATCGCCACATATCTTCCATTGCTTTCGAACTAATTAGCTCTTTGAACATTTCTAAAGTAGCGATAATATTTTTTTTTTGACCACTAGACGTTACACAAGAAATGAAGAACACAAAGACTCTCAATACATAAGAAATGGTGAAAAGAATGGCAAGAAACAAGCTGAGCCAAGTTGAATGCGTACGGAACAAGGCCTCAACCAATATTATATGTTGAACCAAAATATACTACGATTTTGACAAAACATTGTTGAGCTAAAACACCACACAATATACTTGCAAAATAAGACTTGGTAGAGACAGTCGAGGTAAGAAGTAGATCCATTATTTTATTTAGCGATGCTTTGGAATAAGACCCACATTTGTCGATAACTTGTTGCAGCAGGTATCAATGGAGCATGCCTTATATGCAATGTTACAAAGACATTTCTTACTAAAACTACCAAAGCATCTGTATCATAGATGATAACAAGGATATAAAACCACAAAACTATCGTTCATAATCTTGAAATACTCATAATGCAACAAGAGAAAATTTATCAGTGAGCATAACTTCGCTCTGATACCATGTTGGATTTAACCCAAAAACAGAAATAAACTGCAATACGAAAGACCCAAAAAGATACACGAGACACACAAGATTATCCTAGGAAAACCCTTATAGAATGAAGGGGAAAACTTAGCCACATGAGAAAAGATCATTTTATTGATAATAAATTCAAGTGTAAAGTGCCTTTCATTTGAAGCAATATATATAACATAACGACATACTCTTCGCATTCTAACCGAATGTCTCTTCAATTTCCAAGACTAGACTCTTTATTACTCACGATTGTATTTCCATGCCTATACACGTGTTGAATGACACAAGACTTTATATTTAATATTAAAATTTAATCATAAGTATCCTCTTCAACAGAAGGTGATCATAACGATAATAATGTCCATATTTCTAGAGACAAAGATCTCTATCGCAGTTACAATCTCCAACACAAACAACCAAGCAAGTCAATTTGACCCCTTGGTCCACAAGCAATCCAATTCAATAGGTGGTATACTTAATTGAGTAAACTCGTACTCCTACATCTCCCTATTATGTTTTCTTGCCAATTTCTTATTGCTTTATAAAAATTGAAGGAAAAATTACTGATCTTATACTTCTTGTTTAGACACATGAGACTATCTTCCTCAACCAAGCCCAAGGGCACAGAATGAGCCTCCAAGTGGGTCACAAGCAAACCAAATTTGAATGGTGTACTTAATGAGGGAAGATTGTTTCTATTATATCTTCCTACCATATTCATAAATAAATAGTTAATATAATAATATTGCATACCAATCACATTACTTAGCATTTCAGATTGATGTGCTTTTTCTAAGTTCTACTCAAATCAGAATTTGAACGTTTGATTGTTGTTGAATGATTGATATTTGTATGAATGATTTATCGATTGAATTATGGTTTGACATATTAGTGAATGATATTGGAATGAATGCTGATTTGATAGAGTGGATTGCTGAATGATTGCTTGCTTGATTTTATAAGTGATAATAGTTTTTGTGGATTCATAAGTAATCCATAAATGATTGGCATGATCATTTTTACACTTCATTTGTGAAAGGGTCGCCACTTTCCACGAGTTTTGAGTTTCAAATCACCACTTTCCACGAGTCTTGAGGCACCACCTTATGTTGCTGCTCTTTGAGAGTAAAAAAATATTTTCCAAAATTATCTCTTTTGATGGTCTCACTCAAATGAAACCTTCTTTCCCTTGTATCTCCCAATGTGAGGGATGTGGTCGTACCTCTTCATCATGTCTGCCCTTTGGCAAGAGCCACAGCCATTCACAAATGAAACCCTTTGAAAGAGCACAAACCTTGACAATTTCAGCACTTTGAAAGAGTCACAACCTTTCACAAGTAGCACCCTTTGAAAAAGGACAAACATTTATAATTTATGCCCCTAAAAAGAGTCACTTCCTTATTTACTCCCCATACCTTTCATCTTTTATTAATCCTACCTTGATTCACAAGCTCCCCTTGTTCTTTCTTCTTACCTATCCCCTTTTAAGTGAAGTTCTCTTCTCCCTTTTCTATCTCATCATTTTAGAAGTTGCAACTATTCATTTCATGCCTTTTGACCATTCATTAAACTTAACTAAATTTAAAATTATGTTATACTTTAAGTTGTCTTTTATGTTTTAATTTTTGACTTATTTTATTTATTTTATTTTATATTTTAGTTGATAGGCTATTTGTGGGAACTTTGTTCCTGGAAATTAAATTTTTGACGGAAAATTTGCAAGAGTTCAGCCGTAAAATTGATAATCCTTCCCATTAATTATTTACCGGCCAGTTTTTATCTCCCTCCACTTTTAACTCTTGTTTTGATATTTACTATTTGTTATCTCCACTTTTAACTATTGTTTTTCTTATGGTACTTAGTTTCTGGATTAGATTGTGTAAAGATTTTTCCCATCAACTATTTATTAGTTGTGATCTCCACATTAGCTCATGTTGTGATCTATTCGATTAACTTTTAATTTTTTAAATTGATTTAGATTTTAAATTATTTTAATTTCTTTTATATTAGTTTAATTTTATTTTAAATATTATTTTTTAGTTTCTATAATTTATTAAGTCAATAGAATATTTATTAAACATTTTTTTTTTTGTATTTCTCTTATTAACTTTTTTTTTATGGATTTTTTAAATGATTTTTTTTCATATTTGATAAATTTAATTTAAATAAACAATATTTATTAATCTATTTAAAAGATTTTAGTAAATATTATATTATTTAAATTTCAAAATTATTAATAATCTAATTTGTTCACATAAGATTATAATTTAAATATCCACTTTTAACTATTGTTTTTCTTTTCTTATATATTTAAAAAATAATTACTTGTGATTTCCACATTAGATTATGTTGAGATCTCTATTTATTAAACTTTTGATTTTTTAAATTGTTTTAGGTTTAAGTTTTCAAATTTTTTTTATATTAGTTTAGTTTTTTCTTTAAATATTGTTTTTTCAAATTCTATAATTTATTTAGTCAATAGAATATTTGTTAAAGATGTCGCTATTTTTCATATTATTTTTTTTTGTATTTCTCTTATTAATTTTTCATTATAAATTTTCTGATGGGGTTTTTTTTAAATGATTAATTTTTTTATATTTGATAAATTGAATTTAATTGTAAAATATTGAAATTATTGAACACGTTTCTTAAGCAATATTCAAATTTCTTAAATATTGTAAATTTGATATCTATGTTTTAATCTTCAACTTTTTTATTTTTGTATTTTCATTTTAAAAAAACTTATATTTACATTATTTAATGTTCATTCTACATTTTTCTCTTAAATCTCATCTCCTATAGGCGCACTCGTTGCATGTACAAAAGCATGCAACTGCTAGTTTTTATTTACATTTCTACTTCTCTCCTTTTAGCTGCTCACTCTTGCAAAAGCAAGAATGGTGAACAACAAACAAGGTAAACAGCACACCTAAACACCTAGTTCAAAGAAAGAACAGCTCCCACAGGATGTCAAACCATTAGTGCTTGGGATTTGCCACAATTGATGTAAATTCAAATCTTTACTTCAAGGTAGTTAATGGTAAGGCTTTAATATTGATTCTTTATGGTGATGATTAATTTCTTACAAGAGAAGATAGTCTTGTTCTCAAATGCAAGAAAGATATAACCTTCGGGTTTGAGATGAAGGATCTTGTTCTTATTCATTACTTACTAGGACTAGAAGTGTGGTAAATACCCAATGAACTTATCCTTTGCTAAGGGAAATACACCATCGATATTTTGTGATTGTGAAACCCATGTCAACACCCATGGAAACAAATTTAAAGAAGTTAGGTGATGTTGCAGCTAATTCAGATTTTGTAAATCCCACCATATACAGACAACTAATTGAGTCTGTGATGTATTTAGTACTAGACCAAATACTTTTTATGCAGTAAGCGCTCTCAGTCAGTTCATATGTGAGTCAAGACAAATTCATCTAGTTGCAACCAAGCATATCTCAAGATACTTGTGTAGCACAGTGGGATATGGCTTGAGATATACTTCCAATGAAGATCTAAAGTAAGGCTTTTCTGATTTTGATTGGGTTGAGAGTGCATCTAATAGGAAAAGCACCTCTAGATGTTGTTTCAACTTAGGGTTTGCCCTGATTTTCTTGGTGCAGCAGGAAACAGTCATGTATGGGCCAAAGCACAGCTGAAATTGAATACATTTCAGCTTGTGTAGCTACTCAAGAAGCAATATGGCTTCGCTTCTTGTATGATTGTTTGGTCAAACATTGGAGCCTATAGTGATTTTTTTTGTGGTAATAAACGTTGTCTGAAGCTCTCTTTCAGTCCAAGATTTCATGATAGAACAAAACAAGTGGTGATCAAATATCATTATATCAGAGACATAGTGCTGAAAAAAGCAATTCAGCTCAAATATATTTGCACTGATGAACAAAAACCGACATTCTCACCAAGCCTCTCTCTCAAGTGAAATTTGCATTTTTTTGAGGCAAGCTTGGTGTTGTGGAGAATGGTGCTCTTGTTGAGATACAGTCTCAGCATCAGTGACCCTTACAATGTGCTAAGATGCATATTTCTCTAAGATGGAGAAATGTGAGGTGAAAGCTCTTGAGAGATGTAACTCTTTCCACTCGTGGGAGTAGCCACAATGGACATCAAGTTGAGAGACTCCAGGACAACATCACATTAAGTGACCCCATGATGAGCACTTGCGTATATGCTTCTTTCAACAATGGGAGTAGCCATGGTGTATGTCATGTTGAGTGACTCCATGACATTATCATGTTGAGACATTTTGTGATAGACTATTTTCCATAAATGGGTGCAGCCATTGTGGGTGCCATGTTGAGACTCCATAATATGGATATTGGAGAGATACCTCCCTAGCTAATAAGAGGAAGTGTTGATGATATAGCTGCAAAGATATCTTTCCCTGCAAAATTCAAATTAAATAAATGACTGGTGTAGCAGTCTCTGTAATATGGTGTTGTTTCATGTGCTGGGAAGTTGAATCAACACAAACATCCATTAGAATTTCTAGATCAGCAGATGCTTTCTTTGTAATGTCTTGAGAGATTGTATCGTCAGCAGTTCAAGACAGTGAAGAGTCAGTGGATGCATGGCAAAAGCTCTAAAAACTTGTATCAAGCCAATGAAGAGTCTAAATATGAAGTGTCCAACTCTTCATCTAGAAGAGAAGTTCATTTAGTCTGGTGGGTATTCGAATGGAGACATTACAATCACTGTTTTGATATTCTTTGCTTCTGACATGATTGTATGTATGCAGTATTTCTTTATTGTCTGCAAATACTTAAACGCTATGATTTTTTTTGCTTCAGTGGAGCTAGTTTAGTTGTGTTAACTTTAATCAGAGTTCTGAATATTCATTAATAAAGTAATATTTTTTGATTGAGCAAAATAAAAGTGAGATTTTGTGACTGGGTTGTTCTCTCTCAAGTTGAAGAGTTTTCCCAGGGTAATAACTGTGTTTTGCATTCACTATCTATTTGTGCTACTTAACTTCATTTCTGGTATAAAATCATCATCATCCACAAAGGGAAACAATTCAGAAGAGTGCATGCAGGAAAAGATTGGCAACAGAAATAGAAACCCCATTTGCAGGGTCGAAACCTCCAACTGCAATTCTGACCCAACTAAAATGTCAAGGAAACAGTTGAGTTGTCCAAGTCCAATTCCATTAGGATATCCCTCTAATACACAAGAAGGATGTTCTAGCAGTAGCAGTCATATAAGGGAGCCTGTTAGGGTTTTAAAAATAGGAGGAGAATCAAAAAATGACATCTCTTAGAAGTAGAAATCGAAGTTATAGGCTTGACAAAGACATCTACTAGTCTATTTGAGGAACACACTCGTGTAGAAGAGAAATCACTGCAACTAACTGGGTTGTTCGCCCCTAACAGATTTTTCCCAATAGTTGTAGTGAAAATTACAGATAAATTTGGACCTCTATTATCTGCTTTTAATTCTTACTGTTGCAATACAATCAAAGCACAACAAAGGCAAACATTTGGTTAGCATCATTAAAAGAACCAAAATTTCTAGATAATTTGTGGAGTGTTTTTTTCCCCTCTTTCGAGAAACAAGATTATAGATGACATCAAAATATGCTCTGAAAAACAAAATATTAAAATATGAATTCATTAAATGATAAGCCTGATGAAAAGCTAACATATGATATAAATGAGCTTAAAAACAATAAAAAGTTAAAAGAATGAAAACAACAAAAAATATTTTATGGAAACAGCTGTTAAATCTTTATTCTTCAGAGAGCACGAAGCTACAAAAGCAAAAAGAAAAAATCTGCACACACCAAATAGTGTTTAGATGCAGTCAAATCTACTCTGTAAGTCACAATTTTAAAAAGGAAATAAATAAAAAATAAGGTTAAATGAAAAATACTGAGAGGTATTCACTCTACAGAGAAGAGGACGTGGAGCTACACAAGCAAAAGGAAAAATCTTAGGAATGCCATAAAGACTTAAAGTGTTTAATTCCCACTTAATCTGTCTAAAACTATTTTGCCTGTGAAAATATGAAATCCAGATTTCTCATTTTGGTCATATTCAGGTAAGTTGTATGGATCACTTTACTTGTGTTCATTTGTAAAGTCGTCCCTCTGGGGCTAACTATGAGCAAGCAATGGAAAAATGGGGCAACTTTTTGTTCAAAGACATTGGATTTATGTTTTCCAAATAACTCCAAATGAGAATTCTAAGACCGGTTTCACCTGAGCTAAAGCTCTATTATTGCCGAGGTACCCAGAATACCACAGAAGCTGGCAACCATTTTTTCCCATTTACATTGACTAGACCAGGCAAACATACCAAATTCATAGTATTTCTGGTGCAAAAAAAAAATGTTTTTCCTAATCATGGGGAAAACGTTGGAAGTTTCAGGTACATGTTTCACACTAGCTGCTAATCTAAATGGTAAAAAAAAATCTCGGATAATAAAGGCTTTGAGTTACAAGTTCTATTGTACAACTTCACCACAGGGGCTTATCTGATTGGGAAACAGAGGTTAACTTACAATTTAATGGATCTCAAATGACACAAACAATTCAAAAAACCATCCAAATTATGCAATATAATTGTATTCTCCAATCTCAAACATCAAAAATGTTTTCCCAATGCAGAACCAACTGCATAGTTGTTGCTATAATGCTATACTGTTTCCCCCCTGATGAGCCCAATAGTGAGGTTTGGAATGTTGGAAAAGAAATACCCTGTGCATTTGGATCCAAGCATTCATTGTACCCAATTTGCCAATATAAATTGGAATTTTAGGCATCTTGAATATGATTTTCTTTTTTTCTTTTTTGGTAAAAGAGGGGTGTGATTTCAAATTGAAAAAAAATGACCCCCCATTTTATAAACATAAGAAATATCACTCAAAACGTATATCCTGCATCCTAAGACATCCTCCTAAAATTAAGAAATCTAATAGAGAGTAATAGGGATATTCATCTCGCCTTCTAATAGGATTTGCTGGGTTAACCCAGTACCGAAGGACCTGAGGTGGTAGAATGGGCAAAACCAAAAGAAGGGTGGCAGAAAGTAAAGTTTGATGGGGCATCAAAAGGTAAGCCCAGCCCATCTGGAGCAGGATTTATAATTCGGCACTGCAATCATAACACCATGGAAATTGGAGGACAGAAATTAGCCAATGGCACTAGCAATGTGGAAGAAGCCTCAACAGCCCTTACAGAGCCATAAGGGTGGCAAAGAAGATGGATGTTACAAAGTTGCATGTGGAAGGGGACTTGCTCATCATTATCCACCCAATTATTAAACGATAGACAGAAGCTTGGCACCTCCAAAACTACATCAATCTTATAACAGAGGAGTTAATTGCTTTAGATGATTTTAAAATAACTCAAGTAAAAGGAGCAGGAAATAAAGAAGCTGATAGACTGTCAAATTGGGCTTTAGCATTTGAAAGGAACGATGAAATTAGGATTGACAACATTTGATCATTATCAGGTGACGATGTAGTTATCTAGGCTTTTCTGTAAGGTACATTAAATAAGTTGGGGATGCTCTGGTGACGGCATACAAGTAGATGATTACAAAAACTAAAGGTAGCAGATTGGACAGTGGAATGAATGGAATGACACCTTATTTTTTTGGGAGCGTTCAAAAGACTCGATAAATCTCCTTTAGATGGGTTTATTTTCACTGAAGCAGACGAAGTCAAGTGTGAGCAGAGGTCTTGGAAGTTGTGAAGGGAGCTGTTTTTGACAGATGAAAGAATGGAAACTACATTTAGCATGAGGGCGACAAACAGAAATAACCCTTTTTTGGCCCTGTGACTAATAATCAGCTAGAAGCCATGAGAAAGACTGGTAAATATGTGTGCAATTGATTTTGAGAACAATTTTTTATCAATTGAGGAATCAATACCGCACCAACATAGACGTTTACCCCATGATTTTGGCATGGGGCTTGGAGCTTGGGAAACCACATGCAACTGTGAAGCAAGTCATGGAGGCAATTGTGAATGCAGAATTCTTGGTGGGAATGGACTCAATTCTCAAGTGGGCGGTCCCTGGAAAAGAAATGGACATTAGTGAAGACATAGAAAAGTCGGAAGATGAAGGTGGCAGTGGGTACATCCCCTTTATATGTGGATTAAAGGGGAGATTTAAAGAGCTGTGAACAGACGAGGCAAAGTGCGAGGTGTTGAAGTCATTTCTGGATTTGATGGAAGTAGAAACGGAATTGGAGGAGATGAAAGCCAGAGCAGGGTTGGTAGAAATGCAGGTGCCAAAGAAGCAATCACAGAGATAGAGACCTGGGGTCAGAAAGGCCCAAGGAGCTTAGTCCAGGAAGTGGAGAGGGAGTTGGGGTGTGGGTTGGCAACTAGAAAACACATGCAAAAATAGCAATAACAAGGTGCCATTATTTCACTGCTGTTTTTTGAGTTGTTTCTAAATGACTGTTAAACTTACTCGAGGTTTTTGGGTATAGTTAGTAGATAGGTTAAATTACTGAGAAGATTTTTTTTTTAATGCTTAAAAAGCCGATCGAGCATGAACACCTGTAATACATACTTTAGTGGTGGTTTTGGGCTGATGATGTGATGGGTGAAGGTTCTGGACTATTTTGGTGATGGTTAGGATTGAACAATACTTCTTACCGCAAAATGCTTATGTACTTTTCTGGTAATCAATAAAATAAACTAATATTACCAATCAAAAATATATAAAGATATTCATCTCATGTTACTAAAAAGGGAAAAAATGGAAAAATGAAAACTATGGCAATCTATCTCATTTACATCATTTGCTTGAGGAGGAAAAGATTCATCCCCAAAAGAAAATAAACAAACACCATTTAAAAAACAAAAATCAAATAAATGCACATTAAAATTATAAGTTGTAGACAATTTATGTTAAGAATGATTCACAGCACCAATCCTTAAGCAATTACTCCCAAACACCAAAAAGTCTGAATTTTGTAGTTAGCATTCAATTGAAAGACGCAAAGCATCCTGCATCAACATACATATTTCTATAATAATATTTCATATTTTTCTCTTTCATTATAGTTTATTCATCATATTTCATATTTTTCTCATTCATTAAGATTCATTAATTATATTTCATATTTTTCTCATTCATTAATTGAACACCCATTAAATCACCCTCCTCAACAAATTAATAGTCTCATTGGTCCTACATGTCAATTTAATATTTGAGCTAAAGGAAGTTGAAATTCCTTTCAGAACACATCCATTTGAATTTGATAAAGAGTGAAGAGAAACAAAAATACCTTCTTCGCCCTCTTCTTCATCCTCATCTTCATCACTGGCAACAACAGCCGTGTCATCAATGAATGGTAAAGCCCGCCTATTCTTCTTCTTTCTGGGTGTCTCATCTTCTTCCTCGTCTTCATCTTCTTCTGCAACATCATCAATGAACTGAGAGCGTTTGTACTTGCGTTTGCGACTTGAACCCACATCCTCATAATCTTCATCTTCCTCCTCTTCTTCATCCATTTCTTCTTCTTCTTCTGGTTCTTCCTCATCTTCCTCATCCTCGTAATGTCGTGCCATTTCGGCTTATCTTATATAAAAACCTAAAAATTAAAATAATGAACTGTAAAAGTTTCAGAACCCTCTTCTGCATGGAATCACGGGATCAAATACCACTGATTTTCTCAGTAAGGAAAAATCTAGAGAAACACAATATCAAGAAGAAAAGAAAGCCTGTTCTAACTTATACCTGCAGTGAACAATAATTGCAAGTCTTCTGTTATTTTACAAGGTTTATAGCTTCTAACAGTTGTTGAAAACTGGGGATTTAAAACCTGCGCCTGCAAAATTCGGAATAGCGCAGTACAGCTCACGTATCCTGTGAGGAAAACATTGAAGAAACTTAATGAAATAGACAAAAGTAAAGGATATACATTTGCTACAACAATCGTGAATCTCTCTAAATTTATACTCCCTTTTTTCTACAAAACGCAACAAAAATCGAAAAATCGAAAAAAGGCAAAATGATCACACCAGATACAGCTTCTCCACCAAGTTAATAAATTCCGTTGCTCTCGGTGAACGGGGGTTCCAAGAACCGGAAAGCGTAAGTTTTCAAAACCCTAAAACACGAAATTGAAGAGCGATTTGAACTCATCTTCGTCAATCTAAGTCTACTCAATCTACAAGTAAAAATAATGAAAAACACGAAGAAAATGACGAGAATACAAACAAGCTTATCCCGAGCTAAAGACTTTCCTAGGGTTCTATGATATTTCTCTTCCGTCTTTCTACAAAAGTGTTTTGGTTCTAAGCAATCTAACTCTACTCAACCTCTCAAATACATTAAAAAACGCTAAATAAACAAATGGTAATCGAATTACACCTACCACAGGTTTGCAATTTTTATCTCCAGCAAACTGGTTTCGGCCCCCAGCAGGCTAAACTCATGAGTCGGTCGAAAACATCGAAAACACTCAAAAAATGACAGAAAAAAACGAAAGCAATACCTGTGTTGAAAATTTCAGCAGGGTTTGATGATTTTCTCCGTCCTTTTATCCTTCCGCGCTAGGGTTTCAGCACAAGGAATGCATGCTAAAATGGAAGTTGAGCTCGTAGGACTATTTATAGGGGATCATACAGTGTTGACGGCCTCTGTGAGCGCCCGAGAGAGAATTGGCTCCCCATCTGGCTCTCGCCGTGAAGAAATTGCGGCTCCAAAGGAGAAAAAAAAAATACTGTAAATATTTTGTTAAATTTATTTATTATTCATTTGTTGTTAGTAATAATTATTCCTCCTTGGTGGAGCTCTTGGTCATGTGGAGCATGGGGTGTGACCTTAGTCATACATGATTTATAATAAAAGATTGGAAATGGAAAGAAATATCAAAATTGCAAATATTTCATTTATTCATTTTAAAGTAGGGAAAAAATAATTAATGTTTTTAAATGACGTCCACGAACTAGAGTAGTCTAAGGGACCGAAGAACAACCGCATTAGATATATTTTGATTTTCTTTCTATTTCTAATCTTTTGATATGTATCTTAACCAAAAAACTAGTGGTTTGTGTTAGGAACCTGTGTGTTCCTTCTGTTTATTTTGTTAGAGTAGTGTTGTTGGACGCATATGCTTTGTAAGTCGTCCCGTGAGTATATTTTATTATCCCACATGCATAGGTAGTATTACTTTTCTAGATCGTACTCAGTATATAAGAATAGGTTGAGGCCCTTGATGGGCACGGACGAATTTATTGTATTGAGCTTGCTCAAAGGAGGTTACCCCCTCGAAGTGGCCTGCGATCAGTAGATTCATTCTGAGTTCTGCTATCACTTTGTATTCTGTTATTTCGAGCATTCTCACGATATTGCTATAAGGAGGTTCTTCACATCTGGTATCAGAGCACTCTCTTGGGCTCGCTGGGTGGAAATTACATCAAATTTTTTTTCTGTCGTGGCCTTCAGGTTCCTCTCACTTCTAATATCTCTTGTTATTGCAATAACTCTTTTCAGTTGTTCTGTCTGTGAGTGAATTTTTCTAAGTCGACTGTTCTAAAAAAAAAAAATTTTAAAAATTTAAAAAAAAAAAAAGAGTAAAAATTTTTCTGTTTTTTAGTCGTAGCTTCCTTGTTTGCTTTCTGTTTCTGCTCATACTTCCGCAGAACGTCTGCAATATCATTTCGCATACTTCCTTCCTTGGCGACCCAACCCCAAATTTTACATATCAAAGCCCTAAATCCCTCATTTATCTAATTTTAGGGTTTGCCCTATCTTTTTCACCTCTCATCCAATCGCCACCAAACTGAGCCACAAGATTCAATTCCTCATTTTGCTCCCTTATCCCTCTTGGACTGTTCGCCTCATTTCGCCTCCCTACCCTTGAAACCCTCATTTTTCTTTTTCCCTTGTCCCCAGATAGTCTCCCACCACCCGTCGAACACCCATTTCCTATATGAGTTTTACCCAAATCCAAGTTTGTCGTAACTAAAAAAGTTTTTGTTTCTCATCTTCTACCCATTCCAAAAAAAAAAAAAAAAAAAAAAAAACCTTGCTTTATGGTTGTTACGCGTACAGGAGCAAAAATCATGGAAGAGGAAATTGCATCCCTCAAAACCAAACTTCAAGATCTGGATGACAAAATTCTGGGTCTTAACTTTCAGCAGTCAGCCATGAGCCGAAACCATTCAGGAGATACTGGGTCCTCTTCTGGCAATTTCCGTGGACCAAAGCTTGATTTTCCACGCTTCGATGGTTCTGATCCGACTGGATGGATCTATAGGGCAGAGCAGTATTTCAGCTTGCATAATACTTTGGATAACCACAAAGTCCCCCTTGCATCTTTTCATTTGGAACATGAAGCTCTTCAATGGTTCCGTTGGTACATCAAGGCTAATGTAGGCCCAACATGGAGAGAATTGTGCACCCTCATTTTGGAGCGCTTTGGCCCTAGTTCCTTTGATGATTTCACAGGAGCACTCACTAAACTGCGTCAAACAGGCACTGTAAGAGAATACCAGACAGAGTTTGAAAAATTAGCTAATTACACAGAGGGCTTGTCTGATGAATTCTTCCGTAGTTGTTTTGTCAGTGGTCTGAAGGATGCACTTCACTCAGAAGTCAAAATGTTTCGACCTACTACAATGATGGAAGCCCTTGGGTTGGCTAAGTTAGCGAAAGACAAGATTAGTGCTCTACAACGCTCCAGATCTAATTTTGTTCCATTCAGAAATACAGGTTCTCACAACCCTCCAGTCATACCAGCTCCCAGAACTACTCCGATCAAGCACTTGTCTGAAACAGAGATGCGAGTCAGGCGAGACAAAGGGCTTTGTTATAATTGTGATGAGAAATGGTCTCGGGGCCATAGATGTGTTCAGCAAAAGCTCTATCTCTTGGATGTGGATTCTCCACCGGAACTGGAAGAATATGTAGATGCTCAGGAAACAGTGGATGATGAGGTTGAGCCTCACCAGCCTGAACCTCCTTCACCAGAAGCTCCACCAGAGATATCTGTCCATGCTTTGGCAGGAGTCACTACTCCACAAACCATGCGGGTCCAGGGTTTCTTCAAGAAGATCCCTCTTACTATACTCATTGATTCTGGTAGCACTCATAACTTCATTGATCCACGAATAGCCAAACAGGCTGATTGCTTTATCCATCCCTGCTCTAGCTTTGAAGTCATGATTGCCAATGGGGGCACTTTACCTTGTAAAGGGAAATGTCGCAATGTGCGTCTCTCTATTGGAGATTATAACATGCGCTCTGACATGTTTGCCTTACCCTTAGGTGGCTGTGATGTGATTTTGGGTGCCCAATGGTTACGCACTCTTGGCCCCATTCTCTGGGATTTTGCTGAACTTTGGATGCAGTTTTCAGCCAAGGGGCACCAACACACTTTGAAAGGCTTACAACCAGGGTCTCTCAGCATCATCAGTTCACACTGTATGGAAAAACTTCTTAAGAAGAATTCACATGGTGTCATCGCTCAGCTCCATTCCATTCAGATGCAGCCATCAGCAGTCTCTAGCACTCCTGCCGATCTCCAACACATTTTGGACAAGTATTCTGGTGTATTTGCTGAACCTGTGGGATTACCTCCTTCTCGTCCAGAGGACCACCGTATTCAGCTCCTTCCTGGCAGTGTTCCGCCCAACATCAGGCCCTACCGCTACCCATTTCATCAGAAGACCGAAATCGAGATACTTGTCCGTGACTTACTGAAGCAAGGTATTATTCGCCCTAGTACCAGTTCCTTTTCTTCTCCAGTTCTGCTTGTTCGCAAAAAAGATGGGTCATGGCGACTCTGCATTGATTTCCGAGCACTTAATCATCTCACTATAAAGGACAAGTTTCCCATTCCAGTTGTTGATGAACTTCTTGATGAACTTCATGGGGCTCATTTTTTCTCCAAGTTAGATCTTCGTTCTGGGTATCATCAAATTCGGGTTAATGAGGAGGATATACCTAAAACTGCCTTCCGCACACATGATGGTCACTATGAATTTTTAGTCATGCCCTTTGGCCTCACGAATGCTCCTTCAACATTTCAGGCAGTGATGAATAACATATTTCGACCATACCTCCGGAAATTCATTCTGGTCTTCTTTGATGATATCCTCATATATAGCAAAACTTGGGCTGAGCATCTCCATCATCTGGAGCTTGTCTTGCAACTTCTCTCTGATCATCAACTCTGTGCAAAACTATCTAAATGTGTGTTTGGCCAGGAGGAAGTGGAGTATCTTGGGCATATTGTTGCACACCATGGAGTGCGGGTGGATCCTACAAAAATAGATGCCATGAAAACTTGGCCGCATCCTAAAACTCTCAAGAGCCTTCGGGGTTTTTTGGGGTTGACTGGCTACTACCGCAAGTTTGTCAAAGATTACGGGAAAATTGCAGCACCATTGACAGCTCTGTTAAAAAAGGATGCCTTCTCCTGGACCCCTGTTGCTGAGACTGCATTTGAACAACTGAAACAGGCTATGTGCAGTACACCTGTTCTCGCGATGCCAGATTTTTCCAAACCCTTCACTATTGAGAGTGATGCTTGCGGCAATGGATTGGGTGCTGTTCTTCTGCAAGATGACCATCCTATTGCGTTCACTAGCAAAGCCCTCTCTGGTAAGAATCTAGCCCTCTCTACTTATGAAAAAGAAATGATGGCTATTTTGCATGCTGTACAGAAGTGGCGGCCATACCTCTTAGGGAGTCATTTTTGCATCAGAACCGATCACCAAAGTCTGAAATACTTCCTGGAACAACGGGTATCCTCTCCTACACAACAGAAATGGGTCAGCAAACTCATGGGGTATGATTATGAGATCACCTACAAGAAGGGTAAGGAGAATATTGTGGCAGATGCTCTTTCTCGCACATTTGATAATCAAGCTTCCCTTTCCGCTATTTCTATGCCCATTCCCAATTGGTTAGCGTCTGTTCAGCAGGGCTATGACAGTGACTCTTCTTTATCTCAAATCATTCACCAGCTAGCCAATAATCCTTCTGCTATACCACATTACTCTTGGGATGGTGCTTCTCTTCGATACAAGGGTCGGCTAGTGCTTCCTCAGAACCCAGCTCTACATCAGGCTATTTTTTATGAACTCCATGCTTCTCCTTCAGCAGGGCACTCAGGCTTCCTCAAAACTTATGAGCGAGCAAGGAGAAACTTCTTTTGGAAAGGGATGAAACAGACGATTCAACAGATGGTGGCTGAATGTGATACTTGCCAACGCCACAAGGGTGAAATGACCCTCCTTCCTGGCTTGCTCGAACCATTGCCCATCCCTACACGGATTTGGACTGATATTTCTATGGATTTCATTGAAGGGCTTCCTACATCCGGTGGCAAGACAGTGATCTTGGTTGTGGTTGATCGTCTCTCGAAATATAGTCATTTTTGTGCCCTCAGCCACCCCTATACTGCCTCCTCTGTTGCACAAATCTTCATGGACCAGATATTTTGTCTTCATGGACTCCCTTCTTCCATTGTTTCTGATCGTGATGCAACTTTTACCAGTCATTTTTGGACTGAACTGTTTTAGAAAACTGGCACCAAACTGAAGATGAGTTCGGGCTATCACCCACAAACTGATGGTCAAACTAAAATTGTCAATAAATGCTTGGAAACTTATCTTCGTTGCTTCACTTCCGAACAGCAACATCAGTGGGCCAAGTGGCTCCCTTTAGCTGAATGGTGGTACAATACCTCTTACCACACTGCCTCTAAAATGACTCCATATGAAGCAGTCTATGGTCAGGCACCTCCAGTGCTCCTTCCCTACACTCCCAACAGCTCACCAGTCCAGGCAGTTGACATAGTTCTCCGCAGCAGGGATCAGATTCTTCGTACCTTACAGGATAATCTTCACATGGCCCGTAATCGGATGAAACAGCAAGCAGATCAACACCGTTCTGAGCGCTCATTTCAAGTTGGGGATATGGTTTTTCTTCGTCTACAGCCATACAAACAATCCTCCCTAAAGCTGAAAGGGCGTCATAAGCTGGCCCCAAAATTTTATGGGCCTTATAAGGTTCTGCAGAAGATTGGTTCAGTTGCTTATAAACTGGAACTTCCTCCTTCTTCCCGCATTCATCCAGTCTTTCATGTTTCTTGTCTAAAGAAAGTTTTGGGTACCACTGTCAGAGCACAAACTACTCTCCCTGAAATGGATACGGAAGGATCCATTATCCTGGAGCCGGTGGCAATCATTGACCAGCGCACTCGCCAGCTTCGCTCTCGCTCCATCTCTGAGGTCTTGATTCAGTGGCATGGCATGCAACCAGAGGATGCTACCTGGGAACCCCTTCTTCAGATTCAACAACAATTTCCACACCTTAAGCTTTGAGGACAAAGCTTTTTTCTAAGGGAGAGGGGATGTTAGGAACCTGTGTGTTCCTTCTGTTTATTTTGTTAGAGTAGTGTTGTTGGACGCATATGCTTTGTAAGTTGTCCCGTGAGTATATTTTATTATCCCACATGCATAGGTAGTATTACTTTTCTAGATCGTACTCAGTATATAAGAATAGGTTGAGGCCCTTGATGGGCACGGACGAATTTATTGTATTGAGCTTGCTCAAAGGAGGTTACCCCCTCGAAGTGGCCTGCGATCAGTAGATTCATTCTGAGTTCTGCTATCACTTTGTATTCTGTTATTTCGAGCATTCTCACGATATTGCTATAAGGAGGTTCTTCATAGTTTGCTTTATCTTGTCCCCTTCAAATTAGCTAGATGCATGTTGTTCGCCTTCAAGATGACATTATAGAGAGATCGAATGTTGTCGTATGTCGCACATTTTGAGAGAAAATGTCATTCCATTTCAACCACTCCAAATTGGCAAAATATGCAAATCCTCTCCTCCCAAGCCTCTTTGGACCTCTTCTATCTTCTTGTCTCGCACCTGAGGTGATGAGATCTCGTCCTTAGTTGTGCCACTAATAACCTTGCCTTTCCTTTAATTGCATCCCCAAGGTACGATTTTTTGCCAAGTTCCCATGTTGGATTAAATTCTTTAAGGGCTCGTTAGGCTGCCGAAATACAAATATGGGAATAGGAATTGTTATTCTAGAATAGTTATTTTGGAATAGATAATAGGGATGCATATTCCTATTCTCTGTTTGGTTCAGCCAAAATTTGATGGGGAATTCACAGACCCAAAAATTAATGTTTTTTAAAATAAATAAAATTAGAATAGGAATACGTATTCCAATTCCACCTATTTAGGTGGAATTGCAAATGCTCATTTTTGAGCCAAAATTGGAATACCTATTACTATTTTATTCCAATTTGCAATTCCAATTTGGTGCACCCAAACGAAGAATTCAAAATTTTAAGAATTTACATATGCCTATTCCACTCATATTCCCATTGCCAAACAGACCCTAATATAATAGGGTTTTTTTCTACTCATATTATTGTTCCACATGGCATTGTGAAACTTCCCTTTGACAAACTTTCTTATGTTAGCATTTGTGTTCGGGCAATCTTGTAACTTGATGTTCCATTTATACAACCATTTAATGTTTTGCTTCATCCATGTTTTCTGCCTTCCTTCGATTAAGAGCCTCTCCTTTCACACTTTTTGACCAGCAATGATCTTGCATGTTTTCAATCTTTCTTTAAGTAACTAAGTAACCAGATTACCATTGAAGCCTCTAAGGGAAAAGCCTCGACCTCAGCTAAAAGAATTTTATAAGGTACAAAACTCTTGACTTTGAGATTACTTGTGATTACTTATTTTTGAATTCTCTCTATTTGTCTCCACCCCATTTTGACACGTTGCCCCCCCACACCTCGCAACTATAAAGCACCACCAGTGTGGCTAACAAACCAAAGAGAGCTTCTTGGTTTTCTAGTCCCATAGTTATGTTATCTCGCATCTATTCTGGAGTAAAATTCAAGCTTTCCAGCCCCCTTGAATCCTTTTCGTTCTACAAGTCTCTCAGTTGAGCTTATAATGGAAGTCAACTTTCACAATTTCTAGTGGTTTGCCTTCAAACAAGAATGTGATATGCTTTTATTTTCTCCTTAAAGAAAAAACTAGGACTTTGGTTTTAATAATATTTACTTGCATCCCAACTTCTTGACATAATTTCTCTAAGGCCCCTAAATGATCTCTTAGCCCTTGCATTTTTTTTTATATCAAAATAAGATCAACAACATACCCTACCAGATGAACACCCTCCCCCTCAATTTTATCTAACCAAGCTTCTAGATTATCAATGTACAACCCAAACAAGGTAGGAGATAAAGGGCATCCTTGTTTAACGCCAATATCACTCCCAAAACATTCTGACATTCTATCACTAGTTTTGATTTTGGCTCTAAGTCTATCATAGAACCTATGCATTGTTTCTTTGTAATCATCTCGAATCCCCAAATATTTCATTTTATTTCATAACTTGTTTCTAAGCACTGTGTCAAAAGCTTTCTTGAAGTCTACAAAATAGCAGTAGGCTTCTTCTCCTTGTTTGTCCCACACTTTCTCTATTATATGTCGAAGAGTGATGCAATGATCAATTGTGGAGTGTCTGGATCTGAAATTGGCTCGCCCTCTTGCTCTCTTACCTTCATTTTCTGCCCATTTATTGATCTAGTGTTCTACCATGCTCTCAAAAAGTTTGCCCAAAAGTGGATTAACCATAATAGTGCAGTAGTTTGATGGATTATTGATATCTCCACTCTTAAAGAGGGGGATAACCACACTAGTTATCCAGTCTAATGGGAAACCCTCACAAGCAACATGATTGAAGATATCCTTTATATGAGGCACAAGGATTTCCACTCCCCATTTTAAAAATCTAGCTTGCAACCCATCAATGTCCCTAGCTTTACCATTTGCCAGTTTCTTTATCCCTATTTTGATATCCTCAATGTAATGTCCCCTTTTTGGGACATTAGAGAAGTTAAAGGACACATTCATTTGATATTAAAATTGACTATGAAAGCTTGGACTCAAATTATAAAAGGTCAATTTAATATTCAAAGTGGGTTTAAAATGACAAGGAGAGATAAGACGGAAAGCTAGGAGGGGAGTTGAAGAGTCACAGCTGCGAGGATAAAAGGAGAAGAGACTCATTCATTTGGCACGCTTGATTTATGATTCAAATTTGATTTTATCTCTTGTGAGAGTTATTTGGAAAGCTTCAACTTTTAGCCAGTGTGAGGACGTAGCCCCTCGTGCTGACAAATAGTGGACGCAAACCCATTGTCCACGGAGACATCACTTCAAGTGTCTCATATGCGCTTACAAGTTCTTCTCTTAGTGTTCCAAGCTAACTATAAAACTGTGTTTAAGATTGGTTTTTGAATGTTGGTTATTGTATTGTTGTTGTATAATGCAATAACATGCTTAAAGGAATTTTACGAGAGTTTACTAGTTTCACACTATTGGTTTGTAACGCATTTTCATATGCTTGAATCTTTAATATTATCTTGAGGGAGAACAGGTTAATATAAATTGGAGTATCTATTGGTTTCTATTGTTGTTTTGTAATACATCTGCCTATGTTTGAGTTCTGAATATATTTTTGAGGAAGAAATCAAGTTAATATTCGTTCGGGATATTTCAGTGGTATCAAAGTTGTGCTTCCTGCCATCCTGTGAGGTTATTGATTTTATCAAATCTAGAAAAGAATCAAACCTGATGGGGAGTTTGTGTCGCTCTCCGAAGACTGATATGTTTAATGATTTGAGCTCATATTCTATAAACTTTACCAAAGGGTTGATTCATAAAGTCTATTGCCTTGAACAATATTGGTTAGATTTTGGAAACAGGTTTATAAAGTTGGAGATTTCTAATATTGTCGTGGAAGAATATTTGTTTGGGTAGATATTTGATGGTCAAACTATTTTCCTATGGGCCCATGTTTATTGTTCTGATACTATATGCAAAAGGAAAATTATATTAGGCGGCCTTTGGTATTGATTAATATTATGAAGTGGTGTAGGATATTCAAATTTGAAGGACTATAGTGAGTAGTAAAAAGTTGGGCAAATAGTTTGTGGACCCCTATGATGGAATAATCAAGAAGTAGAGGACAAGCCTGCAGAAGGTATACAAGTATGTTAGCAACAAGAAACATTAATTGAATCACGTTCTATAAGTCTGGCAAAAATGTTAGTGGGAAAAGCTCCAGTCCGCTAGTTAACATTTGCCTTGTGTGGTTAGGAGGGAGCTTGACATTGAGGTTGACAGTTGAAGTACAGGTGAAACCGAGTTTCATAGAAGTGTCCATTAGAAACTGTAGATGTTGCAGAGCATGAACAGGCACAGATTTTGTATCTAGACAGCAAGCGCAACATCCATCTCACATAAGTGGCACCAATCAGTTGTCCAGACCATCATTGTCCATGACATACCTTGAACAGAGGACCCTATGTCAATAACAAGTCATAAATATGGGAGAAAATAATATGTACGATTAACACCAGGCTGAAAGTAACGCATTCTTGGTTGGAATCGCCAATTCTTGAAACAATAGAGTTGGGAAATAAATTTTATCTAAGCTTCCATCGAAGGCTTATTTATATGTGAAAATACAAGTGAAATTCATATTGTATGCTTACCGCATGGAGTCCTTGTTTGTCATTGCATGTCTGTCATTATATGAAGGAGGAATAATCTCATTACTGTGGTGAGATATTCAGAAGAATTTAGAGTTACCGGTTGTATCAAAGGGCAATTTTGGGTTGGAGATGAAATTGTTGCTAATGTAACATGGCGCCTTTCAATTAATTATAGAATTTAGCTAAGCATCACTCTTGGAAATTTCAAAAAATATGGGATGGAAATTTATTAACGGGAGAAATCATTTGGATGGTCTGCTATTGTCTTCTATATAAGATGGTTCATCTTCTCATCCACAATTCTGGCAAAGCTACCACACCAGTAAGATAGAAAGTATTTTATCTCGCTAATTATTTATCATTCAAGTGACTTAGCGTTAGGTGACAAGAACCATGAAACAATATTTATCACTAAAGGAAATTTATTGTGTGGACTATTACATTTTGGTTGTTTAGAAGTAAATAATTCATTGTAATGGCATACTAAGTTGTAGACAACAATATTGTTCAACTATCAAATTGAATCAAATAGTCATCATCACTATTGGAGCAATTTGATAGCCATCTGCAATTTTGGCAAAGCTACCAGACCCGTTCAGTTATCAACTCAAACCAAATAGACAGGTGGTGGGCCTAAGTCATTGAATACACCATAGCTTTTTCTTTTGGAAGCATCAAAAGCATTTTGAGCAGCGTCAGTTTTTCTTTGTTATCGAAAGAAGTTGTTACATTTACAAAAAATAATCCTAAGTTGTCTCTAGATGTCAATATAATTGTTATTACTAATATCCAAATTACAAGTGGCTACAATAGAATCATTGAGCAGTGCAAAACTACAAACAAATACTATGAATAGGTGTATCGTAACTATGATTGGAATAAGTATTGCAGAGATTGCTGGCAGATGGGGAAGTGTAGTTTGAACTTTGAATGGCAAAGTTTCTTATCAATCGCGTAACACAAAGGATGCCACTATAGAAATGGTGAACATGAATGAAAAACATATTTTCATGAATGGGAAAAAAAATCGGTTGCAATTATTACTAAGGCAGCGTTTGCTAGGGTATCTTTACAATCAGATAGATGAGCAAATAATCAAAAGTGAAGAGTGTACACAACATTTGAATTGCCATGGAGTGTTTATCATGTAATTCAACAAGTTGGGCATACACATAGATCCAACCAGGATTCTGCTCCATATTATAGATTAGTTTTTATGAATTTGGGCAAGAGTTCTTGAGTACGAAGAAATATATTTTTGAAGTTGATTCTAGGTTGCACTAGTCTGATATTATTCATTCAAATCCACAATCATTACTCTTTGGGAATAGGTAGATAGTTGTGAGTACAAGGAGTAACCTTGGAGGTGTGCATTTAGTAATAAAGATTTCCTTGATGAGTTTTTTCAAGCATCACAAAGGACATGGGCAATAATTTGTACAGAGAAATTTAGGCAGTAGATCTTTCAAAATCTCCAGTTTTAATTGGTTGGTAACAAAGATGTCCTATGCCAAATTTGAACTCTTTAAACTTAAGAATATCTTACCTTGAATGGCTAGCTAGCTATTCACGATAGGAGATGGTTGGAGTCATCAAGAATTGGATTAGCAACAGTGACATTGATTTGAATTTGAGTCTAGCACCAACAATGTTAAAGTCTGATTTGCAAACTAGAAAGAAGTGTATGATGGTGTTTAATGCTGAGTGTTTGGGGTCAAATGTATGAAATTATAACCACATTAACCCCTTCACGACAAATGTTTGACAAAATGCATCTAGGGGAAACGACAAGATCTTGGTAAAGATTGACAGAGATCTGGAGAGGCTCTTGTGTAGGGAATAAAGATCTTCTAAGCAACGTATAGTTTCACTAATTACATTTGGTGTCATAGGAGAGATATTTTAAACATTCACTTGCACAAGCAAGTAGTCTACCTTTGGGAAAAATACAAGGTTAGGATAAAATCATGAAAAATATTATGAAGTGACAACAACAATTAGCCTAGAATTTGAACCTGATATAAGAGTATAGATACTCAATAACTATAGAGAGTATATAAAACTTCCTAACCAAGTTTAGAATGACTTATCATTCAGTGATTACATGGATTTTCATCTAGAGCAGCAAAATGAGACTGATATGGCAAAAAGGAAGTATTCGGTATTGGTTCAGGATCTCCTTGCAAAAGATCAATGCAAAAATGTGTATGAAGAATTTCCAGTAGACCAAAATCATCTAATAGAGGGTCTTGAAAAAGAAGAGTAGTAAACTACCATTGATTTGCATCCTTCTCATGATCACATAGAAGATGTTATGCAGGGTGCAAGTTTCTACTTTGGTGAATTGGAGATTAGCTTTGACAAGAAGGTCGATGAGGTCGGTTGCACATGAGGTAATAGCAAGTTGGCATCTTTGTATGATGAGTCTTTATATACAAATGATAACATTGAAACACTTTGGTCTTTGCATATAAATCAAGAGAATGGGGGGAAGAAGGCCTATTATTTGGGAGGTGCGATGAGCCATGCATCTCTTATGATCATGACATGAATTCAAAGGAATAATCTAAGATGACACTGCAAGATGATAAATTGCTTCAACATGATAACAATGAAAGCATACCTTAAAGAATCAACTAAAGGTTAGTGAGACATGGTTGTGGCATCTTTGGTATGTTATGACAACACTCACGAGATGGTTGAGGATCTCTACAAGAAGGCTCAAAGGGAAGTGGAAGGAGATTGGCTTGTTGTTGATTTGTACATAGTCAAAATGGCTCTTTAAACTATGAAATTAGATTATTTGTGTTTGCTTTTTGATAGGGATTATATTCTTAAGGTTGCTAGAATATATGTTGATCAGTTGAATAAAGAAGGAATGAGATTATGGAACTCAACAAGGAGCTTAAGTATGCTCATGAGGCATCGGATGAGACTTAGGTTTCTCTTTAGAAAGCAGAAGATCAGTTTAGGATCACAAATCATTTTTAGTAACATAAGGATAAAGAGAGGCAGTAGTTTTTCCAAGAAGTAATTGAGGAACTTGATAGCATTCAATAGACTTATGACTTGGACAACTGTCCTAAAAGACCAAGTATCAAATTTTTAGATCACATTCAGCTTATAGAGAACTTCAAATTTGAACTGGATGCTGATTGGATTTTCGATAATCCTCTTTTTAAGATAAACAAGGGCACTCCTTTTGATTGTCATGAAAAGAATGATCCAAACTTGAGGATTTTGGATCCAGTTATAGTTCCTAGCTGTGAAACCTAGTCACAGGATGAGAGTGGTGAATTGACTGTTGTTGCTTATCATTTGATCAGTCCAAATATGGTTCCCAATTTCAACCCTCATAGGAGATTGATGGATTTCCTACATCAGCCATTGAATAGATCTTGCTGGAGAGTTGATGAGAATTATGTTTCAACCAACAGGAATGGGTCTTTAGCTTTATTCTTATTCATAGTACTTATGTACTTGGAGGTTCTATAGATTGATGATGATAATATGGTATTTGATGCGCCCATGGTGTCATTTTCAGTTTTTGAGCAACTTATTTCTTACATCATCTATTTAGGTTAGGTTGTCACCATCTACTAGATTATACATAGTTCATTGATACATTTCTACCTCATCGTATCAACTAGTTATGACAATAGGGTTTGGGATCCAGGTGTTGACCATGTGTATCTATAGCTTGTTAAGGATTTTGTTGTGATTGTACTTAGTTTGAGATTAGATGTGATGATAACCAGAGTGGTACAACCTACAGATGCAACGACATTTCACAGATTAACTTGGGATCTAGGAATCTGGTTGATGGATGGGTTGCAATTTGACACCTTGCTTCACATTGTGGTAGGATTTGTTTTTAGTCTGGGCTACAAAGCTACCTACAGATTCATATGGGACCCTAATAGTGATTGCTTGAGGGTAAGCAATCTTAAGGAGGGGAGATTTGTAATGTCCCCTTTTTGGGACATTATAGAATTTAAAGGACACATTCATATGATATTAAAGTTGACAATGAAAGCATGAACTCAAATTATAAAAGGTCAATTTAATATTCAAAGTGGGCTAAAAATGACAAGGAGAGATAAGGCAAAAAGCTAGGAGGGGAGTCAAAGATTCATAGCTACGAGGATAAAAGGAGAAGAGACTCATTTATTTGGCATGCCTGATTTATGATTTAGATTTTAGTTTATCTCTTGCAAGAGTTATCTAGGATGCTTCATCTTTTAGCTAGTGTGAGGACGTAGCCCCTCATGTTGGCAAACAATAGACAAAAACCCATTATCTGTGGAGATGTCACTTCAGGTGTCTCATATTCACTTATAGGTTCTTCTCTTAGTGTTCCAATATGACTATAAACTTGTATTTAAGGTTGGTTTTTGAATGTTGGTTATTGTATTGCTATTGTATAATGCAATAGCATGCTTTAAGGAATTTTATGAGAGTTTACTAGTTTTATACTATTGGTTTGTAAAACATTTTCACATGCTTGAATCTTGAATATTATTTTGAGGAAGAACGAGTTAATATTGATTGGAGTATCTATTGGTTTCTATTGTTGTTTCATAATACATCTAGCTATGCTTAAGTTATGAATATATTTTTGAGGAAGAAATCAAGTCAACATTCGTTCAAGAGATTTCATTCAACCATAAATATTTCCTTCATTGTATTCACAAAAGGAGGGGTGTTCTCCTCTTACGGGCGCTCATAAAGTAGCTTAGCATACTCAATCCATTGAGCATCTATACTGTTGTTATTTTTATTTTTTTTCTCTTGCTGCAACTCTCTCTAAAACTTCTTGGGGTCATGTTTTCCAAGGGATATTAACTTTTGCCTTCTAGTTGTGATGTACTCTTCTTTCTTTGTGTGAACCAATTTTTCATACCATTTCTTGAGTTCTTTGTTTGTTTTGTTCTATTTCATAGATCTCTTTGTTGCTTTACATTCCTCATCGTACCATGGGTTAGCTAGAGAAGTATTAGTAGCCTTCTTTTTGTTGTTTGATCTATTACATGCATCTAGAGCCTTATGTACACTAAAGGTCAGCACACTACTATGAATTGATTCACATTTCTCATTGAAATTGACATCCACCAAAAGATTATTACTTTCACAAAGTTGCTGCTCTAGCACTTCCTTGAAAATGGCTTTGTTCTCTTAATTTAAAATGATATTTCATTTGCCTTTATTGGTTGTTGTCTTTTGTACATGAGTCATGTTTATATTGTGGGTTGTTTGAGGCAAAGTCCATCTTTAAAAAAGAGGCATGTGATCGGAGTTCAACTCTAAAGGTCAAACACCAATTTTAAACTCAAGCACTTTAGCTATAAGATTTTGCAAACAGATTACATAGTCAACCACACTTTGGCCATTATACGTTTTACACGTGATACATCTTGATTTTGGCCAACTCTTCAATGCATTGCAAATAGCCATATCAAACACACTACACATCCCTAGTAATTCAGCTCTAAAGTGTGAGACACCTCCCTCACCAGCCTAGGGGGCTATCTTCCAAAGCTTATCATTGTCTTCTTCTAGCCATATAGGGTTATTTGCCTCTTTGTCACTGTTGGTCAACAATTGGAATTGATTGTTAGTTTTCTTAGCATCGAAGTCACCCACTAGCATTATGTCTCTAGCGTTGTTGAACTTTAAAATGTCTTTTTACAGTGATGCATAAGGATCTTCATTGTCCAACTTCCTCTTCTTGTAAAACTTAGAGTTTTGTGTAGCAAAGTAGCATGCAACTAGCCTTGGATTTATTGTGTTCCCTAATATTTGCAGCCAAATATACTATTTATTTGGGTCCTCCTTTTCAAATTTCACAGTACCACACCACTCCTCACGAATCAACACCATAATCCACCCATGTCCTTTACCAATTGCATTCCCTTTATTCTAAACTGATTTTTTTTTTTGTAACCTTTGAAATCTAGTACTTTGCAACCATCATGCTCATGCATTTCTACAAGGATAATAATATCCCTCTCTTCCACTACGAGCCCCAATCTCATACCTCTTCTCCATGGATAACCTCTATAGTTCCAACTTACAATACTTAAGCAATCTTGTGGGGTCCCTAATTGCTATTTCTCCCTTGAGAAAAACTCACTAATTTGGGATTTCTCATTCTTCAACAAGGCCCATTTTCCTTGACTTCTTGTTATTTTCACCTTTTCCCACTCCCTTCTTTGATCTTCTTGTTGGGAAAAGGTAAGATCTTCATCCAAATAAAAATGTGTGTCTCAGAATAGCCCTCTACTCCTAAGAATGTTGTTCTTATCTTCTATATTTTTTAAGGTAACCTATATATGCCTACCCCTCCCTCTGTCTACCTATTTACCAATTATGTTTTCTTGTTGATTGCCACCTATCTACTTTAGCTAATCTCTAAGAAAATCTCTCATTAGCATGTATGTTTTCTCATTCATTCTAAAATCTTTCACTCCTTTGACTATGATATTAGCCACTTTGCCTCATCTGTCTTGCTCTACTTTCATTTGTATTTTGACTTATGGTTTAATAATCTCCTTTTTTTGCCCATTGATCCATTAACCACCTAAGACCAAGATCTTGCTTCTTCTATTTGTGCTTTTAATTAAGACTCTTTGACTTCAATATCCACCATGTATGTTTGAATGTCCTTTATTTATGTTATGTCAGCTCCATTTGTTAGACATGTCCCTTCATTTCCAACTATTCTCCATTGCTCAAGTTCTTGCTTTATGGTTTCTAGATCTTGTTTTCCCATCTCCATTTTCTCCTACATGTCTAAGATATGGTCCTTTAAAGATTTTTTTTCCCACTCCACCTGACTTGTGTACTCTATTTCCTCATACACTTTGTTCTCTTCTTCCCAATTCCTCATTTCCACAGCCTCAAGCCTCTTTTTTAAGTTCATGAGTTGTTGTACATATAGTTTTGGGCACCACGTTAATGGTGTATTGGTTAGGTTGTAATATATTTTATCTCTTTATGATTCTAAAAAGTTGGATGCTTTAGCCCCTATGCCTACCTCTCCTTGGTATGTAAATGATTCATATTTCTCGCTTGCTACTGCCTGCCTTTGATTCCCCATGTCCTTTCTCTTCTAGCCCTATTTGTTCCCCATTGATTTGTCCAATATTATCTGAGATGTCATTCACATGCGACAAAATCATTACAAGACATCTCTTATGTTGTTGCTTGAACTTCTAGATCTAATTGCATTTTAAAATCCTTTTGTATTATTTTACATTTACCAGTATCAACCCTCTGTTCACATTACTCGCCTTTTTTTGCAGAAAGTCCAACATGACACCCTCCCACACACCCGTTAAACCATTTGTGTTAACCATAGATAGTGGTTTTGTGTGACTGGTTGTTTTCTCTCTCAAAAATTGATTACAACCCTCCTGATATATGGCATTGAGCATTGGACCCAACAGTTGAAAATTATTGTTGAAATTGGTGTCATCCATTAGGTTTGGTTGAATAAAAACCTTATTCCCTACTGCTCTTTGAGAAATTTATGTGTTTGACCCATGACAGACCACTACTAACTTTCCCTTTGACTCCATTTGACTGATCCCCATGTGAAATAATGGCAGGTGCCCTTCCAACTTGGAAATATTTAGGATATTGAACCAATGTAGAATGCGTGTCAACCAATTTTGGTTTAATAAAAGTAGATAGGTAATGTAGCAAACAAACCCGTTGAAGTTTGCATTCGATGTTGGGATTTGTATTTTTGTATTCTTCTATTGCCTGTTGCCTATTGTCTGTGGGCTAAACCCTCCTTCCACATTACTCAGTCGCTCTGTGGTCCCACTTTCTTATTGCTTCCACTGCTTCCCTCTTTCCTATTACTTTTTTTGTTGCTCACATTGATGCACAACAAGTCAACCCAATAGGAAGAGGAAGAAAACCGTGATAGCCTTTCAAAAAAATTGGATCTCCATACAATTTTTTTCCCTTAGTTCCAGTGTAGAGCAATCTAAGAAAATAACATTGCTTTTAAGGTTAGAAATTCTTACATGATCCCCAAAAGTGGATTTGAGCCAATCTTGAGCTAGGGTTCTAGAGGGATCTTCTCCACACCATTTAGAGAAAAGACCATTGGTATGATAGTAATCCCATAGCAGGTCAACCCAACAAGAAGAGGAAGAAAGTACTACTCACAAGTGTGTTTGTGAAACTATTAAGACTACTAAGTATTAAGTGATGGAAAAACTATAATTTTCTCATCAAATGAGTGAAATGCATACTATGTTATGATTTTTATAAATTCCATGAAATTAAATATGAAGTTTTATTTTAGGGATTTATGAAAAAAAATATTAATTACATTATTTTTAAAAATAATAGATTATTTATTTTAATTTTGTTTTATTATTTGGAAGTTTAATTATATGAACTTGTTAAAAAAATTTATAATATATATATATGTTTTGTATTGAATAACATTCACAAATCTTGTCCTCTTTCCAACAACAACATGAAACCTACAAGTTAATTTGAACTACTTAGGAGCAACCACGCTAGAAACAAAGATGTCCCTTTGGGATTTGAAATAATAAGAGAAAAAATTGCTTTTCTCAAACTAAATAAATAAATTTTAATAGATAATGAATCTTAATGTTAAATAGAGGAGGATCAAGCAAACTAATGCCCACTTTGATAAACCTAATGGACTATCTCCGAATAGACAAATATGGGTTCTCCCCATAAGTTGGTCCAGTAAAGCTTTGAATGTCAATGCAATTCTTCTTGGCCCTTATAACATTCATAAGGGCTCTCCCTCGGCTTCTCCTTTGCATCATACGGTCGTGGATCATCGGATTTCTTCCCCATAATTAGAGGCAAACATTTAGGTTAATTATACTAGGGTATTTGGGATGTCTCTTGGTGAACCCAAAACCCTAATTATCAATGATGTTTACACTAATAGGCTATGGGATTACTATCGTACCAATGGTCTTTTCACTAAATGGTACTTAGAAGATCCCTCTAGAACCCCAACTTAGGATTGGCTCGAATCCACCTTTGGGGATCATGTAAGAATTTGTAACCTTAAAAGCAATGTTATTTTCTTAGATTGCTCTACACTAGAACTAAGGAAAAATTATTGTATGGAGATCCAATTTTTCTGAAAGGCTGTCACTTAAAATTCATAAGATGGGAACCCAACTTCAATCCATTTTCTTTTGAAAAAATTAAAGTAATGAAATGGGTTATGTTAAAGGAAGTTATGGTAGAACTACTGCAAGGGCCTATTCTTAGTCGTATAGGCAATTCTTTGGGTGATTTTAAAGGCCTTGAAGAATATTTTTTCTCATACAATAATGTTAAACTCTTGGTTGAAATGGAATTCTCAAAAGTGAATTTTAAAAAGTTAAGGATTATTACAAACAATTCTTTATATTCCTAGAACCAGAGATCTTCTTTGGAAGGATCTCTAAGAAAATCACTTGGTAACCTCCCCCGTGCAAGAGATGCAATAAACTTAAAGATTTAAAATCTCTAAATTCACAAGGGTTGCCTTCTTCTAACCTTGATCTAGATATCTCCTTCAACCCTGAGGGAGGAGGTTTTATTATTTCAAATAGGTCATCCTCTCCTACTGTAGGTATGGTGGGAGCTCCACTAGAGCCCATTATCAAGGAACGAGAAACTATTGAAAATTAGGAGCTAGAGGAAGTGGCTCCCTCTACTCTGCATACAATGATCTGTGAGGATGTAGAGCTTGCTCCAAAAATAAACTCCATTCCAAAATTGGTTTTGGATAATAATGTGGTATCTAGCAGATATCTAGGTGAATCCCTTATTTTGCCTCAGACTCTAGCTGTAAAGGTGCCCCTTGCCTCAATTGTTATAACCCCTTAAGCTCCTCCTACAAAATAATATGTTCCATATCAAAATAGTAAGAGCTCCTAGGAAACCTTTTGTGCTCAACTCATTGAATATCTTATCAATGCGTGTAAATATGAATCAGTGAAAGAGGGTCTCATTGTTAAAAATGATAAACTAATCAATAAATTCTTGATGTTTGGGGAAAAAGGTTACATCCATGAGGATATGAGGAATGATATAGTTGGTATGGGGAAGAGGATAACCTTAGAGGTTTGCAACAATCTCAGGAACCTCAGGCCTTTCCAAATCTGAACAAAGTCCCTAAGAAAAGAGACAGAAAACCTCTTAATAAGCTTAGATCTCAAGATGCATTAGCAGAAGGTCAAACTGAATTGACCAAACTATTTGATGCAGGGAAGGGAAAGTTCCTTCCCATTGAGAAATGAAGGTCATTATATGGAATGTTAGGGGCTTAAATACCCCTAACAAACAACACTTATGAAAGTGTTATCTTACCTAATATAAACCTAATATGATTACAATTTAAGCAACTTAAATGACCTAGGAAGAGCTTCGTATTTTTGGGAAAAAATTGTGTTTTAGGAAAGTAACACTGCCATAGGGGCATCTAGAGGTTTGGAAATTATATGGAATCCTCATTTAATTTATCTCACTCCCTAAGGTGGGAAAGGTCCCAGGTATATGTTCAAGTTAAAATTCTTAATTATAATATTTAATATATAATGCTTAATATTTATGGGTCTACGCCAACAATAGAGAAAATAACCCTTTGGCTAGATTTGGACCATGTTTTGTAGTCAATTAACACCCTCTACATTTTGGGAGGGGATTTTAATGCAATATCAACCTCTTCAAAAGACAGAGGAGGATTGGTAAAATTGTCTCAAGCTTCAATGGTTTTTAATAATTAGTTGTATCTCTTTGCCCTATTAGAAATCAAATCCAAAGCTAATTCCTTTACTTATAATAACAAAAGACAAGGCTTTAGTCAAATAGCAGAAGATTAAGATAGATTACTTATTTTAGGAAAAAAATCATAATGAGGTCTCTCATCTTCTCTTTGAAACTATTCCTTTCTCTGAATTTGATCACTACTCGATCCTCTTAACTTTTAAATTAGAAGGAACCCTGGCCAGAAACCTATTTAAAATTGATTTAATGTGGTTCAAAGATGAATCTCTGATTAACCTACTTGAAGATTGGTGGGTAAACTCAAAAGTAGTAGGTTCTAGGATGTTTAAGGTGGTATAGAAACTTAAGATGATCAATTATTCACTGGTATAAGACTAAGTTTTGAAACATCTTTGATACTAAAGTTGTAATTGAATCTAAACTAGCTAGTGTAAACTCAAAGGTTATGAAGAAAGACGTGGATGAAAGTTTGTATCTTAAGGAAAAGGTCCTCAAATTATAATTGGAGGATATCCTAACCAAAGAGGAAAGCTTTTGGAAACAAAAATCTAGGGAAACTTGGTTAAGGGAAGGAGATAGAAACACTCAATTTTTTCGTAATAGTACTAAATAGAAAAGAGCCACTAATGAAATTGCTAAAATTAAAAACAAAGAAAAAACCATAATAGAAACTCCTACTAAAATTGCTAAAGAGGCAGTTTCTTACTTTGAGAATATGCTAAAAAACTTGGAAGGATCCTCTCTAGCCTTCGAAAAATCCTTAAATAATATTCCTAAGTTGATCTCAGGTGAACATGATAAAGTATTATTACACAAAATATATAAGGAAGAGGTCACTAATGCTCTTTTTCCAAACGACCCCGGATAAGTCCCTAGGACCTGATGACTTCCCAACATGTTTCTTCCAAAAGTGCTAGCATTTTTTAGGAGATGAGATCACAGACGCCCTGGAGAGCTTTAGAATTTTAGGAAGCCTCCTTAAATAGGTCAACCATACCTTTCTTTCTCTTATTCCAAAGAAAGATTCAGTGAATTTTTTAAGGAATTTTGGCCAATTGCATCATGTAATACTCTCTATAAACGGCTATCAAGACTCTGGCCAATAGTTTGTTAAATCTTTTACTAGTTTCGATTAGTGAAAAAGAAATTGGCTTCATCCCAAGTAGATCCATTTATGATGGGATAGTAATAGCCCAAGAAGTGATACATTCCCTTCACTATAAAGTTGATTGGTGATTTCTTTGCAGATGCTTACAAACTTTTGGCTTTTCGAAGAAATTGATTATTCTAATCTTTGAATGCATCTCAACTTCTGAATTTTCCATCATGGTAAATTGGACTCCATAGGTATTCTTCTTACCCTCTTGGGAGCTTAGACAAGGGTACCTTATATCACCCTTCCTATTCATCATTATGTTTGAAGCATTGGGTAGAGATTTAGGAAACCATAAAACTAATCATTCCCTTAAGGACATTTTTTTTATCCTAAGAGGAAGATGCTACTACCCACCAATAGTTTGTCGATGACACAGTGCTATGTGGGGAAGCCAACATTAAAGAGGCAAAAGTTTATTAAAAAAGTCTCCAAACTTACATGATAGCTTTTGGTCAGGAATAAATTTATCTATGTCTACAATCTTCTTTTTTAATACCACAGGTGCTTTGGAATTGGAAATTTACAAAATTATGAACATTAAGAAGGGATCTCTTCCCTACAAATACTCAGGTATCCAACTAGCTAGAATAGGGGAAGAGAAATACCTCTAGTTGGGATATCCTAATAAGTAAAATTAAAGCAAGGGTTCAGTCCTAGAAAGGAAAATGGTTGTCTTTAGTAGGAAGAATAACTATGCTCAAATCAGTCTTGTCAAGTATTCCAATCTTCCAATTATCAATTCTAGATTTTTCAACTCAAAAGAAGGATAATATTAACAAAATTTTAAAAGACTTTCTTTAGCATGGCTCTAAAGATTAAAGGAAAATATCCCTCCTGGCCTGGGATAAAGTTTGTTGACCTAGGTCAAAAGGAAGATTTGGAGTAAAAATTTTGAAAGATCAAGTAGTGGCCCTTGACGTCAAGCTCATTTGGAGAATGATTAGATTCCCCCACCTGAAGTGGGCAAGAATCCTGTATAACAAATATTTGCACTCTAGTGACCCACTCAGTGTCCTTAGAACTAGAAATCTTCTAAGGGGTTCTAAGTTATGGAACTTCATGTTAAGTTGTAGATCAAACATTCTGAAAAAAAGTTACATAGAAGATTGAAAAAGGAGATCAAGTGTGATTATGGATGGACTCTTGGGGAGGATATCAAATTACTATCAAAATAGCAAACTTTCAATCAACAAGATCAATTCTAGAGGATAAACTTGGTTCATTTCTCATTAACTATGTTGAGGAAGATAGTTATACTTTTGCAAGATGGAAATAGAAGCCATTCTCAACCTTGAATATTCCTCCTCGGGAGGAAGTAAAATTCATTAAAATATTAAATGAAAGGAATATTACCTTTACAAGACAAGATGATAAACTAATATGGGATGGATACAAGACTAGATAATATATCTTAAAAGATGGCAATAACTAAATTTATAATTTGAGGCATCACCCTAAGGTGGAATTACCATATTCCTTATGTTGGGACTCCATATGCTTGCCAAAAGCTGGAGCTTTCTCCTAGCTATCCCTTCAAAAAAGAATTTTAATTGTAGATAGAATCAGAAGGATTAACTTTGAGGGGCCCCCTTGGTGTCCCTTATATGAAACATCTGAAGAAGATGCAAATCGTATCTTATTGAATTGTGCATATGCTTCAAAAGTCTGGAATTGGTTATGCAGTAAAATGAATTATAGGATGACTCTACCCAACTCTATTTTAGCCCTATTACCATCTTGGCCAAAGTTGAATCCTAGAAGTATTTATTATGGTTTGTGGATAATATTTTCTTCCATAATTCTTTGGGAATTATGGAAGAAGAGAAATAAAAGAATATTCAATAATACTAGTATGCCATGGGATCAACTTACTATTTAAATAGAAGTATCCATAATTGAAACCTTCAATTGTAAAATGCTAAGCCTTAATGGGACATCTAAACCAATGTCACCATGGGATGATAAAATGAGGAGCTAATGGCCAAGACTTAAACCACCCTTATTTTATGGCAAGGGTGGTAAGGATAGCAAGGGAAAAAGAGCACTATGTGTTTGGTCTCCACCTGTTGAGATTTGGGCTGAACTTATGATGCCTCTAGGGGTAATTTGGGTACAACAGGTATTGGTTGTTATATTATAAATCATTCAGGTGAACTTCTGGCCAAATGCATGGAACCAATAGGCAGCACTACTAATAATGAAACTTAATTTAGAGCCCTAATTGAGGGCTTTTGTATATGCTTGAAACTAAAACTATGTCAAGTTGAAATCAAAGGTGACTCATCAATAGTAATTAATGCATTCATAAATAAATTTATGCCTAACTAGAGATTGAATTCTCTACTAACTAAGGCATTAGAGTTATTTAAAAACATTGAGAAACAAACTATTAACCATATATATAGAGAAGGAAACTGTATGGCTGATAAATTGGCTAATAAAGGTGCAAATGGGATAAGTGAGACCATCTTCTATCCCCACCCATACCCACCTTGATCATCTTCCAATTTGTGGGAGGATGGTACCAACTTATTTCTCATCTTTATCCATCCATATACTCAACTAATATTAACCTTAAAAACATTAATTGAAATTGATTTCTATAGAGGAGCTAATTAAGACTCATGTAGTGTGATCTCTATTAAGTAGCTAATCGAGAATGATTTAGCTACAGTGATTAATACTTTTAGAAAGCTATCCAATCCTAATTAAAATAAGTAAACTTTATTAACCAAAGCCTTGGAATTAGTAACAAGTTTCTTAATCATGACTTATCTCATATACAAAGAAGGTAACAAAACTGCGGACAATTTAGCAAATAAAGGGACAAATAGTATTGATGAATCCATCTTCTCTCCTCTTTCACAAGCTCTTTGAATATCAATATTTTAATTATTAATCTAAACTATTTTACTAAATACCGAACATTTTCATTAAATAATATGACATAATTATATCAATCATGGATAGATGCATTCAATGTACTTGGGAACATTTTTTATGTTAATTAAGGCTACTCATAGGGTGGCGTGTACTTTATATGCACAACTCACTCCTTCCTATGTGTGAATCGTAATTACTCTTTTGTTAACCCTAACTAATTATGCTATGAATGTAATGTGAAAGAGTCACATCAGTTGTTATATTTTCATCGATGGCAAGTCTTAGTTGATTAGACATTGTGTTATTTAAGTAGAGTACCATATCATTTGATCGATGAAGATGATTTGAAGAAAGTATGTTGATGAGTTAGAGTATTGATATGTAAGCTATTCAATGGGTACTTGAATGAGTTGGATAGTTATAATGTAATGTTGGTTTGATTGTTTTACAATAATGTGTAATCTTGTAATGAGCTATTGAAAGCTACATCGAGTATCAAGGTCAAAGAAGGAAGTCAGTGTTCACTGAGTAACTGTAGTTATCAATGACTAGTTAAAGTTTAGTTTTGCCTGAGAAATTCTAGTATTGACCAAGTGATATATTATCTGAGTGAAATGTTATGTCTGTCAAATAATAAATGAAAGAACAAGTTTGGAGATTGGAATCCAAGGTTGACTTAATTTGGAAATTATGAATGTTCAAGATGTTAAAAGGTAAAGTTAAAATTTTGTTGCAAGATCTATGAATGGAGAAATTCAATAAAGATCATATGATGGAAATTGAAGAAGGATAAGGATGAGCACAAAGTTCTATGCAAGTTCTACTTTCTAAGTGACTAGATTAATTGTATGTGATTTGAATATAGAAATATTTGGTTTGAACCTGAGATCAATGATTGTGATTAAGCAACAATAGATGGAAGAATCTAGAAGCTTGAGGAATACTATTTTAGGAGATGTTTAAGATATTTTTGGTTTGTTGATTATGTTATTGATTATGTTGGTGGTGTTGATATTATTGTGAATGTGAAGTATTAAGAAGAATAACATATCAAGGTGAACAAAGCAAAGCAAAGGAAAAAGAGGAGAAAAGTTGGTGAAAGTGAAGGTGTGAATCAACTAAGTGAGAGATCAGAAGGAGAAAGAGTAAATAATGAAGATCTAAAAAAACAAAGGTAGTTGCTATATTTAAGAAATCATTTCAACTGTTACTTTCTAACCATTGTAGTGGAAAATCTCAAAACAATGAGTAGCCTTAACAAGTTTATGGAATCCTATATAGTAACATCAATTAGTGGCGTTTATAAGTCCTTTAGAGAAGGCCACTCTTTAGATAGGATCAAGGAGTGATAAGGTCTAGATGATCTTTTGGTTAAAATCCTCTAACAAGGTCACATTATCAACGTGTATGTAAACTTTTAACAAGGTTGGCTCCTAGCAAAGCTCACTTCAGAAGAGTGAATATTTTTTGGTTGTCAGTCCCAGGTGGGTTTTCCCTTTACAGTGTTTCCATGTTAAAATGTTGGTGTCAAATGTGTGAATTCTATTTATGTGGCAAGTTGTTTTACATGTTCTACATATTACTATAACTCAGTAATAACTCATTAATTGTAAGGTTATAACTAAGCTATTTTACTTACACTCAGTAATGCAAAGAATAGTAAGTTAACTATTTGAAGTAAGTTGGTTGAAAGGATTAATTGATAAGTTGGATGAGATAATTGAGTGTTTTCTATTGATGATTATGAAGTTGAATTGGAACTAAAGTGTTTGAAGTGACTATGGGATAACTTAACTATTTTTTATGTAGGGGTTTCTAAGGTTCCTGAATATTCGGGCATTTTTATGGAAAGCTAGAGGTGCTTAGTCAAAAAAGAAAGGTGGATGCTTAGTCGTTATTGGGCGTAGTTTTGGCCATGGTGCTTGGTCGCTAAAGGTACTAGGTCATTGTGGGGTTCAATCATTGTTGGAGCTTGACACTTGTTGTGCTCAACATGTGTTGGTTCATTGGCATGTGTTGGTTGCTCGAAAATTCTTGGGAGGTTGCTAACACTCCATATTGTGTTAGACCAACTGGAATTCTTGTGGGTTTTCTCAATTGAGTTGGTGTATTTAATGCATGTAGTGTGTGATCATGATGTGGATCAATCTAGAAGTTTGTTTGGACCTATTTGGGTCTTGATTGTCTCTCTTATGTGCATTTAATTTTTGTTGTAAGCCTTTTAAGGCATTTTGGTAATTAATATTTGTTGGAGCCTAACTTGTGGCTCAACATATATTTAATGTGAGGATTAAATTTAATTTTTAATGAATTGGGCCGACCTGTGGCTTAGTTGGGTATAAGTAGGGGTGTTTGTGGAGTCTTGATCATTCATTCATTTAGAGGGAGTGGATCTTGAGTTCAACATGGAGTAGCTAAAGGGCGAGTTTCCTTCAGTATGTGGATAGAGAACTAAATGTGAGGTAGTTTACAATAGAATTGTGGTGGAGTTGTGAGTTTGTGAGTGGGGCTAGTAGCTGAGGCTTGAGAACTAGAGGATTTCTTGGTAGACCTGAGGGTACAAGTGTAGATTCTTCTTGGTGTTCTTATCCAGTTGTGGATTTGGACTAGCTAGGGTTTGAATTGGATCTTACAGATCTATTACTTGATTTGTAATTGGCCATAACTAGGAAGGCCTTATAGCCTAACACATTACATGTAATCAATTATTTTATGAATAAAGTGTTCTGATTTGGTATCAGATCTTGCATTGTTGTTGTGTGGTTATTTACTAAGGGCTAGAACATCGCCTTTGGGGATCCTCCCACCTTGTAGTACATCAGTTCCCCCCCTCTTAGTTATCTAAAATTTGGTATCAAAACACAATTTTTGGAGAAAGAAGTTTAAAGGAACTTAAGCTAAAATTCAAAGATGTATAAGAGAAAGGTACCAAGGCTGAACTGGGATATCTTCTCAACATAGAGGGATAGAATGAAGTTGCATATATCTAGCATTGTAGATAATGTCACAAACTGGTTGGAGAATGAATATGCTATGCCTAATGGTCCTCTGACTGTGGAACAAATGAATGAGAAGAGGAATCATTAAAACATGGTGATTGAGATTGCACCTGCACTCAATAGCATTGAGTTTGATGATATGAAGAATCACACTATTGTTGAATAATGTGGGATAAATTGACACTTGTACATGGAGGAGATGATAATGTGCTACAAGACAAAGCAAAAAGTATGAGAGGTAAGTTTGATGACATGGGAATGAAAGAAGGTGAAAGTGTTGCACAATATGTGAAGCGAATTAAAGAAGTTGTCAGTGCAATCAGAGCTATAGAAGGAACCATCAGTGATTTTGAAATTGTAAGTAAAGTTCTTAGAACTCTTCTACCCATTTATGTTATAAAGGTCTATGAAATTCAAGAAATTAGAGCTATGCCTAATATGGATTTGACTCTAGATGGTCTAGCTGATTGGTTAATTGCATTTGATTTGAGAAACTATGATAACAATATGGTTACAGTGGGAAATGCATTTAAGTCTTCACTAATCATCAGTAATTCAAAGAAAAAGAAGAAAGTGAATATGAAATTGAAGATGATTTGGATGAACTTGAAGTATTGATTGCAAGAAGGTTGTCAAGAGGTAAAGGTAAACACAAAGGTAAATTGCCCCTAATTTGTTGCAAGTGTAATGAAGTTGGTCACTTTGTTGCTAAATGTCATGACAAAAGTAAGAGTGACATAAATGATAAGAAAGATCACAAGTACTTAAAGAATATAGATTACAAAGACAAAGGCAAGAATTCATGCTACATGGCTGAGGAAGAGCACATCGAGTCCAATTCTAATGATGACAAAGAAACAATTGAGATGGTGTATGTTGTAGTGAAGGAAGATCCCAATGAAGAGAGGCACAAAGATGAAAAAGCCCTTATTTCACATGTAAGTAAGAATGATACATGGATTATAGATATTAGATGCTTGCATCATATGACTAGTGATATAAGTAAGTTTGATAAACTTGAAGAGATTGATGATGGTGGAATATTTAAGCTAGGTAATGATGTTCCATGTCTTGTGAAAGGTAAATGATCTTTAATGTTGAATGATAGAATAAGATGTAATGATGTTTTTTGGGTACAAGGACTAAAGTATAATATTTTTAGTGTTGCTCAATTGAATAATTCAGGTCACAAATTAGAATTTAAGAAAAGAAAGGTCAAGATCTACGATGATGAGGGAAATCTAATTGGAACATGAGTACAAACAAAAGATAAATTATTTTATCTTGATCTCCTAATATAGGTAAATAATTGCTAAAATTGAGGATGTCTAGTTATGGAATAAGAGGTTGTGTCATGTGAACTTTGATAACATGGATAAAGTTAGTACAAAGAGAAGAGTAAGAGGCTTATTGAATCTGCAAAAACCTGAGAATGCTATGTGTAAAGAATGCCAACTTGCTAAAATGACAAAGTCAAGATTTTCAAGAAAATCACACACTTCTACTGACATCTTGGAACTAGTGCATATTAATATATGTGGTCCTATTGGTGTTGAAAGTTATTATGGTAACAAATGTTTCGTCTTGTTTGTTGATGACTATTCTAGAATTATGACTATTGTGTTTATGACACTGAAATCACATGATTTTGAAATGTTCAAGTGGTATAGGTCTAGAATAGAGAAAGAAACTAGTAAACCATTGAAATTCTTAAGGTTTGACAAAGGAAGTGATTTTATGTCTATTGAATTCACAAACTTTTGTGTTGAAAATAGTACAAAGAGATAATTGTTTGCATTGAGAACACCCCAACAGAATGGTATTAATGAAGGGAGAAATAAGTCTATTGTGGATTGTGCAAGGACATTAATGATTGAAAATTATGTTGCACAAAAATTATGGAGAGAAGCCATTAGCAATGATCATTATACTCTCAACCAAGTTCAGTTGAAGAAAGGAACAAATAAAACACCCTATGAACTCTAGTATGGTCACACACCTAATGTAAGTTATTTCAAAATATTTGGAAGTAGGTGTTAAATCCGCAAGGATAGAGGTAATGGTAAGTTTGATTCAAGAGGAGAATAAGGTATATTCCTGGTTATTCATCTAAGAGCAAGGCTTATAAATGTTTGAACAAAGCTACTAACATTATGATTGGGAGTGAAAATGTAAGAATTGATGAGTTCGTTGAAATGAATGAGGCAGAAAGGAAGAATAAATATGTCTATAAAGAAGTTATTAGAGTAATGAATAACAATGATGTACATGTGTCAACTCAAGTTTGAGTTGTTGGTAGTAAGAGTCCATTTTAATTGTCATTGTGTCATAGTGTTCCAATTAGAAAAACTGGCTAACTATAGATCTTTCTCTTAGATCCAATTACCTGTCTAGAGTAGTCCACTTGTCCATTACTCTTGTTGTGGTGTCAAATACTCTTAGTGCATTATCTAACTCTTAACAATTTGTTATCAATATCCGTTGAAATATTTTAGGAATGTAGGTTATTCATTCAATTGTATAAATAGGCTTCCATTATTTAATAATATTAAGTTGTTGTTTCTTCTTCTCTTGTCTATTTTCTTCTTGTGTATTGCATCTCTATTTTTTCAATATGGTAATAGAGCCAAGTCTGAGATTCATTTAGTGGTGTTTTCAAAATTCTTTGGAGTGTTGAAGACATAATATTTTTGCAAAAGAAGGAGCTATTGCAAGTTATATCAACTAGTGTGCTGATCTAATTGGCAATATTGGGAAAGAGTACTCATTGTAATAGTACTCTCAAGTGTAAGAATTTTTTTTGGTAAATTTTTCTTGTTATTTTTCTCTTGTTATGGCCAATTTTGTAGATTCTTATCTAATTGAATCAAATAAGTTAGATGGTACCAATTATGTTAATTAGAATTTTAAGATGTAGACTCCAATGGAGAAGCTTAATGTTTGGGCCATTGTAAATGGCAAAGAGGTCAAGCCTAAATCACCTACAAAAACACCAACTATTGTCCAAGATTGGGAGAAAAGAGAATTAAAAGCCAAGATTATCTTGCACATGTTAGTAAAAGAACATGATAGTAAAAGACTCAGTTATCCCTCACATAAGAGACATTACTACTTCTAGTGGTACATGGTCATCTCTGAAAGGTTTGTATGAGATTACAAACTCAAATAGAATTTTATTTTTAAAGAGAAAACTATTGTCCATCAAAAATGGAAGTAAATGGAAGTGTTAGGGAATTTCTACCAAGAGTTAAGAAATTTAGGGAAAAGTTAGCTGATGTTGGTGAACAAGTATCTAGTAATGATCTAGTAACAATTACTTTGAATGGAATGGTTAGTGACTATCAAGTTTTTATTACTAGTTTGTGTGCAAGAGAATTTAATACACCTTTTGGGAATTGGGTAGGTATCCTTCTACAAGAAGAGGAGAGAAAGAAGCATGTGAATAAAAGATCTCAAAGCGTAGAGTCAACTTTGATGGTGAAAGACAAGAATCCATATAAAGGAAAACAATGTTCAAAGAACAAAGGATGGGAATTTTTGCAACCAAAGGAACAAAGAATAAAAAATGTATCATGATGGGGAAGCATCAAAATCAAATGTAAAGAAAAATAGAAATTGTAGTTATTGTCGAAAACTTGGTCATTATGCATATGAATGTTACAAGAAGAAAAATAATGAGTCCAAAAACAATAAATACGAGGGTAATTTTGTGAATAGGGATGATACAATAAGTGATAACTTTCATGATTTAAAGTTGTTTGTCTCTGATTATGCTCTTTTAGTTGAATTAAGTGATTACAATGATTGTTTTATAGATTCAAGGACATCAATCCATATGTCATGTCATATAAATTGGTTTAAAATAAATCAAGAGAAAGATAACAGTAGAAAGATCTATTTGGGAGATAATAGGTCACATGATGTAAAAGGATGCAGTGATATAAGTGTACAACTATCTAATGGTCATGAAAAGGAACTTTCTAATATTATGTATGTCCCATGAATTAAGAAGAATTTGATTTTAGTATCAACAATTGTTTATCAAGGTCTAAAAGTTGGATTCTTTAAGACAGGTTGTCAAGTTAAAGATATGGAAAATCATAATAATGTGATTGTTGAAGGAATCATGATGGGAGGTTTGTATAAATTTGATGTCAAAATGGAAAGTCATCATGAAATGTCTACTACATGTGTATCTACTGAAGAGCTATGACATAAGAGGTATGGTCATTTAAATTAAAAAGATCTGATTTATCTACAAAGAAAAGAAATGATGCAAGGTCTTCCAATATTTAAGGATGACCAAACCAGTTTTGATGGATGTGCATTAGGCAAACAACATAGAAATGAATTTCCAATAAGAACCAAATTAAAATAAAAAAAAATTCTTGAATTAGTGCATTCATATGTGTGTGGTCCTATGCGAACTCAATCACTTGGGGGGGGGGGGGGGGGATCTTACTTTATTATATTTGTTGATGATCACACTAGTTACACTTGGGTATATTACTTAAGGAATAAGAGTGATGTTTTTGAATGTTTCAAAGAATTCAAAATAATGCTAGAAAAAAAAAACACAATAGTAAGATTCTTAGATCAGATCAAGGGGAATATACTTATCATTTTTTTGTCAAATTTTGTAAAGATAATCACATTCTTTTAAGCAATATGTAGTTGGCCATAATCCTGAACAAAATGGTGTAGTTGAAAGAAAAAAATAGAACAATTATTGAATGTGCTAGGAGTATGTTGAAAGATAATAATCTCCCTAATAATGTGTTGGTTGAAGCAATTAATACAACTGTGTATTTGTTTTTGATTAAGGAAAACAGGTTTTGAAGGGTGCCTGAAACCCTTTACAAATCAAAAGATATTCAATGAAGACCATACCAGATAAGACTACAACCCAAGGTGAAATAGGAAACCAACCAAGACAAGGTGACCAGGGTGGCATCACAGATAACACAGTACACTACAACCACAAAAATTGGTTTTGGCCAGGCAATTGAAACCCCATGGTGAAAAGATAGTAAGTCCCTAACCATGTCAAACTAAAAAGAACTATAGGCCAAAAGAGCTAGGAGAGCCAAAAATAGGATAGCCGCATCAGGCTTTCCCTTTTGGTCCCATCTTTTGAGAACAAAATGCCATATCAAAAGAGGGAGTGGAGGGCTTGACCTTTTTTCCTTTTATTGTGGTCCATCCATCCTCCACCAAACTAGTAGCCTTCTGCCATGCAAAGTTAGCAACACCACAGCCAACCCCCAAAACCCTCAAAGCTGGGGAAAAGATCATAGTAGAAGAAGGGACAACAATATCTAGAGACAGACCAACAACAACTAGAGAAGGAGTCACAGGAGGAGTCGCCTTCAAATCGCCAGTAATAGGGACAACAATATCCAAAGATGGACCAACAATAGCTTGAGAAGGAGTCACAGGAGGAGCCACCTTTGAATCACTAGTAACAAAATCCAAAAGAGGGTGAATAGATGAGGTCACCATTGTTGGGGCAATAGACAGGCAATCAGAGACAGTAGTCGAATCTGCCACTAAAGTATCCTAAGAAGAGTCACCATCCCCTGTAAAGGGGACTTTCTAGACTGTGTAGTGATCATTTGAGACCCCCTTCTAAGGGGAATTTTTTGGTCTAGATTTATCAAAGGAGCAACTGGTAGTAAGGTGGCCTGTCTTGTGGCATTTCTTGCAGTAGAAGGTGATACGCTCATAATCAAGATGTTGAATCTAAGATCCAAGAGGAGAGGCCAATTTAATCATTTTTAGGAGTCCCTTGGAAATGTCAATCTCAACCAAAATGCGAGCATACATCATCAGAAACACATTGGATGAAGCCATATCAACTAGCAAGAAGTCTTGAAGGGCTTCTCCCACTGCCTCTAGGATAGAATCTACCCAAAGGTGAAGGGGGAGATTTGACAACCTAACCCACAAAGGGATCTTATTAAAAGATTCCATCAACAGGTCAAAATCCTTATACCAAGGTTTAGCCATCAAGGGAAACTTCTCTCCCCATGAGAAACCACAACACAAGATGGCATTTCTATCTTCAACAACTTCAAATTTCACAATGAAAAAAACCCTAGCCACAGGGTATATTTGGGCTATTTATGAAATGATGGGCTCCCAAACATAGGTAATCCAGGTGTGCAAGTCTGACAGACAGGGCTATAAACCCTTAAAATGAAAGATATTAGTAGTGGATGAGAAATCATCCACATAGGTAGAGATCTCATCAACTATATCAAGTTCTAAATCAATCAATATCAGGTTACATACCGTGACCAACACAGTATCACAAAAATTCGATCACACAGTCTGGCCTCTAATAATGGCCTCATAAGTGGTAACATCAACAAAAGAGATGGTAGAGCCACCTGCAACATGAGTCAAAACATGAGCCGCCCCATCAGGAACAAACGTAAATGGGCCACCAAAACTAGCACCAAAAGCCAGAGAAAGAAACCCATCTAGGGCACTGTCGCGACAAAAGGAATCAGGGGTGGGAAAGTAAACACAAGAGGCATTATAGCAAAAACCACACCCTTGGAGGAAGCCCACACAGAGGCCTAGACAAGGACAAGAGTAGATGCTTGTGTAGGAGGAGCAGACTTAGTCGCATTCGCAAGCAATGTGGGCTTCTTCATCGCAGTTTTTACAACTGTCTATTTGTTAAATAGAAGACCTACCAAGTATATTTCAAAAAAAAAATCCTTATGAAGCTCTTCTTGGAATTAAGCCACTTGTTACTCATTTGAGAATTTTTGGAAGTGAGGCATGTTGTCATATTCCAAAAGAGAATAGAAGAAAACTTGATGAAAAGTCATTCAAATGTGTATTTTTTGGTTATTGTATTGATCGCAAGACCTACAAGATATATAATCCTACTACTCATAAGGTGTTTTCTAGTAGAGATGTTGTATTTCATGAATTTGCAGATGATGTTCAAGAAGAAGAAAAGGTGGACAAAACCATTTCATTGGAACTACTTGAAGGAGACAATGAAAGTTCAGATATTGTAGATCAACAAACTCATGATCAAAGTGGGCATGAGACAAGTCAACTTGAGGCCACTCCATCCAATGATGAAGCAATAAGAAGATATACAAGGAAAATCAAGGCATCAATCAAGTATAATGATTATGGTTTTAACAACTCAAGTAATGAGTGCAGATGAACCTAATTTTTTTGAAGAAGCTCAGAGTCATAAAGAATGGATGAATGAAATGCATGAAGAATATGTTTCAATTATGAATAATGGCACTTGGGAACTAATTAAACTACCAAAAAGTAAAATACCTATTGGTTGTAAATGGTTCTTCAAAATAAAGTTTAATGTTGATGGCATTGTTGATATATTCAAAACTAGATTAGTTACAAAAGGATACTTACAAAAGGAGGGAATTGACTATGAAGACATTTTTGTACCAATATCTAAAATGAATACTATTAGACTAAGGATTACTCCTGCTACTAAATTTGATTGGGGTCTTCATCAAATAGATGTTAAATCAACATTTTTAAATAACATTTTTAGGGAATACATTTGTCTTGTTCAACGTGAAGGTTTTGTAAAATAGGCAAAAGAGAATTGGTATGTAAGTTAAAAAAGGCATTATATGGTCTCAAATAAGCACCAAGATCATGGTATGAGAAAATTGATAAATTCTTCTTTCAATGAGGATATATCAAGAGTAAAAAATGATCTAAATTTGTACATAAAGAATGATGAACACAGGAATGTTGTTTTGATTTATTTGTATGTGGATGACTTAATCATAGCAGGAAGTTCTATAGAGTTGATTAATGCAATCAAGGTAGCTCTATCACAGGCATTTGAAATGAAGGATCTTAGCAAAATGCATTATTACTTAGGAATTTAAGTATGGAAACAAAATGGTAGGACTTTAATTACTCAAAGTAAGTGTGCAAGAAATTTAATCCAAAAGTTTAATATGCATTATTGTAAAGCATTATGTACTCCATTAGAACAAAATTTCAAGTTCTCTCATGATACTAACACTTTAGAAGTCAATGAGACATTGTATAGGCAAAGGGTGGGAATTCTAAACTACTTGACCACTACAAGACCTAATATTTCATATTGTGTCAACATTCTTAGCCAATACATGGCTAATCCTCTCGAGGTCCATTAGAATGCAACAAAAAGAGTTCTTTGATACCTACAAGGAACCCTATCTTTTGGCATTGAATATACTAGCCATTTTAATGTTGAGCTGATAAGTTAAGTTGATTTTGATTGGGTAGGAGATCCAAATGATCATAAATCAACAACTGGTTATGCATTCAACATAGAATTGAGTGTTGTCTCTTTGAGCAACAAGAAGCAACCAACTATTTCTCTTACATCTACTGAAACTGAGTACAAATAATTATGCAGTGCTACCTGTAAAGAAAATTAGCTAGGGAGAATTCTTGAAGATATGAGACAAAAGCAAGAAGGGCCTACTTTAATCAAGTGTGGCAATCAAACTTACAAAAAATCCTATCTATCATGTAAGATCAAAGCATATTGAAATACAACATCATTTTGTAAGAAAGAAAATTCAATCTCAAGAGATATAGTTGAACTATTGTAATACCAATGACAATATAGCTAATATATTCACCAAGTTATTAGGAAAAATAAAGTTTGTAACATTTAGAGAGATGTTAGGGGTTTAAAAAAATTTGGTTATTCATTAAGAGGAAGTGTTAGAGTAATGAAAAACAATGTTGCACAAGTGGAAACTCAAGTTTGAGTTGTTGGCAATAAGAGTCTAGTTTAATTGTAATTGTGTCATAGAGTTCCAATTAGAACAAATAACTAACTATAGATCTTTCTCTTAGATCCAGTTAGCTGTATACAGTAGTCCACTTGTCCATTACTCTTGTTGTGGTGTCAAATCCTCTCAGTGTATTGTCAAACTCTTAACAATTTGTTATCAATCTCCTTTGCGATAGTTTAGGAATGTAGGGTGTTCATTCTACTATATAAATAGGCTTCCGTTATTAAATAACATCACATTGCAAGTTCTTCTTCTCTCGTCTATTTTCTTATTGGGTATTACATCTCTATTTTTTCAATAGAAGCACCTGAAACTCTACTTGAGTTACAACATAGAGCTACTGAGAACTAGACAATAACACGTGAGACACAAAACACTTTTCCCTAGCACTAGACAGAACAACTCGAGCAAGAAGTTGTACCTCAAACAAATGAAGAAAACCATGATGATCAAAGATCTCAACTTGTATTGCTGAAATATGTGAGGAAGAATATTTCACTTGGACAAATAATTAAAGATAGAAGTATTAGAGTAATGACAAAAAGTAAGGTAAGAGATAGCACATGTTTGATAGCTGATTTTGAACCAAAAATAGTTAAGGTTGCACTTGAAAATGGTGTTTGGGTAAATGCTATGAATGAATAAATTGATTAGATAGAGAAGAATAATACACAGACTCTAGTATTGAGACTTACAAACAAGAATGTGATAGGAACAAAATGGATATTCAGGAATAAACTCAATGAGAATGGAGAAGTTGTAAGAAACAAGGTAAGGCTAGTGTATCATCTTAAAATGGAAGCAGTTCCATGTTAAGTGTGTTTAGACCTCTGAGTAAGTGGTTTGGGGTCATGTCAAGTGCCTTGAATGTTTCTTTTACTTGGATCTAGCTTTTTCCCCTGTTCTGCCCCCTTTTCCACTTTCTTTCTGCACTTTTATGGCATTCTGGACTGAAATCCTGAGATTCTTGACTCTTGGGTCAAAATGACCTCAGGGTCAAGGATGACCTTTTAGGTCAAGGTTGACCTAGGTCAAGGTCTACCTCAACCTCGACCTAGGATGACCCTGACCTGCGGTCCAAATTTCAAGGTTCCATGATTTCTGAATGTTGGGTTTCAAAAAGAATTATTTTTCCACTTCTGGGTCGGTTGTTTTGGGTTTCAAAATGGTACACTCTTCAATTACATTTAATCTAGGTCCATTTCAAGGGGTTATGGTTAATTGGGATTTAATGCTCCTATTTTGACCTTCTCTAGAAGTTTGTGCACTAGATCTCTATATAAGGAAGCCTCCTCCTCTCATTTTCTCTAAGGCATATGATGATAAGACTTAAGAAAGACAACAAGGCATAAGGAGATGAGATGAAGTTATACTATTTGATGATTAAGAATTCAAGCATTATCAAGTTCAAGAAAGCATCCATCTTCAAGCATTCAATTCATCAAGGAGATCCATTAGTAGCCATTGAAGGATTCAAGCTCTATGGAGCCCTCTTGTTGAAGATTCATCAATTTCCATTCAAGCCTCTTCCTAATCCAAGATCCATTCAAGATTGGTGTTGAAGATCTAATGCCATTGATTTGAGACATCTTACATTCATTTCTACATTCATTTGGAGCATTCATACTTGTGGATTCAAGAATTCGAATCCTCCACAAGGATTTTTACATAAGCAAGGTGAATAGTTCCATTTATTTTGTTTATACATATTGCAATTTCAATTCAATTTCAAGGTTAATTCCAAACTGGGGTTTGACTAAGGAAAACCCCCCATCCAAAAAACAAAACCATTTTTCTTGTAGGTATAGATGTGGAACAATGAATTAAAGTGCAGATTTGGATACCCTTTTCATTGAACTTTCAAGATCCACGAACATAAATTTTGTTGGAACAGTGTAGGTCTAGGTTGACTTTTTGGGGCACAATTGTGCCTTGCTATCTAGGTCTAGGTTGACCTACCCTCAGAAAAGAAAAAGATTTATGGGTTTTGAAGATCTTGTAGTTTCGATTCAAGATCATTGAAATCGACAAATTTTTAGATCATTTGATAGGGTTTTTAGCTGATTCTTTTTTGGAGGTAAGTACCTTATATTTCTTCATTTTAATATTAGTCATCTAGATTTACTTTCCATATCATAAGAATTTAAATGTATGTCTAAAATAGGGGTTTAGGGTCTCTTGCGTGTGCAGTATTCTAAAACCCTATTCATTATCCACATTTTATCCTATTCAACTAGTTTGCAAAGGTTATGTTGAGGAAGAAGGAATAGATTACGGTGAAACTTTTGCACTTGTGGCAAGATTGGAAGGAGTTAGAACATTGTTGGCCTATGCTACCTACAAGAAGTTTAAAGTGTATCAAATAGATGTGAAATCTGCATTTCTAAATTGAATACTTAAAAAAGAAGTCTATATTGAACAACCAAAAGGATTCATTGAACCTGATCAGGGGAACATGGTTTGCAAACTAAACAAGGGATTATATGGATTGAAGCAAGCACCAAGAGCATGCTATGAAAAGTTACATTCTTATTTGATTAAAATTGGGTTTGCTAGAACAAGTGAGAATAATAACCTATATTTGAAATATGAATATGAGAATATGGTGTTGATTGCTAAAATATTTGTGGATGACATAATATTTGGTGGAAAAGACATGTTGTGTAAGACATTTACTGATCAAATGAGTAAATAAGTTAAGATGTCTATGTTTGGCGAGATCAAGTTTTTAATTTGCCTACAAGTTCATCAAACAAAGAATGGAATATGTAACTCAATCTAAGTACGTGAAAGAAATATTGAAAATATTTAGAATGGGTGAGTCTAACCAATCGATACACCTATGGTGACTAGAGTGAAATTGTCAAAGGAAGACACTATTGCTAATGTTAATGAAACTCAATACAAATTAATGAGTGGTAAGTTACAATATGTTGTGCATAGTAGACCAAATATTGCAGATGATGGTGGTATTGTTCCCAGGTTTTCATCCAATCCAAAGGAGACACACATGACTACTATGAAAAGGATATTCATATATCTAAAAGGAATTGAAGATTATGGCATTTGGTACAAAAAAGATGATGACTTTAATCTTAAAGTCTACACAAATGCTTATTGCGATGATAATGTGGATGATAGAAAAAGCATAAGTGGAGGAGTTTGTTTTTAGGAGAGAGGTTGATAATATGGATAAGCAAAAAAGAGAGTTATATTTCACAATCTACTATTGAGGTTGAATATGTAGTTATTGTAATAAATTGTTCTAACATTGTATGGATTAAGCAATTATTGGAAGGTATGCAAGAATAGATAATAGAGCTTATTACTATTTATTGTGATAATACTAGTGCAATAAATATATCAAAAAATTCAGTGATGCATGCAAAAACAAAGCATATATCAATCAAGTATCACTACTTGAGGGGGAAAGTACAAGAGAAATAAGTAAAGCTTGAATATGTGAAGTCAAAGGAGAAAATAAAAGACATTTTACCAAGCCACTACCTAAGGATGCTTTGAGTATCTAAGAGGTAAAATGGAGGTCCTTCCCCTATCCAAACTTCACTAAGTAAAGATGCATGCTACATCAATTCATGGATGAATTGTAATATCTTTGTGGAGTTGATGCATAGAGTTCACTCTTTAGGAGTATCCCAAAGTTATGAAAATGACTGCAATGAAACTAATGTAAATAACACATGTAAGGTATGATACAACTACATCATTTTATAAGTTTTCATATTAGAACTTATAGTTACCTTTGGTATTGTTGTCAAAGGGGGAGAATATACTGAAGGGTGAGAATCTGAAGGAAGAGATTGATCAAAGGGATAAAATATATGAAATGAAAAGAAAAGAAATATGACCCAAAGGGGGATAGAATGTACTATAGAAGAATAAATCATACAAGATGAAGATGAAGAGAAGCAGAAAAATGCAAAGGAGAACCAATCTTGATAGAATCAAAGCATGGGAACTGACAAAACAAATAAACAAACAAACAAATTAAACAAAAGAGCGTATCCTAAAGGAGGAGAAATGTTGAAGATTCTTGTTGTTGTTGAAGATATAGACCAAGTACATCTGACAAAGGAATCTATTGTAGAGAACCAAAATAAAGACAAAGAGTTGCAAAGTTGCATTGTTGTCAATGCATAAATTTAATTATCTTATGTAATGTTTTGTAATGTCACATCATATGTTATGTGTTGCCATAAATTCCAAAGGGGGAGATTGTTAGACCTAACTGATAATGTTATGAATGTAACATGAAAGAGTCATATTAGTTGTTATATTGTCATTAATGTCAAGTCTTAGTTGATTAGACATTATGCTAATTTAATAGAGTACCATATCATTTGATTGATTAAGAGGATTTATAGAAAGTATGTTGATGAGTTAGAGTATTGATATGTAAGGTATTCAATGGGTACTTGAATGAGTTGGACAATGATAATGTAATGTTGGTTTGATTATTTTACAATCATGTAATATTTTAATGAGCTATTCAAAGCTACAATGAGTATCAAGGTCAAATAAGGAAGTCAGTGTTCACTAAGTAATTGCAATTGTCACCGAGTAGTTAAAGTTCAGTATTGCCTGAGCAAGTCTAGTATTGATCGAGTGATATATTGTGCAAGTAAAATATTATGCTTCCAAGTAAAAACTAAAAGAACAAGTTTGGAGAGTTGGAATCCAAGGGTAACTTATGTTGGAAATTAAAAATGTTTGAGATGTTGAAAGGTTAAAGTTGTTGTGATGTGAAGCCTAATCACTCTCAGAGGTTTATTTGACACAGTTCCCCCCTAGATTGTTTCTATGGGGGTTTAGGGGAAGCACCCCTTGCGAGGTCCTAGGGAAGTGTCCCAGGTGTGCCCCCTATCACAGTATAGGGTGAGGTCGAGGGGCAATACTCCCATGGGGGTTGTTGAGGGCGGCACCCTTGAAGCCAAAAATGACTCTACTATTGTAAAAGGCATCGACTGTTATTTTTCTGTGAGATGCTATCATGATTTAATTGTGTAGTTTTTGAATCAATCTCATTGACCCATGTATCATGAGTAGTGATTCACACATGAATTCATTTGTCACAAGGATAAATGGAACACTTAGCATTCATTGTTATTTTTCTATTGGACGACTTATTCTAGCCCTAATTTTGTAAGTGACAAAAGCTTGCATAAAATGGCTTAGGGTTAGGGATTTCATAATGTATGATGAGATTCTAGCTTCTTGTGGTGATATTGAGCTATAAGGGATTGACGATTGTAATCATTGGATAATAATAATATCGGACTTGTTGTTGCTAGACATAGCCCAAGGATTGGGTGAAACACATTAAATCCTTGTGTCTTGTGTTCTCTTCTGTGCAATTTATTATTTTTTGATATTGGTTATATTTACATGTAATTTTTATTTATGTCCATGGTTAATCCTAACAAAAGTCAAATTTTGTTACAAGATATATGACTAGGAAAGTTTAATAAAGATATGATGATAGAATTTGAAGAAGGATAAGATGAGCGCAAAGTTTTATGCAAGTTCTATTTTCTAAGTAACTTGATTTATTGTATGTGATTTGAATATGGAAATATTTGGTTTGAACTTGAGATTGGTGATTATGATTAAGTGACAATAGATGGAAGAATTTGGAAGCTTGAGGAATACTATTTAAGGAGATGTTCAAGATAGTTTTTGTTTGTTGATTATGTTACTGATGATGTTGTTGGTGTTGATATTGTTGAGAATGCAAAGTAGTGAGAAGAAGAATAGAGCAAGATGATCAGAGTAGAGCAAGGAAAAGGGAGGAGCAAAGTTGGTTAAAGTGAAGGTGTGAATCAAGTAAATGAGAGATCAGAAGGAGAAAGAGCAAAGAATAGAGATCTGCACAAGAAAATGCAGTTGCTATATTAACAAATTATTTTTACTGTTACTTTCTAACCATTATAGCAAAAAATCTCAAAAAATTGAGTGGACTTAACAAGTGTGTGAAATCCTATATGGTAACATTGATTAGTGGTGTTTGTAAGTCCTTTAGAGTAGGCCACTCTATAGATAGGATCAAGGAGTGATAAGTTCTGGATGATATTTTGGTTAAAATCCTCTAACAAGGTCACCTTAGCAATGTGTTTGTAAACCTTTAACAAGGTTAGCTCCTAGCAGAGCTCACTTCAGAAGAGTGAGTATTTTTAGGTTGCTAGTCCTAGGTGGTTTTTCCCTTTATAGGGGTTTTACATTAAAACCTTGGTGTCAAATGTGTGAATTTTATTTGTGTTGCAAGTTTTTTTTACATATTATAGCAACTCGGTAATAACTAAGTTATTTTATGGACACTCGATAATGCAAAGAATAATAAGTTAACAATTTGAAGTAAATTGGTTGAAAGAATAAATTGATAAGTTGGATGAGATCATTGAGTGTTTTCTATTGATGATTATGAAGTTGAATTGGTACTAAAGTGTTTGAAGGGACTGTAGGATAACTTAACATAACCTAATTCATCCCCCACCAGCCCACCCTCTCTTAGTTATCTAACACTCTCAAGCAGTGATGTCATAAGTTTCCTATTTTCATTCCTTTTTCCCCTTATTTATTGGGGAATGTTGGATTCATTCTGCTTAATCAAAGGCCTTGGATAGCCCGATCAAGCTTACCTCCCCATACCATCTCATGACTTTTGATAAACCTATTAAGTTGGAAAGGATAATGCCAAACTCAAGTTTGTAAGAAACAAGGTGATTTGGAGAGCAGTTCTCCAGTATCTGGGAACTCAATATATTAATTGTCCCAATAGGTTCCACTCCAATGAGGACATATTGGCCTTATTTATAGTTATAACCCACTATTTCTATGCTAATAAGAACCTCATCGGAAGCCTTTGCTGGAAGTTGTTTGAGGAACAATTATTGGGCAATCTCAATATTATTTTGATGAATATCAGAGGATACCTTAAAATTCCTCTAGAAATGAAATAAAACATGTTATATATAAGAGGGGAACCAATCCCAACTTACCCAATCATTTTCATTGAATACCCAACTAGTTTTTGGGAGGTTAACCAAAGAAATCTCAAATTCCTCCTCTTCTTGTTTGCCATCCTGGACCCCACCAAAGAGGATTGGTTAAAAAATACTAAGAGGAGGAAGGGATTCTTCGTGAATGATCCCTAAAATCCACCATTGAGAATTTATGTGTGGCTTTTAGAGAACAATAGTACAGATGATTGTTTAATTTTTAAAAACTTCTCACTTGATCACTAGTTTTTGTTTTGAATATGTAGGCATCTTTAATTTTGGTTAATTGCATAACTTTATGAACATTAATGTTGTATATAGATAGTTTTATAACTCAAAGAACAATTACTATTATAGTTTGGTGAAATGTTAAGTTTTAGCTAAGTTTTGAAGTATCTATTCTTTGAAGTTTTGTTAGTATTTTAATTCTCTAATTTTACGTAAATGGTTAACTACAAATCTAGTTTATATTCAATCTAATTTAGAGTCTCCTAATTTTATTACTTATCATCCTAAGTTACCCTAGGTCATTTGTAAGGGTATCCTATGAAGCAAAGTAGAGTATCATCATGTTGGAGAAGAATGTTTCTAGGTTTTAATTTTTCTTCATTTTCCTTAGCAGTAAAATAAGGTTCTTTATTTCTATAATCCTTACTTACAATTGGACTATAATCTTGGGGATTTGGCTAAATTCCATCTTAGGTATTTTTGTAAAATAATGGTCAAGTAATAAAGGACCATTAATAGATAAATAGGCAGATTGGAAATGCTTTCCACTATGCTATGTTGTTTTATGGTTTAACTCAATTCTGTCGAAGAGTTAATAGTATCAACATCCATGTTTAACTGAGATAGCTTTGATTAAAGGATTAAGAAGCAATATGGTTAAATTTTCTTAGATCCTTCAAAAGTTAAAATTGATAAAAAAATATCACTTCAACACCCTAGCTATGGATCTTGCCGGGGCAAGTTAAATTCTATGGTTTATTGTAGGTGAGATTCTCAGCATGACTTTGTTTAACTCTATCTTCCCTTCACGTGTGAAGAAAGAATGTTGTGTTTTGGTAGGTCCATAAAAATGATATATCCAACACTAGATGCAAGACAATGATGGCCTTTCATGGCTCCAAGAATACCATCTTGATTCCTAATAAGGGATAATATCTGGTTAATATAAAAACTATTGAAGTTGATAAAAGCTCAACCCCACAACTCCCAAGAATCACCTACATACAAACACTTGTCATAGAAAGAAAGAAGCAAAAGCTATGGAGACTATAATTCTCAAATCTACAGATGGGATATTCTTGATGAGAAAAAAGAGAAATTGCTATTATCAAAGTGAATAATGTAATAATTACAAAGGGAGATCTTAGCTGTGGATAATAAGTTGCCCAAAGTTTAGCTTAGGTAAACTAGAGATAATAAGGACTTAATAATTAAATAAATATGATTTAATTAATAAGAAAACAAAATTACTCTAACACCCCTCCTTAAGATAAATTTAGCGAGTAGAAAAATAACTAGAAACTACTATTAAAAGTAAATATGGGTCCCGACAACAAGGCCTAATGAGGTAGCTAATCACAACCAAATCTTCGTAAAGAGGAGAAATAGAGAAAACCACATGGGAAAAATCCTACTTCAAAAAGAGATGGAAATAACACTAGAAAGAACTAGTGAAGGACAAGAAGCCTCCAAACTAGGGAATGCCTCAGAAGATAGGAACAAAAGATGATCATGATGAACACCACTAAATCATGTAGGAACTAAAAAGTTCTATCAAAAGTAATTGCTAATCTAAAGAACCTCTACTGAAATAGAACCTAACCTGGTGGAGAAGACTATAATCTACATTAAATCAGGCAACTGAACTCAAAGATACAAATGGCACAAAATATGAAAGCCTGAAGAGCTGATCAATTGAACATGGAAGGTTGCATCCATAGTAGAAACAAAAAGAAGAGTGTCTATATGGTAAATGACCCATCTCACCAAAATGCATAGGTATTTAGCCACTGCATCCACCTAGTACATAGGAACAAATACTGAATAGATAGCTCACTCCATCAAACCAAGAAGCATGAGAAATAAAAGAACCCCCCTTAACGTAGACAAGGGTGAGGTGATAGGCAACTAGAAAAGTGGGCCAAAAGAACTACATGTCAAGGAACCACAATCAAGATGCACAAAAGAGTACATATGTGTGTACTGAGGTGATCAATCTCAAACACATCATGTGGTTAATGTCATAGAAGATAAACTCACTGGACAAAGGAAGATAGAAAACAAAGGTAAAACATCAACCCCCCATGACACTTTAATCAGAGTAGTGTATGTACAATAAGACACAAGATATGATGAATCCCAAGAATACAATAATCCGTATGAGTGTCCTCAGATGAATTTTCTTGAATCAGAAGGAAAAACAAGATAAAACTACTGAAATGAAAATATAGATGCAATATGACACTTTATCTCAGTCTATTTGCAAGAATGTATACAAAGATGTCTAAATAGACCAGAAGAGACATAAGACTAATACATTAGATAGTACAACTTTGAAAAATTATTTGAAGCAATGAAATCGATCCCTAGACTTGAAACAACCAAGATACCTACCAAAATGAAAAAATATAAAAATTGAATAGAATGTGTTTGGAGCATAATTAAGAAAAATAATGAAAATCACCAGAAACAACTCTAAAAGACCTTTCCAATGATATAAAGAATTTCCAAATTGGAGATCAGATGCTCAAGATATGTCTCCTGGAGTGTAAAATAGAACCTATGGATTTCATAGCAGAAAATGCCATAAAAAAGCATCAAAACTGAAAATTACATGTACCACTACAATAGGCTTGGAACCATCTTTTTGGCAATATCTCGTTTGTGGAAAACAAAGTCCGGATACCTAAGATATGAGAAAGAAATTGAAGGTAGGTCCAAACAAGGCCCAAAGGAGTGACAAGAGTGCTGATTTCAGTAAGTGAAAAGCATTAATTTGATAGTCAACTAACCGTCGAGGCAAAGAAAAATGCTAGAAAATGACCCCTGCTGGAAAAATTCTAGTTGCCAGAAAAAAAGTGTTGGAAAATAAAGGGTTGTGCTAGAAAAATTTGGTAGCCAAAAGGGTGCATGCGTTTAAAAATAAAACACCAAGCAATGGTATACAAACATTGTAATGGCAAAGAAAATAGCCATATTTGTCACTCTTAAATGTAATGGAGTGTAGTCTTTAAGAAGGTAGAAGGACCCACTCGATAATTTTGTTTTTGTTTGCACAAAGACCACCCTTCAAACAGGTGAATCCCCCCAAACTATTTTTAAATGACAAAGTACCATAAACCATCCTTGAAACCTCAATAAAGGGGTGCCAAAACTGGAGGAGGACGGGAGGATCTTGAGGTGTGGTAAAGGGCCTACTGACATGGGCATTGACATAGGATTTCAAAAAAACTATGCCCTCCAAAAAAATGGCAAACACTTTTTTTAATCTCGTGAGACCAAACAACTGCATCTAAAATGGCATAATCCACCATCGAAAACCACAATCAGACCAAACAACTGGTAATTGTGGGGTCAAAAATTGGGTTTGCCCAAGAGGGGCCTCAAGCCACCTTGCAAGGAGAAGATAAAAAAATAAAATACATTACGTTCAATGTCCACGGTGTCAAAACTCCAAGCATAGAGTCCTTAGAGGTACATGGGGCGCATGACGTACGATGTCCATGGGAGGCATGAGCTAAGGTTATCTCACATTAAATTGGGAGGTATGGAGTAAGTCCTACCCAAACAAAACACCAAACGAGCCTTGGGAAGTGCTAATAGTGGCATTGAATTAGCAGTTCACAGACAAACTTGCCTTCCAATAAAAGTGTTGTTGATTTCCACAAAAAATGCTCCATAAAAATTCTCTACCCATCACATTTTAGAAACCACCAAGACATCATAGAGGATTGGTGTCCATGTGACATGAGAGGAGGTGGGACGTACAAGGCTTGCAAAATGCATGGAGCCCACAAATAATGCCTCCAAATTTGGCAATTGATAAAATCTGCCAAAAACAATGGCATGCACAGGGAGAGGTAGGGGATGGAGCCCAAAATTAGAGGACAGACCTGTCAGCCTTGCAAGGACAAGTTGAGCCCATGTGCTTGTCAAAAAAGGAGCTACAAAACCCAAAACAAATTTCATGCTCCAAAACAAATTTTTAATTCGCTTCACTTTTGAATTGGCAAATGAATGCAATTTTGCATGCCAAATTTTTTTTTGTTTAAAAAGTAAACAAAAATTAAATATTGTCGCACAATTATTTTTGCCTCAGATTTTAACAACGTCCAAACTTGACATATTTATATGAAAATGGGAGTTTTCGAGTGCTTTGAGCTCAACAATGAAGTCCGTTTGTGCTCAAAGTGGTCCAATAAAAGGTCTTGCTAGATGCAATACAAAATCCTCTAAAAGCCACAGATCTAAAAATCGATGCCAAATCTCTCACAAACAAAATAGGGGCATGAAGATCTGAGGCTCTGATACCATGTTGAAGTTAATGAAAGCTCAACCCCACAAATCCCAATAATCACTTGCATGCAAACACGTGTCATATAAAGAGAGAAGCAAAAGCTATGGAGGTTGGAATTTCCAAATCCAAAGATGAGACATTCTTGATGAGCAAAAAGAGAAATTGCTATTATCAAAGTGAATAATGTAATAATTACAAAGAGAGATTGTCCTAATAAGGAGATCAAAACCCTGATAGGTAACTAACTCAGGTTGCATGATAATAATTAATAAAAGAATTAATTATTATATGTCCAAAGTTTAGTTTACGTAAAGTAAAGATAGTAAGTGACTTAATAATTAAATCAATATGATTTAATTTATAAGAATTTTTTTTATTACTCTAACAAAAACTTTGTAATCTTTTCTTGAAGAGAACCATGTAATATTGATGTATTGTATATTAGTTGACAATTTTTGTATCTCTTGATAAAGTGTAAGGATATGCCCCCTTCAAGACCCTCAATTGGACATATGTATTCGTAGAGGACTTCAGTTATGGGCTACACCGAGGATTTTCTTAACCCCGTTCTTTTTCCCCTGGTGGATGCACTTGAACGAGGTTTTTTGTAAATATTTTTGATTTGAGTACAATAATAGAGTGCAATAATATAAGTTTGATAATTATTTACAAAAATCATTTAAAAATAAATTAAATAGGTGGCAAAGTAATATAAAATAATAATAATAATAAATGAGAGAATCATTATTGCATCACACCAAAATAAAGGAGGTTCCCTAGAAAGAATAAAGAACAAATAAAAAGATCACATGAAATTGTAAGGTCATGGTCGAGTGAATGTTATCATTTGCAATTAGGTTTTGGTTCTCAATTTTTGTGTGCTAGGATATCTTTGTTTGTATAAATGTAGTTCATGAGCCATTTTGTATCATATAGAGGTATATTTTAAATTTTGTTGTGGGTAAGTCTTGCATGTTAACATCAATGTCATAAATTTTGTATTAGTTTAATCATGGCTTATGAGAGCCAAAATTTTATATGGAATAATGTGTTTTTATGCTAATGCTAATACATATACGGATTCTTTTTCTTTTGCTTTAAAAAATTAAAAGTTACAAGACATCATTCATAATAATTTAAATTTTAAATTTTAAAATTTGATTATAAATATAAATTTAAGTTCTATTCTTTTAAAGTATTTATTAAATATATTTTAAATAATTGAAAATTGAGGATTCTAGACATTTAAAAATTACTTAATCTAATCAATGATATTACTAATATTTCTCATTAACTTATTTAACAATCTTTATTATTTTTTTGTCCTTCTACCATGTTCTAAAGATAAAAATCATCATTTTCTTTTAATCCTATTACTTATTTTAATTAACTATCTTAATTATTAATCTTCCAATCAATATTTCATCACGAGTTCATCTATAAAATAATTTAATAATTAAATATTATTTAATTATTTCTTATCTCATTATAATTAATTAAATAAATTATATTTAATTAATATCCCCCTTTCATTTTGGTATTATTATTACATTCATGTAATAATTAAGTCGATTCCCCTCTTATGATTAAATAAATTATATTTATGTAATTACAACTAATAATTCCTCTCATAAGTAATAAGTATTTATTTCTTTATAAATATCTCCACATGTACAAATAAACAATTTATTATTTATTTAAATCATATTTATCTTATTCGATTAAAAAAATCATATTTATCCTTACAAATCCTAGCTCACGCTCACTTTGAGTTCACTCTTTAATCATAATCAATCACCCTCTCAATCAAGGAATCTTGATTGAAATTCTTGATTAACTCTCATAAAAAAGTGTAAATAATTATTTATAAATATCTCCACGTGCAAATAAATAATTTATTATTTGTTTAAATCATGTTTATCATCACAAATCTTAACTCACACTTATTTTGAGTTCTCTCTTTAATTACAATCAATCAACCCATAAATCAAGGAATCTTGATTGAAATTCTTGTAAATTCTTATAAATAGAAAGCTTTTTCCCACACAAGTGAGATCCTATGTTGGCATAATCTTGATTTTGTTGCATTTGAATGATTGTGCTTATTTTTTATCTTGAATTATTTCTCGATTTATTGGGAATGCTAATTTCTATAGTAGCTCTTTATGGTTTATATATTATTACAAGTTTCTATTAATGTTTTTTTGTCGATTTATATATTATTACAAGTTTCTATGAATGTTTTTTGTTGATTGACTTTCATATGAAGAGCCTACTATAAAAAAAAGTTTTTTCGGATTCACTTTTTGTGATATATAATGTTTTTATGATTTTACATTTAAAAAATAATTATAGGCACAAATCAATTTATCTCTTTGAAAATTTTACATTTTTGAAAAGTCTTGAAATTGTACAAGGGGTTTGTTCTTTGTGATTTTAACTTTGATTAAAAATATTTGAGAAAATAGATCTTTAAAAATTGGTATGTTCTTGGGACACAAATAAACGAATTTTCACAATAAATTCTTATATTTTTGGAATGCGAGTTGATTTTTAGTAGGGGCTACTTCTTGTGATGTTCTTTTTTTAAGGCTACTTTCTCTATTTGTGGGCATATGAAGATGGCGATTGATTTGTCAGAGATGTTGTTTTAAAAATGCTAATATCATTTTGTAAAATCAATTTTGGTAATTTCTATTTCAATGTGTCAAATTTTTGTTAAGTCTTAACTTCTAGGTCTTAGGCTTTTTTGGTACTAACATTTATTTTTAAGTGCATGGTGCGAAAACAAGGCAAATTTTTTAATCTAAAAATTAACTCAACTCTCATTTTGGTGCTTAAAATGAACAATCTGTGCACAAACAACATGATTCACATTTTATTTTGATGTTTAAAATGGACATGGGTTTAAGAAATTGAACAAGGCGAAGAACTTTCTCAATTGGTGCATTAAAATTGAACAAGGCAAAGAGCATTTGAAATTAGTGCACTCAAAAGTAGACAAGATGTTGGCATATTGATGATGATTAAAATGATTAGAAGTGTCAGATTGGTTGGATCATTATACTAATGTTGTCATTCAAGCAATAAGATGATCTATAGGTCATAGATTAGTTATACCAATGGACAAATGAATCAAATAGACATAATAATGAAAACTATAGTTTACCAAGTGGAACACAATAAAATGAAGTAAATTGGATGTGTGGTAATATGGTTAATGAGTGACAAATAGGATATGTTTATTAGAGGCACATGAATTTATTTATAAAGGAATGTCTACCAAAATTTGATGAAATCTACAAGTCATAGAATGAAGAACATGTAATTGGCAGCATATGCTTCTTTAGATTCAGTAATCCAATAAAGATTATGTCATTTGTTGAAAATTCAATTTGATTAGTTGTGATTGAGTCAGCAACATCAAGGCACAAAATTCAAGGTTATAATGCTTAGTCATGGAATTTTAATTGTTTTTGGATCCAACTAAGGATAACACGTTTAGGGTTTTTCCACCACCTTAAGAACAAAATAAAAGGGATTGAAAGATCAATGTGTGTATGTGTGTGTGTGTGTGGGTGTGGGTGTGTGTGTGTGTGTGTGTGTGTGTGTGTGTGTGTGTGTGTGTGTGTGTGTGTGTGTGTGTGTGTGTGTGTGTGTGTGTGTGTGTGTGTGTGTGTGTGTGTGTGTGTGTGTGTGTGTGTGTGTGTGTGTGTGTGTGTGTGTGTGTGTTGATAGATAAAAAAGATCAATGTATGTTGATGGTTGGTGCAATATTTGTTATTGTGGTAGAAGTATAGTGTGTTATAGCCAATCAAGAGAAAGCGTATTGGTCAAGATCTTATTGGATCTTCTATGCACTAAGTACAACATTCAAATAATCTTTCATTTATTGATTTGAGCAAGTTGACAAGTTAAATCCTCAAATAGGGCCACTTATAACAGGGTAATTAGGATCCTAATAGGTCTAAAGAATATTAAATCCTATAACAAGGTGACTCTCAAGAGGAGTTATAAATCTCTTAACATGGTATATCATACTACTACCCAAAGGTTTTGAATTAGCTCCTCTAGATCATATTTCTCTTGAGGTTAAGGAAAAATAGGTGATTATTTTTCAAAACTATCATCCCAATCACAAAAATTATTATAATAATACATTTATTCCCTTTTTCTTTTCTAACATTACCAAAGAATTTTTTTTTTGTTTTCTTTACGAGAGATCTTGTGAGGGCTAAATAATCATAAATAGGTTGATGTAATGCTCCTAACATGGCAACTTATTACTATAGTAGTAAGAATTGGTGGGTACTAACTTCCATCATGATTATTCCCTCTAACCAAGGGTTTCCATGTTAAAAATACTTGTGTTGAAGTGTTGTAGGTGTTTATAGTTGATTTACTTTTCTTTTACTTGGTTATTTCCTTTGCATGTTTCATATTGTGGAAGATATTATTAAAGTATTTAGATTTATGATTATACTTATACAACCCCATCCACCCCCCCTACAGATACATTAGTGTCATCTAGCATTAACAACTATTATTAGAGCGAGGTTCCCTTGAAGAAGCCTAATAGCTTGATGAAGGTCTTTGAAGGAGATGTATGGAGTTTGCTAGATATGTGAGAAATCTTGAAGATCAACTTGCAGAGGTTGAACATGTAATTGAGAGGATGAAGGATCAACTAAAACATTCAAGAGAAAAGAGGAAAGAGCCATGTGATCAATTGGAAGCATATATAAATACTAAGTCTAAGGAAAATGAAGCCCTATAAACCTTGTCTTAAGAGAATGAACAATTACACAGTGATAAAAAGAATATCAAGAGGGAGTTAGAAGGTTTATCCACCAAGATGGGTCAAGAAATAGAAGCTACGAGAGCTGCCAAGGAAGCAAGAAAGATTGTAGAGGATGCCCTACAAGAAAAAGTTGATGAGCTCTTTGAACCTAAATAAGAGGTTGGTACCTTACATTTTCATACTCATGAGACTAATGAGGAAATGTAAGATCTAAGAGGTGAGCTCAAAAATCTGATGTTGAGAAATGAAAGCTTGAGTAGAGAGAATGAAAGATTGCACAAAGAACTAGATGTTGCTTTTGAAAGTCTAATGAGAAAGTAAGATAGAGAGATAGGGGGTGAATTAGGATCTATAAAATTTTACCCTTTCAAACAAATATCAAATCTGATAACTTCATCTCTAATCCTTATCACAACAATATCACAAATCACATAAACATATATTACTATGATGTATTAAATCTTTTAATTAATCACATCCACGAAACATGTAAGTAAATGATCAATACATAACACAAAGATTTTGGTTACGTATAGACCCTCCAAGGTGAAGGTAAAATTGGGTTAGGGATGACACCAACAAATCTTCAATGCTATAGCAATAAAGTTCGCCTATTAGGGCTATAATTTTGATCATTTATAATGATCTATCCTGTAAGGGGTCTTCCCTATTAAGAGCTTACAAGAATTATATAGTCTACCTTGATTAAAGGATTACAACTTACAACTAAGTAAGAAATCTTTTAGGAGATTTACAAAGGTTTGTTATGACCACTCTGTTAAGAGATTTACCTTGATTACACTTGCTAGAATGTATCAGTACATGATCCTTTGGTTCAAACTTTAAATGTTGATAACAAATCTCCTCTTTATAATCTCTAATATGATCTCTAATATGATATATCTATATGCTGCCCTTCACTACTCTACTCAGTCACTCTTCCTAGTTCACCTTCGAACTTTTCTTTTAGCATCCAAGCTTGCAATCTCTCTCGCACACATTAAAAGTAGGGGTTGGATCCTCTTCTTATAACAAACTATAGAAGCTTCTAGATCAAAATTGATTATCTAGATCTCTCTCTTTTTCCACTTAGCCCTTCCATTATTTTGATTGGCTAATCACCTTACATAGGCATTAATGATCCATAAAAAAATGTGTGATTACCTCCATAATTGATTCCTTGAACAAAACTAGACATCTCTAGATCAACAAAAATGATTTATCTTGGTGTTTGTACCATTCCAAATAATTATGTCAAAACTAGTTTACTTAGCACTTGAACATTCTGACGCTTGATCATAACTGTTATGCATGTTGACACTCAACATTCACTTGCTTGACATACACTGTATACCTTGGTCTCTATTTTGCTTGACACTAGTATGCACTCAATACTTATTGATTGACTTAGACTGGAGTACTCAATGACCATAGACTTGCTTAATGGTCATTACTACTTAGTTCATACATAAAATTGTTAGAAAATTGTTCAACGCTCCCCTTGGGATTCGTAATAAGGGCTTAACCACCTCTTGTTTACTATAAGTTGAGTGGTTGTATCGAGCATTAATAGATCGATCTTTTGGTGTAATGACAACCCCATTTTAACAAGTGGTATTAGAACTTGGTCATAGGTGTTGGTGTAAATAAGTACTTACTTAAGTTTACTTAGGTCAATGCATTATTTTATTATTTCTTAGGTGAGACACTTAGGAGTTTGTATACTCTTATGAGTAGTCATGTTGATAATACTGGAGTTTGCATAATTAACTGAGTTGTAATGTAGACAACGTAGTTATTCACACTCTTATTTTAGCACATGGTGTCTACAACATAATTTTGTGTGCTACAGCTCTATAGGCTTATCCTCTCATTATCACACTTACTCCTGTGCTTAATGGAGGATAACCCACACCTGGTGGATGTGTGCCTAGTTGTCTTCTAGAAGCATTTTAGAGGCCTTTATATATAGTCACTCCTAGTGTACTTACACACATTGAATTGAATAATATATCATTATTTTGATCATACTCTTTTGGTCTATTGTTATGCTTGTGCTTGAGTTCCTTGGTCTTGGGTGAATTTTTCCCTAAGGTGGATTCTTACGTGGTATCATAGCTATACCAAATTCTTACATGGTATCAAAGCTACGGGAGATTCTTTTCACATAGCCATTCGAGACCATTCTTGCTTCAGAACCTTGACTAAGATCTAGAGAATCCATAGATATTGGGAGTGTCTAGAGCCAAAATGGACCTCGCCATTGTGTCCGAAATGTTGATTTGCTGAAAATCGACTATAAATTCGCCTATAATAGGCCAAAGTTGATTTTGAGGCAAATTTTTTTTGCAAATTGACACCCGAAGGCCCAATTTTCAATTTCGAGTATGATCAATTAGATCTGCAATTTATTTTATTTTTAGATCTGAATTTTATATTTCTTTGTTATTATTTTTGAATTTCTATTTTTAAAAAAATTTGACCTACTGGGCCTACTGAGAAATTGTAATGCCCCGCCAAGGAATCCAAAGAATTTTCACTAAGTTTGCCAAACAAATTTTTTTTTTAAACATGAAAGATAAACCATTCATAACATTTGTGGAAGAAATAGTAACATCCAACTGAAAATAACATAACATAACAGATTACATTCTTTAAAGATCCCTTAACGTTGAATTACTTCTAATCTTAACTATCCATCTAACATCACATCCTTAACAATGAAATAACAATGATGCATCCAATGTACTTAAACAATATACAAGTGTACATTTTAGATTGCTCAATCATCCACTATACATGTTACAAGGTATGAAAAGCTTAAAAGAATAAACATCCATGTAAATAAAGTACATCATCATCCAATATTAATCCATGATGCAATAACATAATGAAACCATAACCATACATGATACATCATCATCATAAAGATATAAACCTTCATCTTAAAAGATAACCATACATCACAAACATAACTAACTAAGTGCATGGTTCCTCCCAACCGTAAATAACATCATTAGACCATCATGGATCCTAGCCATCCCTCCGTGCGTAACATTCCAAAGCACCGAAGAGATCATCGACTATTAACATAGTAGGAATGTCACTCCTAAAACATCCTACTAACATGCAAAGTAAAGCATGAGATATCATCATCTAACATATGCAAATCATCAATATAAGAACATACCAGTAAATACATCCATCATAAGGTATATCATCTACCATAATGCTCCAAGAACAGAATGAAGATAAACACCAACCAACAATACTCTAGCCATGGTGTCTCAATGGATCTCAAATGATAAGAGTGATAAAACACTACCACCTGACCGCGTGGAACCTAAGTGGTCCACTCCCACCATGCTGAGGATATAATCTCAAGTCCCAAACAGGATATCAAAACCACAAAGCATAAATCTCTATAGTCCAAGAATCCTAAAAAGCATACTACTCAAAGGTTCCATCACACAAAATCTGACATCTAATTCCCAGAGGCACAACAATGACATTTAGGAAACCTACTCTGCAAGCAGGAAAGTGTCATCGCATTTATCTCATACAAGTTACCCTGGCAGTTAGCTAAACTCCACGGGTCCATACAGATCTCATGCGGCCACTAGTATCCTCTCATACTGACGAGGCATACTATGGAATGCAAGGTCGCAACCATGCGTCTCACTACTCCTATCCTAGCCTGTACAAGCGCTCAAGGCATGGGCGAGAACATCCAAAACAATTATCTTTTTAGGTTCATTTAATCCCCATTTAGTGTGTAAATGTTATCACTTATTAACCAAACTTACAATGAGTTACCTTGGCAGCCACTTAGGGCCCCGACCCCCATTGCAAGCCACTTCCCAACACTACAAGTAGATTACCTACCCTAATGCTCATGGAATCATAAAATCACCACAGTCCTATACAAGCGACTGTAAAGAAAATCCAAAAGATAATCCATAAAACAAATCATCAAATATCCATGATAAAAGCATCAAATATCCATAATAAGAATCATCAAATCACCAAGATAAGAATCATCAAATCTCCATGAGCATCTGAAAAGTATCCATAGAAAATCATGACCACAACAGTTCTCTATTGGCAACTGAAGGCATCACTGATAATCATAAGTATCCATTGGTTCTCAATAACCAAAATAAATCATCACATCCATTGGTTCTCAACAAGCAACAAATAATATCTCAAAATCATACTGATTGAAGACTCCAAAATGGTTGATTCAAACATGCCACATCATGACATCATCAAGAAATAAATCCACATTTCAGTCCCATCATGGCGACTAGAAAATAATCCAAGGATAACTAATCGATGACTCCAAAAATATGGTTAGCTCAAGTGTCTCATACACATACATCTCAGCTTCACACATGAAGACTGATGAACAATAACAAACATTTCATAGAGCACACGATCACATAACCATGGTTGGGCTTGTAAAGATCGAGACCAAATAAGATCAACATGCCAACACATCTCATAACCCCCGAGCCTCTGGTAACAACCTAGGACTGGTCAACACTAGTCAACCCAAAACCCAAAACCCAAAACAAGAAGCATATAGAATACACGATGCAAACACATGTTTTGGTTTTGCTATAATCTCATAGTTGAGTTAAGTGTAGAGTTTCAGTTTCCATTTTCAAGTATACTCAAGTGTCTAAGTTTCATCATTTGACCTACAAGTCAACCCATTTGTTCCCCGATAGCATTATCCTAAGAATAACTTAAGGATAAACATTTACTCATTAAACTGATCATCATTGACCTTTGATTAACTTGTTCTCTTTATTTAACTAAGATCCATATTCAAATTGATCAACTCTTCTTATCGTTACTTCAACTTTTCTCATAAAACAAGGATCATTAATCGTTAAATTATAAGAGAACCAATTATCATTCTTCGAATAAGATATCTTAACTTAATTAGAATGATCAATTAAATCCATCAATTAACATAGGCACACCATCTATGAACTATTAACATTCTAATAGTCTTTAATTAGAAACTTAATTAAGTATTACTAAAGTTTGAGTCTTTTAATTTAATCGTTATCACCGTTGACAACCATATAATATCTAAGGTCATAATTCAAGTCATAAGACTTGTCAACCCCAATATAGATACTTTACAATCTCGTCAAAAGATTTATATTAATTAAATCTCCATTACATAACTTAAGTATTAAATCCAATTAACTCTAATTAATTGATTTAATTAATAATTTCACAACCAAACCATCAACTCAATGAGTATTGATTGACTAACAATAGTTTGTACATCAAAGTCAACTTCCATCCAATACACAAATGTTAATATTTTAATAATAATAATATTAACAAGTTATTTTGGAAATCTTATCCATAATGACTACATTCATCTTTCTTAACGATTTCGTATTTATGATAATCATTTCCTAGTTAAATCTCTATTGCATTTAATTATATTGACAACTCATTAATTAATTTGTTATCCAAATCCAAAACTAATGTCCTTACAAGACTTCAATCGTTAAATAATCTCCACTAGATTAACTCTAATCGAATTTATTGATAGCTATATAATCTATTTATTATTTATTAATAGTTTATTAGACCGAATAACATTAATAAACTCATCGCAACTAATAATATGACTCCATGTCAATTAATCCTTATTAGAATCTCATAATATAAAATTACCATTTCTTATTTACTTAATGTATATATTAATATACATTAAATATTTAATATTAAAAAGTCAACCTTTAGACTCAATACTCTAATCACCCAATATTCAAATCAATAATTCAGTATCTCTTAATAATAATTCACGAATTATTATTAATCGATTATCATTTATCATTTTCAACGAGTCGATTAAGGACCCCAACAAACATTAATAAATAAACTAATCACAACTATAAATAGTCGATCTAGAGAATCTTTACATAAACTTCATTAGTCAATATTTAACTAACTCTTAGTATGATTAAGGTATAACAATAAGATACCTAATAATTTGAACGTATTAACATTATCATAACAATGTTATAACGATGTTATATTGTAGAAATGGTACATTGTCCAATATCATTAAAATTTGAGTCTCTTAATTTAAAATCATCTTTGTAGTATAAAATTACCATCTCTAAATTATTTTATGTTTTAAATATTATTTAATAAATATATCTCTTTCCATCAATTCTATCGTTCCCATTAAAATCTCCATTAATTCATTTAAAACATTCTTATTAGTCATTAGACTAATTAAGTAATTATTAAATTCTAACTATATTGCTTTGTTGAGATTTCAATGACTTGATTAATAACTTAAATACAATTCCATTAATATTATATATATATATATATATATATATATATATATATATATATAATAATTAATACTTCATTATGCTAACCAAAATTGAATACAATATTATATATGGATATTAATAACTCCATATATATATATATAAATATCGAATTTGTAATATATGAGTTTTGTTTTAACAAAACTAATCATTCAAAATGAATCATATTAAAGTTAAAGGTGGGGAAAAGCACACCCAAGGCTAGCGATTTAATCGCTGCCTAAACGTGCTAGCCGTGCGGCCTGCGGATTGCAGGTACCCTACGATACGTAGAGTCGTACCGCCGCTGACAGTAAGGAGGATGGGGGTGCGGTCGGGGTCAAGCCCGCCCACCCCAATATATAAATATATATATATATATTTTTAAAACATTTTCAACAACGTTTTCTTTAAACATCTAGCCATATGCGAATTTTGGATTTATTAAATAAAGTTTTCCATTTCGACTTTACACAGATATATATACATATATGTATATATGTATATATATATGTATATACGTACATGTATGTATATATATGTATATGTATATGTATATATATATACACTATTGCTATCAATTATTACTGCATTTAAAATATATATATATATATATATATATATATATATATATATATATATATATATATATATATATATATATATATATATATATATATATATATAATTATTTATATGCAGATTTATAAAGGGAAAATAAACACTCAGATTTAGAGGCTTTTCTAAACAAGAATTCTTTCCTTTTTAAATAATTGTTTTCTAAACATATCCATTAATTCATCCAATATGTTTGACTATAAATTTAAAATCATCTTTCTCAATCTGATTCAAATTCGAACCCAAACCCGTTTAGATCTAATGTCTCTTTAATTGGATCTAGGGTTTTCTAATGTTTTCTTCTTAAGCAAATAAAATATCTAGATTCCAATTTAATTGTAGATTCTAACACAAGAGTATTCAGACACATAAAATAGACATGATGAAGACAAGAAGAGAAATGGTGCAAAGAGAATATGTGATTATCACGAGTGCACCTAGACATTGATGCTAATCCGCCATGCCTCAGAAGTCCATGGAAAATCCCTTCCTTTTCCATCATTCGTAATCCTTCCAAGATCCAAGCCAACCGAATCCTCCAAGTGACTAGAAGTGCTAGAAGAAGCATAGAAGCATATAGAAAATATATGAGCATGAAGAAGAATATGAGCTTGTAGCTTGTAGCTTCCATAAGGCTTCTACTTCAGCTTGCATTAAGCTTCCATAAAGCTTATCCAAACACACTAGGAGAGCCTCAATTTAAAGGCCTCTAAGATGCATCTAGAGTGTCTCTAGAGACAACTAGGAGATAAGCATGACAACCAAGCATGAGTCTTCTCCAACCTTCTAGATAAGTCTTAAGGTTGTAGACACCATGTGCTCAAATAAAATGCTAACTTCTAAGTGTAGACAACTAGTGCATTCTTAGAGTGCAAACTCCTGTGTTGTCTACATGACATCTCCTGAGAATTTGCTGTAGAACAAGAATTAGTATGCAAAGAACATTAAAAAATAAAGTAAACATTCACAAACCAAAAACTAAATTCACATATATGCTTAGACAAAGAAAGAAAAAAAGAAGTGCAAACCTCACAAGAGATAGCACTCCATGCTTTCTTGATTCTGTAGATGTGTCCTTTTGCTGTGGATGTATGCTCAAGATGCTCAAAAGCTGCTTCAATGGAGATGGGTAATGGAAAATTGGTAGCTTTGTGAGCTCTCAATTTGGCATTATAAGGGTATGGTTGATGGCTTTGGTTCTCAAAATAGCATGGTAACTTTAGCTCAAAGATTGTTGATGAAATGGCTTGGGATGGGATTCAATTTATAGGCTAAGGGGTAGAGGGATGGAGGGCTTAGATGAAAGGATAGATGAAGGCTTAAGGAGGGCTAGGATGCACTCAAAGGAGAGCACATGGATTGTGCTTGTTTAGCACCAATGGGAAGGTGACACTTGTCACAAGGAGGATGAGTGTGAGAGGGTAGGGTAAAGGGTTGGTTAAAGGCATGATGAGTGGGGTTGAGTATGTAAGAGGGATGTAAGAGGAATGAGTGTGGAAGAGGGAAGAGTGTGGAAGATGGGTGTAAGAGTCATGAGTGGGCTTGTAAGAGTCTTTTATGTTTTGTAAGAGCACTCATGACTTAGTGGTTGGGTTTTTTGAGGGGAGACTTTGGTTTGGATTAGGAAAGTCTTAAACTTGTTTAAGGAATGTGACAACATTAGGGGGTGGATTAGGCTTGGGTTTAGGATTAGATTAGGGATGTTAGAGATGTGCAAGTGGATGACATTAATGAGGGTGGGTGAGTTAGTGGCTAAGCTTGGTTAGTATGGGTGGATGGGGTGGATTAGGCTAAATGGAGGATTAGAGATAGGTTAGGGGTTTTTGAATTTGAGAATTTCATTTATCAAATAGATTTATTTAATAAATGGGGATTTTTGGAATTAGATAGAAGAATAGGATTTAATTGATAAATAATAGATTATTTGATTTATCAATTAGGACTATAGATGATTAATTAAATTAATCAACTAGGGGATGACAAAGGATTAATTAAATAGAATTTAATTAATGATGTCTTTAGAGATGGCTAAATTAGATTACCAAAGCAGTGTAATCAAATTTAGATGTCTACATTTTGCCCCTCTTTGACATAGTGTTGAGACAACACTATTTCAAAAAAGTTTGAATGAAGACGACACAAGGAAGATGTTTTAGCAACAAGGTTGCCCCAGTCTCGGATAAGAAGAGGAGAGACTAGACTTAGATGATGCCCCCTCAAGAAGGCGGCGGGGAGAGAAATGAGGCTCAACGACTTCTTGAAAAGTACAAGAAATTGAGACGAGCTGAGACGCAGGTTGGCGAAGAGAAGGGGCTAAATTAGCTCAAACTCTCACTACGGGAGAATGATAAAGGGAAATCAGAGGCACAATAGTAAAGCAAGCTTAAGACTTTCTAGGATTGGGGGGGGGGAGATGGAGGAGCGGAGCGCTATAAAAGAAATCCATGGTAGGGAGATGGATGATAGAATGATAAAGCTGATGCAACATGATTTCAAAGAGTCATATTGGCGGAAGATAGGTTTCGGAGATCCCTAGGACTAGGATTGTGGATCTCGAAAGATGAGGCTTGGTGGATTGATTTGATTGGTAGATCCCTAAGACTAGGATTGTGGATCCCTAAAGCTAAGCGTGAGGAGTGATTCAAAGAGATACTGATGCATAAGCTGGGGTAGGAGCGACAGATGTAGGATATGGATGGGGGATAATGGAGATGAAGGGAATCCATTGAAGCTTTTTGAGCGGGGGGATACTTCAAAGAGAAGTACCACCATGTAGTTGAGCACTAGATTTGCTATAGGACTGTTGGTTAATTGCCAGGGTTACCAAGAACATCAAGGCCTTTTTACCAACTGTCCAGAGGACTGACGAACTGACTCAAAATAAACACACAAGGATTGCCCCAGTATCACACATGAATCCCAGAGGAAGCAGCGTGGAAACGACACTAGGTAACCCACAAGCAGAAAAAGAAAACAAGCAAAAGACCTGATCAAGACCTTACACTCTAATTGCCCCATTCGCAGCATACCATGATATGGAAGATCGTGGCAACCTTGAGGAGGGAACAAGGAGATTGCTTGGAAAAGATATTTCAAGACCCAAAAAGGGAAGATCCCAAATCAAAAGAAAGCGAAAATCCAAAAGAGAACTGTTTGCCAACGAGATGGGTAGGACGAGGTATTAATGGACCAAGATCAAACATGAGGAAAGCTATATCCTGCAAGGATCTATCACAGAGCACCTAAGCTGATGGATCTGGATGAGTGATGCGTCTGGCAAGCTAAACTAAGAAGGATAACACTTTGGTGATAGGAGATCTAGCTAAAGGATGCATTGGAATATCTAACCAAAGTGTGCGATGTGTGCAAGATGTTGAACAAGGATGAACTAACACGAAAGCCGGATAGATACAATGATACTAAGCTAAAGAGGATGTACAAGCTGACAGACCAAGATATGTTACAACTGTACAAGTTTGTTCATGTTTTGGTTTTTTGTGAGATGGAAATGTTTGTGAAGGATGGGATGTCTATAATAGTTGATAGGTGGATAGGTAGATGGTTTGTGAAAAGCTTAAGGAAAATGGGATTCTGTGTGTGCATGTGATAGGATACAGGCTAGGATACAAGATTATTTACAAGCTGGAATATGGTACAAGCTTTGGACAAGATTCGAATATATACAAGGTATGGTACAAGATTTACAAGGTATAATACAAGCTTTGGTACAAGATTTACAAGCTGTACAGGAGGTATTAACAAGCTCCATCAGATTTTGGATATTTGATTGGAACACCAAGGGAACAAGCAGGTGTTTTATGGGATGGTGGGTGGATAGATGAGGGATAGGATAGTGATAGATAATGGATTAGTCTTTAGCACACAAGGCGCCTGAATTACCAGGTTTTCACCAAGGTACCTATCCAAGGCACTTGAATTGCCAAGTTTTCACCATTGGACGCTTATTTCTCTTTACTATTTTTTTTTTTTTTTTTTTTGTATTTTTCAAAAGCTGGGTATACCAAGGATCTTCAAGCATAGAACTTCTTGAGATGAATGATGTTAGTGGGATCATTCAAGAGTTCTCCTTCTGGTGTAGATAATTGATAGGCTCCGGAGCCAAAGGAGGCAGTAACCACATAGGGACCAAGCCATGTAGGTTCAAACTTGCCTTTCTTTTCTCGATCTTCTTGGACTTTCATATTTTCTTTGAGGACCATGTCACCTGGCTGAAAGTGTCGTGGGAGCACCTTCTTGTTGAAATTCCTTTTGAGACGAGTTTGATAGACTGTGAGATGGTCATAGGCTTGTTGTCTCTTCTTGTCTAAAAGATCTAGCTGGGTGAGTCGAGCTACTCTGTATTCTTCATCTGAGATTTGTCCTCGCAAAGATATGTGTAGTGAGGGAAGTTCAACTTCTATAGGTAATACCGCTTCAGCACCATAGACTAGGGAGTATGGAGTTGTGCCTATGGATGTACGGAAGGAAGTTCGATAGGCCCATAGAGCCAGATTTATTTGAAGGTGCCAATCACGGCCGGAATCATTGACAACTTTCTTTAGGATTTTGAGGAGGGTTTTATTAGTTGCCTCTGCCTGGCCGTTACCTTGTGGGAAATATGGGCTAGAAAAGTAGTGATGGATGCGGAGGGAAGTGCATAATTCTTCCATGTTGAGATTTTCAAAGTTACCTCCGTGGTCAGTGAAGATGGTGGATGGGATGCCGAAGCGGCAAACAATGTGGTACAAGATGAACTTGGAGACTTGAACTCCTGTAGCTGAGACTAGGGGGACTGCTTCCACCCACTTAGTGAAATAGTCTGTAGCTGTTATTATCCATTTATGTCCATCAGATGAGAGAGGGGTGATAGTTCCAACTAGATCAAGGCCCCAACAAGCGAAAGGCCAAGGTGGTGCAATAGGCTGTAGATCTTGTGCTGGAGCGTGCACAAGATTTGCATGCTGCTAACATGGGAGACACTTTCTGACAAAGTCACAAGAGTCTTCTTCAATGGTAGGCCAATAGTAGCCTGCTCTAAGGATTTGTCGTGCTAGGACAATACCACTCGTGTGGGCACCGCAAAGTCCAGAATGTACTTCTTTTAATGCCATCGCGGCCTCATTTTCATCTAAATATCGAGAGAGAGTATCGTGATAACCCCGACGATATAGGGTATTGGCTATGATAACATAGCGGGATGATTTTCGGATGAGGTTCTGGCATTGGGTACGTGTGAGGTGAGGGGATATGATACCATCGTTAAGGTAAGCATGAATTTCATGGTACCAAGGGGATTGGGGACCAACCAAGATACAAACATGGTTTGAATCCTCATTCGCATAGGCAGGTGTGAGGAGCTACTCAACTAAAAACTCATACTGCGTAGCTTCTTGGGGAATTTCCAAGAGCGAGCCGATAGTGGCCATGGCATCTGCTGCCTTGTTCTGCATTCGAGGCACTTGTGTAAACTGAAGCTTTGTAAAATGCTGGGTCAGCTGATCAACTAGCTCTTTGTAGGGTAATAGCTTTTCATCTTTGGTTTGATATTCATTTAAGACTTGTTTGATGATGAGTTGGGAATCGCCAAAGATTTCTAACTCAGTGATATTCCATTTAGTAGCTATCTTTAACCCTGCTACAAGAGCTTCATATTCTGCTATATTGTTGGTGCTGGGGAATTGTAGCTTGAAGGCTTTTGGAATATAATCTCCTTGAGGTGTAACTAATAATATTCCTGCCCCTGATCCATGAGATGTGTATGAGCCATCAAAATAAAGCTTCCATGAGCGTTGTTCTTCAATTAGGCAGATATGTTCGTCTGGGAATTTTGTGAGCAAAGGATATGCATCTACTAGAGGTGCATCAGCTAGGTGATCTGCTATAGCTTGCCCTTTGATTGCCTTTCTATCCACGTACTGGATGTCAAACTCACTTAGTAGCATAACCCATTTGGCCAAACGGCCTGTAAGTGCTGTTCTGGAGAGCATATACTTGAGAGGGTCAATCTTGGAGACTAGTTGGATGGTATGACTTAGCATGTAGTGGCGAAGCTTTTGAGTTGAGAAAACAACTGCCAAACAAGCTTTTTCCATAGGAGTGTAATTGAGTTCATAACCAACTAGGGTTCTATTGATATAGTAGATGGCTCTCTCTCTGCTATAATCATCATGTTGTGCTAGAGGTGCCCCTAGGGCAATAGGTGTTGCTGATATATACAAGATCAAGGGACGACCAGGAACTGGTGGAACCAAGATAGGGGGATTGGTGAGATACTGCTTGAGCTGATCGAAGCTGCGTTGACATAAAAGATCCCACTTGAAGTTCCCATTTTTCTTTAGCAAGTGTGAAAACGGTGTACACTTATCTGCAAGTTGGGAGATGAAGCGCCGGACAGATTGAAGTTTTCCCTAAAGAGAGCGAAGCTGTTGCAGTGTCTGGGGAGGAGGCATGTCTAAGATAGCCTTGACCTTTTTGGGGTTGATCTCTATACCCCGTTTAGAAACTATGAAGCCTAGAAGCTTGCCAGATGTGACCCCAAAGACACACTTCTTGGGATTTAGCATGAGATGATATTGGGCCAACCTATCAAAGACTTTTTCCAAGTCAGCAAGATGATCCATGAAGGTGTGAGATTTGACTAGGATATCGTCCACATAATCTTCCAAAATGCTATGGATAAGATCATGGAAAATGGTTGTCATAGCTCTTTGATAGGTAGCCCCAGCATTCTTTAGGCCAAAAGGCATCATGGTGTAGCAAAAGGTTCCCCAAGGGGTAGTGAATGCTGTCTTATACTGGTCCTCTTCTGCAATCTTGATCTGATTATACCCAAAAAATCCATCCATAAGGGACAGGATTTCATGTCCAGCTGTAAGATCTACAATCATATCTATGTTGGGCAAGGGAAAATCATCCTTTGGACAAGCTTTGTTAAGATCTCTAAAATCAGTGCAGATTCTGATGTCACCGAAAGGCTTAGTGACAGGGACCATGTTGGAGATCCATTCTGAGTAGTCGATAGGTCGGATAACCTTAGCAGCTAACATTCTTTCTAGTTCAGCTTTGACTAGTAATGCCACCTTGGGGTGCATTTTTCTAAGCTTTTTTCTGACGGGCTTGATCTTTGGATCGACTACAAGATGATGAACTACAAGCTTTGGATCAAGTCCTGGCATGTCCTGATATGACCATGCAAATCGGCCAATGTTCTCTCGTAAAACCTCAAAGAGGAGGTCATCTTGGTCTTGTGATAGGGATGCAGCAATGTGAACAATTCTAGGGATCTCTGAAGAACCAATGTTGACTTCTCTAGTATCCTCTATTAGAATAGAAGACACCTCTGGTCGATTATCTTGAGGAGGCAATACTAAATCCTCATGTTCTGCTTGTGGCTCTGGATTTTCTTGCTGAGGGGTTCTCTTCGCTGCCTTAGCTAGTCCCAGATTTACCTTAGTTTCAATTTTGGGTGTATCGAAACTAGGTTGGGGATTTTCTCCAAAATACCCTTTGGGATCTAGCTTGTAGATGTAGGCAGAATCTGGCTTTGTCTTCTTATGGGGAGTTTCGGCTCCCATGAATCTTAGAAGCACTTCCTCTAATGAGAACTCATCAATATGTATGACACTTGGTTGGTCCCAATCTATGAGTTGTGGATGAGCGAGTGGTAGGTCAATGAGATGGATGGATAGTTCTAGGAGAACAGAGTCTCCTAGGAAGATTTGGTCTGGGATATCGTCATAGGCTCTCTTTTCAACTTCCTCGAGAATGTCTTCAATTTCGACAAGGTTGCGGTGAATGTTCAAAAAAGCGTGACCGTTCTCGTTGGTGCCCCCAGTTGTGGGTATGCCAAAGCCAAGACTTGACTTTGTTTCCCAATTATGTGCTTCGATGGGACATTGCATGCCCCTTTCTTCTGGTCCTAGTCCACCTCCTTGATAGTTCCATTTTTCAGTGATGAGCTTATGTTGTTGGGGATACTTCTGGCTGAAGTGATCAAGGCATGCTTGATTTCTTGGAGGTGCATCCTTATGTAACCAATTGTTGATATCTGGAGTGAGCTCCTCATGAAGAGGCATTTTTGAGGACACAAAGGTGGTTGGGCCAAACCATTTGTATCGAGGAGGTGGAATCTCCTTAGCTTTGTGATATGTTGGCCGTCCATGGGTATGTGGATCAAGTGGGATTGCTTCGACAACAAATGCATCTGATAGACTATATTCTCCACAGCCCTTGTTGTTGATCTTTACAGTAGATAGGATGGAGGCGAGGATGGTTTCTGCATCATTACAAGTGTGGGATGAGCTGGCGATGGCTGTACCGATGTCTATTCCAGGGCAATGGTTTGTATATGAAGCTTCAACTGCATTGCAGTAAGCAAAGGGTTCTGGATCGGCGTGGATGGTTACCTCAGTGCCCTGATGCAGAAATTTGATGCACTGATGGTAGGTGGATGGAACGACCTTCATAGCATGAATCCATGGGCGACCGAGGAGGATGTTAAATGGTAGGTTTAGATCAACAACATGGCAAACTGTCTCTTGGATGACTGGCCCAACCTTGATTGGTAGCAAAATAGTCCCTTCTGTGGTTCTTTCCAAGTTGTCATAAGCTTTGATGGTGATAACTTCACTGATCATATCTGCCTCAGTATACCCAGCTTGTTTTATGAATTTTAGGGTGCAAATGTTCAAGGCTGATCCATTATCTATCATTACTCTTTTCACGGCAAAATTGGATACCATGATGGCTATGCGAAGCAGAAGGGTGTGATCTGGCTCAACCGCGGGTATGTCGGTGGGTTTGAAAGATAGGGCACATGAGGATGAAAGGTGTCCAACAAGATTATGAAAATCAGTAGCATTGATATCAGAAGGGACACGGGATTCTATGAGAGCACTGTCAAGGATGTCTTTGTACACAGGTCTAGTGCGGAGAAGGTCTAAAATGGATATTTGGGCTGGCATGTTCCCAAGGTGTTCCAAGATATTGTACCGGCTTTTTGATGGAGCTAATGGTGTTGATGAAACTGGTGGGCCTGCGATGTTAAATCGCGCTCTTTGAGTGGTGACCGCACACTCATTGTCTGGTCCTCGGATATTGATAACATTGACAGAAGGCTCTTTCTTAGATATACAACCTATAAGGCTACCATAGTCTATATAGGATGAAGTGTGGTCATTTTTCTTCCCATGCTGTTGGTTTGGCTGGCGGTTGTTGGTGTTGTTTTGGATAGGTGCTTTTCTAGGATTTTGGTTGTTGTGTGGAGGAAAAGCATTTTGATAAATCTGTAAGCCTGCATTGGGAGAGGTTTGGGCACCAACAGTGATTTCCTTCCGATCAATGAGGTCTTGCACATAGTCTTTCAATTTCATGCATCTAAGGGTGGTGTGACCGTTTACCCTATGGAACTTGCAATACTCATTGTCCTTGTACCATGTAGCTTTGGATTGGCTTGGATCAATTTGCTGGGTAGGAGGAAATTTGATGAGGTTTTCCTTAGCCAATTTCTCAAAAATAACATCCAATGGCTCACCAAGGGGTGTATAGTTTCTAGGTGCAGGTTGGAATCTGGGCTTTTGCCCTGCAGCTACATTGATGGCATTAGCTTGATTGTTAGACCCTTGAAAGTTGGGTCTTGTATTGTGGTTTTGATAGCTTTGGTTATTTCGTTGTTGGTAATTGATAGCTTGTTGGTTGCTTGTTTGATATGGTGGGTTAGACTGGTTTTGAGAAGGACCAACGATATTCACCTGTCTGGTGTCAGTAACCCCATCTGTTGCAACATGCTTGTTTTTGTTCCAATACCTAGGCTTGTCATTGGAATGTGATTGATTTTGGTTGGCCTCTTTGTAAATCTTTACCACACCATCTTTGATGAGTCCTTGCTCAAGAATCATTCCTTTCTCTTTGATATCCTTATAGGTCTGCAAACAGTTCATGGTCATGTGGTGAGCCAAGCTGGGATGTGCATTATCAATAAACATTTTCACCACATGGCGTTCTGGGAAGGTGCAGGATATGTAAGTGGTAAGGGTTTTCCATCTTTGCAGGTATTCAACAAGGCTTTCTCCACCTTTTTGCTTGGTGTGGACAAGATCAACTATTGATAGCTCTGTTTCAACAAGATGGGCATATTGGGCTACAAATGCCTCAGATAATTCGGCAAAGTTTTTAATTGTGCCATAGGGGATTCTATAAAACCATTCAAGAGCTGGTCTAGCCAAGCTTTTGGGAAAAAGGCGCAAGAGGAAGACATCATTGTATGCCACGTCCTGGCAATGCATGTAAAATTCTTTGATATGTGTGACAGGGTCTCCTTTTCCTCTGAATTTGTTAAATTTAGGTACCTCAAAGTGTTTGGGAAATGGTGTCGTGGTAATGGCTCTGTCAAATGGGTAAGGACACACATTCTCAAACTTGAATGTCTTTGGATCATTCCCTTCTTGGATGGCTTTCAGAGCTGTCTTCATTTGCTCCCACTCTGAATTGATAGGTGATGGTTGGGGTGCCCCCAATGTAGGAGTGCCTTGAGGTAGGTATGTGCTGGATGGGGCCACTGAATATGGATGGCTGTGAGGGATTTGCTGATAGGGATTGTACATTATTTGGGCAGCTGCATGGTGGATGATGGGTTGTTGAGGGGGAGGTGGCACATATTGCTGCATGTGTTGCGAGGCTTGTTGTTGATATGGGATTTGAGGTTGGGATTGAGGAACATAAGCTGGCTATGGGATAAATGGATTGATTTGTGGAGGTAAGGTATAAGATGGTTGTGAGGCTTGGGGAAAGGATCGGAGGGCTTGTGGGGTTTGACCAATATATGTGGGTTATGCCCCCATTTGGGATGGTATTTGCAAATAATTGGTGGTTGGCTGGGGTGGTGGATTACCTCCTAGAAGTGGCATTGAAAAGTAGTTGGTAATTGGAGGTAATGGATTAGTTGGTGGTGGAGGTGGTGGGAATTGAAAGCTTGGGAATGGAAATGATGGGGTTTGATAGCTTTGTGGCTAGATTTGGAAGCTTGGTAGAGTGGTGGTGGGAGCTGGGGTCACTTGGGAGCTTGGTAGAAGATTGGCAGTAGCTTGTGGGTTTTGATAGCTTTGTGGAGTGAAGGTAGTAGCTGGTGGTATTGAGCTCCCAAGACTTAATGGAAATGATGGGATTGTACTTTGGGCTGTGGTGACAAGCTGGGGGCGATGAAAGGTTGATTACTTGGCCCCATGGGTGGCATCCTTGTTGTATATTACTGAGGTTGGCCAAAGATGCTAGCACTGATTTGGGAGATGGGTGGATTTGGAAGGCTGGGTTGCGGAGCAGCAGCAATAGTGAAGGGGGTGAACGGTGAGGTGTTTTGAGTAAAGGGGGTTTGGAGCGGAGAGGTATGAACCAAGGATGGAGTGGTGGTGGCTGGGTTGGCTTGTGGCATGGAGATTTCAACTTGGGTGGATGATGGTATGTTTGGGTCTGTTGGGTCATATGGATTGGCTGGAGGCTCTTCTTTTGGAATATATTGAGGATAATTTGGATCATAAGAGCCTATGGGTGGTGGCAGCTGCGCAAACAATGGGTGAGATGGATCTGATAATGGAGGGGGTCTTCCAAAAACAAAGGTTCCTACATTGTCCCTTCGAAAATTAGCCATGATTGTCTCTTTGTTTTTGTCTATAATGGCGTTTACCAATACTGCATTTCCTGGTTGGTTCATGAAAGCTTCAATGTCAGTAGGTGATGGCATAGCTTGCTCTGGGCTGAAAGATGGCTGAGTGCTCAAGGGGGGTGAGGTTGTTCGATCCAAATGATAGGGCTCCATTGTTTCTTTCTTCTTGGCTAAGCGAGTGACGGGTGGCATGAAAAATGCTCCTAGGGATGAGATGCAATAATGCTGATGGATGCAAAAGGGGGAAGGCTTTTTTATGCAAATGATTTCCTAGGTTGAGGCAAAGCTATATGACAAAACCTAAGGAGGATTGGGTTGGGGATTCTAACTTCAAAGATATGTTGTCAAAGCACAAAAGGTCTGCTTTCCTATGTGCAAGCTTGGTGGTGATTGTGTCAACTTAAGGATAGACTGATGATCCTTTAGGAAGAACACGAGATTGACCACTTGTGGATCCCAACCTTTAACTCAAGGTGATGAGGGATAACAAGTGAAAAAGCTAGATTACCCTAGACAAAGCTCTGTCAAAGGGATAACCTTGGTGCGATTGGTGGATTTGGAAGATTTAAGAATGGAAAACTTTTAGCAAGGTGACAACAATTTTGAAAGCTTAGATGTGCAGATTTTCGATTACTGGCTAGATGGTATGATTCTCAATGATATGGATGAGCTAATAATGCTTAAGGGGATAACCTAAGATGGCTGGCTTTTCTACAAAGATGACTCTAAAGTGAAGCTTATCCAAGAAGATGTGGAGAAACAAGGGTGTCTAATCATAGAAATCATGCCTAGTTGGTAAGGTATAAGCAGGATTAACTCCTAGATGTTGGCTAAATTTGATGGTGCGCTCTAACCAGGCCTCTTGAAGTGCTTCGTCGGTAGCTTTGTCCTCTGCTTTGCGGAGTTTGGCAATTCGTGGGCTTGGTGTTATTTCTTTTCTCTTGGCTGAAAGTTCTTAGTATGCTAGAGATGGCTTGAGTTTGACCTTGTGAAACTTCTGTTTGGGTTTGGGTTGTTCCGACATAAATTCCTGAATTTGCTTGGCTTTGGGAAAAATATCAGTTGTTTTGCTTCAACTTGTTCAACTTCCAAAATAGGCAGTGACTACGCTAAGTGTGCCCTAAGCTAGGATTGACCAAGTTTGGCAAACATTCATTCAATAAATAAAAACAAGCAATAGATAGGAACACCCAGATAGAAGTTTGTGGTTCTTAGAATGTGATACTTGCGCCGAGGAGTGTGTATGTTCTACAAATGTTTCGATCAGTCACTCCAAACACATTAACATCCTAGATGGTTTTTTGCAAGGCTGATAGTTGGTTTAGCTAGGGAGTCCTCGATATATGCAAGGTACGTGAGGCCCAAATCCGTAGATGAGACCAAAAGGATGTCACACAGCCGAGAGGAGCAGTAACCCACTTCTCCTCTTTCACTTCTCAAGGGTATAAAGTTCCTTGAGGCTTAGCCCGAATGACAAAATCTTGATCCCAAGAGAGGTGTCTTTCGATTCACCTCCCGATTCTTATACTCTGCCGGAACGCTGGAGTTGAGGTCGTCCAAGGAGTGATGAAATCCCCAAGCAGGCCTCCTAAAAAGAAACAAGGTTTTGGATCCTAATCTTATGCACCCAAGATGGCCTCGAAAGACGACAAGGGAAGAGAAGACTTGGATGACCTTGGGCTAAAAAACACGCTCGTTCTTTTACCAACTGACTCTTATGTGTGCTAATCTAGACTTTGCAAGCACTCATGTTTAAGAGACAATGTTCAATTCCAACTTGAAGCGCCAACAAAAGTAAATCGATCGAAGAATGCAAATAGTAAGAAGAGTTAGGGTCAACAAAAGAAAACTCGCGCGCCTGGAGGCCCTCCACATCAAGTATCGATTAATTTTCTTTAAGGCATTCAAGATTGAGTGTGAGTTTGTTTTAAGCCCAAAACAAAAGTGTGTGAGATTCGATTTCAAGCGCGCGCCCGGAGGCTCTCCATGTCAGTTGTTGTTCAATTTTAGTGCCCAAACTTGAAGTGTGATCGATTTAATCTAGAGTTTTGGCCATTTAAGAATTTTGATAAAGTTAAAGCAAACGTTCAAAGACCAAGTGAGTGAGTTAGATTGTGGAACATTTAACACCTTTTTCAAGTAGACCCATCCCCATAAATGGCGCTGAGATTGCAACCAATGGTTAATATTTGATGGGTGATTAGAAAAGAGGTGAGTCCAAGGAACTACTCAAATTGATTTTTTTAAATTTGCATTTTAACTTAACAAAGTTTCTTAAATGTCCAAAAATCAAACTTTACCTAGATTGCATGTGGAAAAGAGATTTGTTTTGTTCAATTTTAGAAGCTCCAAATGAAGTGTTTGATATTGCAATGGTTAATTGATCCTTGGCATTCAAGATTGGATTTGTTGTTTTAAGCATGCATTCCAAGGAAAGTTGATTTTAATCCATGACATTCAAGAGTGTGTTTTGAGCAACATTCATTCAATGGAAAATGTGTTTAACCATTCAAGTTCATTTTTTTAGCAACATGAATTCAAAGAAAAATGGTTAAACATTCAAGTTCATTTTTTAGCAACATGAAAACCTGCAAGAAACATGGTTAGTGGTTCCATATGTGCTCCAACCTGCAATGAGACAAAAAAAAGCAATTTAGTTAGTTAGCCAAAATCTTCAAAAATGAGAGCTTAACTATGGGAAAATTTTTTAAAACTTTTTTTGCTGTTTTTTCTACGCGTAAAAATGCTTAAAATGGTCTAAATCCTACGGAACCACTAAAAGTCAAATTTTGATTTATACTTTTTTTTTTTTTAAAGCTACAAAGTGCAGAAATAAAGATACACTAGTATTCGAAGACGACAGAACAGATTTTGCGGCACAAAAAATAGGTGACAAGCAGAGACGTCGATTTGCGCAGATGCAGATTTTCGCAGACGTTGATTTGGATTGGCAGTGGCAGAGACATCGATTTGCGCAGATGCAAATTTTTGTAGACATCGATTTGCGCAGACGCAAATTTTTGCAGACGACGATTTGGATTGGTGGTGGTAGAGACGTCGATTTGCGTAGACGCGGATTTTCGCAGACAAAACAGGTTGCAGATGCCAAAACTGCACGAAAAAAGTTGAAAAACGTGAATTTTTTTTTATAGATGGTATTTCTTCTTCCTAAGTGCGTTATTTAACCTGCAAAAACAAGCAAAAAACCCTCATAACACCCTCAAACAACAACAAACATTAGATGGTTAGAAAAAATGACATATAGATGAAAATAGATGATTAAATGACCCATAGTGGGGTCCCACCGGGCGTGCCAAAATGTAGAACAAGAATTAGTATGCAAAGAACATTAACAAATAAAGTAAACATTCACAAACCAAAAACTAAATTCACATATATGCTTAGACAAAGAAAGAAAACAAGAAGTGCAAACCTCACAAGAGAAAGCACTCCATGCTTTCTTGATTCTGTAGATGTGTCCTTTTGCTGTGGATGTATGCTCAAGATGCTCAAAAGCTGCTTCAATGGAGATGGGTAATGGCAAATTGGTAGCTTTGTGAGCTCTCAATTTGGCCTTATAAGGGTATGGTTGATGGCTTTGGTTCTCAAAATAGCATGGTAACTTTAGCTCAAAGATTGTTGATGAAATGGCTTGGGATGGGATTCAATTTATAGGCTAAGGGGTAGAGGGATGGAGGGCTTAGATGCAAGGATGGATGAAGGCTTAAGGAGGGCTAAGATGCACTCAAAGGAGAGCACATGGATTGTGCTTGTTTAGCACCAATGGGAAGGTGACACTTGTCACAAGGAGGATGAGTGTGGGAGGGTAGGGTAAAGGGTTGGTTAAAGGCATGATGAGTGGGGTTGAGTATGTAAGAGGGATGTAAGAGGAATGAGTGTGGAAGAGGGAAGAGTGTGGAAGATGGGTGTAAGAGTCATGAGTGGGCTTGTAAGAGTCTTTTATGTTTTGTAAGAGCACTCATGACTTAGTGGTTGGGTTTTTTGAGGGGAGACTTTGGTTTGGATTAGGAAAGTCTTAAACTTGTTTAAGAATGTGACAACATTAGGGGGTGGATCAGGCTTGGGTTTAGGATTAGATTAGGGATGTTAGAGATGTGCAAGTGGATGACATTAATGAGGGTGGGTGAGTTAGTGGTTAAGCTTGGTTAGTATGGGTGGATGGGGTGGATTAGGCTAAATGGAGGATTAGAGATAGGTTAGGGGTTTTTGAATTTGAGGATTTCATTTATCAAATAGATTTATTTAATAAATGGGGATTTTTGGAATTAGATAGAAGAATAGGATTTAATTGATAAATAATAGATTATTTGATTTATCAATTAGGACTATAGATGATTAATTAAATTAATCAACTAGGGGATGACAAAGGATTAATTAAATAGAATTTAATTAATGATGCCTTTAGAGATGGCTAAATTAGATTACCAAAGCAGTGTAATCAAATTTAGATGTCTACATTTGCTAACTCCTATGTGAGCAAATATTAAAATAATACACAATAATTAATATAATATTTAATTTACTCTTTCCAATTTAATTTATTAATTTATTAAATCTCATGCACTAACTTTAATAATTCCACTTTTCAATCTTATTATATTTATATTTTAATCACATGAAATCTAGAATCTTTTAATAATTTAAATATATCTTCCACTTTTAAATTTCATTTCCAAAACTTAATTGCTAAAATATTTATTAGCTTTAATAATAATATTATTAAGTCATTTATTTAAAAATGAGCTCCAAATATATTATTATTAAAATAAATGTTGTCACATTCCAAATTTAAACTTTTAACTTTTATCTTCACATTTAATCATTTTATTTAATTAATTTCCCAATTAATTAAATAAAATAAATATTAAAATATTATATTAATTTTCCATTTAATTAAACCATTAATTAAATCTTTTAATTAGGCTTAATTAATAGAAAATACATCAAAGACTCACAAGGTAAAAATACGAAAACCCATCACAACCAAAATACATACAAAATCAAACCAAGGTTTAATATCACGAGTTATGTCATCCGACATATTCAGAGGGTACTCAACTCAAATACTTGTCCTAATTTTCCATTTAGAACAAATGGCTTAAATGGTTGGGATTTGGACTTGAGAATTTATCTCCCCTCTCTTATCATTGAGATAGTGTGATAGGGTACGCTCATCCTGGCAATTCAGGGAAGTCGATACCCGGTACCTGCAACCTGCATAAAATCCATGCATGTACAAGCACAATGTATATTAAATTAAACAGGCAATGGCAGAAAGTGGTGCATCGTGTAGATCCCGACTAGCAGGTGACTACGACTCCCTTCCTTGACCACATCAGACATGCCATACAAAAACAAACACGCAAAGAAAACACGCACACCATACACATGCAAGTATGGGGTAAGTATCCATAATAAAACACATATGATAGTAAACCATCTAACTAATCATCATTAATAACTGAAAGCAATGTAATAATCATCATGCATACATGCAATATGAAGTCTAAGTGATCTCATCACGTAATAAACTGAATCCATAGCACAATATCTGATAATCCCAAAACAATGTTGCTAACCAAAAACATAAAATTAGCTCCAAAAGAGTTCAGCAACGATAACAAAATGTGAACTAGGGGCAGGCACTGCAAAAATTTATTTGTAGGAACCGACCGATGAGATCACGACCCCTACAGGTGCAATATTCTTCACATTTTGGCATATTCCAAGGAATATTCTTCACATTTTTATATATTCCAATTTTAAACCAATGGGCACATTATAGAAATCTGGCCACTTAATATTTGATGGGCAACACATTAATTCAGAAAGTACAAGCTGATCCCTTTCCACTTTTTGGCAAGCGAACTATCATTTTCCACATAGCAACCCGACTTCACATAATATGGCAACTCTTAAGCCACTTAACACATCTTTGGTCATGTTTTTTAATTACTTGCGGCATCCACTTCATGCCGCATCTCACATTCAATATTTTTTGCACTTCCCTGCTCGATGCTGTAAAACCCTCCCCCACTGGCACTTTAGTGCTCCTTCTAGCCCCTTTTCAAACGATGAATCTGGCCCTTGGTGACTATTTAAACTCTTTGGCTCTGAAAAATATTTCTCAGTGATGATATTTTTAAACGGTGCCCACTACAATTTTTTCAGCAAAGCTCCATAGCCCGAGGACCTGCCAGACGTCAGCCTCACAAGCCACCACATGTCTTAGTGATAGCTAAGCTGAAGCCCTCGTACATGTCATCAATACATGTGTATTGCCATACTTTTTCATACAGTTCATACATGCTTACGTTAGCGTGACATCACCCAAGGGGGCCAAATTTTGTTGATGTCATCATTTTACTAGCCTAAATTTGATAGCCGTATGACTATCATTTTTAGGCCAACTAGAACTATTGTGATGACCATTTGGACATCAAATTTAATCTCATCTTTTTCTGATTAGACCCCTCTCCAGATTTATTTTTGATTTGACAGTCCAACTTTGGGAGGCCATAACTCAGCCATCTGGACTCCAAATTAGGTGCAATTTTTTTTGATTTTGGCTAGAATTTCCTAAAATTTTCATTGGTGTAGTTATTTTTTGGTTTTGGTGCATGGATTTGTCAGAAATTGTGTCTTTTGGTGATTGTACCTATCCAATCTTGCATTTTGCAACTTCAATTGCTCCGTACGAGCTCATTTGGACTCGAAAATAGGTTTCATTTTTTTTGAAAGTGCGTTATTTTTTGTCTACTTTCCAGATCTACCATCAAATTATAGGGTTGTATGGAAAAAAGTGTCAATTTTAGAATTAGGTCATTTTTTGCATTGTAATGCTTTGATATAACTTCAGAATTGTTGTATTTCTGAGATACATTGTAATGTTCTAGTTTTGAACTCTATAAGGATGTTGTAAAAAGGAAAAATTAGAAGTCCACTAAGGCCAAAATTGGCAAGTGACTATTGTAAATGCACTACATATAAAGTGCCAAAAGCATCTTTTTTTGTTGGTGGGGGGGGGGGGGGGGGGAGGGGGGTTCTGATTGAGTGAAAAGGGGGGGTGTTTCTTGGTGTTGTGTTCCTCTATTCTTGATATTTTCTTTCATTTCTTGCATCATGGGAAATTTTAAGTTTTCAAAATTAACACCACATAACTATGCTACATGATCCATTAAAATGTGGTGTCAATTAATGCATAATCAAGTTTCCCAATATGTTGATGGTACCCTTCCTAAACCAACAGGTGGTCAAGTATCTAAAAGTGAAATTAATGATTGGGAATTTGCAGATAGGAAAGCCCTAGGTGATATTATGTTGGGGGTTGAAGATAAAATCCTTTATCAGATAGAGAAGTACAAGACATCCAAGGATGCGTGGGATGCCCTCAAAAACTTGTATGGTAAAGTATTTAAGGAGGATGTTTACAAAATTGAAGATGAGCTTTTCTCCCTAGATCCTAAGACATTTGATTCTATACAGGATTTTATCATTAAGGTGAATGAATTAAGGACAAAGCTTGATGATAGTGGTAGTCCTATTAAAGATGACAGGTTAGTCTATCTCATTCATAATAAGCTACCATCTGAGTACTCCACATTTGTTTCTTCTTATAACACCACAAAGACTATATTAGGGGTTGCCTATCAAAAAGTCACTTTTGATCGTTAAGCTCAACTATTGGATAAAGAAAAGAAGTTGCAATCAATGGGGATTCTCCAGTCATCCAAGTCTAAGGCATTGGTGGCCAATAATGAGGGTTCTCAAATTTCAAATAAAGGAAAGGGAAGAAGAAGAAGTGGAATAATAACACACAAGAGGATACATAAAAGACAACAATATCATCAAATCAACAAGGCAAGTCTTCCTCGAATTCAAACAAGAAGGGGGACACTAATAAGGTGAAGAAAAAGTGTGCCTATTGCAAGAAGTTGGGTCATGACGAACATGAGTGTTATCATAAAAATATTGATGAGTTAACGAACATCATAAACAAACACAATGTTCTACTGCCTAATGCTTATAAGGAGAAGGATTTCCATCTTTAGATTTAAAGGGCAAAGGGCAAGCATTTATGGAAAACTCAAGTTCTTCAGTGTAACAAATTCTCGACTCAGTTGCCTCATATCATATGGGTTCTTCAAAAGGAGACTTTTCTTCATTGAAGTAGTCTAAGGTACCACACATCTTTGTAGGAGATAATACAAAAATAGAAGTTGAAGGGAAAGGACAAGTGGAGATGGAAAATGGGGAATTCAAAGACGTTCTCTATGTTCTTAACCTTAGCTCTAATCTCCTCTCAATTTACCAAATCACTCACTATGGAGATGGTAATAAAGTTGAGTTCCTTCTAGATACAGTAATGGTGTGCACTCTCAAAGATGATTCATTGGTTGTAGTGGGGAAAGTTAATCATGACAGAAGGTTGTATTCTTTCTCCCACTTTGTGCCTAAGTCTCCTTCACATGCCTTGTTGACTCAATCTCATCCACAAATCAAATTATGGCATGAGTGGTATGGTCATCTTGCCTTTCGCTATCTTCATCAACTTTTCTCAAACAATATGGTCAAAGGTCTACCTACAATTAACTTTTCCAAAGGTGAATGTTTTTCATGTTTAGTGGATATGCATCTAGAGGAGAAGTTTGCTAAAGGGAAATCTTCAAGAGTACCAATTGTTATTTTGTTGGTTCACATGGTACTAGCAAGTCTTTTTGCAGTGACATCAATCAGCCACGGTTGCTACATACTCACTTTCATTGATGACTTTTCATGCTACACATGGGTCTAATTTCTTCATCATAAGAATGTAGTATTGGACAAGTTTCTAGCCTTCAAGAATCATGTTGAAATGCAATCAAGGAAAGCCATCAAAGTTCTTAGGATGGAAAATGAAAGCAGATATGTGAATACATGACTTAAAGACTTTTGCAAACTTGAGAGTATTGATCTTTAGAATCCACCAGCATTCAGTTCACACAAGACAGATATTGCAGCACTGAGGTTATGAACTCTTAAGTCTGGCAAGTTGCATGATACAAGCCAAGTCTCTTGATCCTACCCTTGAAATCAAAGCTATAAGAAATTCCAATCACATACTTAATAGGTCTCCTCATAATGCCTTAGATGAAAAGACTCCTTTTGAAGCATGGTGCGACAGAAAACCAGTTGTGTAACACTTTATAGAGTCTTCGGTTGTCCAACATGGGCAAACATGTCTTCCAGGGGATGCAAGGCACCACCACCTAGGCCTTGTACTTTCATCGAATATGAAGACGATGTTAAGGCATAAAGACTTATGGATCCTGAGATACATGAGATCTTTATAGAGAGGAATGTTCATTTCGAGGAAAGTTCACCAAGCTTATCCTCTAATCCTCTTTCCACTTCATACATTGTGGAAACCGATAATGACACTAGCGATAATGATTCAACAGATTTAGATGTGAGGGATCCTATTGACAGATACAGGGAGAGGTCACATCATTAGTACATTCCACATGCATATATAGCCACAGTGATAAGTCCATCATAGTAGGGTACACCTAGTCTTCTAGCTTCAATATTAGCAGATGACTTCTTAACAGATATTTCAGGTTTGTTTGTAGAGTCATACGTAACAGATTTGGGAGACATCATTAATGATGTACATCTTCTCTTTGATGACAAAGATCCTTCTTTAGTTGTTGTGAGGGCTCACTTTGACCCTCATGTCCATTCTCTACATGATCAATCTTCATAGGTTGATATGATTGTAGATCCTTATGTACAACAGTTGTAGGGGGTCTCTTTATCATTTGAGGAGATAGTAGGTTCTTTGGGACAAGTTCTACATCCATCCTTGCTAGATCCAACATTGTTCTTTTCAGCAACATTGGAAAGGGTGATAGTTAGTATCGACACAGTGACAATTGAGCAAGTTTCAAAGGCATCATTGGTCATCGAGATTCTTTTCTACACATAGGGGAAGCATCTCATATGTACCTATGATATTGTTTCTTCCAAAGGGGAGGAACATTATTCAACAATCATGGATTAGCTTCTACATTGGAGCAGCTATCACTGATCGACATTCTTCATTGGGGGGGGGGGGGGGACTACCTTGTCTCTCTTCTTCTTCTCATACTTCTCTTTTGTATATACTTGATGTATGTCGTAATGAGGGGGTCTTGATTACTCCATCCATCCATGCATCTTGATTTTTCATCTCTCTTTTTGGGGAAGGGTTTTTCCCATGAGGTTTTCCCTTTTTCTCTTCTTTATGAGAGATTGCATTTCATTATGTACATGGGTACCTAACATGGCCTTGTAGCTGGTACCCATCTTGCATTTGATCCTAGCTTTCATAAGTTTAGGTGCATTCCCCTAAGTTGCACTTAAGGGGGGGTGTTGGTGTCAATAAGTATTTACTTATTACACTTTTCTTAAGTTTACTTAGGTCAATGCATTATTTTATTATTTCGAGTTTGTGTACTCTTATGAGTTGTCATGTTGACAACACTAGAGTAAGCAACTCTAATTCAACACATGGTGTCTACAACATTGAAGTTTGCATAATTAATTGAGTTGTCATGTAGACAACATAGTTGTTCATAATTCTATTTTAGCACATGGTGTCTACAACATAATTTTGCGTGCTACACCTTTGTAGGCTTATCTGCTCATCATCACACTTAATCCTATGCTTAATAGAGGAAAACCCACACCTGGTGGACATGTGCCTAGTTGTATGACTTATCATGTTGCTGATTCCTAGGCATTCTAGAAGCATTCCAGAGGCCTTTATATACAGGCACTCCTAGTGTACTTACAAACATTGAATTGAATAATATATCGTTATTATGATCATACTCTTTTGGTCTATTGTTGTGCTTGTGCTTGTGCTTGAGTTCCTTTTTCTTGGGTGAATTTTTCCCTAAGGCAAATTCTTACATGGTATCACAACTATACCAAATTCTTACAATAGGTTCAAATCCTCAGACCCTTGGATAATGCTGATAGGGAGATTGTTAGAAATTTGTTCAATGCTCCCCTCAAGATTTGTGACAATGTCTTAACTACCTCCTATGTACTATAACTTGAGTGGTTGTATTAGGCATTGATAGATTGGTCTTTTGGTTCAATGATAACCCCATTCTTATAGAAATATATACAAGTCTAATTACAAGGCTTGACCTATATAGGTTGGCTCAGTCATAGTGATGACTGACCAATGTTGCTAAGTATATGACTAAGTGTTTGACACTAATAGACAACATGAATTAGGGATCAAGAATCTTTCCCTTTGACATTAGTGGCAAAAACACTTTTTTATGATCAAACATTACATACCAATACAAAAAGTAACCCCCTTAGACTATAATCTAGAAACCCTTTCATAGCTTTGACTCAGTTGTTCTGACTTCTTATGAGTCCAAAACTAATATATGCAATAACAAAATCTCAAAATTTATAAACACTACCAGATGTCTATAATTTTTTTTACACCATCATACATTTGATCATGCATCTCACTAATTCCCCCTTGTTTTTGTCATGGTTGTTCTGATGTGTAGTTGGGGTCTAGAAATTACTCCATATTTCTCCAAAAATGATTTGTAGGAGTTAAGAATCATATCCACTGTATTCTCCCAATACTTCAATTCATCGAGAATGTGACTCTAAATCTCCAATATGGCTGCAAGATGAACCATATTATCTCTAATAGATAATTGTTGATTGCTCTAAATTAAATCTTTAGTAATCTTAATGTGCTTTTGCATGACTACCAAATGTAGAGTTAGCAAAGCTTGTATTGTTAATAGCCCAAATTGTATCTTTCCTTCTTCATGTAATAATTTAGACTTTTAGGATTGCAAAAATCTTAGCTTGGAGAAATGAAAAGAACTGGTACTAGCATCAGAGGTCAAGGTGCCTGCACTCTTTTGCATTTTTGCATCAATCTTATCCATATGTTCCCTTCTCTCCTTTGTAAATGTTGGCACATACAAAATTTTTCCAAATAAAGAATTAATGTAAGATGTTTTCTTCTCAAAATTAATAGCTTTGTTGGATAGCTCAACAATATTTATAGCTATCTTGACTGATACTTTCTCCATCACTTTATTGTCATGTCTCTTCTTAGCTCTCTCCATCAACTTTTGTTGAACATCAATATCTAGCTCATTTATTTTGTCTACAATATGTACCAATTGATCAAGAAAGGGTGCTTGTTCTTCTAAATCATTAATATTTAAAAAAAAATCTAAATGAATATCTTTTATTTCAAACAAAACTTGTTTCTTTTGATGCTCCCTTCTAGGCTCGACTTGGTTAGATTTCCTTGCAAGTAATTCACTCAAAATTATCATTTGCTCCTCTATTAGAGTAGACTTATCCCAGCCAAGTATAACAATATCCTCATCTACGGTAACTAGTTTACCTTTAATTCCTTGAGGTGAGTGTTTAACCTTCTTCTTCAACCTTTTGGCTTTTGATTCTAGAGTGTTGGAGCTTGGAAATGTCAGTTGCAAACCTTTGGTTTGAACTGCCAAATTTACAATTTGTGATCCTTGTATCACATCACTTTGTTTCTCTACTCCTCATATCTTCTCTACACTTTGATGTGGTGTTGTTCCACCTGATTGATCTGAGATAGAAACTATTTGGAGTTCACCAATTGAACTCGATATCCCTATTTCCTTTTCTCCCTCACTCAGAGGTCATGAGACATGTGGCCTCTCATAGCCTATAGTAGATTGCTCTACTATATCCTTTTGATTATCTTCTTGTGTCCTCTCACTCTATTGCTTGACAACTGCAACCTGTGCCCCATTTGACATTTGCACACTTGTATCAATAGTAACATTAGATGCATCTATTAAGCTCACTATTACCTATTGAGGTGGTTATTAATCACCAATATTTGGATATTCCTTGATATAAAAAATAACATGATTGGTGTCCATCAAAATGTCTTTGACAAATTTAGGATCTTACTCCTTTATCTCTAGCTTAGTAGATACTAACTTGTCAAACTATCTAGTCACATTGGGCAATTTATTTTTAAGGGTTTCATCCTCAATGGTGATTGTCTCTACCTACTTTACACTCTCTTCTTCCATCTCTTGAATTATTTCAACTAATTTCTTGACATCAATGTAGATATCTTGTGTATTGTCTTGTTCAACTCTTTCATCTTCCTTGTCTTCTTCCTCTACTGTTGTAGGCATCAATCCAAAAATATTCTTCCAAATTTTTTTTCTTTCCTGTACAACATCCTCAATTTTGTTCCTCAAAATTTTGTATGCCCTTGTCTTTGGTACAAATTTCTTTGCATAGTCTTTCATCGCTATTTTCATGCGATGCTTCCCTAAATATGGCATGAACTAGGCTAATGTATCCCCTCTCAATTGTTTTTCAGTATTTAATGCCCATTTCTATTTCACATCAATCTTATTGTACAATTCTTTTGGCAATTATTTTCATAACTCTATTAGTGTATACTTAAAATTCACCATCATATCTACAATAGCTTGATCTAGTTTTTCTTGATCAACTTTATCTAAAGTTTCATATTTTATATGCTTAAAATTAGTTAATCCAGTTGAACTCCTTATATTTTCACATACCTTTTCAATATCTTGAGGTGCTCTCCTTGGTACTATTTGAAAATGACTCAAGTCATTTGACTTGGTCCTCTTAGCCTCATCATCCTCATCACTAGGCTTAATAGATGATTTTATTCTAGGTCTCTTCTTCTCTGACCTTACTCAGCCTCTGATGTTCTCTTCTTTGGACTTTTTCCCTTGACTGATCATGCGATCTTTACTAGTCCTTTCCTTATAGGCTTGACAGCTGTAGGGCTTGTTGCCTTGGATCCTTTCCTAGGTACTCTTCTTGGTCTTCTCATTTGCCTTTTGTGATTTTCAATGGTAACTCTCTAAGATTGCCTTCCAAGTCTTGGATAATTTTCTCTCTTTTCCTTTATACTATTTGAAAATGACTCAAGTCATCTGACTCGGTCCTCTCAGCCTCATCATCCTCATCACCAGGTTTAATAGATGATTTTATTCTAGGTCTCTTCTTCTCTTGACCTTACTCAACCTCTAATGTTCTCTTCTTTGGACTTTTTCCCTTGACCGATCTTGTGATCTTCACTAGTCCTTTCCTTATAGGCTTGACAGTTGTAGGGCTTGCTACCTTGGATCCTTTCCTAGGTACTCTTCTTGGTGTAGATGTGGGCGGGGTTTCCACTTTCTTTAAACTCCTTTTCACCTTAGGATCAACTATTTAAACCTCCTTAGCTTTGGTTGCCTTGGAATCAACAACAATAAGTTCTTTCCCTTTCCCCTTATCTTCTTCATTATCATCACCTTCACTTCTAAGGTCTTCTCATTTTTCTTTTGTGATTTGCAATGGCAACTCTCTAAGATTTCCTTCCAAGTCTTGGATCATTTTCTCTCTTTTCCTGTCCAACTTAGGGATTTTAGTTTGCATAATCATTTTTATCTTGGTAGTCTCATATGCACCGAATGGCTCAACATTCTTGTTAATTTCTTCTGCCAACAACACTATAATAACTACAAACACTTCATCTACATTTAATTCATAGTGGAAAGTGTAAGCATGATTATTGATGGTATTCCTTTCAGGGAGTATCCTAAGCATTAGAGAGTTTTTTAGCATGATTGACATTTTCCATTCATAACTGTGCTTGTCTTTGATGGCAACAAAGTATTGTTTATGTAAAGACTGACATAGTAGTAGATAGAGAATGAATTCATGCAAACTATCTATTGATGATGAGATCAAGTGCAATTAAGTATATGTTCTACTTTGTGTCCTGATAAAGTGGACATGTGCACGTGCATAGAGTCAAAGACATGAGAGAGTTACTCAAGCGTTACAGAGGATAGTGTATAGATAGAGTACCTAAGAAGTAGTTTTTGATGTTTGGATTGTATCTCTTAACAAGGATATAATTGTGATGAGAAAAGTTAGACAATGATAGTAGACAACCTGATGATGATGTTAGCGAATGCACAATGTTTGAGGTTGCATGTGTGAGAAGTTGTATTTACTATGAGTTGACAATGTTTTGTAATTGTGAAAAGATGTAATGTTTTGTAATATCTTAATGTGGTCCTATTATAATTAATTGGGAAAGCCTTAAGGCCAACTCAAAGAATTATTTTGAGGATATGGTATAAAGGAAGGTTATTTTCCTTGTTATGTAGTGTGTACTAAGTGTGCAATGAGTGTGTAATGAATGTAAGAAAGTGAACTTGTATTGGAGGTGCGAAGTTGGTAAATGCGTGTAAGTGATCAAAGGGATCTGTGTGTTGTGAGTTGGAAGATTTGGTATTGAGATTTGGTCCAGTCAAGAGGATAGAAAATGAGTTTGAGTTATTTAATTTCTATTATTCTACAAGGAATAGTATAGAGATCAGTTGGATAGTGAGTTTGGTGGTCTTGCCTCTAAAGGTGTTTAAATAGTGGGTCCATCTGCCTTCTACAACTCTTAATAGGGTTGTCACAACTCCTAACAAGGTTGGAATCTCCTAGCCGAGATTCAAAGTCTCTTAACAGGGACTAATATGTACTGAATGTATTTTATTGGCTCCTAATAGAGTCCATCCTCTTACAAGGAACTTTTATATTAATACATCATTTTGTGGGTACCATCCCTACTGGGGCTTTCCCTTTTATCGAGGGTTTATGTAGTTAACATATCTAGTGTTATTGTGTATGTCTATCTTCTTATGGTTGCTGGTTATATTGTTCACATGGTTAAGAATTAATAAGGTTGATATATGTTTTAATAGTTGGATAACTGATTCACCTCCTCCCCCACCCTCTCAGTTATCTTGGTGGACTTTACTTTATAACAATTAGTATTAGAGCATCAAGCCTTGAAGAAAAATATTAACAACTTAAGGAGATCAATGATAAGTCATTTTAGAAAAGAAAGTCTTAATTTTGATGGAGTTAACTATGATAGATGGAAGGAGAAGATAAAGACTCATTTTGTATGTCTGGGTCTAGGATATTGGTTGATGACAAAGAATTGAAAGAAGATTGTGTAAGAAAGAAAACTTGAAAAATGTAATGAAGTTGAAAGATATCTTTTTATGTGCAATAAACTTGCCAGAGAAGCATTCTTGTTAGCTCTTTTTGAAAACAAATTCAGTTAGGTAAATCCTTAGAGACATCTCATGAAATTTGGAAATCTTTAGAATCTACTTTTGAAGGTGATGTGCATGCCAAAAGAATCATATTACATAATTGGATTTTTTTTTCAAGATGTTAAGATGATGGAAGATGAATCTGTAAGAAGATATATTCATAGAGTATCATAAATTGTTATAGGATTTAACTCTTTCAATGGATATAAAGATGAAGATGAGATTATATGGAAGATCTTGAAAACTCTTATGCCACCATTTAGGGAGATAACATAGATAATTGAAACAGTGACACCTTGTACTGAGAAATTCACCAAAGAGACTCTTCTTGGAAGATTGGAAGTAGCAGAAGTGAGCTTGAAGCAATCTAGATAATTTCCAAGAGTGGAAATATATTTTAGTGCATTAAGTGTTCACCCTTCCTGTTCAAGAAGTGTAAGCACTAGTGGTGACTATTCTAGCAACAATAGATCTAGATCTAAGGAGGATAGAAAAATTAAAGAATGATTTTTCTTGCTTTTAAGGAGAGAAATAGATGGTAAGAGAATCTTTAAATGCTGGACTTGCAATGAATTTGGTTATTTTACTTCTAAGTGTCCTAAAAGAGAGAAAAAGTATAAAAATAATTTCAAATCTAGAAGGCCTAGAGATTGTTTGTATGCAAATGAAGATGATGAATTTGATGAAAGAGTTGAGAGTGAAAGTGATGATGAGTTAGGATTTGTAGCTATAAAAGAAGAAGTTAGAGAAGAGAAAGCCCTAGTTTCATAGGTTGAAAATAAAGATGATTGGATTATAGATAGTGGTTTTTTGAATCATATGACTAGTGACATGAATAAATTTATGAAGTTTAGTAGTCATGATGGAGGGATTGTCAGAGTTGGTAACAATGTAATTTTTTATATCAAGGGAATATGGTCTATTACTCTTGATGGAAAGACTAAAACTGATGATGTCTACTTTGTTGATGGATTAAATCATAACCTATTAAGTGTTGGACAATTGGTTGATAAGGGATATTGGTTAGAATTCATAGAGAAGACATGCATTATCAAGGATAAAGATGGTAAGTTAATTGGCACTAGTACGAAATCTAGAGGCAATGCTTTTTAGCTAAACCTTACGCATATGACATGTATGGTTGCAAAGGTGGATAAAAATTGGTTATGGTATAAAAGATTTTTTCATATAAAATTTGATAATATTGTGAAGGCTAGTAGTACATTTGCAGTCAAAGATTTACTTAAAATTATGAAGCCTACTAATGTTGTGTACAAAGAATGTGTTATAACTAAGCAGAAGAAAGTCTCCTTTCCTAGTAAGAAGTTCTCTACTACAACAAAATTGGAAACCGTTCACACAGATTTGAGTGGTCCTACTAGAATAAGAGGATTCTGTGATGAAAGGTACTTCATGATTTTTGTTGATGGTTTTACTAGGATGATGTGGGTAGCACTCCTTAAAGAAAAGTTTAAGGCATTTGAAAAAGTTTAAGTTGTTTAAGAATAGAGTTGAGAGTGAATCTTGAGTGAAGATTACATATTTAAGATCAAATAGAGGTGGAGAATTTACCTCAAATGATTTTAATGCTTTTTGTGAAGTGAATGACATTAAGAGATAGCTATCAACACCTAAGACTCCTGAGCAAAATAGAATTCCTAAAAGAAGAAATAGGTTTGTAATAGAAGCAATGAGAGCCATGATGTATCAAAGAAATTTTGGAGAGAAGCAAACAATACAACAATATACAAAATGAAAAGAGCATGGATCAAGAAAGGTACAAACAAGAATCCCTATCAATTATGGTTTTTACATTAACATAGGGAACAAAAAAGAACAACTAGGGCCAAAGGCACACCACGCTGTTCACCCACCTGCATAAAGTCACATAGCAAAAATAAATAGAAAATATAAACAACTTGGGAGACAGATAAAATAAAAGCATTCATTCATATGTTTGACTGAAGATCAATTACATGCCCAACTATAAGGCCTATTGGATTATGACCACATATATCAATTCAATTACAATCTTTGATGATCAAACTTTGCAATCTACTTCCTCTCTAAGAATCTCTACTTAAGACTCTAACCAATGTCTCTTAAATATATGCATGACCACAAGTTAGCCGATTGTAAATACAACTAAATAAGTTCTCATATTAAATTCTAGGACAAGCCACAAGTCATCTCGCAGTAGATATCTAACACTAAATTAAATGCAAAGGTTGGCCTTAATAGGAAACTGAACACAAACAACTCGACAAATGAAGACTCCATGAAATATTGGCACTCAACATTGAAACAAAATCAAAAACCACACAAACTTGACATCTAAACGAACTTGGCAACCACACAAACTCGACATCCAAGGGATGAATCAGCAACCAAAGAACACTTGGCAACAAAGGATGACTCGGCAACCAAAGAACACTCGAAAAAAACTATGAACTTGGCATCAACTAGGAAGATCGACATCCACTAAACACTCGGTAACAACTGAGAGCTCAGTAATGCAAGGCATTGCAACGTGACAGAAACTAAGAAAAAATGAAAACATGCAGGATAGTAGCGCAACCTAGGATGCTCCTGCATCAGACAACCAGGGTAGAAAGAAATGATTCTCCTAAATCATTGAGATGTCACAACCCAAGCTGAATCCAACTCAGATTAAGAAATCCATGTAGCATCTTCACTAGGTGTATTTTTTCATTTCACCAAATACTCATAGTAGTCTTTTCCTCTCGTGCTCTTACCAATTCTTTGCTCCAATATCTGTTCAACTTCTTCAACCTTCTCCTTAGGATAACCATCTGATACATCCACTTTATCTTCCGACTCATGATATTTGTATAGATCAACAACATTGAATATAAGAGATATATCTATATCATCAGGCAACTCAACTTCATAAGCATTACCATTGTCAAACTTCCTCAAGATCTTACAAGGTCCAAACTTCTTCATTTTTAGCTTACTGTATGTTCCAACAGGAAATCTTCCTTTCTTCAAGTGAACCATCACCTCATCACCAACTCCAAAAACATGATGTCTTCTAGACTTATCAAAATTCTCCTTATACTTTTGATTACTTTGTTCCATCCTTAATGTTACTTCCTTATGCAAAGATTCCATAAAATTAGAAAATTCTTCCCCTGTAGCACTTCTCTTTCCTCACTAGCAACATCCCTCAAATCTGATACTCCTCTAGGTTGCATTCTTGTAACAATCGCAAAAGGTGTTTTCCTTGTACTCCTATTCACATAATTATTATATGAAAACTTAGCTTGTACTAATACCATCTCCCAATTATTTGACTTATCTCCAACTAAACATCTTAATAAGTTACCCAAGCTTCTATTCACAACTTTTGTCTATCCACCTGTTTATGGATGGAATGCAGAACTAAACTTCAACTCAGTACCCATCTTCTTCGTCAAAGTCTTCCACAAATAACCAACAAACTTACTGTCTCTATCAGAAATAATACTTCTTGGTAATCCATGCAATCTCACAATCTCTTTGCAGAAAAGTTTAGCAACATGCTCAACATCTGATGTCTTCTTACAAGATATGACATGAGCCATCTTAGAAAATCTATCCACAACAACAAATATATAATCATACCCTTTTACTATTTTAGGCAATCCAAGAACAAATTCCATACTAATGTCACTCCAAGGTTTCTCAGGAATAGCAATAGGTGTATACAAATTAGTATTCTAACTTACTTCTTTTGCAACTTGACAAACTCCACAACTCCTTACAAATTTTTGAACATCCTTATACATTTGTGGCTAGTAATACTTATCCTTCAACAAATTCAATGTCTTATCAATTCCATAATGTCCAGCCAATCCACCACTATGCTTTTCCTTAATCAAGTTAACTCTCATGGAACTTCTAGGAATACATGACTGAATTCCTTTGAACACCATACTTTCTTGAATAAAATATTCATCATACTTATGTGATCTATTAGATTTGGTGATGTGCACTCTCTCCATGCCTCATAAAAATCAAGATCAGTAGTATATAACTCTTTAATTTCATCAAAATCAAGAACTTCAAGCTTCATTTCAATCAACAAAGAATGTCTTCTGCTCAATGCATCGACAACTCTATTAGTAACTCCACTCTTATGCTTGATAACAAATGTGAAACTCTGCAAATATTCAACCCACTTCATATGTCTCTGATTCAACTTATGTTGACTTCCCAAGTATTGTAAAGCTTTATGATCATTATATAACACAAACTCCTTAGGGTCAAATAATGTCCCCACTTTTTCAAGGCTTGAACAATAGCATAAAATTCTTGATCATACACAAAATATTTCCTTTTAGCATCATTTAACTTCTCACTAAAGAAAACAATAGGTTTACCTTCTTGACTCAATACAACTCCTATTGCACTACCATTTGCATCATATTCAACTTTAAATACCTTATTGAAATCAAACAAAGCTAGTACAGGAAACTTAACAACCTTTTGTTTCAAAGTCTCAAAACTCTTATCAGCTCCATGTGTCCACTTGAATTCCTTTTTATCTCCTCTCATTGTCTCAGTCATCACATTACATACATAATTGAAATTCCTTATAAGCTTTCTGTAAAATCTCACCAAACCATGAAATGATCTTACCTCACCCACATTCTCAGGTGCAGGCCACTCTGAAATTGCTTTTACCTTCCTAGGATCCATCTTCAAACCATTAGCTAAAATTACAAATCCCAAATACACAATCTCTTCTTGCATAAAAGAACACTTTTTCTGATTAATCATCAACTTTTCCTCTTTCAATCTCTACAATACTTGTCTAACATGCTCAAGATGTTCTTCCTTAGTCTTACTGAATATCAAAATGTCATCCAAATAAACAATCACAAACTTACCCAAGAATCTTTTTAGAACTTCATTCATTAACCTCATGGAAGTACTAGATGCATTAGTCAAACCAAAAGGCATAACCAACCATTCATACAAACCATCTTTTGTCTTAAAAGCAGTCTTCCACTCATCACCTTCTTTGATTCTAATATGATGATATCCAATATTTAAATCAATCTTGGTAAAATACTTTGCTCCACTCAAAGAATCCATTATGTCATCCATCATCAACATAGGAAACCTATATTTTACCGTGATCTTGTTAATAGCTCTAGAATCAGTACACATTCTCCATTCTCCATTCTTTTTAGGTGCTAATATGATAGGTACAACACATGGACTCAAAATTTCTTTGATCAAACCATTTTGCAAAAATTCATGCACTTGTTTGTTAAGTTCTTCATTCTCTGTAGGTGTTAATCTATAGGGAGCTTTACTTGGAAAACTAGCTCCAGGAATTAGATCCATACAATGACTTATACTCCTTACTAGTGGTAAACCATCAGGTATATCCTCTGCAACAATATCTTTATACTCATTTAGAAATTTTTTAATTTCTACTGGTACTCGATCAATACTACCAATTTTTATTGTCTCTTAGTCATTACTGATTGGCACTCGGTTAACATTATTTTCTGGCACTCGGTTGCTATGGACACAACTCAGTCTCCTTGGAATTATAGCAAAACAAACTTGATTATTTTTCATTTCCTTTTCAAATTATTTCCCGTTAACCATGCAAACTCTCACAATAGTACAATTAATCTCATCTGGACTATCAATCAACAGTAGCAATATCTACTTCTTTCCATTCACCCAAAGGGTATATTAATTCAATCTTCCATCATGTATATCATATCTATCATATTGCCAAGGTCTACCCAACAAAATATGACACCAATCCATAGGCATAATATCACACAAAACTTTATCAAAATAATGTCCAATCTTGAACTTCACAATACATTGCTTACTTACCAATATCTTATGCTCATCCTTGATCCATGAAACATGATAGGGTTTAGGATGCTTCAACCTCTGCAACTACAACTTTGTAACCAAATCTTCTAATTTCAAATTTATAGAACTTCCACTGTTAATGATTACCTTGCAATATTTTCCAGCCATCTTACATCTGGTTTTGAAAAAACTTCTCCTTAGGACAAGTTCATCATCACTTCCCTTATTACATAAGGTTCTTGTCATTATCAAATTTTCTCTAGCCTCAGGTCCACTTGGTGAACCCTTAGTGTCTCCTTGAATCACAAAATTCTTGTTACCTTGGCCACTTTCATAGGATCTACATTTAAAGGATCTATGCCCTTCTTTACCACATCTAAAACAATTACCATGAAATACACTTCTAGAATAAGAATTACCTCTTCCTTGGTAAGAACTAGCATCTCCTTGGTAAGAATCACCACCTTTTCACTCGGTCTTGCCTTTTTCATCATTCTTCCATTCAAATTTGTGTTTATCTTGCACATAATTGTCATATCTTCCACCTTCTCCATAAGATCTACCTTTGCTTCTCTACCTCTTTGTCTTTGTTCATGCTCCTTTGTTAAGATCTCCTCAACTTTCAAGGCATATTGATATGCTTCTTTCACACTTTCCAATTTCACAAAACTTATCTTGAATTCTAGATCTCAATCCATTTATGTACCTTGCAATTTTCTCAACATCATCATCCACATGTCCAGATCAGATGTCCAATCTATAGAATTCCTTAGTATAATCCTTCATAGTCATATCTCTTTGTCTCAAATTTTGCATCTTTCTCAACAAGATAACTTGGTAATCAGTAGGAAGGAATTTTTTCTTTACCTTGTTCACCATTTTCACCCAAGTTCTGATCTTCTCCTTTCCTCTCATTTGTCTACCAGTTTGCAAATGCTCCCATCACAGTGAGGCATGTCCTTTCAACCTAGTAACTACAATCTTCACCTTCCTATTATTAGGAGTGTTTTCATACTCAAAAAACTTCTCCATTTTAGAGATCCAATCTAACACAACATTGGTGTCTAATTTCCCATCATAAGGAACAACTCCTACACCAAGCTTTGAATTTTCCCTAGATAATACTCTCAACAACCTTGCCTCATCTTGATCTCCTTTAGGTTTTGGATTAGGATTTGGTGCTACTGATTCATCATCACTCACATCATCAAGAGGTTCTCCTCTCCTCTGAGCTGTCTCTACAACATCTAATATAGCTGCAATTTGTCTCAATGTACATCCAATATTGCATTATCAACATTTCCTCTACCTCGAACCATCTTTATAAATTAGGTTCCTGCAAGATTGTAACCCTTTGCAAATTGTAGGTCAAATCCTTAGACTTGCTACCCCACAACCAAATTCACTCAGGGTTCTACACAATCCAATCTCCACAAGGATAAACCTAGCTTTGATACCACCTGGCATAGGGAGAAGAAAAAGGAACAACCATGGCCAAAGGCATACCCAACTATTCTCCAACCTGTGTATAGTCACATAGCAAAAACCAACAGAAAATACAAACAACTAGGGAGAAAGAGGAAATAAAGTCCTTCATTCATATGTTCGACCAAAGATCAATTACATGCCCAACTATAAGGCCTTCTAGGTTACAACCACATATATCAATTCAATTACAATATTTGATGATCAAAGTTTGCATTTTGCTTCCTCTCTAAGCATCTCTCCCTAATACTCTAACCAAGGTCTCTTAAATATATGCATGGCGACAAGTCAACCTATTGTAAATACAACTAAACAAATTCTCATATAAAATGCTAGGCTAAGCCACAAGTTGGCTCACAATAGATAGCTAACACTAAATTAAATGCAAAGGTTAGCCTCAACAAGAAACCAAACACATACAACTTAGAAAATAAAGACTTCATGGAATACTGGCACTTGGCATCCAAACGAACTTGGCAATGACATGAACTCAAAATCCAAATAAACTCAAAAACCACACAAACTTGGCATCCAAAGGATGACTCGACAACCAAAGAACACTTGGCAACAATTGTGAACTTGACATGAACCGAGAAGCTCAACATCCACTAAACACTCGACAATAACTAAGAAATCGATAATGCAAGGTATTGAAACTTGGAAGGAACTAAGAAAAACTGAAAACATGCAAGATAATAGTGCAACCTAGGATGCTCCTACATCAGACATGCACCCTTAGTAAAGTATTTCAAATTTTTGGGAAGTGTTACATAAAGAGAGATGATGGTATTGGTAAGTTTGATGCAAGATGTGATGAAGGTATGTTCCTTGGTTATTCATTGAAAAGAAAAGCTTATAGATGTTTTAATCAAACAACTAAGACTATTGTTGAGTGTGCAAACATAAAAGTGCATGAAAAGTTTGGAGTTGAAGAAATAATGTTGGATTATAATTTTGATGAAGAAGAAGCTAATCCTAAGCCTATCATAGAAAATGTTGAAAGTTTCTTTGAGACTAACAATGATTTGTAGAATAATGTTCAAGTTGTTGAACATAGAGATGAACCAAGATCTAAACCTAGAGAAGAAGTAAGACTTGAGTCCATAATGCCTACACCTAACAAGAATTTGAAAAATAATCAACCTGCTAATTAGGTTATTGGAAGTAAAGAAAAAGGAGTTATGACAAGAAATAGAGTACATGAATAATTGTGTTTGATTTCTCAAGTTGAACCAAAGAGTGCATGAGGCATGCAAGGATGATCATTGGATTCAATAAATGAAGAAAGAACTAGATCAAATTGTGAAAAATGAGACACGGGAACTGGTTCCTAGACCTAAAGACAAGAATGTTATAGGAACTAAAGTAGGTTTTTTAGAAACAAGATGAATGAACAAGGTGAGTTTGTGAGAAATGTGAGAAATGAAGAAAGATTAATTTGTAAAGGATATTCACAGTAAGAACATATAGAGTATGAAGTGACATTTGCACCTATTGCCAAAATTGAAATAGTAAGAATGTTCTTGGCTTATGCCACAAGTAAGAAATTCAAAGTGTATCAGATGGATGTAAAGTCAACATTTTTGAATGGAGAACCTAAAGAAGAAGTCAACATTGAGAAGCATGAAGGATTTCATTTGATAGAAGAAAATGATATGGTATGTAGATTGAATAAAACATTGTATGGACTAAAACAAACACCTAGAACTTAGTGTGCGAGGTTGGACAAGTATTTGGGAAAGTTGGGATTCGCTAAAGGTACGATAGATAGTAATTTATATTTGAAAGAAATTGAGAATGGATTATTGATCATTGTGATATTTCTAGATGACATAATTGTTGACACAAAATTCTGTACCCTTGCTTGGGGTGTGACCCTCAAGAGACCTTGTGTAACATGGAGACAACCTCCAAGTGTGGGACTTGCACTTTGAGGTTGAATCTCTGGAGAAGGTTGACTTCCTCACTATCAGGATGCACCTAAACTAAAACTAGGGAGGAAAAGGGAGAACGAGAACTAGAAATAAATGTAGAAAGGAAAAGGGGGTGATGCACTGAGATAGAACTAGGGTTATAACTCTATCCACAATAGCACAAAACATCAATGAAACACTTGACTACATAGATCTTGGCTCTAACCTTCCTACAAAGAAATTATATGCACATTTGGAACTGATTAAATGTTGAACAGAAGGACATCTTCACAGTGCATCAATCATCAACACATGAACACAACATGCAAACCTTAGAAACTAGAAAGAAACATTCAAAACAAGGCAAGATACATGGACAAATAATGAAAGGAAATAAGAGGTAAGGAAGAGAGCTATTTCATCAATGGAATGAAAAAGTTGTAGATCATAATGCTACTACAAAATAAAGACAGAGAAGAACCTTGAAAACATATTTACAACCTACCTTTTGGTACAGGAGCATCTTAGGCTTTCTTGCAATCCTGCACGTTGGAGCTAACTGCCAATGGTTTCCAATTTTCCTGTTGTTGTCGAGTTACTGTAGCTCCTAGTGGGTGTCAAGTTATTGTAGCTCCTAGTGGATGTTGAGTTACTATAGCTCATAGTGGATGTCAAGTTACTATAGCTCCTAGTGGGTGCCAAGTTACTGTAGCTCTTAGGGGATGTTGAATTATTGTAGCTCCTAGTGGGTGCCGAGTTACTGTAGCTCTTAGTGGGTGCCAAGTGAACCTATTGGTGCCAAGTATTCCTATTGGTGATGAGTATTCCTATATGTGCTAAGTGCTAGTATTGGTTTTGGTTATGTTCATGATGAGTTGTCTATAAGACAACTTTTTGCATTTAATTTATGTATGGGTATTTAATTTGTGTTATGGCTAACTTGTGGCTCAACATATATTTAATGTGAGGGATTCAATTTAGTTTGTAATGCACTAGGCCAATTTATGGCTTAGTTGGGTATAAGTAGAGGGTTTTGTGGAGTCTTTAGAAGAGTGGGATAATTCATTCATTCAGAGGAGTGAAGGGGATTGCGAAGATGCAAATTTTGAGGAGCTAGGGGTATGGCTTGAGAACTAGAGAATTTTCTTTGTGGATCTAAGGGTACAAGTGTGGATTTTCTTGGTGTTCTTATTTAGTTGTGGATCTGGACTAGCTAGAATTGAGTTTGTAAGTGGATCTTGTTGGATCTTGCATAATTGATTTTGTAATTACTGTTTGTATTTGGCTCTAACCTGGAAGGCCTTATAGCCAAACATATTGCATGTAATCAGTTATATCTATGAATAAAGAGTTGTGATTTGGTAAATGATCTTGTCTTGGTGTTGCTTTGTTGTATTGTTTCTACTGTATGGTTGTTTGCTAGGGGATAGGACACTCCTTTGGGGATTCTCCTATCTTGCACTGTGTCAAGTGGTATTAGAGCCTAGTTTTTCCTATGTGTATTGACAGATCACCAAAGCTAAGGTAGTTTACACCAGGACTTGTAGAGAAGGTTGATCTTGTGGTTGATTGATCTTTTGGATTAGTGGATCTGTTGGTTAGGGTTTACTAAAATTTTGGAAGATACTTCCAAGAAGATTGGACCCTAAGGAAATTGATGATCTTAGTGATGCTGTGGAAGAAAGGATCTTAGAAAAGCTTAGAGCAGAATTTAGATCTAAGATTGCATTGATGATGAGTGACATGATTGCTGAAATTGTGAGTGCTTTAGGTGGTGTACCTAGGCATGTGGGCACTGAAGTTACTTATGAGGAAGTTGCTAAAGACTTTGAAGTTGTTGGATCTAGTGGTGAGGACAAAAGTGATCATGTGGAGAGAACTATTGGAATTAGGGCTGGTCACTTTGCTAGACTTAGATCTCAGTTGAAGTTGAAGCATAAGATGGAGGTTTCTAATTTCTTAGGTACTTTGACTCTTGAAGACCTGATTGATTGGATTGGTGAATTAGAAGACTACTTTTATCTTGAGGATATTGAGGATCCGCTCAGAGTGAGGCTAGCACAAACTAAGTTGAAAGGAAATGCCGCCCTTTGGTGGAAAGAATTACAAAGAGACAGAGAAGAGGAAGGTGAAATGAAGATCACTAGATGGAGGTTGATGGTGACTAAGTTGAAAACTAAGTTCACTCCTGCTGATTATGAACTTGAGTTGTTTAAGAGATTGCAAAATTTGAAACAAAAAGATATGATTGTGAAAGATTATATCGAAGAGTTCTACAAGTTGACTATTTGGTTTGGTCATAGAGAATTGTCAAAGGAAAAGGTAGCTTGATACATTTATGGTTTGAGATTCAATATTTAGGATGAGGCTGGTATGCTAAATATTTCCTTAGTTGAGGATATCAATATGCTTTGAAGGTAGAAGATAAGTTGAAGAGGAAAATTCAAGGTAATGGTAGAGGGAAGGAGAAGTAGGATAGCTTGGCACAAGCTAAATTGAGTGTTGAAGGTGAACTAAAACTTGCTGATCAGAAAAGGAGGACAAGTAGAGGTGAGTTCAAAGGTAATTGTTTCAGACGTGGGAAAGAAGGACATATATCTTTTGAATGTTCACTTAGTAGGACAACTACTCTTATGAATGAGGTTGTAGTTTAAGATAGTCAGCTTGAGCAAGGAGAAAGTTTGCTGGCTCATGAGTATTGGTTGGTGAGAGGACGTTAGATTGTTGTCAAAGGACTAGTTTGTTTAGGACTTGTTGTAAGTTTGGTGGTAAAGTCTGCAAGGTGATTGTGGATGGTGGTAGTACTGATAACCTTATTGCTAAGGAGATGGTTTAAAAACTTGGTTTGATAAGACATCCTTTTCTTTATAGGATTGGTTGGTTGCAAGGTGAACATGCTTTGAAAGTGAGGGAGAAATGCCTTGTTGATTTCCAGATTGGGTAGTATAAAGATCAAGTGTTGTATGACATTGTGGACATGAAAAATTGTCACGTGTTTATTGGTAGATATTGGTAGTATGATTGTAGGGCTATGCATGATTGTGTCAAGAATGTGTTTACTATTGAGAAAGGTGGTAGGAAGTTTTCCCTAATTCCTTTGTAGAATGAAGAGATCAATAGGAGGAACTTGAGTATTAGTAACCAAGTTGAGTTAGTAGATTTTGATAAGGTTGGAGATCAGTGTAGAAAGAAGACCTGTATCACACCTAAGATGGATGTGAAGAAGTAGAAGTAGAACAAGGGAAAGAGTGCACAAGTTGAAGATTTGGAGGATATGTATGTGAAGAACTAGTTTGGGATTTTTGTGTTGAATCCCAGAAGATGTTCTTCTAGTTACTAGAACATCTTTTTGAACTTGGGGTGTCTAATGCAAGAGCATCCTAGGCTTTTTTATAATCCTACATGTTGGAGCTGAGTGCTAGTGGTTTCTAATTTTCCTGTTGCTGTCAACTGTATCTCCTAGTGGGTGCCAAGATACTATAGCTACTATTGGGTGCGGAGTTACTATAGCTCCTACTAGGTGTCTAGTTACTATAGCTCTTAGTAGATGCCAAGTGACTATAGCTCCTAATGGGTGTCAAGTTACTGTATCTCTTAGTAGGTGCCAAATAAACCTATTGGTGCCGAGAGTTCCTGTATGTGCTGAGTGCCAGCACTGGTTTTGGTTCTGTTCATGATGAGTTGTTTGTAAGCTAAATTTTGGCATTTAATTTATGTATGGATATTTAATTTGTGTTGCAGCCAACCTATGGCTCAACATATCTTTAATGTGAGGGATTTAATTTAGTTTGTAATGCACTAGGTCAACTTGTGGCTTAGTTGGGTATAAGTAGAGGGTTTTGTGGAGTCATTAGAAGAGTGGGAGAATTCATTCATTCAGAGGAGTGAAGGGGATTCTGAAGATGCAAATTTTGAAGAGCTAGGGACGTAGCTTGAGAACTAGAGAATTTTCTTGGTGGACATGAGGGTACAAGTGTGGATTTTCTTGGTGTTCTTATCCAGTTGTGGATCTAGACTATTTGGAATCAAGTTTATAAGTGGATCTTGTTGAATCTCGCAGAACTAATTTTGTAATTGTTGTTTGTATTTGGCCCTAACCCAAAAGGCCTTAGAACCAGGAATATTTCATGTAATTAGTTATATCAATGAATAAAGAGTTGTGATTTGGTATTCGATCTTGTCTTGGTGTTTCTTTGTTGTATTGTTTCCACTGTGTGGTTGTTTTCTGGGGGCTAGGACATCTCCTCTAGGGATTCTCCTACCTTGCACTGCACTACCTTTATAGAGTTTAATAAAACTCTAATGTTTACATTAAGTTCAAAGCCCAACTATGTGGAGTTGAGTTACAAAGGAGAGCAATAATCAAGAATTAGAAGGAAAATTTCATCATCAAATGCAATCGCTTCTTAAAGTGACAAGAAGTCTAAAATATGTGCACCCCACCGCAAGAGATCAAATCACTAACATTTGATCATTATACACATTAATGAGGAATGGAGTGCATTGGCGCTATGTCAAACAAGTCCCAAGAAATAGCTGAGCATTGAAGAACTTGACCTGATGGTGTGTCATGGCCAAACAAAATTGCAGGGAAGGCTAACATGCAATGTTGACTATGGGGAATGAACTTGATTTTCCTTGAAAAGATGTTGGCCATTGACAAAGGTCTACTCTACCACGTGGCACAATTCTAGATTCTAGATTGTTGAAGAAGCATGGCAACATGAAGAAACTCTAAAATGGAGACATGTTGCCACATCTCACATAATTCTATTTGACAAAACAAGTGATGATCTTTTAATCTTTCGTTGAATCTTCACTATCAATCTACATGTGTATGTTGGGCTAACTTAAGTCAAAGATGGGACCATCTGACATGTGGCATAATTATGGGTTATGGAACCTTATAGAGATTCCACAATATGAAGAAATACCAGGATGAAGATACATGGCAACATCCTATGCAATTCTGGGCTTCTAGGTCTCATAGAGACATGTGGTAGGAGGAAGCACTAGAAAGGCAATGCGTGGAGACATCTCACACTTGTAAAAATGAGTAGATAGCTTGGGAGCCGTCAGATCTTTTCTACAAAGAATCTAGCCCATAGAAGACTTCTCTAATTAGATATTGGTGATGGGATGACTGGGGGCAAAAATTGGCCAACAATAATCTTTGGAGGTAATGATGAAGCAAGTGAAAAATTTGTTGATGAAATAAAGAATGAATTTGAGATGAGTATGATTAGTGAGATGAAATATTTCTTAGGTCTACAGATTGTGTAGAATGATGATGGTATCTTCCTATCATAGACTAAGTATTTGAAAGACTTGTTGAAAATATTTGTCTTGGAAAGTTGTAAGCATGTTGGAACATCTATGATAGCTAGTCACAAGTTATCTAACAAAGACGATACACCTACATTTGAATAGAAGAAGTACAAATCCATGATTGGAGGTTTGTCATATCTAATTCACATTAGACCAAATATAGAAAATGTAGTTGGTATAGTAGCAAGATTTCAAGAAGACCCTAAGGAATCACATTATGCAACAATAAAGAGAATATTCATATATTTGAAGGGTACACTAGATTTTGGACTGTGGTATGACAGATTAAGTGACTTTACTTTATGTGCATATACTAATGTAGATTGGGAAGACAATATGGATGATAGAAAGAGTATACGTGGTGGATCATTTTTCCTTGGAGGAAGATTGGTTTCTTGGCTAAGCAAGAAACAAGATTGTATCTCATAGAGTACAACATAATCAAAGTATGTAGCAACAATCAACAACTATAATCAGATCATGTGGATGGAATAGATGTTGAAGGATATTAGGATAGAGTTTTTAGAATATTTTATCATAAATTGTGATAACATGAGTAGAATTAGTATGTCTAAGAATGTTGAGTTACATTCTAAGGCTAAGCATATATATATATTAAGTATCATGTTTTGAGAGAGAAATCTATCAAGAAAGAAATCAGACTAGAGTATGTAAATACAAAAGAGTAGATTAAATATATTTTTATGAAACCTTTGCCTAAGGATACATTTGAGTATTTGTGAGGTATGCTTTGGGTTACACCCCTACCCACTTTTGAGTAGATAATGTAGAGAGTGCATTAGTCCAGTGGTTTAGAACACTATTATTTATGTGGATTGAATGTTGATGCTTCCTATATGGGGGAGTATTTGTGATGAGAAGAGTCATCAAGGCCCCTTGGTAGTTGGTATAGAATAGTGTTATGGAAGACTTGATTTGGTTGAAGACTTTGAGAAGATGATTGACATAATGAAGCCTTTGTCATTGATGTCAATGGGGAAGATGATCACATGAAAACCATCTTCTGGTAGTATGTGGGAGATGTATGGATGGGGGAGAATTGTTCATTGATAGATTGATGTCAATATCAATAGGGGAGAAGTGTAAACAACTGATTCCCTTCCATGTAAGAATGAGGAAGTACAAACAAAGAGTTGTACCTATGAGTTTCAAATTTGATTAATAAAGAGGATATGAAAAGAAAAGAGCAACAATAACAACAAAGTTGGATTTGCTATTCTTGGAACTTAGATATTTTTCATCCATGTTGCCATAAATACCAAAGGGGGAGATTGTTAGCATGAATGCCAATGGAATTCCTTTGGGGGAGTATCCTAAGCATTAAATAGTTTGTTACCATGATTGACATGTTTCATTCTTGACTATGTTTGTCATTGATGTCAACATAGTATTATTTTTGTAAAGACTAGAAGAGTAGCAGATAGAGAATGAGGTCATACAAGTTGTGTATTGATGATGAGATCAAGAACAATTAAGGACATATTCTACACTTTTTCCTAATGAAGTGGACAAATGTGCATGTAGAGAGTCAAAGACATGTGAGATTTATTCAAGAATTACAAAGGACAGTATGCATACAGAGTATTTGAGAAGTGGTTTTTGATGTTTGGATTGTATCTCTTAACAAGGATAGAATCGTGATGATAAAAAATAGATAGTGATAGTAGAAAACCTAATGATGATGTTAGTGAATGCACAAGGTTCAAGGTTGCAGATGTGAGAAGTTGTATTTACTATGAGCCAATAGTGTTTTGTAATTGCGAAAAGATGTAATATTTTGTAATATCTTAATGTGGTTCTATTATAATCAATTTGGAAAGCCTTAAGGCTGAATCAAATAATTATTTTGAGGATATGGTATAATAGAAGGTTATTTTCCTTTTGATGTAGTGTGTAATGAGTGTGTAATGAATGTAAGAAACTAGACTTATATTGGAGATACAAAGTTAGTAAATGCGTGTAAGCGATCAAAGGGATTAGTGTGTTGTGAGTTGGAAGATCTTGTATTAAGATCTGAAGAGGTTTGGTCTAGTCAAGAGGAAAGTTTTGGAATTCTTTAGAATAACTAAGAGGGGGGTGAATCGGTTATCCAAGGTACATATGTACAAATATTTTTTTTTACAACTTAGTGAACTCATATCCCTAAAACCTTATTATGCATGCATCCATTAGATCATACAATACTTAAACTTTGTAGGTTACTGTCCTAGGTCAAAAAAACTTTGCAAAAATGTAAACATGAAACATAACAGATTCAATAACATTTCATGAAGGTAACTATTTAGCAAACTTGCTTGCTAACTATGGGGCAAATTATTGTCATATTGTTTATTTGTCTACTGATGTTTCTCTGGCCTCCCACTCAACTATTTTCAACTTGATCCTATCTAAGTCTATTTAAATCTTTTGACATCTCCTTTATGGTTGATTATTGTTCTAACTAAGTTGTACATTTATTTTATACCATCTTCTATCATATTTGTACTGACTGTTGATTTCATATTGATGTCAATTTTTACTTTGCTCTACCCATATTTTTCTATGTTTTTTTTTGGATTGACTAATATGCAAGTTTTTTGGTTAGCTTTTTTCCTCACTTGATAACATCATTTCCCTCTGTGGCTTGCTACTCATTGGTACACTCTACCTGCTACTCCTCTTTGTATAGGGTTAACTGCACCTTTTTGGATTTCTACATACAATGTTCTGCTCCCTTGATGATGATCTTTCGATTTGGATTTGCACTTGTACATTTGCACTTTTGCTACGTATTATCAATGTAATTGAGGTTTGGGTGGTTTTTTTCCCCTATGATATATGAGGATATCTATGCCTTTGTTTTAAGACACACATTATACTGGCAACTTTTTCTCTACCATTTTGTAATTCTGTTCCTTAGCTTCTCTCTAGCCAGGAATATTAGGTAGGTTTAGGAATAGATCAAATAAATTTTATTCTTTTTGTAATGGGTTATGAATGGTGTTTTCTTTCCTATTTCTTTCTCCAAGAGACCTTTGAACTAGAAGATTATTAATATAAATATAAAGTTTTTCCAAGAAAAAAAACACATTTGACACAAGGATTTTACGTGGAAACCCAATTTGGGAAAAACCACTAGTAACATGCTACTAATTCTCACTCTTCTGAAGTGATCCCTTGTGAAAGGCCAACCCTATTAAAGGTTCAATAAAAAAATATTAAATGTGACTTGGTTAGAGGATTTCAATCACCTTGTTAGGAGTGAGCCTTGTCAGAGGACTTTAGATCATTCAATTGGAATGTCACCTGGTTAAAGGATTTAAAAATGACTGTTAGGTCAACCTTAATCCAAAGAATTTACCCTAGATTGATACAATGATTAGAAACTAATAGTAAGGCTTGATCTAATAAAAAATTACAACTCACTGATAGATTTCAAATCTCTGTTTTAGTCCTCCATTCTACTTGGCTTTCACACATTTTAGCTCTGATAGCTTGTTCACCCTTCAAGCATTCATACTCTTAAGCCTTCTTGCTTTGAATGCCATTTGTAGTCTCTTCTACTCGGCCACTTAACAAAGCAATACCATAGACTCCTTGTCTTCCTTAGTGCACATGACAACCTTTACTTCTGACCAACTCTCTCTATAAATAGAGATTTAAGATCTTTTGCCATTTAACCACAATCATCCATTATAGGGTTAGGTAGGATTAGGTAGGATAAAATGAATCTACACACTTTTCCATTTGGTTCCTCTAGAAACTTCTTCTTCAATCCTTCTTGAATTCACCACAAAAAGGTTTACCTTGAATTCTATGCCACCAGCTCATCATAGTTATCTTCCACATGCTTCACATAATTCAAGAAAACAAAATAGTTAGCTCAAATTCATCAAATCTATATTTTAACATGAGTAATGGCACTTGGCATCAATATGATATCACTCAGCTTCCATACAATTCTTCCACTCATCTTCAACTAGTTAACTTGGCAAACACTAAAATTTATTGATGCTTGACATCAACTAAACTTCATTTGGCTTACACTAAGTTCACTCAACAGAAATTGAATCTTCATTTTTCTTGTCTCCAAGGGATTTTATACCTAGCTTGCACTAACTTTGCTCATTACCTACTATGCATCTGGTCAAGCTTGATAGACACAATTCTTCTTACTTTTTCTTCTAGACTTAATCAATCCAACCTTTGCAACCTTAAGTAGATAAACAATACACTATATCATCACTGTCTTAACTAATCTTTGTACTCCTTTTTCATATCATAGCTTAACATTTCACCTAGGTGCTCTTGTTATCTCATTTGATCAATTCCTCTTCATCAATCAAACAAATGATAGTACTCAAATAAACTAAGCAGTTGTCATACCAACAAGTAGTAGGTTTTACATCAATGACAAAACAATGATTGAAACACATTCTCATACTTGTACCAATCTTTTTTCAATAGACAGAAAAGGAGTTTAAGTTATTTCACTTCTATTATTCTACAAAGAATAATATAGAGATCAGTTGGGAAGTGAGTTCAGTGGTCTTTCTCGTGAAGTTGTTTGGATAGTGGGTCCATCTATCTCCTAAAACTCCTAACAGGGTTGATACAACTCGTAACAAGGTTGGAATATCCTAACAAGGATTCAAAATTTTAACCTTTAAATAGGATATTTAACAATTTATTTATTCCACAAGGTTCTCATAACCATTATATTCTCTCCTTCTTGAGGGCCATTAGGTGTATTTAATATATCTTCTTTACCAAAGCATTTCTACTACAATTTCCCATCTTCTTATTAGAATTTGGATATTGAGAGGCTCTATTACCTTCATCTCCATATTTGAAACAAGTACATTTAAACCAAATTATATCTTCCCTATTACTATTATTATTGCTCCTAGAGTAAACAAAATAATTACCTCTAGAAAATTTAGCTCTACCTCTATAGTAGCTTTCATCCTTCCATTTTGATTTACCTTTGTCATGATTTGCATTGTAAAAATGGGATCTTCTACTTTCACCATAATATCTACCTCTACTTCCTTTTCTCTTTGTCTCTAATCATGTCTCTTTGTCAAATTTTCCTATGCTTTAAGTGTGAATTGATATGCTTCTTCTAGCATATTATCCATCTTTACCAAACTTATATCATCTTGTATAGAAATCCTCAAACTATTTAGGTACCTCGCAATATTTTCCACCTCATCACAAATATTTCCATAATTGATATCTAACTTATAGAATTATTTAGTATACTCTTTCATAGTCATGTTGTTTTGCTTTAACTCTTGCATTTTCTTTAGCAAATTAACTTGATAATCATTAGGCAGAAACTTAGCTTTCAACTTACCAACAATCTTATCCCAATTTTTGATATTTTTGTTTCCTCTTCTGTATCAATTAGTTTTCAAATCCAAAAAAAGAGATGCATGTCCTTTTAACTCAGTAGTTGTTATCTTTACCTTCTTGTTAGTTAATGTACTTTCATGCTCAAAACACTTTTCTATTTCAGAGATCCAATCCAATAATTCATCATCATCAAGCTTACCATGGTAATCAGAAGGATCAAAACTTAGTTTACCATTCTCTTGTTAAATCTCTTAATAACCTTTCATCACCTTGTTCCAAATAAAGGACTTGTTCTGCCACTTCTTGAACTTTATCTTCACTAACATATTTAATAGGTCTACCTCTTCTCTAGGTTGTCTTAATAGCTTCAATCCTAGCTACAATTTGTCTCAACATATCCATGATAGAAGGATTTTTATTTCCTCTTCCATGAACTATCTTGACAATTTTTCCAACAATAAACGCAACCATCTTCAAGTTATAGATTATTGTTGGCCAAAAGTGCCCTCCTACCAAGCATTGAATTCAAAATATTTAAACCCAACCAATAGTCATAAAGATCTAATTTCATATTATATTTCAAATCTTGGAGTGTATGGTCCCAATCTTACAATAGCTCATCTATCAAAAGATCGTCAGGTGAATCAAGTAGTCATAAAGATGCTACAAGGCACTTGTTGGTTGGGTTATTGTGATATGACAAATAGTTGAGGGATTGTAAGCCAAAGAAGGGTCTTGTGCGATGTTAAGACAATAAAATGATCATGAGATTATAAGTGCCACAAGGACATCTTCCAAAGACAAGTAGATGAATGGCATAGCATTGGGTTGTCATGATATTAAAGATCTCATAGGATCGTGAGCCAAAAGGATATGTGTTCTAATGCCATGAAAGTCAATGATAGTAGGATCATGGGGTTGACTTCCTAGGTTGCCGATGCTACAAAGGGGAAGGTTGGTCGTATGATCTTAGAATTGTAAGGTCACAAGCACAAGCGAGGATGCCTCCCAAGGTCATGATAAAATATAGTTAAACTGCGATCATAGGATTGCAGGGGTTAGTGCCTTGGCCATCGATATCACAATGGACTACAATTGTAAGATCATAAATGTCAAATCAATTGTGTTCATGAAATTGCAAAGGGAGAATAATGGCACCACAAACTTATGCCAAGGGTGTTATCATGCCATTACTCTATCATGAGATCATAGATCTTGTTGCTGCTGAAGGATCATAAAGAGAATGAAGGATGGGCTCAATGCTACAAGGTATTGGCAATTGCAAGATTGTAGAAGTTAGCGTTATGAACAAAAGGTGACATAAAGAGTTTTGACCATAGTTGACATTCATACGATCGTGAGTTCCAATGTTGACCAAAATATATAAAGAGTTTCACCCACCAAGCTGGACAAAGAGGAGCTCCAGACCAATCAGGTAGTAGGAAAGGTACATAGTGACAGTTGAATATAGGTGGTATATGCTTTTTTACCTAATTTGGCGAGTTGATGATAGAGGAAGTAACTCTTTGATGATAGATTTGATCTTTTCAATCTCCTACAACCACTTTCATCATTCCCCAGGCCTGATAAATGCAAAAGAACACTCCATCGCTACCTATTGATCCATCTACTTAGTCAAAAGATTAATGGCCGCCATTCCTGTCCTCTCAAAGATTGTTTGGTGGATAAGTGATCTTCTCATGTCTAGATTTGTGCTATGATTAGATCTTTTCTAGTTTTTGCAGTAATTATTCTCTATAAATTTGAATGTAGTAGTTGAGTTTTATCTTAGGGTGGAAGCTATCTAAGTTATGCTTACACTATAAAAGTAGATTTTGAACTATTTCTTAGGGTAAGATCTTTTCTATTTCTTTGGTATTGCCCTAGTATACTACTATAAATTCCCTCTTTGCCTTTGAGTTATATGACATCCTATCTTATCTCTTTCAGCCACGGATGTACTATGCAAGCTTTATTTGCCTCTCTTTCATGTAATGTGGATATCTATAACCTACATTTATGTATCTCTTTGACCTATGAATGATAAGAAGTGAAGCTCTTTTTCCTCATGTCACTCATTTGGTTGTCTGATCTGTATGTAGCTAATAGATTAAAGTAAGTTTAAATCTACATATCTTTGAATTGTCATGATAATTATACTATGCACATATGGGCAGAGATTGGTTTGAACATCCTATTTTGGTGCATCACCTCCTTAGAATAGATTAGGTAGTTACTTTCATGTATTCCTTCTCCCTTTTCTCTTCAAGAGTAGTTTAAGTGCATCCTGATAACAGAGGAAGCCAACCTTCTCCAGAGACTCAACCTCATAGTTCAAGTCCCACAACTTGGAGGTTGTTTCCATGTTTTATGAGGTTGTCCTTAGGTAAAAATTTTGGACAAGGGTGTAAGCTTTTGTGACAATAGTTTTTGGCACACCTGGTGGGACCACATATTAAACATTTTAAAGTTCATTGGTGTCAAAGAGAGATTTCATGTTCATGCTGAGGAGATAGTACTGCCTTTACTATAAAGCCTTCAAGAGGCTCATTTGTTCAAAGTACTTGGTGACTCCAAGCTTCAAGCACAATTTAGTTTCCAAAACAAAGTTGCTGTGATTCATGCCAAGACACACACAAGGGCATCTTCCAGAGGTAATTTCTAATACTAGGAGATTTCTTTTTCTAATCCAAGAAGAAAGGATATGGTATCCCTATCACTAGTTAGGAGTACATCAGTAGAACATACCCCTATAAGATCCATCTCTACTCCTCCTGTTGTTAGATCTCAGCCTACAATAGCATCTGCTCATATCAATAGATCACTTTCTTACATGGCTAGAGCTCATGCTTTCACCACCTTTAATGGTGGAATTCCCCTCCTATTAGCCCAAAGGCAAGACATACTAGTATTAGCTCTTAAAAGTATACCCAAGTTTATTGATGAAACCTCCATTTCCCCTATTGAGCATATTCAAGAAGTGTCTAACATCTGCAATATTCATAGCATCATCGAGGATGCTGCTGCTGTTAGGCTATTGGCCTCATCCTTGAAAGGGAAAGTGTTACAATGGTATAGAGGTTTTCCTGATAACTCTATTGCTAATTGGGATGGGTTAGGAGTAGCCCTATGCAAGCATTTTGAGGACAAAAGTGATCACCTATCACTTTTAGAACAACTAACAACTATCAAGAGGGCCCCCCATGATTGTATGACTGATTTTAATTATAGATTTTTGAAGACATGGGACATAATATCTACTACAACAAGGCCCTCCCCTGGTAATGTATTCTTGTATTACCTCAGAGCCTTCAATAGTGATATTGCTACCACTTTGCAATCTATGAGAGGGGACACTCTACCAAATGCTTACAAGGTCGCCATAAGATTAGAAAATATTTTAATACAAGGAGGGAAGTTAGCTCCAAGGCCCCCAATGCCTTTCTTCCCTAACATGCTCAATTATTAGTTTTCTGTAGCCCCTACTCATACTTCCTCTATAAGTCAACCTCTTGTTGTGCTCCCAATAGCCTCCACATACTCTAATGGAGTTGATAGGATTGAGGCCATGATGCATACACTAATGTAGAACATGGATAAGAGGATGCAAGATCAAGAAAAGATGGAGGACAATAGTGCAGTAGTGCAAAATATGGGAAATGAGTTGGTGAATATGAAGAGGTAGAAAGCTCAAAATAATAGGCCTCTCCAACTCTAGAGTCAGGGTCCCATTCATGGTAGGTCCCCAAAATAGAGTCATGTCTCTTATAATTAAAATAGACCTATCGACCATCCTCAAACTATAAATACCAACCTGAATAGGGCTTTAGTCCCTCAGAACAAACTTGCCCAAGATCAAGATTTCTGCTCTTGTTATAACTACTCCTATGGATATTGCATGTGTCAAAAGGTAGAATATTAATTGACATTAACTATACTGGAGTGAGTAGTTTCCCAATAATACAATGCTAATAAACTTGATGATACTTTTCAGCAAGATGGTTGTTCTTTCATGATCTGTCTGGTGGAAGAGCATTGCAATGTAAACCAAGATTCCTGCACTTACAACACCAGGAGCAAGAGAAAGCTATGGAAGAGGTTATTTCTCCTCCTCCTAATCAAGCTTCAACATCAAGTATATTGCCTCATGTACAAATAGTTGCTTAGAAACACAATGCTAAGTAGCCTACTGATACTTCTCAACATCACAGGCAAAATGATAGTTGAGGAGATGTGAATAACCCTCAGGCTGTTCCATCTAAACCTTCTACATCTAGGGCTTCTACTAAGGAATCTAATGCATCTTTTAGTGTGGTAGATAAAATAAGGAAGACAAATGTAAACATTTCTATTTGGATGTTGTGGCTACTATAAGATCACAAAATAAGCTACTACAACAAGAGTTGGAAAGCACTGAACTCATAAATCAACTACCTAGCATGGAGAATGTCATGAGTCTGATACATCCATCAAAAGAGGTAGAAGTAAGTAAAAAGGTTAGAACTCCTTCATTTTATGTTTCTCTAATTATAGGAGATAAGCTAGTCCACAACTGCATGATTGATTCAAGGGCTAGGAGTTCAATAATGCCCAAATGTGTTGTTGATATCTTATAAGTAAAACATGAACCCATTATTAAGAATGCATTGTACTTAGATGGTGGCACTGTCAAGACTGTAGGAATCCTTAGGAATATTGAAATGGCCCTAAATGAATGCCCTAGTTGTACTATATTATGAGATATATCAATTGTTGAGGTTAAACCACACTTTGTCATTTGTCTTTCAAGAGATTTCACCGCCCAAATAAGTGGTTATATATCCTCTGACTAGTCATACATATTTTTTAGAACAAGGTATGGAACCAAAGCTTTGATTAGAGTAAAACCATTAGCCCTCCATCATATTGAGCCCTACACTCCTAATCTCATCAATATGAGCTGCACCATCCTAGAGATAAATGAGAATGACACTACAAATGAGCTTGCCACTTCTCTAGTAGAAATACCAAATTTTTTCTTAGATGAATGGGCTAATGCATATCAGTTTGATCCTATGTCAAAAACCTTGGAGACAAGCCTTCAAAATTATTGTATATCAGAAAAGGATGCTCTTGTTCCCAACTTAATGAAAATTAATGAAGACACAAGTGGGATATGGAGTATGTTTTTTGATGGATCAAGAAATAAAAATGGAGTAGGGGTTGGTGTGATGTTGCTTTCTCTTACGCTAGAAAGCTATTATTTCTCATTTAGGCTTCAATTCAATTGTACCATAATGTAGCTAAGTATGGGGAATTAATTCAGGATCTCCTACTTTCTCAAAAAAGAGAAATTCAAGCATTAAGTGCATATGGAGACAATGAGTTGGTGGTTAATTAGGTCAGAAATCAAAATATCACAAAAAATGGTTTTCTCAATTCTTATAAACATAGACTATGGGATCCATAGTTTGAAGACCAGTTGGCTAAATGATGGAACATTAATATTGAAGGAACTACTCTTTTTTGGGTGGCCTCTAAACTCATAAATGTCAAAAGAAAAGTTAAAATTTGGAATAAAAGATGTTTTGGTAACATTTTTGATAATAAATCTCAAATCAAAGAGGATTTTCAATTAATCCAAGATAGGATTCAGAGGGAAGGGTACTCTTAGGATTTAGTGATAGAAGAAAATGAGAAGATGGTGGAGTATCATGATATTGTTACTGTAAGAATTTGCCTTAGGGAAAAATCACACCAAGATCAAGAAGCTTAAGCACTATCACAAAATGGACCAATAAAGTATGATCAGAATAACACTATGAAAAATGAATTAATGTACATACACACTAGGAGTGCCTAAATATCACGACCTCTAGAATGACTAGGAGTCAACAAAGTGATAAGTCTCACAACTAAGCACATGTCCACTAAGAGTGGATTATCCTCCATTAAGCACAGAAGTTAGTGCAATGATGAGAGGAATAAGCTTAACATAGGTGTGTCACATAAATAGATGTTGTAGACACCATCTTCTTAATTAGAGTGCAAAAAATTGTGTTGTCTACATGACAACTCAGTTGATTATGCAAACTCCTGTGTTGTAGATACCATGTGCTAAATTAAAATTGCTAACTCCTGTGTTGTCAACAAGATAACTCATATGAGTACGCATACGCCTAGGTGTCTAACTAATAAATAATAATATAATGCATTAACGTAAGTAAACTTAAGTAAAGTGTAATAATAATTAATTATTTACACTAAGACCCCCCTTAAGTGCAACTTTAGCTCATAAAAGCTAGAAAATAATGCAAGATGGGTCCCAACAATTAGGCCATGTTAGGCACCCATGTACAAATGCAATGCAATCTCTCTAAAAATGAAGAAAGAGGAAAACCTCATGGAAAAAACCCTCCCCCAAAAAGAGAGATGAAAAAACAAGATGCATGGATGGATGGAGTAATTAAGACCCCCCATTACAACATACATCATGTATATACAATAGAGAAGTATGAGAATGACAAAACCCCATAAGAGGAAAAACTCCCCCCTACAAGAGAGAAGAAGAAGAAGAAGAAAGGAGATAAGGTAGTCCCCCTCGCCCCCCAAAATCTAGAATGCCGATCAATGATAGATGCTCCAAGATGAATGTAAAAGTTGATCCATGACTGCTGAATAATGTTCCTCCCTTTAGGAAGAAACAATATCATAGGCAGATATGAGATGCTTCCCCAATTTGTAGAAAGAATCTTGAAGATGAATGGTGTCTTTGAAACCTGCTCAACTGTCCTTGTGTTGATACTAATGGTCACCCTTTGCAACACTACTGAAAAGAACAAGTTTAGATCTAGCAAGGATGGATGTAGAACATATCCCAAAGAACCAACTATCTCCTCGAATGATAAAGAGACCTCTTGCAACTTTTGTACTTAAGGATCCACAATCATATCAACCTAGTAAGACTGATCATGTAGAGAATGGACAAGAGGGTCAGAGTTTGCCCTCACAACAAATGAAGAAGGATCTTCTTCATCAAAGAGAAGATGTATATCATCAATGATGTCTCCCAAATATGCTATGTATGTCTCCACAAAAAAACCTAAAATATTTGTTATGTAGTCATCCCCTGATGCTAGAACTGGAAGACAAGGTGTACCCAACTGTACTAAATTACATGGACCTATCACTGTAATAATGTATGCATGTGGAATGTGATGATGCTGTAACCTTTTTCTATATCTATTAATAGGATCCCCCATATCTGAACCTGTTGAATCACTATCACTATTGTCACTATTAGTTTCCACAATGTATGAAGTATGGAGAGGATTAGAGGATAAGCTAGGTGAACTTTCCTCAAAGTGAACATTCCTCTTTATGAATATCTCATGAGTCTCAGGATCCATAAGTCTATATGCCTTAACATTTTCATCATATCCAATGAAAGTACAAGGCCTTGGTGGTGGTGTCTTGCATCCCCTTGAAGATATGTGTACCCATGCTGGACAACCAAAAACTCTTAAGTGTTTCACAATTGGTTTTCTTCTGCACCATGCCTCAAAAAGAGTCATTCCATCTAAGAAATTATGAGGAGACCTATTAAGGATGTTATTGGCACTACTTATAGCTTTGACTTCAAGTGATGGATCAAGAGACTTAGCTTGAATCATACAACTTGCCATTGACTTAAGAGTCCTAATCCTCATTGCTGCAACACTTGTCTTTTGTGGACTAAATGCTATTGGATTTTGAAGATCAATGCCTTCAAGTTCAAAAAAGTCTCTAAGTCTTGAGTTCACACATCTACTTTCATTGTCCATATGAAGAACCTTGATGGCTTTACTTGATTACTTCTCAACATGACTCTTGGAGGCTAGAAACTTATCATACAATGCATTCTTGTGATTAAGAAAGTAGACCCATGTGTAGCGTGAAAAGTCATCAATGAAAGTGAGGACATAATGACCCTTTCTAACTAATTCACTTAAAAAGGGCTTGCTAGAACCATGTGAAACAACTCAAGAACAACTGATGCTCTCCAAGACTTCCCTTTGTCAAACGTCTCTTCTAAATGCATATCAACTGAACAAGTTGAACATTCACTTGTAGAAAAGTTGATTGTAGGTACACCTTTGACCATATTTTTTGAGATAAGTTGATGAAGATAGTGGAAGGAAAGATGTCCATACTGCTCATGCCATAATTTAATTTGTGATTGAGATTGTGTCAAAAAGGTTTGTAAAGGAGACTCAGGCACAAAGTGGGAGAAATAATAAAGCCTGGTGTCATGATTAACTTTACCCATTGCAACCAATGAATCATCCTCAAGATTGTACACCATTATTGAATCAAGAAGGAACTCAACTTTATTGCCACCTCCATAGTGAGTGATTTGGTAAATTGAAAGGAGATTAGTGCTAAGGTTAGGAACATAGAGAACATCTTTAAACTCTCCATTTTCCATCTCAACTTGTCCTTTCCCTTTAACTTCCACTTTTGTATCATTCCCTAGATAGATGTGAGGTACCTTAGACTGCTTCAATGAAGAAAAGTGTCATTTTGAAGAACCCATATGATATGAGGCACTTGAGTCAAGAATTTATTCCCCTGAAGAACTTGAACTTTCCATAAATGCTTGTCCTTTTCCTTGTGAAGTGGATGGATTTGAATCCTTGGAAGCATTTGGCACATTGATTTTGTTCTTCCTAAGTAAATTTTCTAACTCATCTATCCTCTTAGTCTTTCAATGATGCTCATCATGATTTGGTTTCTTACAATATGCACAAAATAGTTTATCCTTCTTCTTGTTATTTCCCTTCTTGTTAGAAGAAGAATTGCCTTGTTGTGAGGAGGAAGATTATTGTGTCCTTGATTGTGATTTTTGCTTCCACTGCTTTTTCTTGCTATTGGTAAAAATTTTTTCACCTTGATTTGTTTTGTTCTCATTACTAGCCACCAATGCTATAGGCTTGGATGACTTGAGAATTCCCATATCTATCAACTTGGATTGTTCCAATATCAACATTTTTAAAAATGCATCAAATGAAGGCTTAGTGAAGGCACTTCCCATGGTCAACCTGTGAGTATTGTAACTTGAAACAAAAGGTGCATACTCTAAAGGTATCCTCTTCAAGATGTGATGAATTAATCTATCATCCTTCATGGGATTACCACAATCTTTATGTAGTGCTCTCAATTCATTGGCTTTGTTGACATAGTCTTGAATTATGTCAAAATTCTTAGGATCCAATAGAAGTAGATCATCCTCAATTTGGTATCCCTTTTCCTCATCCACCTTACCATTCAAACCTTCAAGTTTCTCCCAAGCACCCTTGGCATCCTTAAAGCTAAAAATGTGGAAGAAGAGATCTTTATGAACACAACTCCTTATAATTCCTAAAGCCTGGTTGTTTTTTACTTGCCAATCAACTTGTGCATTAGCATCAGTGGGTTTTAAAATTGTACCATCAACATATGGATTTAAACCTTTTTCCATTAGTCTACTACATACACTATCTTTCCATGTAGTATAATTGTGTGAAGTTAGAAGTGGAGTTTTAGGTGAACCCATGAGGCAAAAAATGAAAAAAACACAAGAGATAAAGAGAGAGACAAGAATACAAGACAGATCTCCCCTATTCACTCAATTGAAGAACCCCCCCAAAAATGATGCTTTTGGCACTTTATATCTAGTCCATTTACAATAGGCAACTTGTCAAAATGGACAAAAGTCAACTTCTAATTTTTCTAGTTACAACCTCCTTTTGAAGTTAAAATTTGGTAGTTAGCAATGTAGCTCAGATGTACAACAATTTTGAAGTTTAATCAAAGCAATACAATGCAAAAAAGGACTTAATTCTGAAAGTGGTATTTCTATCCACACAAGCCTATAATCTGATTGTAGATCTGGAAAGCAAACAAAAAATTATTCACTTTAAAAAAAAATCTAACCTGAAAATGTGTCCAGATGAGCTCGTACTAAGCCTTTGAGGTTGCAAAAATTGGAATTTGCAATTTGCAGAAAAATTTAGGAATAGAGATCTCAAACACCCTACACCAATGTATAGATCATGAAATTCTACCCCAAAACAAAAAAAATTTCTCGAAAAAGGAGTCTGTATGTGGGAGATATCGCTATTTGAAAATCACCTCTATAATTATTTTTCCTGAATCACCACCATCATACCTCCACAAATCAATTGACTATAGATTTCATCTCAGATGTTCAATTTTAATGAAACAAAAATCAATTTGGGGTTTTTTTTGACCTTTTGAATATGATGCCAATATCTAATTTGCACCAGCAAGCTCCAATCTTGTCTTGCAAAAAAAATCTCCTCTACATCCAAAAAATTTTTGAACAAAATATGCAGATCCAAAAATTGCAGAGAAGCGAAATAATAAAATATGCAGATCTGAAAATTGAATTTAGAGATCTAAAATGATCATACCAATTCTTCAAATTAGGCCTTCAGGTGCTAGTTTGTAAAAAATTTGCCTTAATTTTGACTGTGGCCTAGGGCAGGCAAAATTATAGTCAAAATTCACTGAATCAATGCTTCAAATGCAATGGTGAGGTCTGCTTTGGCTCTAGATGCTCCTAATGACTGTGATACTCTAGATCTAAATCAGGGTCCTTCGAGAGGTGAAGCAAAAATGGTCTCCAATGGCTATGTGAAGAGAAGTTCCCTCAGCTCTAATACCATGTAAGAATTTTCCTTAGAGAAAGATCACACCAAGATCAAGAAGCTCAAGCACTAGCACAAAATAGACCAATAAAGTATGATTAAAACAAAAATATAAAAAAATGAATTGATGGGAGTGCTTGAATATAAAGGCCTTTAGAATGACTAGGAGTCAACAAAGTGATAAGTCTCACAACTAAGCACATGTTCACCAAGAGTGGATTATCCTCCATTGAGCACAGAAGTTAGTGCGATGATGAGAGGATAAGCTTAACATAGGTGTGTCACATAAAAAGATGTTGTAGACACCATGTGCTTAATTAGAGTGCAAACAACTGTGTTGTCTACATGACAACTCAGTTGATTATGCAAACTCTTATGTTATAGACACCATGGGCTAAATTAGAGTTGCTAACTCCTACATTGTCAACAAGACAACTCATATGAGTACGCATACTCCTAGGTGTCTAACTAATAAATTATAAAATAATGCATTAACCTAAGTAAACTTAAGTAAAGTGTAATAATAATTAGTTATTTACACTAATAGTTACTAAAGAATAAATTTACTAGACATAGAGATTCATATCCTTTTGGCTAGATGAAGGTGATGGAAACATTAAATTTTTTCATTTATCTACTTTAAAACATAGAGCTAAAACTTGTATTTCAAGTCTTAATAAAGGTAGCACAAAGTTAACTAAGGAAAAGGAAATCTTAGAGGAAATGGTCTCCTTTTCTCTTCTTTGATGTCTTCAAATCCTAATAGTGACTTGACTCATCAGGAAGAGTTGCTAGATGTTATTCCTTCTTTGGTGACTGAAGAGAAAAATAGAATGTTGTGTTCTATCCCTAAAGAAGAGGAAATTTATAAGGCTATTTTCTCATTAGGTGGGGATAAATCACCAGGGCTGGATGGTTTTCCTATGCTATTTTTTCTGAAGGAATAGAATTTGGTTGGGAAATATGTGTGTGATGCTGTTAAAGAATATTTTGGGGCTAAAAGGACGTTGAAGGAAATTAATTCTACTTTCCTATGCCTTATTCCAAAAAAAGTTGGTGTTGATTCTCCAGATCAATTTAGGCCAATCAGTCTATGCAATTCTTTTTATAAAATTATTTCAAAAGTCCTGGCTTTGAGGTTGTTGCTTCTATTGCCTTCTCTTATTTCTGAGAAATAGAATGGGTTTGTCCCTAGTAGACAAATCCTTAATTCTATTATATCTGTGCATGCAAATATTCACTCTTTATCTCTTTCTAATAACTAGTGCTTTATTATGAAAGTTGATATTGCTAAAGCCTATGATAGAGTTGAACGGTCCTTTCTTCATAAGATCTTATTATCTTTTGGTTTTAGTATTAATGTGGTGAAGCTAATTTTGCAGATGATATCTACTACTATGATTGCTATTCTGGTTAATGGACGTTCCTTAGAGTTCTTTAAACCTACTAGGGGGTTGAGGCAGGGAGATCCTTTATCTCCTATCATCTTCACTATTATGGCTGATTGCTTGGGTAGATATATTTTGAAGTTGGTTTCTTTAGGTGAAATCAAAGGTTTGCGGCCCTCCTCTCATCCTCTTATTTTCTCCCATGAACAATTTGTGGATGATACAATTTTTTTGGGAAAAGCTGAGGTTAGGGAAGTAAGGAATCTCAAAAATGCCCTTAACCTCCATTCTTCTACATTAGGTCAACTAATTAACTGGAATAAGAGTTACTTGTATTTTATCAATACCCCTATCTCTAGATAGAGTAAGATTGCAAAAATTCTTGGTTGCTCCATAGGGTCTTTTCCTTGTATTCATCTAGATCTCCCCCTAGGGCCTAATCCCTTAGATTCTTTTTGGGAAGATCTTATTAAAAAATTCAACAAGAAATTGGTAGGATGGAAAGGCAATTTATTGAGTCAAGATGGTAAAATTCTTCTTTTCTAGGCTTGTCTCCAAAGTATTCCTATGTATGCTTTGAGTCTCTTTAGGATTCTAGCTAAATATGCTGATTCTATTGACAAAATCCAAAGGAACTTCCTTTGGTCTATTTCTAAGGATAAGAAGACAATGAATTTAATTGCTTGGGATCAAATTTGTAATCCTAAAATGGATGGTTGTCTAAGGATAAGGTCTGTTAGAAGTATGAATAAAGCTCTTCTTGCTAACTAGGGTTGGAGAGTTTATCATGACAACAAGGAGTGGAGTACTATTTGGAAACATAACTACCTCTTTAATGCTCCTTCTTTGTTTGATTTTCTTTCTTATCTTGATGTTTTTATCTCCTTCTGCTATATGGGGAGCTGTGCAGGGAGCTAAAAATATTTTAATTAAAGGTTATTTTTGGAAAGTGGGTAATCAAAAAAAGTTAAGGTTCTGGGATGATGTATGGATTCTGGACCATCCTATGATTGAGGATTATGAGGATAAAACTCTTGTTGACGGATGTAAATAGACTTTTGGTATTCTTATGGAGAATTACTGGATTAATAATGAAAGGGTTAACCTTGTTGAAAGTAATAAGGCTTTTTATAGTATTTAGTTAATCTTGAATGCCTTTAGCCTTTATCCTCATATTGAAGATAAAATGGTTTGGGGTTTTGAATCAAGAGGTTGTTTTACAGTCTCCTCTATTTTTAGAACCGAGGAAAAGGGATTTGGACCTTTATGGACTAAAGCTTGGATTAAAGGTCTTATTCCTAAAATAAAATTTTTTTTTGGATCTTGCTTCAAAACAAAATTTTAACTTTGGACAATTTGCAAAAAAGAGGGGTTAATATGGTTAACAGATGTAGCCTATGTAAAGAGGACTATGAAGACACAAATCATCTTTTCTTAAATTAAAATTATAGTAAAAAAGTGTGGAGTTACATCCTTAACTACTATAATTTAGATTGGGTACAATAGAATAATATTGATCAATGCTTCCATAGTTGGACATGTCCATCTAAGGAGGTTAACATTGGTTTTCTGTGAAAAATTACTCTTCCCCATCTCTGCTGGGAAATTTGGAAAGAAAGAAATAATAGAACTTTTAGAGACAAAGAAATTCCTAAGTGGGTTCTTGGTCATAATATAATTAGAGCAATCAAGGAAAACTTCAATTCTCATAGAAAACTAAGTGATGATTTCCAAATCAATAATCCTATGTAGACTAAACGTTATAAAATCAAAATTGATGACTAGAGGCAGAATGTTAAATGGGAATATTCTCCTATGGGTTGGACTAAAGGTAACTTTGACAATGCTTCTAAAGGCAATCTTGGTAAAGCTGGTTGTGGAGGGGCTGCTAGCAAAATTGTTGACGCTATTGCCATCCCAGTTGGGATTTCTACTAGCCATAAAGCTAAAGGAACGACAATGCTATATACTATGAGGTTGACTATGGAAATTGGTTATCAAAATCTTTGGATGGAAGGAGATTTGCTTAACATTATTAATATGTTCAATAACAAGAATCTGGTTACTTGGACTATTGAAGGAAGTATTATGGAAATAAAAAACCTTATTAGCAAATTTGACAATGTTATATTCTCCCATATTTTTTGAGAGTTTAATTTAGTTGCTGATTAGATTGCCAACAAGTTGTCTATCAGGAAAGCAAGTTGAGGTGGCATGCTAACCTATGTAAGGACGTGGAGTAGACAACAATTGTTTGTTATGATAGGATACATGCTAGACAAGGAAAGATTTCCTAAGATTGGAAAATTTATGAAGAAGAGTGGTGGGTTTACGGAGGACAGTTTGAGATTCCCTAGGAAGTACTTTTGCACTGTTATGACTTGCATTTGGCATGTAAGTAAAGTTATTAGCTCCTCAAAAATCTTTAATACTTTATTACCTTTTCTAGTTTTTTCTACTCTGGTGTTTCACAAAGTATATTAGGTTTTTGAGATGGGTGGGGAACCAAGAAAGCAAGAGCCGAGAAATTGTAGGTTATGGACGGCTAAGGCCTCCTTGTGGGAGATTTTGTAGAAAGGTAATGTGATGACCTACATTGAGAGACTCCATGGGTATAAATCTCACATTACAAAAGCCTTCTTCAAAAACTAGTTTCAAGATAGGGTAACTTTGCATGTGGTCACGACAAAATTGGCTGAAGAATTTATTGTTGAGGTTATGGGGCTTCCTATGGAAGGGATCAAATTTACCAAGGAGACTAGCATCTCCAATGAGGCATTCAAGAAATTTCCAAAGATGGAAGCTAAAGAGAAGAATTTGGAGAAAAATGGGGACTTCTATGAATTGAATCAAATTAAATTTATCTGGAGGGATGTGCTATCTTGTATCCATGAGTATTTTATTCTAGATGGTAGGGCTAAGAGAGTCCATAAATTTCACTTTGTTCTCCTAAATCATTTTAGGCACAAAGATAGGATTTCCTTTCCATTTTTTTTGAAATACTCTCTGCTTCTAAGCCTTTATGCACGTAGAAAGAAAGAGTCCCTAACTATGCTTCATGATGGTTTAATTTTACTAATTGATTTTTTTTGTAAAAGTAAGGCTATAAAGCTCTCTCCAGTTCTTGAGATAAGGAAAAGGTCTAGTAGTGAGTCCCACTTTAAGAGAATAAAAGTGGAAGAAGGGGCTAGTGTTACCAAGAATGTTTTCAAATAGGAGAGAATTAAGAAACATGTTGAGGAAATTACTGAATCTAAGAATTTAGACAATGATGAGAAAATGAAAATTGGGGATCTTAATTTTAACCTGGATGGTTTCTTTGGAAGTAAAGGGGTGCTTACTGGTAAAGATAATGTGGAGGGAGTAAGGATAGAAATAAAGACTCAAGCGTGGAGTCGAAAGCCCTTGGGGAGGATGATGATAAACAAAGTGATCACCCTTCTCATAATTCTTGTAAGGAGAAAATGAAGGAGGATACAGGTAAGGAGATTGAAGATAAAGACCCTCTGGGTAAGGAAAATAGCCAAAATAAAGAAGAAAATGAGGAAATGATAGAGAATTTGGACATTAATACTGATACCTAGATCAATACTGTGACCACTTCTGAGCCTAGGAATGTGGTTGATGGGAGGGATGACTCTCAAGATGCTAAACTTTCCTTTCTTTACACTTCTAAGCTTAAAGAGGAGACTTCTCTTCAAAGTGATCATTAGTTGTATAATGAAATAATGGTTCTCAAGAAGAAAATGGGAGTTATGCAGAAAGAATTGGATGTTGAATGCACTAGGAGAACCCAGATGGAAGTGCAAATTGGTAACATCACTGATAAGCTTAGAGAATATGAGCAAGAGCTTCATCACCTTATAAAGGAAAGTGGTAAAAAATGGAGCAGGTCACTTCCAATCTATGTGCCACAGTGTCTAGTCTGGCTAAGAAGAGTAATAAGGACATAATGTCTCCTGGTAATGTAGGGATGGGAGTCTACGTATGCAAAGTAAGAGAATCAGGTAGAGCACAAGGAAAAAGGTTGCTAAGGCTCTTGAGGCTCCTATTCTTTCTTCAGTTGACATTATCCAGAGTACTACAAAAGAAGGTAAAGAGGTGGCGAACATTATCAAAAGTTGCTATAGGTATTGGCTATAGAGCAGGTGTGCTGGTTGCTGGTTTGGGTAGTTTTTTAGGTTTTTTCTTTTTTCTTTCCAGCTTTTTTAAACTTTAGGTTCTAGGTCCTTGTAAAACTTGGTCATTTTTTATGGTTTAAACTTTTGGTTTTAGGTCCCTGAAAAGCTTGGTTTTTTTGTTTTAAATTTTAGGTTTTAGGTCCTTGAAAAACCTAGTGGTGCTTTATTGTTTATCTTAGTTTTTTTGTATAGGGTTTCAGGTCCCTTCAAAAATTTCTTTTACCATAATCTAAAACATAGAGTATGGGATTCGCTTGAAAGTTTCAATGCATTTAATATTTAGAGCATCCCTAGAAGAGGAAATAGACATGCTGAGAGACTTGCAATAGTGGGTGCATCTTATGATGTCCCAAGGGGCCTTGAAGATGAGAAGAAGCAAAAGATTAAAGTGGTGGCTAGACCCGCTGTTCCTGATAATAATATCAATTGGCAAGTCTTTGAATCTGATGCACAAATTGTAAGTTTCTTGTAGAATGAAGCAAAATTATCAGATAGAAATTAGTCAAGATTGCATGACTAATATGGTGATCAAATCACCAACATCAACTCCAATAAGTTGCATAAGGGTCTCATTACCTTAGAGAGTGTCTTCAATCTTAATTACCAAGCAAGGGATATAGGCATGAATCTTTCTACAAACAAAGATGATCATAAGCCAATTACAATTGTTGATGGAAGGATGCTGAACATAGGGAAGGTATGTTCTGAAGCTGAACAAGAAAGTTTTGTTCATCTATGTCAAGAATTTAATGATGTATTTTCTTGGACATATGATGATTTAAAGGGTTTTGACCCAAATTTGTTTCAACATACCATAGATGTAGTTGATAATGTCAAGCCTGTTAGGCAAAAGAAGAGACCAATAAATCCCAAGATTGAGCCATTAATGAGAAAAGAGCTATCCAAATTAATTGAGGCCAATATCATTTTTCCTATTAAGCATTCCTCTTGGGTGGAAAACCTTGTCCCTGTTAGGAAGAAGAATGGATAAATTAGACTATGTGTAGATTTTAAGGATCTTAACCAAGCCTCCATTAAAGGTCATCAACCTCTCCCTTCCATGGAATAGATATTGTCTAAGGTTAGTGGTTTAGAGAGATTCTCTTTCTTGGATGGATTCTCAGGTTATAACCAAGTATTACTCAAAGAGGCTGATAGATATAAGACTGTTTTCACCACCAAATGGGGCACCTATGCCTATACTAAAATACCTTTTGGATTAACAAATGCAGGTACCAAATTTCAAAAGGTGATGGAGATGACCTTCAAAAACATAACTGAAAGGTTCATATTAGTCTACCTTGATGATATCATAGTGTATTCAAAGAATGTAGCAGATAATTTTGGTCATCTTAAACAAGTGTTTATAAGATGTAGAGAGTATGAAGTATTATTGAATCCCAGCAAGTGTGTCTTTGCCACTAATCAAGGGAAATTATTAGGACACATTGTATCTAAGGATGGTCTGACCATTGATCTAGAAAGAACACAGGAAATACTTGCTCTTTCCCTTCCTAGTCACAAGAAAGGTCTACAAAGTTTTCTTGGTAGAATAAATTTTGTGAGGAGATTTATTCCTAACTTAGCTACTATGGTGAAAACTCTTATAGCTATGCTTTTAAAAATAATATGGTCTTTTCATGGACCAAGGAAGGGAAAGCAAGTTTTGGAGAGATTAAATCAATCATAGCTTCATCCCCTACTCTCATTAATCTGAACTTTGAGAAGGATTTCATCCTTTACACCTTTGGTGGTGAATCAAGTATTTCTACTATTTTGACTCAATTGAATGATAAGGATGAAGAAAAACCTATTTCTTTTTTTAGTGAAGGGCTGGAGTAGGAAAATAAGTACAACTATGTGGAAAAGCAAGCCCTTGTAGTCATAAGAGCTTTGAAGAAATTCAAACACCTTATGTCTCATAACAAGATCCACTTATTGGTCCCTCACACAAGTGTGAAGGACTTTCTTTTGAGCAAGGATATCAACAAAAAAAGAGCAGGTTAGATCACTAAGGCGATGGAGTATGATGTGGACATCTAGGTTACGAAACTAGTAAGAGGGAAAGGACTGTGCAAGTAGATGATCTCATCTTAAGAAGCAACAGATGAAGAAGTTTCCTTAATGTTGGCATAACAATAGGAGGTGAGAGATGACAGTCCAAGGAGTTGGGTAGATGATATGATGACCTTCTTATTAGGAGATGGATAACCTCAAGGATTGGATAGGGAAAAAAGAAGATAGTTTAGATTGTAGTCCATTCCTTATGCCACTAGCTTCAATGGAGCTTTTCTAGGATGTTTTGATGTAAACCAAGCAAAGAGAATGATTAAAGAGCTTCATGATGGTCCTGATGGTAGCTACTTTGCAAGAAGAACCATTGCAATGAAGATTGTGAGAGTTGGTTATTATTGGTCATCCCTGTTCCATGACTGCCATAGACATGTAAGGAAGTGTGAGAAGTATGCTTTCTTCTTAGGTAAACAAAGACTTTCAACCCTTACACTTCACCCCATCTAGGCTGATCAGCCCTTTGCTTAGTGGGGATTAGATTTCATAGGTCCCATTAATCCACCTTCTAGCTCTAGCCATAGGTGGATTTTGGTTGCAACATATTACTTTACAAGGTGGATAGAGGTAGTAGCCTTGAAGGATTCTACAAAAGCTTCAGTAGTGGAATTCCTTAATGGAATTATTACTAGGTTTGGTGCTCCTTCCACCATAATAAGAGCTCAAATATGTGCATGGGCAGTAGATCATGGTATTTACTTGAACACATCTTCTAATTACTACCCTCAAGGTAATGGTTTGGCTAAGTCCTCCACCAAAAATTTGATCATAATCATTAAGAGGACTATTAAGGATAATCAAAGGTGTTGGTAGAAAAAATTGAGGACAGCCCCGTGGGCTGATAGAATAATGCCTAAGAGGGCTATTGGAAATTCTCCATTCATGTTAGTGTATGGCAGGGAAGCTAGACTTCCTATTTTGTTGGAGTTTCTATCATTAGAGCTAGCTCATGAATTGGAACTAATTGAAAATGATGTTATCTCTATAAGAATGGCAAAATTGATGGAGCTAGAGGAGAAAATAAATCAGGCCATGCAAACCTTGGAAATACATCAACAATAGATGAAGAAGAGCTTTGATAAGAAAGATAAGGTTAGAAATTTCAAAGAAGGTGATCTTGTGCTAAAGTGGGATGCAAACAAAGCAAAAGCAGGGAGACACTCAAAGTTTGATATCTTATGGAGTGATCCTTATGTGATCATTAGTTGTAAGTAGGCCAATGCTTTCCAATTAAGAAAACCTAATGGTCAAATTCTACCTATTCTAGTAAATGGAATATATCTTAAGCCCCATTTTTGAGAAAAAAGATGATGTTTCTTGTACATAGTTAGAGTAGTTGCTTTCTATCTTTTCCTATTTTCCAAGAAATGTTGAGCATATGTTTAGGTGCAGAGAGATTGGTTCCAGTTTTTGCAAAGTTGCAGAGGTAGAGGGGCATGTTTTATGGCTCATAATGTAGTAGAAGTGATAAAATTGATGAGTTTTCATGATTTTAGAGACTCCATGGCCCAATGGATCTTTTAGTGGTCATTAGTCATATGCCAAGCAGTCTTGCATTCCCCTCGAGTCGCCAAAAATGTTGGCCAAAAGTGCCCTCCCACCAAGAATTGAATTCAAAATATTTAAACCCACCCAACGGTCACAAAGATCTAATTTCATATTATATTTCAAATCCTGGAGCCATGACATAATGGTATATTCCCAATCTTACGATAGCTCATGTATCAAAAGATCATTGGTTGAATCAAGTAGTGATAAGATGCTACAAGGCTCCTTTTGGTCAGGTTGTCTTGATATTACAGATAGTCAAGGGATTGTAAGCCAAAGAAGGGTCTTGCCTAATGTTATGATAGTAAAATGATTGTGAGATTGTAGGTGCCACAAGGACATCTTTTGAGGACATGGGGTAGAGGATTGGCACAACATTGGGTTATCATGATATCAAATATCTTGTAGGATCACAAGCCAAAAGGATATGTGTTCCGACACCATGGAAGTCAATGATCGTAGGATCATGGGGTTGACTTCCCAGGTTGCCAATGCTATGAAGGGGAAGGTTGGTCATATGATCTTAGAATCATAAGTTCACAAGCACAAGTAAGGATGCCTCTCGAGGTCACAATAAAAGATTGTTAGACTGCGATCATAAAATCGCAGGGGTTACTACCTTGACTACTAATATCATGATGGACTATGATCGTAAGATTGTAAAGGTCAAATCAACTATATCTGTGACATTACAAGGGGAGAATAATGGCATCGTGATCTTATGCCAAGGGTGTTATCATGCCATCACTTTGTTGTGATATTGTAGATCTTGTTGCTATCAAAGGATAGTAAAGAGAATGAAGGATGGGCTCGATGCTATGAAGTATTGGTGATCGTAAGATAGTAGAAGTTGAGGTTATAAAAAAAAAGGTGACATAAATGGTTTTGACCATAGTTGATACTCATATGATCATGAGTTCCAATGTTGACCAAAATACATAAAGATTTTCACCAATTAAGCTAGACAAAGAGGAGCTCTCGACCAATCAAGCAGCAAGAAAGGTACAGAGTGATAGTTGAATATAGTTGACCTATGCTTTTCTATCTAATATGACAAGTTGATGATAGAGGAAGCAATTCTTTGGTGATAGATCCAATCTTTTTGATCTCCTACAACCATTTTCATCATTCCCTAGGCCTAATAAATTCAAAAGAAAACTCCATCGCCACCTGTTGATCCATCTACTTAGTCAGAAGATTAATGACCACCGTTCTTGTCCTCTCAGAGATTGTTTGGTGGATATGTGATCTTTTCACATCTAGATTTGCACTGTGATAAGATCTTTTCTACATTTTGCAGTAATTATTCTCTGTAAATTTGAATACAGTAGTTGAGTTTTATCTTAGGGTAGAAGCTATCTAAGTTATGCTTACACTATAAAATAAAATTTTGTACTCTTTCTTAGGGTCATATCTTCTCTATTTCTCTGATATTTCCTTGGCATACTACTATTAGAAATGGGAATTACTTGGGGGGGGGGGGGGGGTGTGAATCAGTAATTTACAAACTTTAGTCACCAGCTGGATATTATTTCTTACTTTAAACCATACATAATAAACTAATAAAGTAATGCTAAACAATAACAGTAACCATGCACAAAGATAACTCATAACACCATATTTTGTTAACTAGGGAAACCCTGGCTAAGGGAAAACCCTGGTGGGGATGATACCCACTAAATAATATACTGATATATAAGTTCCTTATTAGAGGATGGACCTTGTTAGGAGTCAATGAGAAAATTCAACATAGAGAGTCCCTGTTAGGATACTTTGAATCCCTATTAGGAGATTTCACTATTAGGAGTTGTAGTACAATACATGCAAGATAAGCCCACTGCCCAAACATGCACTTCTAATTACAAGAAGACCTCACTACCCAAACAAGTAATTAGACTTCTAGAATATAGATTCTTTCTCAATTCAATCTCGGATCTCAAAGTAGCTTCACAAACTTCACTTATATCACTTTCACAGTAAGTTTGCATATCACAATACTCGCACAACTTACATTACAATTACACTTCTTATCACAAGATGTCCTTTTCATAAATACCATGCCTTTACAAATTGTTGCTAGGTCATCTAAGACCATAATACACTTTTATAACTTAGAGTAAACATCTAGGATGTCTGCCCTAACTAGATAAGTAATTATTTTGTAAACAAAATAATTCCTTTCCTTTAATTCCACTATCCTGTTTCACTGGTAAAACACAAATATCTCTTTTTTGTATAGTTTGTATTGACTTCCAAGGTTATACACATCATCATCAACATGTATACTATATCCATCTAACTTTTCTAGTTATAATATGACATTGACAACAAGTTACGAACAAAACAATACACTGTTGTATACCGAGTTCATACTTAGACAATTTTCTAATGCCAAAAGCTAAGTATATTTATTTTTGAGGTTTCTTGTAAGAATATATATCATGTGTTGCCATTAATGAAAAAAATTACATATCCTCATTAGCCAATTGTCAACAATCCCCCCCTTTGGCATTGATGGCAACAAAATAGGGAAAATTGGCTAAGTGACAAAAACTCAACAAAAATAATACAGTAACATTACATCTATTACAACTTGTTCATTTTACATATGCTTCCCCTTACAAATTGATTTCATACTTTACAATACTATCTTTTCTTTACCTAATTTACAATTTTCTCATGCATTTTCTTCCCCTTTAGCATCAATGAAAAAGGTTAGAATGCCAAAAACTGTCCAAACACTATCTATTTGCTGCCAAAATTTCTGTAAACATCTGCCTTAAACTGATAGTATCTTCATACAATCATCAAAATATGCTTTAAGATTTCTCATACCTTTGTCCATATATCCTTAGTAGATTCAACAGAGGTGAGAATTGCACAAAGGGCATATAATGCAATCTCAACTGCATTAAGGTTTGAATACAAAAAGTTAGAATAAGTGTCCTTGGCCTTGACACATTCCTCGAACTATTTCTCTACCATAGATATTTTTAGAGAAATATATTCTCTAAAATCTAATACTCTCTTCAAAATTTGTTCCTTCTGAAGTTCTTGTTTCTTGATATCATTTTGAATACTGACCACTTGTCCTTCAAAATCATCAATCTTACTAACTAGATGCTGTATCTGGCTAGATAGAGCTTAAAGCTCACTCATTTTTCCTTCGATCTAGTTGTCAATATCTTTAGTCATTTTATAAGATAGGGTACACTTAATGTACAATATCTTACCATCCTATTGACACTTCCAAAGTTCCTTGATACAAGTATCAAGATTTATCAAATCATTCTTAATATTCTGACAAATGGTGCTAAACAAGTTAGCATCATGTGAGATCTGTGCCTTTGTTTATGCAACACTCAAAAAATTAGTAAATTCCTCATCAAATTACTTTAGCATTTTCCATGCCCTCTATTCTAGATTTGCCTCTATGTGCTGTACTACTAGAGTACTATGCAATCTATCAGTAACCTCCATCAAGGTTTTCTACAAGCTCTTTACTATTATGTTCTTCTAAATGAGTTTTGACAAAGATGAGATCAAGTTAGTTTGATCATCATCATCAGTTGCCAGGCTAGCAAGTGAAAGTAGAGTAGATGAACTAGAGGGTTTAGTATCATCTTCCCTTTTCTTCTTGGTTGCCTCTTTGAATCTTCTCTCTTCCTCTCTTTCTTCTCTTTTCTTCCTTTCATTTTCTCTCTTTTCTTCTTCTTCTAATCTCTTCTTCTTTCCTTCCTCTATTTTTCTTTTCTCTTCCTCTAGTAGTCTTCTCTCTTCTTCAATTTGTCTCAGTTTATCTTCAATATCCTCAGATGAGATTCAGGTGGTTCTGAACTCTCAATGGGTTAGTATCATCAATGTTAATGGTAACATTGATATGATCTATCTGCATTATGTCATTTCTTACTAACACTTTTGAGGTTGTGGGTGTTGGTGAAGATGCTGCTTTAGACTCTGTCAACATCTAACTTATGGCTACCATAGTTTCACTTCTTAACTTGTCTTTCTCACCCACCATAAACAAAAATGGTCTTACCTTGTTCCTCAAGTATGGTTCTATATTTTACACAATCTCTTGATTTCTTTTTTGTCATTAGTCTTGCAAATAGTCCTTAGCATAGACTTTCTAAGTTCTAAACCTTCTTCTCTAGTTGGGGCATTCTTCTCAATAAGTTTTTCATAGACCTTCTGGTTCACCTTGCCTTCAATATCCTTCAGTTTCAAATTGTTGGCTATAATGTATCTCACAGTAGATATATCAATCTGATCTTCCTCAAAGTTGTTGTACAAATCATAATTTTTTTTCATCTGTACAAAGTTGTCTTCATTAGCAATAGATGAGTTTATCTTCTCTGTCTTTAGCTTCCAAGGTTGCCGGGCTTTTCCTATTGATTGCTTAGAAGTGATTACCTTCTCTACTTGTTTAACTTCTTGTTCTTGTTCTTCTTTGCTAGACTCAACAATTGTCAATAATGTCTGTTGTCTCTTTCCTGGTCCAGTGGCTTGTTGCTTGACCATTTTAGTCTTTGTGGTCATAGCTTCCACTAATCTCTCAAATTTTCTCTTCAGATCACTTGGTTGCACATTTGATACTGCTACATAAGGAATGCTTTGTTCTAAAGATATCTCTACAATAGACACTGACAAAGGTTGCACATTTAGTATACCTTGTTTCATGGTTTGCCTAACTGCCTATGATTCACTATCAGTCATACCAGCCTTTGATAAAGCTTTCTTCATTATTGACTCTATCTTCTTGTGAGAAGCCTTCTCCAAGGATGCCTGATGAGCTAATTGGGTAATCTCATCATAGGTTCCAAATCTGTATTCAACTTGGTCCTTCTCTAATTTCAACAATAAATCAATGTATCCAACTGCTATATCATTACTTAATTCATAACCTAAGGGATCAAGAAATTTTTCCCGATGTTATACTACTTGTATATAAGTAAATTCTATATCAACCATAATACAAATGCTATCCAATATCTTATCTACTAGATATCTTCTACACACTTCTATTATCTTCTCCATCGTACATCTATCACTACTCATAATCTCCATGACTAATAAATATGGAAATCTTTTAAGCACATGAAAAAATATGTGATTAATTAGTGACTAAAATTTAAATACACCATTCTTAGTCCTCTTGATCTTTTCTAGGTTCTCAAGTAGTTACATTCTTAGGATTTCACTAAGGTTAATTTGTTCCTTCTCTACACATATCTTGTAGGCTACATAGATGAATCCGGTTGACAATTCATCAATCTTTGAACTTGCACATACAAAGTCGACAATGATTCTACTCAAGAATCTTACACCATCTTGTTTAATGGTGCTGATCACCATGGCCTTTCCATTATACACTACTTTGGTATAACTCTCAACTTTCTTCTTAACAAGTTTCTCGCCTATAGGTACACTGCCTTGTTTCCTAAGACCAATTACCTCATGTATAAGGTTAGCTGAAATATCAACTACACTATCTTCCATCCATAGTTTTCCATCATGTATCCTACTTAATATGATTTGTGTCCACTCATTTGTGTCTAATTCATGGTAGAAATGATATTTGAACATGTCTAGTTCCTTCAAATGTTCAAATTTTGGCTTCATAGTCATATCGTGGTTAAAGGATAATTCCATATCCTTGTTCATAGATTTACTCCTAATAGATTCAAACTTGCTGTTAAGATAACTTCCTATATCTTCCAAATAAACTAGTTTGTTTGGCATAATGGTTAATGCTGAATTAGGGTTTCCTTCAACAGGTTTCACAAAAACAACCTTCAACTTAGGTCTGTCCTAATTCTCAACATTATGAACTACATACATATCCATGCTTCTAACAAATATGAACTTATATTGAATAAATTCTATGGATAAATGATAAAATACCTCTTTCCAAAAATAGGGTTTGCTTCGAAATTGCCTTAACAAATCGCTTTTGAGTGCTCTCTTCTTCAAATGTAATTACAATGAAGTAGTAATCAAGCTTGTACTCCATTTTATTCCTTCAACTTGAACTTAAATTAATTTTGTACTTTAAAAACATGAAAAATCTATCAATTACATTTTGTAATCAAATAACTGCTCCAGATCTTCTATTTGATCTTTAGATGCTACCCAAGGTTTTCCATAGCTTTCTTTTATCATGAAAAAGCTCCACAATACTTCGCTTCATGAAATTCTTGGCAAAAACATACTTTTCATCTTTTGCTGTAGAATTAACTTCCTTTGTAATAATAATAACTCTTAATTCCTTTACAACTAGTTTAGATTAGCTCCAAATTGAAATTGAGCTTAGGTATTATCTAAACTTATCTTGATATAATTTTTCCCAACTTCGCTACCTCTAATTTGATCTCTGACTGAAGTTTCAAATCCTGGTGCCATCAACAAGCTTAATTCAAATTAATTGAATCAAACTCAACAACTGACTTCATTCTTCCTATCTCATCATCTTCTAGCTTTTCTTTTGAGATGTTTAATCCTTTTATAAATGCCCCATTGAGTCCTTCTCAAAGTTCACTGATTAAATTTCTTTGTTCCTCACTATCTTTGTTAGTTCCAGAGTTCCTCTCATGGTTCCTTCTATTTTTGAAGTTTCTTCCATCATTCCTTTTGTTTCTAAAGTTTCTTCCATTGTTCCTTCTATCTCCAAAGTTTCTGTCCATTCTATAATACTTTTTTGTATGTCTAAAGTTGTTACATAACTAATATACTGGAGTTTTTCTTCTAGAATTCTACTGATCATTAGGTGCATTCCAATTTTGAGCTATGTGTCCAAAGTTATTAAACTTATAATACATGATCTATCTTCTTTCTTCACAGGGTTTTCCTTCTCTTGATGTCCTTTTATTAGATCTTCTTCTATCTACAAGATTAGTATTTGTAGACATTCTACTATTCCTTCTATCATTAGCATACTTAGGTTTCCTATAATCAATTACTTTATGACCCATACCATGACAATTATGACAATAAAAATCCTTAACATGATTAAATGACTTATTTTTACAATCTCTTTTCATATGACCTATTTCATTACATGGAAAACACTTACCTCTAAATTCATGCTTGGTTTCCTTAGGAGATTCCACTTGCTTAGATTCATCCAAGATTTCAACTTCTTTGTCTTGACCAACTTCTTTAGGCTTATCAGAAGATTGACTAGATTCAATCTTATAATTAGATTTATCTTTTTTCTTGCTAATTTGATCTAATACTTGGTTTCTTCATTAACATATTGAATAGATAACCAAGACCAATCTTATCATAAGTAGGTCTCTATATTAATGTCAATCATCAAGTTTTTCTTTGCTAGAATAAAGGTTCTCAAGTTGTTGCTTGCATTGAGTTAATTTACCTTTCACAATTGTATTGTACTTATGAAGTTCTTCATGATCTTCTTTCAATGTTTCAAGCTCAGATGTCTTCTTTGCCAAACTTTCTCTAAGATCTGCATTCTCAGTCTTCAAATTAGATTCAAATTTTCTAGGATCACTCCTCAAAGTCAACTTCAGATTTGTAATCTTTAGTTCATGCTTCAAGATCTTATGCTCTTCTTCAAATTTGAATAATCATCATCACTATTTCAAATTTAGTAGACTTAGGGTTGGATTTGAGATGTTCAATCTTTTCCTTCAACTGTCCAATATATACTTTGGAGTCTTCATAATTGTCCTTCAACTTATCTCTTTCTTCAATAAAGAGATCAATTTGTTCAAGTGCCTCTTCAAGGTTCTTTATCAACTATTCCATATCCATAGGTATCTTACTTAAGCTGTTAAGTCTCTTCTGAGTAACTGTGCTCTGATACCAATTAGAAATAGGAATTACTATGCGGGGGGGACGGGGGGGGGGAGTGGGGGGGGGGGGTGGGTGAATTAGTAATTTAAAACTTTAGTCACCATTTGGATATTATTTCTTACTTTAAACCATACATAATAAAGTAATGTTAAACAATAACAATAACCATGCACAAAGATAACTCATAACACCATATTTTTCTAACTAGGGAAACCTTGGCCAAGGGAAAACCCCAATGGTGATGATACCTACTAGATAATAAAATTGATATATAAGTTTTTTATTAGAGGATGGACCCTATTAGGAGTCAATGAGAAAATTCAATATAGAGAGTCCTTGTTAGGAGACTTTGAATCCCTGTTAGGGATTCCAACCCTATTAGGAGTTGTGGCAACCCTTTTAGGAGTTGTAGTACAATAGATGCAAGATGAGCCCACTGCCAAAACATGCACTTCCAATTACAAGAAGAGCTCACTACCAAAACAAGTAATCAACCTTCTAGAATATAGATTCTTTCTTAGTTCAATCTTGGATCTTGAAGTAGCTTCACAAACTTCACTTATATCGCTTTCACAGTAAGTTCACATATCACAATTCACATTTTACATTACAATTACACTTCTTATTGCAAGATGTCCTTTGCATAAATACCATGCCTTTAAAAATTGCTGCTAGGTTAGCTAAGACCATAATACACTTTTCCAACTTAGAGTAAATATCTAGGATGTCAGCCCTAATTAGATAGGTAATTATTTTGTAAACAAAATAGTTCCTTTCCTTTAATTCCGCTGTCATGTTTCATTGGTAAAACACAAATATCTCTTTTTTGTACAGTCTGTACTAACTTTCAAGGTTATAGAAATCATCATCAACATGTATACTATCTCCATCTAAATTTTCTAGTCATAATATGATGTTAGCAACAAGTTATGAACAAAACAATACACTGTCATATATCGAGTTCATACTTGGACAATTTTTTGATGCCAAAAGTTAAGTATCTTTATTTTTGAGGTTTCTTGTAAGCATTTACAACATGTGTTACCATGAATGACAAAATTACATATCCTAATTATCCAATTATCAACAACTACTATGAATTCTCTCTTTTCCTCTAAGTTATATGACATCCTATCTTATCTCTTTTAGCCACCAATCTACAGTGAAAGCTTTACCTGCCTCTCTTTGATGTATTGTAGATATCTATAACCTACATTTCTATATCTCTTTGACCTATGAATGATAAGAAGTGAAGCTCTTTTTCCTCATGTCACTCATTTGGTTGTCTGATTTGGATGTAGCTAATAGATTAAAGCAAATCCATATATCTTTGGATTGTCATGATAATTATACTGTGTATGTATGTGTAGAGATTGGTCTGAACACCCTATTTTGGTGCATCACCTCCATATAATAGATTAAGTAGTTACTTTCATGTATTCTTTCTCCCTTTTCTCTTCAAGAGTAGTTTAACCCTATTTTGGTGCATCACCTACTTATAATAGATTAGGTAGTTACTTTCATGGTATTCTTTCTCCCTTTTCTCTTAAAGAGTAGTTTAAGTGCATCCTGATAGCAAAGGAAGCCAACCTTATCCGGAGACTCAACCTCATAGTTCAAGTCCCACAACTTGGACATTGTTTCCATGTTTCATGAGGTTGTCCTTAGGTAAAAACTTTGGACAAGGGTGTGAGATTTTGTGACAATAGTTACATACTAGGTCTTTGAATCTACAACCAATCCACGTTAGGATTCTACACAATCCCAACTACCACAAGGAATTAAAAACTTTCTCTAATATCACCTGATGTAGGCTCAGTAGGAGAATCTCCAAATAAGATGTCCAAAACTAGCAGTAAGAGTAAACATAGAAACACAAGATAAAATAGATAGTAAATGACATAATTCACTTGACTATATGAAGATCCAATGGAAATTGATTATTATATGTTGGGCATAAGGCCTACCCAATTGTAGTCTTCTAATTACAATATAAATCTAACATGTGAGCTTAATTTCTCAAGATATTAGCCTCTATAAATTTTGTTCTAATGCTTTTTACCCCTATACATCAACTTCATTACAATATATGGCCATTAGGACACACAGGTCCACTACGAGATTACAATGTCCAAAATAAGGAAATGTATCATAATAGATATTGCATGGAAAAAATGTGGTTCAAATATTGGGGATAATCGATAAGATTAAGAGTCAATTAATCTAACATTGAAATATCAATCCAGGGTCATAAAATTGTGAAAGGTATAGTGGCTATTTACATAAGGGATGAAGATAACATGCCAAGTGGGGATGGATGCAGCTAGAACATGTGGAAGAAAACCTACAACAAACCAAAAAAAAACTGGAGACAAGAACTGTCACTTCCTATGACAAGAATTAAAATTTTAAATCTAAAAGAGAACTATTCTAAAAAATGGAAAGTATTATAAAATGTAAAATTTAATCTAGAATTCAACATTATAGAAAATAAATATAAGAAACCACACAAATTTGAATTCACACTTGAATCTTAAACAATACATGAATGAATAATTATTTACAATAACATGAATTAAAACAAGTATGCTAATATAATAAATTTATATAAGAAATCAAATCAAAACATACATAAAATAAAACACACTCTAACATCTGTCAAAAATTGATTTTTAGATATTAACTGGCCAATAACACCTGGACGTTTTTATTGTTGGATCTTTTATTTCTTTGGTTATTTCTTCATTTTTCACCTTTTTTTCATTTTTGAATAACTGCCTAGAATGATCAAAGAAATACAAATCCTTATATGGATAATGAAGAGTGATATCATCAAAAACCTAATTTCTTTATGTCTTGACAAAAGACACCATTGAAACTGGATTGCATGATGAACTCAAAATGATGACCAAGAATACCTTGAGCAGGACAACCACTTTCCTAGAGAACACAATTCTTGATCCATGTATCTCATGCCACTAATTATGAAATCTTCTTGTAGAACTTTGGAACATGCACTAGTGTACTTGGCTAAAATAATTACTTATAATGATGACAATTCTCAAAAGATATATTGCTCTATGATGACAAAACATGATCACCTAACATGAATTTCTATTATCCAATCCTTTTGAAGACATTCATTACATGAAATACACACCTTCATTATCAAAGACTAGCTGGCAAAGTTAAAAACCAAATGTAGTCACCAGTGTGACCATAATATTAGAGGTAGATAGAGACACATCTCTAGGAAGGCATGTGATGATCTGCAATACTCTTAAGATCCTTACATATGTCTTTAAGTTGTCTCTAGATTTGTAGCTCTATAAAATAACACTAAAAGATTCAAGAATCTCATAGACCAAGTTACAGACCACCATGCTCCATATAACTTGGAAAAGCTAAGATAGAGTGTTAATTTATGCTCATGCAAAGAAACATTACCAACTGATATCATCTCACCACAATAAGAGACCTATAACCATATTCTTAGGACCAATCATATCAAGTATAGTAAAGAAATATCATTCATTCAATAACTCTACCATTTATTTTTTGAATGATAGGTAGAGTTTAAAAAATTGATAATAATTAAATGAATGAGTTAATTCTTGTTTTATATAATATCAATGCTGATCGACACAAGAACACATACCTTGAATGGTTGATATCTCACATGTGGAGGTTTTCTAGAAGAACCAATGAAACAATTAATGAATATTGATTGGAAATCAACTAAGAACCAAAAACAATTGGAGGGATTTCCCCCCAACTTAACTTCATGCTAAGGGGTCATGAGATCATTAAGATAATTTAAAGAATAAAATGAAGTGAGTAATGCAAAAAAGAATTTCTTGAGTTTTCGTCAAATCATCCAAGGAATCAAGAAATCGATCTAACAACTATTATTAATGAATAATCATATTAAGATACACGAACCAATAATGAGGAGTATAGATGTTAATAATTTGATTCTTGTTAAATGAATGGATCATCCATATGTAACATATTTTATTTGGTCATTAATGGATTCAAATCCTTCTAGACCCCTTTAATCATCTGGATCCAAATCAATAAGTTGTTGGAATTCTTTAGAATAACAAGGGGAGGGGTGAATTAGTTATCCAAGGTCTAGATGTAAAAATAATTTTTTTCACAACTTAGTGAACCCATATCCACAAATAATTTTCATCATGCACATATCAATTAGTTCATACAATTATTTAAACTTGTAGGTTACTGTCAAATCAAATTTTCAGAAATGTAAGCATGAAACGTAACAGATTCAATAACACATTTGACACAATGATTTAACATGGAAAACCAATTTGGGAAAAACCACCAGTAACATGCTATCCAATCCCACTCTTCTGAAGTGATAACCTATGAAAGGCCAACCCTATTAAAGGTTACAATGCACACTGTTAAATGTGACCTGGTTAGAGGATTTCAATTACCCTATTAGGAGTGAGCCTTGTTAGAGGACTTTAGATCATTCACTTGGAATGTCACCCAGTGAAAGGATTTGAAAATGATTTTTAGGTCAACCTTAATCCAAAAGATTTATCCTAGACTAATACAATGATTAGAAAGTAGTAGTAAGGCTTGATCTGATAACAACTTACAACTCCATTTTGTAGATTATAGGTCTCTATTTTTAGTCCTCCATTTTGCTTGGCTTTTACACACTTCAACTCTGATAGCTTGTCCACCTTTCAAGCATTCATACCCTTAAGCCTTCTTGCTTTGCTTACCAATAGAAGTCTTTTCTCTTAGGTCATTGAATGAAGAAATGCCCCAGACTCCTTGTCTTCCTTTGGTTCTCACACATGACAACCCTTGCTTCTCACCAACCATCTCTATAAATAGAAAATTTACATCTTTTTCCATTCAACCTTCATCGTCTATTTTAGGGTTAGGTTGGATTAGGTAGGATTCAATGAATCTACCCATCTTTTCATTTTATTCTCTTCTAGAAACTTCTTCTTCAATCCTCTTTGAATTTGCCTCAAAATGGTTCATCTTGAATTCTGTGCCACCAGCTCATCAAGCTTATCTTCCACACAGTTCACACAATCCAAGAAATCAAACTTGTCAGCTCAAATTGATTGAATTCACTATCTTTCTCATAATGCCAACACTCAACACTAACTTGTTTTTAATGCTCGAAACATACTGCATTGCTCAGAATCCACTATCAAAACACTCGACATGAACTAAAGTTTACTGGTGCTCGACATCAACTAAACTTTACTCAGCTTACACTATATCACTCAACATACACTAAAATTTGACATTGCTCGGCTCCAACTATTTTTCTGCTTGGCTTACACTAAATTTTCTCAGCACCTACTATGTAGATTATTAAGCTTAGTGGACATACTTCGTTTAACTTGTTCTTCTAAACTTAATTAGTGTATCCATCCTTTGCAACCATAAGTAGATTATCAATGGTGTACTCCTTTCCATATCATAACTCAACCTTTCCTCTAGTTTCTATTGTTACCTCATTTGATCAAATCCCCTTCATTAATCAGACAAATGATAGTACTCAAATCATCTAAGGAATTGTCTTACAAACAAGTAGCAGGTTTGACATCAGCGATAAAACAATGATTGAAACATATTTTCATACTTGTATCAATCTGTTTTCAACATAAATGTTTGAAGAATGTACATTTTTTTCCGTAATCCTTCAAAGACCTTGATGTTTGAATATTAAATCTTTTTTCAGGAATAGATCTTGTAAGATATCATTTGGTATCACACACGAAACTTGAATGATTAAGGTATATAATAGACCACCTTTTAGTGCATGATTAATTACAACACACATATGTATCTTTTCAATGATAAATCATAGTGTTTTACTTCCTTATGTGTGTGAAATATCTCAAAAATTTACGATTCAAGAAGTAGGTAAGAAGAACTGAATTGATGGTTGCTGATTTTATCAATATGTTCTTCTAATTATTTTAAACAAAAATCACATTCTTCATCCATATTACCAATTGTGTGCACATTAATAGTATTGGTGTAAATAAGTATTTACTTATTACACTTACTTAAGTTTTACTTAGGTTAATGCATTATTTAATTATTTTACATTTTTTTATTATTATTTTAGGTGAGACACTTAGAAGTTTGTGTACTCTCATTGAGTTACGCAACTCTAATTATGCACATGATATCTACAACATAGGAGTATGCATCATTCACTGAGTTGTCATATTGATAACACAGTTATCGGCACTCCTCATTTAGCACATGTTGTCTACTCCACTGATTTGTGTGCTACACCATTGTAGGCTTATCCCCACATCATCGCACTTAATCCTATGCTTAATGGAGGATAACCCATATTTGGTGGACATGTGCCTGGTTGTATGACATATCATGATGCTGACTTCTATGCATTCTAGAAGCTCTCCTGAGGCTTTTATATTTAGGCACTCCTAGTGTACTCTTGAATCGAGTTATTGAATGAATATCATCATTCTGATCATACTCTGTCTATTTTGGTCTACTGTGTGCTTGTGTTGAGTTCTTTAGTTCTTGGGTGAATTCTGGCCTAAGCCAAATTCTTACATGGTATCAGAGCCAAGGAGGATTCTCATCACGTAGTCGTTTGAGACCATTTATGCTTTAGCACCTTGACACAAATCTGGAGGATCTGCCAAAATTGGGAGTGTCTAGAGCTAGATCTGATCTCACCATTGCGTTCGGAGCATTGATTCGGTGAAGATTGACTATAAACTTTCCTATATTAGGTGAAAGTTGATCATGAGGCAAATTTTTTTTACAAACCAGCACTCGGAGGCACCGATTTGCAATTGGGTATGATCGTTTTAATTGATCTGATTATTTGCATTTCAGATCTGTATTCAATTTTGTCTCTGCAATTCTGAGTATTTTTAGAATTTTTCAAAATTTATTTTTCCGTTCAGGCAGGGAAATTTTTTTAGCCAAATTGGGCAATGACACCCCAGCTCGGCTCTATATTTTGGTGGGATTTTACCTATTTTAGTAGGGCCTACTTGTTTAATCTATGGGCTTCATTGTCATTTTAAATTCGATATAAATCCTGACCCGCAAGCCGTACCCCTGCAAATCTGACTGACATGCATGTGCTAGGGCACAAATAGTCCAGTGACCCCCAACCTCATAGGAGACCATGACATAAATCTGCCAACAATACAACTTCTAGCGAGAAACTCAAGTTGGAGCCACCGCCTTTGGTTTTAATTGTGAGGCAATGCCATTTTAAATGGTTATAGACTCAGTCCTCCCACGAATGTGGGACTAAACAAAAAAAAAAATCAGCAACGACTTTTGAAGTCTCAACGACACTGAAGGAATTTTGATAGTGCAGATCGAAACCCGATGACATCAACAAACATTCTGTTAGTGGAAAGAATATTTCACCAAGGTAGTGGTATATCCCGACAACACCAGTCATCGTCCACATGGCAAAATATCCGTTAGCCACGTCGATAGCCCTTAATCCAGCTCAGCGTTGACATGTGTACACCTGTCATCAAAATAATCATCATCCCACTAGATCGCCATGTTAGCCAGAAACATCTATCAAATCCGTACATTTATGTGCGATCCGTACAATACAGATTAACATGCAGGTTGCCACGTCAACAAGGGGCATAAATTTTTAGCTGACATCATCTTTTTATGAGCTTGAATTTGATGCCCATCTAGACATCATTCTAGGGTGATTTAGAACTACTGCGACAACCGTATGATCATCAAATTTAACCCCGTGATCCACTGATGTAACCCCTCTCCAGATCAATTTTGGTTTTTGCAATCTGACTTCAAGAGGCCATAACTTGGACATACGGACTCCAAATCAGGTGCAATTTTTTTTGAAATTGGGTAGAATTTTCAATATTTTAAAGTGGTGCAGCTATTTTTTGGTTTTGGTGCATGGATTTTTCAAAAATTGCATTTTTTGGTGACTATACCTGGATAATCCTGCATTTTGCAACTTAAAACACTCCGTACGGGCACATCTGGAGTCGAAATAGGTTCTATTTTTTTTGAAAGTGCATATTTTTTCATCTACTTTCTAGATTTGGTATTATATTGTAGTATTGTGTGGACAAAATTGTCACTTTCAGCAATAGGGTCTTTCTTTGCTTTGTAATGCTTCAGAATTCTAGCACATTGTAAAGTTTTAGATTTGTACTCAATTAAGAGGTTGTAACAAGAAAAATTAGAAGTCCATAAAGGCCAAAATTGGTAAGTGGCCCATTGTAATTGAACTACTGATAAAGTGCCCAAAGCATCTATTTTGGGGGGTTTTCTTGATTTAGTGAAAAGGGGGGGAAGGGGGGGGGGTGTTCTTGGTGTTGTGTTCTCTCTTTTTTGCACTTTTCTTTCATTTTCTACATTATGGGCAACTTTAAGTTTCCTAAATTAACTCCTCATAACTATGCTTGGTGGTCAATCAAAATGTTGTATCACTTAATGCATAATGGAGTTTCACAATATGTAGATGGTACTCTTCCTAAACCAACAGGTGATAACGTATCAATAAGTGAAATTTCTAATTGGGTAGTCATGGATAGGAAAGCCATAGGTGATATATGTTTGGGGGTAGATGATAAGATCAAGTATCAAATCAAGAAATGCACTACATCCAAGGAAGCTTGGTATACCCTCGAAAGCCTTTATGGTAAAGTGTCTGAAGAGGATGTTTTTATAATTGAACATAAGCTTGTATCCTTAGATCCTAAGTCATATGACTCCATCTAGGATTTCATCATTAAGGTGAATAAATTAAGGACAAAGCTTACTGATTGTGGGAGTTCTATCAAAGATGATAGACTAATCTATCTCATCCATAACAAGCTGCCATCGAAATATTCCACATTTGTATCTTCTTTTAACACCTCAAAGACTACCTGAGGGTCTCCCTACAAGAAAGTCAATTTTGATGAATATGCAAAACTATTGGATAATGAAGAAAAGAAGTTGAGATCAATGGGGATTCTCAAATCACCTCAGTCCATAGTATTGGTGGCAAATGAGGGTTCTCAAAATTCAGCTGCACAATCTTCAAGTAAAGGAAAGGGTAAGAAGAAATGGAAGAGCAAATTTGAGGATGCATAAAAGACAACACCACAATCCAATCAACAAGGCAAGTCCTTGAATTTTAACAAGAAGGGGGACAATAATAATAAGGAGAAGAAGAAGTGCACTTATTGCAAGAAATTGGGTCATGAAGAGCATGAGTGTTATATCAAAAAGATTGATGAATTAACCAACATCATGAAGAAACATAATGTTCCATTGCCTAATGCTTATAAGGAGAAGGGATCTTCTTCAGATTCAAAGGGAAAAGGACAAGCATTCATGGCAAATGCAAACTCTTCAAAAGAATGGATATTTGACTCAGGTGCCTCATATCACATGGGTTCTTCAAAGGAGGATTTTTCTTCATTGAATCACTCAAGGGTACCACACATCTTCATGGGGAATGATAGAAAAATGGAAGTTGAAGGAAAAGGAAACATGGAGATGGAAAATGGAGAGTTTCAAGAGGTTCTCTATGTTCCAAACCTAAGTTCAAATCTCCTATCAATCTACCAAGTCACTCACCTCAGAGATGGACATAGAGTTGAATTCCTTCCAGACTCAGTAAAAGTGCATAGTCTTAGAGATAATTCCTTGGTTGTAGTGGGGAAAGTGGATGATCACAAGAGGTTGTACTCTTTCTCTCATTTTGTATCCAAGTCTTCTTCAAAGGCCTTGTTACCTCAATCCAATTCAAACATGCAATATGGCATGAGCGGTATGGTCATCTTGACTACCACTACCTTCAGCAACTTTGCACATACCAAATGGTGAAAGGTCTACCTCAAATCAACTTTTCTAAGGGTGAATGTTCAACAAATTTAGTGGATATGCATCTAGAGGGGAAGTTACAAAGAGGGAAGTCTTCTAGAGCAACAGGTGTTCTACAGATGGTTCACATGGTATTAGCAGGTCCTTTTGCATTTAGCCAGGGTCGCTACATACTTACCTTAGTTGATGACTTTTCAAGGTTCACTTGGGTCTACTTTCTGCATAACAAGAATGAAGTGTTGGACAAGTTTCTAGACTTCAAGACTCCTATAGAATAGAAATCCAAAAAGGCCATCAAAGTACTCCGAATGGACAATGGAAACATGGATGTGAATAGAAGACTTAGGGACTTTTGTAGACATGAGGGAATTGATCTTCAGACTCTGTCAACATTCAGTCCACATAAGACAGATGTTGCAACATTGAGGATCCGAACTCTTAAGTCTATTGCAAGTTGCATGATTCATGCCAAGTCTCTAGATCCATCATTAGAAGTCAAAGCAATCTCAAGTGCCACTCACATTCTTAATCGTTCTCCTCATCTAGCCTTAGATGGAAAAACTCCTTTTGAGGCATGGTGCGGCATAAAACCTATTGTGACACACTTCAGAGTCTTCGGATGTCCTGCATGGGCAAAGAGATCTTCCAGGGGATGCAAGGCATAGTCATTTTGGCCTTGTACTTTCATTGGTTACGAAGAGAGTGTGAAGGCATATAGACTTCTAGATCTTGAGACACATCATATTTTTGTGGAGAAGGATGTGCATTTTGAGGAAAGTTCTCCAAGCTTTTCCTCTAGTCCTCTTCGCACATCATATAGTGTGGATACTGATAGTGACACCAATGATAGTGCTTCAACAGATTCAGACATATGGGGTTCTGTTGATAGATACAGTGAGAGGTCACTTCATTAGTTCAGTCCACATGCATACATCGCCATAGTGATAGGTCTAGAACAACAGGGTACATCCAATCTTCCAAATATAGGTTTAGTGATAGATTTGGGGGACAATATTCATGATCTGCCTCTTCTTCTTGATGCATAATTTCCTTCTTCAGTAGTCACGAGGGTTCCATCTGACTCTCTTGTTCATTCTCTACATGATCAATCATCACAAGTTGAAGTGATTGTGGATACTTATGATTAGCAGTTGCAGCAATTTTCTTCATCACTTGCAGAGACACACAATTCTTTGGGATAGGTTCTTCAGCCAGTTGAGCAGGTTTTAGAGACATCACTTATCCTTGAGATTCTTTCGACACATAGTGGAAGCATCTCATTTATACCTTTGGCATTGTTTCTTCCAAAGGGGAGGAACACCATTCTGCAGTCTTGGATTAGCTTCTTCATCAGAGCAGTTATTGTTCGACATTCTTCTTTAGGGGGGAGGGGGAGCCTATCTTGTCTCTCTTCCTCTTCTCATCATTTTCTTATGTATATATTGGATGTATGTCATAATGGAGGGGTCTTCATTACTCCATCCATCCATGCATCCTCTTTCATCTCTCTTTTTGGGGGAGGGTTTTTCCCATGAGGTTTTCTAGACACGTGTTCCATCCGTACAGTATGGATGGTGACTCAGCTTGACACGCCACCCAAGGTGCAAATTTTTGTCTGACGTCAGCAAAACTATAGGTTAAATTTGATGACTATTTGACTGTCATTGCTAGCCATTTTATAACTACATTGACGACCATTTGATCATCAAATTTAGACTCGCAATTTCTCCTCCAGACCCCTCTTCAGATTGCTTTTTAGTTTGGCAGCCTGACTTTGCGAGCCCATAACTTGGACATCCAGACTCCGATTGAGGTGCAATTTTTTTTGAAATCAAGTAGAATTTCCTAAATTTTCCATTGGTGGGGTTTTTTTCTAGTTTTGGTGCACAAATTTTGCAAAATTTGTTTTTATTGGCTACTGTACCTACATAATATTGCATTTTGCAACTTCTGAAGCTCCATACGGGCACATCTGGTCACTTTTTCAAGTTATATTTTTTTTGAAAGTGCATATTTTTTTGTCTACTTTCTGTATTTGAAGTCATATTTGAGGGTTGTGTGGACCAATTTCTCACTTTCAAAATTAGGCCTTCTTTAGCATTGTAAAGCTTTGGTTCTTTTTCAGAATTGTTGTAAAACTAAGCTAGAGTGCTTAAGTGACAGATTTGAGCCTCATAAGGTAGTTGTAAAACCAAAGTCAGAAAGTCCACTTTGTTCATTTTGACAAGTGGCCCATTGTAATCGCACTACTTATAAAGTGCCAAAGCATCTTTTTTGGGGGGGTCTTTTGATTGAGTGAAAAGGGGGGTGTGTACTGTGTTTTTGTGTCTCTCTTTTGTACTCTTTTCATTTCTACATCATGGGTTTTAAATGTCCTCCTTTAACTTCACGCAACTATTCTACATGGAAAGATATTGCATGGAGTAAATTAATAGAAAAAGGATATAGTTTTTATGTTGATGGTACAATTACCAAACCTATTGATGCTAAAGAAATCATTGATTGGCATAGACAAGATCGACAAGCTTTAGGTGTAATTAGGAGTTGTGTACATGGGGATCTTCTCTTTGACATTAAAGATTATTCAGAATCTAAGGAAGCTTGGGATAAACTTGAATAGTTGTATGGTAAAGTGGATGAAGAAAAGGGATTTCAGATTGAGGATGATCTACTTCTATTGGATCCTAAGAATTATGACACAATTCAGGATTATATCATTAAAGTTAATGAGTATAGGGCACTTCTAAAAGATTGTGGAAATCCCATGAAAGATGACAAGTTGATTCATCATATCCTGAAGAAGCTACCTTCTGAGTACGCCAACTTTGTTTCAAGTTTCAATACTCAGAGGTTAACCTTGGGATCTGCTTACCAGAAGCCTTCCTTTGATGGATTTGCAGACATGTTGATTGTTGAACAATCTCACTTGGTGGATTTTGGACTTCTCAAGTCATCTAAGACTAAAGCCTTTGTGGCTCGTAATGATCACAAATCTAGTTAAGGGGGAAAAAGCAACAACAAGAAAAAATAATGGAAGCATAAAACACAGTCTAAGACACAAAAATCCTCCTCTCAACAAGGAGGTTCTTCTTCAAACAAGAAAGGAAGTAATGAAAAGAAGGAAAAACTCTTTTGTGCATACTGCAAAAAGCCAAATCATGACAAGCATCATTGCAAAACAAAAATAATTGATGAGTTAGAAAATCTACTCAAGAAGAACAAGATTCACGTGCTAGGTGTAGACACCTAAATTTGATTACACTATTTTAGTAATCCTATTTAGTTATCTAAAAAGGCATCATTAATTAAATTTCTATTTAATTAATCCTTTTTCATCCCCTAGTGGATTAATTTAATTAATCATCTATAGTCCTAATTGATAAATCAAATAACCTATCATTTATCAATTAAATCCTATTCTTCTATCTAATTCCAAAAATCCCCATTTATTAAATAAATCTATTTGATAAATAAAATCCTCAAATCTAAAAACCCCTAACCTATCTCTAATCCTCCATTTAGCCTAATCCACCCCATCCACCCATACTAACCAAGCTTAGCCATTAACTCACCCACCCTCATTAATGCCATCCACTTGCACATCTCTAACATCCCAAATCTAATCCTAAGCCCAATCCTAATCCACCCCCTGATGTTGTCACATTCCCTAAACAAGTTTAAGACTTTCCTAATACAAATCAAAGTCTCCCCTCAAAAATTCCAACCACCAAGTCATGAGTGCTCTTACAAACCATAAAAGACTCTTACAAGCCCACTCATGACTCTTACATCCATCTTCCACACTCTTCCCTCTTCCACACTCATTCCTCTTACATCCCTCTTACATAATCAACCCCACTCATCATGCCTTTAACCAACCCTTTACCCTACCCTCTCACACTCATCCTCCTTGTGACAAGTGTCACCTTCCCATTGGTTCTAAACAAGAACAATCCATGTGCTCTCCTTTGAGTGTATCCTAGCCCTCCTTAAGCCTTCATATATCCTTGCATCTAAGACCTCCATCCCTCTACCCCTTGGCCTATAAATTGAATCCCATCCCAAGCCATTTCATCAACAATCTTTGAGCTAAAGTTACCATGCCCTTTTGATAGCCAAAAGCCATACCCATACCCTTATAATGCCAAATTGAGAGCTCACAAAGCTACCAATTTGCTATTATCCATCTCCACCATTTGAAGCAACTTTGAGCATTTGAGCATACATCCCCAATCTACACATAGACACATCTCAAAAACAAGAGAATAAATCTCATTGAGAGAGCCTATCCATGGCTCACATTCTCATTTGAGTTTGTCTTCTCTTTGTCTCTCTTATATGTTATGTTAGTTTAATGTGTAAATGCTTTCATTAGATTAGTATTTCTAGCACATTAGATTAGTGTATACAATAGGTACTTCCAAGGATTCAACTCCTACCTCTTCAAAAGGTAAAGGTCAAGCACTTATGGCAAACACAAGTTCTTCTTCGGAATGGATACTTGACTCAGGTGCCTCTTACCACATGGGTTCTTCAAGGGAAGACTTTTCTTCATTGAAGCAGTCAAAGGTACCACACATCTTCATGGGAGATGATGCTAAGATGGAATTTGAAGGAAAAGGACATGTGGAAAAGGACAATGGGAAATTCAAAGATTTTCTCTACATTCCAAATCTAAGCTCTAATCTCCTATTAGTTTACCAAATCACTCACCATGGAGATGGTCATAAGGTTGAGTTCCTTCTAGATTCAGTGATGGTGTGAAGTCTCAAAGATGATTCCTTGGTAGCAGGTGGGAAAGTCAATGATGAAAAGAGGTTATATTCCTTCTCCCACTTTGTGCCTAAGAGTCCTTCCCAAGCCTTGTTAACTCACTCTACTTCAAACATCAACTTATGGCATGAGTGGTTTGTTCACCTTGACTTTCGCTCTCTTCAGCAACTTTTCTCAAAACACATGGTCAAAGGTCTACCTAATTTCAGCTTTTTTAAGGGAGAATGTTCATCTTGTTCAGTGGATATGAATCTCAAGGAGAAGTATAATAAAGGGAAGTCTTCTTGAGCTCCAGTTGTTCTTTAGCTAGTTTACATGGTATTAACAAGACCCTTTGTAGTGACTTCAGTCAGCCAAGGTCGCTGCATACTTACATTTGTTGATGACTTTTCCAGATTCACTTGGGTCTTCTTCCTTCATCATAAGAATGAAGTGGTTCATAAACTTCAAGACTTCAATACTCATGTTGAACACAAGTCAAGGAAAGCCATCAAAGTATTAAGGGTGGACAATGAGAACAAATATGTTGACAGAAGACTTAAGAACTTTTGTAGAATTGAGGGGATTGATCTTCAAAACTCACCAACATTTAGTCCACAAGATAGATGTTGCAACTATGAGGATTAGGACTCTCAAGACCATGGCAAGTTGCATGATAACGACCAAGTCTCTTGATCCTACACTTGAAGTTGAAGCCATTAGCAGTGCTACTCACATACTTAATAGGTCTCCTCATCCAACCTTAGATGACAAGACTCCTTTTGAGGCATGGTGCGGTAGAAAACCAATTGTGAGTCACCTTAGAGTCTTTGGTTGTCTAGCATCGACAAACCTTTCTTCCAGGAGTTGCAAGGCACCAACACCTAGGCCTTGTACCTTTATTGGTTATGAAGACAATGTGAAGGCTTACAGACTGATGGATCCAGAGACTCATGAGATTTTTGTGGAGAAGGATGTTCACTTTGAGGAAAGTTCACCGAGCTTGTCCTCTACTCCTCTCCACACATCATACATAGTAGAAACTGATAGTGACACCAGCAATAGTGCTTCAATAGGTTCAGACACGTGTGATTCTATCGACAGTTACAGTGAGCGGTCACATCAGTCCAGTCCACATGCTTACATTGCCATAGTGAAAGGTCCAACACATCATGGTACATCTCATCTTCCAACTCCAGCTTCACTTGACTTGGGAGATAGACTTGAGGACTTACATCTTCTCATTGATGATGATTCTTCTACAGTTGTTGCGAGGGCTCACTCTGACCCTCATGTCCATTCTCTACATGATCAATCTTCATAGGTTGGCATGATTGTGGATTTTTATGAACAATGATTAGTGGAAGTCTCTTTGTCAGTTGTGGGGATAGATGGTTCAGTGGAACAGGTTCAATAGACATCCTTGCCAGATCTACATTCATTCTTTTTAGCACAGTTGGACAGGGTGAACTTCAGCATCAGTACAGGGATACTTGAGCAGGTTTTAGGGCCAACATACATCTTTATGAGTGTACCTTTGGCATTGTTTCTTCCTAAGGGGAGGAACACCTTTCTTCATTCTTAGACTAGCTTCTTCATTGGAGCAGCTTTCACTTGCTGGCATTCTTCTTTTAGGGGGGAGCCTATTCTATCTCTCTTCCTTCTCTCATTCTCTTATGTATATACTAGATGTATGTCGTAATGGGGGGGTCTTGATTACTCCATCCATCGATGCATTCTTACTTATCTCTCTTTTTGGGGGAGGGTTTTTCCCATGGGGTTTTCCCTCTTTCCTCACTTTATGGTAGATTTCATTTTCATTATGTACATGGGTACCTAATATGGCCTTGTAGCCAGGACCCATTATGCATCTTCATCCTAGTTTTGTAAGCTTAAGGGCATTTCCCTAAGTTGCACTTAAGGAGGGGTGTTGGTGTAAATAAGCATTTACTTATTACACTTACTTAAGTTTACATAGGTTAATGCAATAGTTTATTATTTTGTATTATTTTATTATTTTAATTTGTGAGACACTTAAGAGTTTGCACACCTTTTGAGTTGTCATGTAGACAAACATAGGAGCGCGCAACTCTATTTTAGCACATGGTGTCTACAACACTATTTTGTGTGTCACACTCTTGTAGGCTTATCCTCTCATCACCACACTTACTTTTGTGCTTAATGGAAGATAGCCCATATTTGGTGGACATGTGCTTGGTTGTATCATGGTGTTGATTATGAGGCATTCTAGATGTATCTCAGAGGCCTTTATTTTTAGGCACTCCTAGTGTACTCTCATGAATCCGTTATTGAATATATTGTTATTCTGATCATACTCTTTCTCTCTTTGGTCTATTATGTGCTTGTGTTTGAGTTCTTAGTTCCTGGGTGAATTTTTCCCTTAGGCAATTTGGCTTAGGCCATAATTCACCCAAGAACTAAAGAACTCAACACAAGCACATAGTAGACCAAAATAGACAGAGTATGATCAGAATGATGATATTCATTCAATAACTGGATTCAAGAGTACACTAGGAGTGCTTAAATATAAAGGCCTTAGGAGAGCTTCTAGAATGCATAGAAGTTAGCCTCATGATATGTCATACAACCAGGCACATGTCCACCAGGTATGGGTTATCTTCCATTGAGCACTGGATTAAGTTCGATGATGTGAGGGTAAGCCTACAATGGTGTAGCATGAAAATCAGTGGTGTAGACACCATGTGCTAAATGAGGAGTGCAGATAACTGTGTTGTCATCATGACAACTCAGTGAATGATGCATACTCCTATGTTGTAGACACCATGTGCATAATTAGAGTTGCATAACTCAATGAGAGTTCAAAAAATCCTAAGTATCTCATCTAAAATAATAATAAAATAATGCAAAATAATTAAATAATGTATTAACCTAAGTAAAACTTAAGTAAGTGTAATAAGTAAATACTTATTTACACCAACACCACCCCTTAAGTGCAACTTAGGGGAATGCCCTTAAGCTTAAAAAATCTAGGATGAAATGCAGTATGGGTCTCGACAACTAGGCCATGTTAAATACCCATGTACATAATGATATGCAATCTCCCATAAAGTGGAGAAAAAGGGAAAACCTCATGGGAAAAACCCTCCCCCAAAAAGAGAGATAAATGAGGATGCATGGATGGATGGAGTAATCAAGACCCCCCATTATGACATACATCCAGTATATACATAAGAGAATGATGAGAAGAGGAAGAGAGACAGGATGGGCTCCCCCCCATAAAGAAGAATGCCGAACAGTGACTGCTCTAATGAAGAAGCTGATCCAAGACTGCAGAATGGTGTTCCTCCCCTTAGGAAGAAACAATGCCAAGGGTACAAATGGGATGCTTCCACTGTGTGTGGAAAGAATCCCATGGATAATAATTTTGACATCAGTAAAAAGATCATGTAAGAATTTGCCTAAGGGTAAAATTCACCTAGGAACTGAGAACTCAAACACAAGCACACAGTAGACTAGAGAGAGAGAGAGAGTATGATCAGAATAACAATGTATTCAATATCTAGTTCTTGAGAGTACACTAGGAGTGCCTGTATATAAAGGCCTCTAAGATACATCTAGAATGCCTCGTAATCAGCACCATGATGTGTCATACAACCAAGCACATGTCCACCAGATATGGGTTATCCTCCATTAAGCACAGAAGTAAGTGCGGTGATGAGAGGATAAGCCTACAAGGGTGTGACACACAAAATAGTGGTGTAGACACCATGTGCTAAAATAGAGTTGCGTACTCCTATGTTGTCTACATGACAACTCAAAAAGGTGCACAAACTCCTAAGTGTCTCACAAATAAAAATAATAAAATAATGCATTAACCTAAGTAAACTTAAGTAAGTGTAATAAGTAAATACTTATTTACACCAACACCCCCCCTTAAGTGCAACTTAGGGGAATGCCCTTAAGCTTACAAACTAGGATGAAGATGCATAATGGGTCTCGGCTACTAGGCCATGTTAGGTACCCATGTACATAATGAAAATGCAAATCTCCCATAAAGTGGGGAAAGAGGGAAAACCTCATGGGAAAAACCCTCCCCAAAAAAGAGATTTAAATAAGGATGCATCACAGATGGAGTAATCAAGACCCCCCCATTACGACATACATCCAGTATATACAAAAGAGAATGAGAGAAGGAAGAGAGACAAAATAGCCCCCCCCCCCAAAAGAAGAATGCCAACAAGTGAAAGCTACTCTGATGAAGAAGCTAGTCCATGAATGTAGAATGGTGTTCCTCCCCTTAGGAAGAAACAATGCCAAAGGTATAGTCCTGAAGATGTAGGGTGGTCCTGAAACTTGCTCAAGTAGCCCTGTGTTGATGCTGAAGTTCACCCCTTCCAACTGTTCTAAAAAGAATGAATGCATATCTGTCAAGGATGTCTGTTGAACCTGTTTTATTGAACCATCTGTCTCCTCTACTGACAAAGAGACCTCCACTAATTGCTGTTCATAAGGATCCACAATCACACCAACCTGTGAAGATTGATCATGTAGAGAATGGACATGAGGGTCAGAGTGAGCCCTTACAACAACTATAGAAGAATCATCATCAATGAGAAGATGTAAGTCCTCAAGTCTATCTCCCAAGTCAAGTGAAGCTCGAGCTGGAAGACGAGATGTACAATGATGTTTTGGACCTTTCATATGGCAATATAAGAATGTGGACTAGACTGATGTGACCTCTCATTGCAACTATCGATAGAACCCCACGTGTCTAAACCTGTTGAAGCACTATTGCATGTGTCACTATAAGTTTCCATTGTGTAAGATGTGTGGAGATGAGTAGAGGATAAGTTGGGAGAACTTTCCTCAAAGTGAACATCCTTCTCTACAAAAATCTCATGAGTCTCTGGATCTATAAGTCTATAAGCCTTCACATTGTCTTCATAACCGATGAAGGTACAAGGCCTAGGTGCCAGTGCCTTGCAACTCCTAGAGGATAGGTTAGCCCATGCTAGACAATCGAAGACTCTAAGGTGACTCACAACTAGTCTTCTGTCACACCATGCCTCAAAAGGAGTCTTTCCATCTAATGCTAGATGAGGAGACCTATTAAGTATCTGAGTAGCACTGCTAATGGCTTCAACTTCAAGTGTAGGATCGAGAGACTTGGCCTTTATCATGCTACTTTCCATGGTCTTGAGAGTCCTAATACTCATAGCTACAACATCTATCTTGTGCAGACTGAATGCTGGTGAGTTCTGAAGATCAATCCCCTCAATTTTGCAAAAGTTCTTAAGCCTTCTGTTGACATATCTGTTCTCATTGTCCACTCTTAGTACTTTGATGGCTTTCCTTGACTTGCGTTCAACATGAGTCTTGAAGTCTTGAAGCTTATGAACCACTTCATTCTTATGATGAAGGAAGAAGACCTAAGTGAATCTTGAAAAGTCATCAACAAATGTGAGTATGTAGTGGTCTTGGTTGATTGAAGTCACTGCAAAGGGTCTTGCTAATACCATGTGAACAAGCTGAACAACAACTGGAGCTCGAGCAGACTTCCCTTTATCATACTTCTCTTTGATATTCATATCCAATAAACAAGATGAACACTCCCCCTTAGAAAGGTTGATATTAGGTAGACCTTTGACCATGTGTCTTAAGCAAAGTTGCTGAAGAGAGCGAAAGGCAAGGTGACCAAACTGCTCATGCCATAAGTTCATTTGAGTAGTAGAGTGAGTTAACAAGGCTTGGGAAGGACTCTTAGGCACAAATTGGGAGAAGGAATAAAGCCTCTTGTCATCATTGACTTTCCCCACTGCTACCAATGAATCATCTTTGAGACTTCACACCATCACTGAATCAAGAAGGAACTCAACCTTATGACCATCTCCAAGGTGAGTGATTTGGTAAACTGATAGGAGATTATAGCTTAGATTTGGAACATAGAGAACATCTTTGAATTCCCCATCTTCCATTTCAACATGTCCTTTCCCTTCAACTTCCATTTTAGTATCATCTCCCACGAAGATGTGTGGTACCTTTGATTGCTTCAATGAAGAAAAGTCTTCATTTGAAGAACCCATGTGGTAGGAGGCACTTGAGTCAAGTATCCATTATGAAGAACTTGAGTTTTCCATAAGTGCTTGACCTTTACCCTTTGAAGAGGTAGGAGTTGAATCCTTGGAAGTACCTGGCACTTGAATCTTGTTCTTCTTTAGTAGATTTTCTAACTCATAAATTCTTTTTGTCTTGCAATGATGCTCATCATGATTTGGCTTTTTGCAATATGCACAAAAAGGTTTGTCCTTCTTTTCATTACTTCCCTTCCTGTTTGAAGAAGAATTGCCTTGTTGAGACAAGTCATGTTGTGTCTCAGATTGTGTTTTCTTCTTCCACTACTTCTTCTTGTTGTTGCTTTTTCCCCCTTGATTTGGGATCATCACTAGCCACCAAGGCTTTGGTCTTAGATGACTTGAGAAGTCCAAAATCCACCAAGTGAGATTGTTCAAAAATCAAGATGTCTACAAATCCATCAAAGGAAGGCTTGTGGTAAGAAAATATCATGGTTAACCTGTGAGTATTAAAACTCAAAACAAAGTTGGTGTACTGAGAAGGTAGCTTCTTTAGGATGTGATGAATCAACCTGTCATCCTTCATGGGATTTCCACAATCTTTTAGAAGTGCCCTATACTCATTGACTTTAATGATATAATCCTGAATTGTGTCATAATTCTTAGGATCCAATAGAAGTAGATCATCCTCAATCTGAAATCCCTTTTCTTCATCCACTTTACCATACAACTGTTCAAGTTTATCCCAAGCTTCTTTAGATTCTAAACAATTTTTAATGTGAAAGAGAAGATCCCCATGTACACAACTTCTAATTACACCTAAAGCTTGTTGGTCTTTTCTTTGCCAATCAATGAGTTCTTTAGCATTAGTAGGTTTGGTAATTGTACCATCAACATACAAACTATATGCTTTTTCCATTAATCTACTCCATGCAATATCTTTCCATGTAGAATAGTTGCATGAAGTTAAAGGAGGACATTTAAAACCCATGATGCATAAATGAATAAGAGCACAATAGAGAGACACAAAAAACACAATACACTCCCCCTCCTCCCCCCCCCCTCTTTCACTCAATCAAAAGACCCCCCAAAAGAGATGCTGTTGGCACTTTGTAAGTAGTGTGTCTATGATGGGCCACTTGTCAAAATGAACAAAGTGGAATTTTTGATTTTTCTTTTACAACTACCTTATGAGGCTTAAATTTGTCACTTTAAGCACTATATCTTAGATTACAACAGTTTTGAAAAGGAACCAAAGCTTTACAATGCCAAAGAAGGCCTAATTATGAAAGTGAGAAATTGGTCCACATAACCCTAGAATATAACTTTAGATCTAGAAAGTAGATGAAAAAATACACACTTTCAAAAAAAATGAAACATGAAAAAGTGATTAGAAGTGCCTGTACGGAGCTTCTGAAGTTGCAAAATGCAGGATTATGCAAGTACAGTGGCCAAAAAATGCAATTTTTATAAAATCTATGCACCAAAACTAGAAAACAACACCACTAGTGGAAAATTTAGGAAATTTTGTTTGATTTCAAAAAAAATTGCACCTGAATCGGAGTCCGGATGTCCAAGATATGGGCTCACAAATTCAGGCTGCCAAACTGAAAAGCAATATGGAGAGGGGTCTAGAGGGGAAATTGCGAATCTAAATTTGACAATCAAATGGCAGTCAATGCAGTTGTGAAATGCCTAAAAATGATGGTCAAATAATTGTCAATTTTAAATTCATAAAAAGATGACATCAGCAAAAAATTCATGCCCTAGGATAATGTAATGGTAGATGGCTGTAATAATTTTCTTCAATGTTGCCCCGTCTGCTTTGCTTTTTCTGATTTTCTTTTTTCGAACTAATTTTTTGGGTCTACTTTTTTCAACTACTTTTTTGGACTACTTTTTTTGGATTACTTTTTCGGCTTGCCTTTTCGGTTCTGCTTTTTCGGATTGCTTTTTCGGCCTGCTTTTTTTTGGTTCTGCTTTTTACAAAATCAAATGCTCAATCAAATCTCTGTCCAAACTGAATATACCAATGAAGATCAACATGAAATGGCTGAGTACCACTTCCAATGTGCAACCCTTCAGAAGGTCTTTCACTTCCTCAGTTATGCAATCCCTTGAGAGGTATTGTTCTCAAGAATTATGCTGAATATTTGTAGACCTGGATGGTGCCACAAATGCCCAAAGGGAATGTAGTTGAATTATCAAATCCCATCCCTCCAAATGAGAGGCCAAGCCCTCTATTTATTCACTTTTTTAAGAAGTTACTAAGAACTTCTAGAAGTATCCATTATAAAATCCCATTATAATGCACTTTTATAATTAAATAACTTTATAAAATAAAAAGTGCAATGTCAACTTAAAATTATAACATGTAGGCTGCGTATTAAAAAGTAATGATAAAATAATATCTTCAAGAGCATAATAAACCATCCAATCCTCAAATAAATGCTAGAATGACTCTCTCACAACCACCAGTCTACGAGAGTCCATGATAGACTGATTTGACACATAAAACAATGTTAGCCAAAATGGGGACATTATAGTTTGCCCTTCCTGAAATTGCTTGTCCCCAAGCAATGGTCGAACAAAAACCTAATCAATCCACCTAGATCCCAAATATAGTCATGAACTATATTGCTATCAGTCAACATAGGCTCCTACAACAACCTTTGAAAATTAACCAATAGGAAACCATAATCAAACTGGCAAATACAACTCACCCAAACTCTAAAGTTAGGAACCCACGAGAAATAAGCTCTCAAAATATCAGAACCCAAGTAGAGCAGATAACCCAAACTGCCAACATAGTAAATACCATCAACGCATCCCACTAGCCTATGTGGAATGTACAATACAATTCTGAAACAACGGTGAATACTCTCGCATGAAACTACACCAAATACAAAGAATCCACACACTGCACACCTACTACAATCATCACAACTCTGTAAATCACTGGCCACTGTCTCATAACCATAACTCCCATGCATTGTTAATGGCGAATAGTCATCACATGATAAATAGCAAGAACTAGAACCCAAACCAAGTTTGACGGCTATCAAGTCCTCAACACATGGATCAAAAGCAAACCAATGAACATATCTTGCAGTATAATGCGAGTAAAAAGAACCAATCCCAAAAAAAGACTCATCCTGCAGACATGACACGACCAACTGTGACTGATCATCAGCTAAGTTAGAAGATGATATAGCCAAGGGTGCAGAATCAACAACAACATCACTAGTCTCTGTGCCTCCAAGTCAAACCTACCACAATGCTCAGCTGTAACACCCAACTTAGCTAAACCTATCTCCAATGGAAATGGACCAAATATGCCAATACTAGTGTCGTGGATAGATATATCTTCATCTCCACTGCCTCTATCAACCTTGACCATGGACATCCTTGGATCATCAGACACCATGGTCCATGATTGTACAGAATCTGGTAAAGACTAAATTTGTTCTAACTCCATGGTCACCTTAGCTAAATGAAACTATGACTCCGTGAAAGCCAACTGTGTACTCTTAAGAAACTTAGAAGTCACCTTGAGCTGCTGAGTAAGCTCACTCACCTCATCTTCCTTGACCAATAACATGTCATATGCTATACTGCCCCACTCCATAAGATAATCTCTGTCAACTACCAAATGCATATAATCTTGTCTTAGAATTCGGATAGCCTCTCATAAAGAGTGGATCTTTGTCAAGGAAAGATAACTGCCTCCCTACTCATCACTAGTAGGAGAACCCCATCCATAAACTGCTAAAAACATCAAAATGCTTGCAAGCAATAGAAATGTCTCGCTCACCAACTCTCAGCTAACTAGACACATGATTGTGCTGACTGGTCGAACTCCTATACTCTATCCCTAGTACACTGTCCAAAGGAGTAACCTTAGAATAGCTATCATCTGTAATACTCAGATCCTGGGAATCTCCTATAAACTCTGTCATCTCTGAGAAATCATCAACATGTGACCTAACTATAAAAGAAAACTGAGTCCTTGCTGTATGTGCTAACTCCTGAACTGAGCTCACCTCAAGACAAAGCTCGTCCACATGCCTCTCAGAATCCTAGAGAGCCAATTGAATACACACCAAGGAATTCAAAGTATCCTTTAGCTCATGAGAAAGCCGGTCAACCTCCTCCTCCTCCTCCTTCAATGCATCTAAATAGATCCTTACAAGATTAAGGAGATGATCACAATCTGAAAGTAGGTGTATGTAACTTACCTTCATTGCCTCCATGCCTTCCTTGATTTGTTGTAAGTTATCACAAGAAGAACTTGTTGTGACTCCTTTCTGTCTCTCCTACAGTTGAATCATCCTAATGTGATTCTCAATAAATCCATGTATCCTGTCATGATGAGATAAATCCGTGACAATATTCTTGTCCCTTGTCTTTAGCTGGCTTGCCAAACCAAGTAAAGAGCTACTAGCCTCTATCTCATGTGAAGAAGCATCCAACTGTGCTTGATACTCATTTTTTGCAAAGTCTTGAATGCTCACTTTTTGATCAACTATACTATCCTCAAACATGACAATATCCTCAACTCCTGTAACTTCATTCAGCCCAACTATATTGGAATCACTATCTGTGTCAATCACACAATCCAGTGTGCCTGTGATATCACCTTCTGGCTCAACCTGCACAACGTTTGTAACTCCTTCTACCTATGAAGATGATGCAGATAAACCATTACTTGAAGATGTGCTAATGTCTCCCTGTATCGAATCAGCATGTCTGTTAAAATCCTCATACAAGTTTCTACCTGTCATAGGGAAGGTACGATCCTTAGGCCTATCAAAAGGTTCAATCAGTCTCTCCTTAAACTCCACATATGAAGTAATGTGTGCATGACCCATAGTGACCATACCATGATGCCACCACTCATATGCTAACCCATCTAGGTGAATTGCTGCATACTTAATAGCTTCTTCCTTAGGCATAGGCTTCATTTGAAAGTATATGTCAAGCTTTTGAACCCAAGCTCTAGCTATAGACTTCCCTGAGCCATCATAATATGGTAACTGAAGTTTCCCTACTTTCTTTTGTAGCTCATAGCTCTGGTTCTTGTCATGTCCACGTGGCATATGCTTCATTTGCACATCTATATACTCCCTAAAGGTAATTTCAGCAATAAAATTTGGACCTCCCACTTCCCAATCTCTCCTTAGCTGGTCTCGTATATTAGTGATCTGGGGCTCTGGTACAGGCTGCTCTAGAGCTCTAGGAGGAAATGTGGGAATAATGGGCCTCGAGCTCACTGTCCTAGTTTGTTGGGGTGCATGACCAAAATTGTTCCCAACTTGTTCACCTCCATTATGTGTCCCATCCTGATTATTACCATTCTGATTATTTCCTCCACCCACATTAGCATTCAACCCCATTTGACGAGCCATCATCTGCATCATAAGCTCCAATATTTGACTCTGTTCCTGTGCTCTCTGCTCTACTAATCGTTGTCCCTATGCTAAGGTGTCTAATAGTTGTAAGAATCTTTCCTCTCCTTGATCTAGATTGATATACATTTTGTCAAACATTTTTCTCTCTATCTGGCTATTCCAAATTCCAAATAAGACCTCCACAAGATGGCAGGACTTATAGCTTTGATACTACTGTAATATCCCTTGGTCTTATAGGTCTAAAATGTGCTTTGAGTGACACAAGGAATATTGTCAAATGCTACATGTGCAACCTTCCCACTTACTGGTCTAATGTTATCAGTCTGATATATACTTAAAAGTAACTATAGGTGGCTTCTAATGCTTGAGAATCAACACATCAAAATGTAAATTATGCTCTGATACCACTGTAATGACCTTGCTCAAAATTGATCACAAAGTGCCCTTATTTGCTACTTGTTATTTTGTCAAATAGTTCATGTGCAACCTTGTGACTTGCTGATATAGTGTTTCCATTTGAAGTTGCTTGATATAAATGGTTGCTAAGATAGTATTTAAAAAAAAAAACAAAAAAAACTTCTACGATTACCATGCAAGCTCCTCAATATGATGCTAACTTTAAATGCATTAAATACTAAGGAAATATGATGCATCTACAACCAAGACATTTTTACAAACACTTGGCATGAAGTATGAACTATGCTACTAAAGATTAAGATTGGATATGTACTATGAAATTTCATCAAACGTTTGGCAACTATACTGCTAGAAGTAAATAACTGGTTCTAGGAACTGTTGAGCAATAAATTAACTCGATGAAGCAAAAACAATGCCAATATGCAGGCCTTCTTAGAACAATTGCATCTTCAAATTTGGAAAACTATTTGGTACCAAGAAACTACTTACAAAATTGTTCAATGCTAGGATTGATTACAAAGATTTATCAAGCTCATGGAACAAGGTGTACAATGATTATATAGCTGGGTACAAAATTGAGACTGAATTCAACAAACAATGCAAACCCTCATTACTCCTACTGCCTACTGATATTTAGCTATTGAAATGATAATAGAAGAACTTGGTACTGATGTAACTGTAGATGGTCATATGCTGATGAAGAACAACAAATTTTCACTTCCCCAAACTTTCCTTTGCTGTAGGTCGTATAGTGTTCTGAAGCAGGCCGTACAGTATGGCACTGTACTGAAAATGTATTAATTTTTGCCCTCAACACTGGCAGCCAAAAATGATACAGACTAAAATTCCCAGGCTATTGGAATGCTTTAAAATTGATTGCATGAGATTTGGACCAATATTGATGACCCAATGATGATAAAATGTAATCCCAGCCAAACTTCCAAAAATCACCAGTTGATATCAGATTTGCGATGAATCTTCTTGTGAAGCCCTCCAATTGAACAATGATGCAATCCCTCACCAAAAGGAACTCCAAAAATATCAAACCTCAGTCCAAGTCTGAAACTCAATGAAGCTCAACTTGAAAAAAACCAAGCACATGTCCACTAGATATGGGTTATCCTCGATTAAGCACAGAAGTAAGTGCGTTGATGAGAGGATAAGCCTACAAGGGTGTGACACACAAAATAGTGTTGTAGACACCATGTGCTTAAATAGAGTTGCATACTCCTGTGTTGTCTACATGACAATTCAAAAAGGTGTGCAAACTCCTAAGTGTCTCACAAATAAAAATAATAAAATCATGCATTAACCTAAGTAAACTTAAGTAAGTGTAATAAGTAAATACTTATTTACACCAACACCCCCCCTTAAGTGCAACTTAGAAGAATTCCCTTAAGCTTATGAAACTAGGATGAAGATGCATAATGGGTCCCAGCTACTAGGCCATGTTAGGTACCCATGTACATAATGCAATCTCCCATAAAGTGGGGAAAGAGGGAAAACCTCATGGGAAAAACCCTCCCCCAAAAAGAGAGATAAATAAGGATTCATTGATGGATGGAGTAATCAAGAGCCCCCCATTACAAAATACATCCAGTATATACATAAGAGAATGAAAGAAGGAAGAGAGATAGAATAGGCTCCCCCGCTAAAAGAAGAATGCCAACAAGTGAAAGCTGCTCCGATGAAGAAGTCTGTCCAAGAATGCAGAATGGTGTTCCTCCCCTTAAGAAGAAACAATGGAAAAGGTACACTCCTGAAGATGTGTGGTGGCTCGAAAACCTGCTCAAGTATCCCTATGCTGATGCTGAAGTTCACCCATTCCAACTGTGTTGAAAAGAATGAATGTAGATTTGGCAAGGATGTCTGTTGAACCTGTTCCACTAAACCATCTGTCTCCTCTACTGACAAAGAGACCTCCACTAATTGCTGTTCATAAGGATCCACAATCATGCCAACCTGTAAAGATTGATCATGTAGAGAATGGACATGAGGGTCAGAGTGAGCCCTCACAACAACTGTAGAAGAATCATCATCAATGAGAAGATGTATGACCTCAAGTCTGTCTCCCAAGTCAAGTGAAGCTGATGCTAGAAGATGAGATTTACCATGCTATGATGGACCTTTCACTGTGGCAATATAAGCACGTGGACTAGATTGATGTGACCTCTCACTGCAACTGTCGATAGAACCCCATGTGTCTAAACCTGTTGAAGGACTATTGCTAGTGTCACTATCAGTTTCTATTGTGTATGATGTGTGGATAGGAGTAGAGGACAAGTTGGGAGAAATTTCCTTGAAGTGAACATCCTTCTCCACAAAAATCTTGTGTGTCTTTGGATCCATAAGTCTGTAAGCCTTTGCATTGTCTTCATAGTCGATAAAGGTACAAGGCCTAGGTGTTGGTGCCTTGCAACTCCTGGAGGATAGGTTTGGACATATTGGACAACCGAAGACTTTAAGGTTACTCACAACTGGTTTTCTGCCACACCATGCCTCAAAAGGAGTCTTGCCATCTAAGGTTGGATGAGGAGACCTGTTAAGTATGTGAGTAGCACTGTTAATGGCTTTAACTTCTAGTGTAGGATCGAGAATCTTGGCCTTAATCATGCAACTTGCCATGGTCTTGAGAGTCCTAATCCTCATAGTTGCAAAATCGGTCTTGTGCAGACTAAATGCTGGTGATTTTTGAAGATCAATCCCCTCAATTCTGCAAAAGTTCTTAAGTCTTTTGTCTACATATCTATTCTCATTGTCCACTCTTAGTACCTTGATGGATTTTATTGACTTGTTTTCAACATGAGTCTTGAAGTATTGAAGCTTACGAACCAATTCATTCTTATGATGAAGGAAAAAGACCCAAGTGAATCTTGAAAAGTCATCAACAAATGTGAGTATGTAGCGGCCTTGGCTGACTGAAGTCACTACAAAGGGTCCTGCTAATACCATGTGAACTAGCTGAAGAACAACTGGAGCTCAAGAAGACTTCCCTTTATCATACTTCTTCTTGATATTCATATCCACTAAACAAGATGAACATTCTCCCTTAGAAAAGCTAATATTAGGTAGACCTTTGACCATGTGTTTTGAGCAAAGTTGCTAAAGAGAGCAGAAGTCAAGGTGACCAAACCGCTCATGCCATAATTTGATTTGAGTAGTAGAGTGAGTAAAAAATACTTGGGAAGGACTCTTAGGCACAAAGTGGGAGAAGGAGTATAACCTCTTGTCATCATTGACTTTCCCCACTGCTACCAATGAATTATCTTTAATACTTCGCACCATCACTGAATCAAGAAGGAACTCAACCTTATGACCATCTCCAAGGTGAGTGATTTGGTAAACTAATAGGAGATTGGAGCTTAGATTTGGAATGTAGAGAGCATCCTTGAATTCCCCATCTTCCATTTCTACATGTCCTTTCCCTTCAACTTCCATCTTAGCATCATCTCCCATGAAGATGGGTGGTACCTTTGACTGTTTCAATGAAGAAAAGTCTTTCTTTGAAAAACTCATATGGTAAGAGGCACCTAAGTCAAGTATCCATTTTGAAGAATAATTTGTGTTTGTTATAAGTGCTTGACCTTTACCCTTCGAAGAGGTAGGAGTTGAATCCTTGGAAGTACCTGGCACTTTAATCTTGTTCTTCTTGAGTAGATTTTCTAACTCATTGATTCTTTTTGTCTTGCAATGATGCTCGTCATGATTTGGCTTTTTGCATTATGTACAAAAGAGTTTGTTCTTCTTTTCATTACTTCCTTTCTTGTTCGAAGAAGACTTGCCTTGTTGAGAGGAGGATTTTTGTGTCTCAGATTATGTTTTCTGCTTCCACTGCTTCTTCTTCTTGGTTTTTTTTCCCCCTTGACTTGATTTGGGATCATCACTAGCCACCAAGGCTTTGGTCTTTGATGACTTGAGAAGTCCAAAATCCACCGAGTGAGATTGTTTAATAATCAACATGTCTGCAAATCCACCAAAGGAAGGCTTTTGGTAAGCAGATCCCATGGTCAACCTGTGAGTATTGAAACTTGAAACAAAGTTAGTGTACTCAGAAGGTAGCCGCTTTGGGATGTGATTAATCAACTTGTCATCCTTCATGGGATTTCCACAATCTTTAAGAAGTGCCCTATACTCATTGACTTTGATGATATAATCTTGAAGTGTGTCATAATTCTTAGGATCTAAGAGAAGTAGATCATCCTCAATCTGAAATCCCTTTCTTCATCCACTTTACCAGACAACTGTTCAAGTTTATCCCAAGCTTCATTAGATTTTGAACAATTTTTAATGTCAAATGGATGATCCCCATGTACACAACTCCTGATAACACCTAAAGCTTGTCAGTCTTGTCTTTGCCAATCAATGAGTTCTTTAGCATCAGTAGGTTTTGTAATTGTACCATCAACATAAAGACTATATTCTTTTTCCATTAATCTACTCCATGCAATATCTTTCCATGTAGAATAGTTGCATGAAGTTAGAGGAGGACATTTAAAACCCATGATGCAGAATTGAAAGAGCACAAGATAGAGACACAAGAACAAAATACACCCCCCCCTTTTCACTCAATCAAAAGACCCCACCAAAAAAGATGGTGTGGCACTTTATAAGTAGTGCATTTACAATGGGCCACTTGTCAAAATGAACAAAGTGGACTTTCTAATTTTGCTTTTAAAACTACCTTATGAGGCTAAGATCTGTCACTTAAGTACTGTAGCTTAGTTTTACAATAATTCTGAAAAAGAACCAAAGCTTACAATGCCAAAGGAGGCCTAATTTTGAAAGTGAGAAATTGGTCCACACAACCCTAGAATCTAACTTTAGATCTGGAAATTATATGAAAAAATATGCACTTTCAAAAAAAATGGAAACTGAAAAAGTGACCAAATGTGCCCGTACAGAGCTTTAGAAGTTGCAAAATGTAGGATTATGTAGGTACAGTCACCAAAAAATGCAATTTTTGCAAAATCTGTGAACCAAAAATAGAAAGCAACACCACCAATAGAAAATTCAAGAAATTCTACCTAATTTCAAAAAAATTGCACCTCAATCAGAGTTTGGATGTCCAAGTTATGGGCTTGCAAAGTCAGGCTACCAAATTGAAAAGCAATTTGAAGAGGGGTTTAAAAGGAAAACTGTGAGTCTAAATTTGATGGTCAAATGACCATCATAGTAGTTAGAAAATGCCTAAAAATGATGGTCAAACTACCATCAAATTTAATTAGGGTTTCTGCAGACATCAACAAAAAATCCATGCCTTGGGATGATGTGGTTGCTGATTGTACCTTCCATATTGTACGAAAATATACACGTGTCAAGGTTGTATGACGACATGGCAAAAAGACTGGCTGTCCATGGGATGACATGGCAATTTTGGTTGATGGCAAAAATGCTAATGTGTTAGACTGTGAGTGGGGTTAGGGCCTTGGCTGAATAGGACGTGTAGCAGTAACTATAGTTTAAGATGTGGGCATGGGCAGGAAACTCTGCGGTGTTAAACATTCGCTGCAAAACTTTAATCTGTCAGAATCTGGGTAGGAATTCTGAAATATTTTGAAACTCTAATGGAAAATTGTGCCACTGAAACTTATAGTTGTGACCATCGGGTTTTGAAATCACTGTCGCTTGTGATTACCAGATTTGCGGTCAATGAAAAAATAGCGAGGACAATGTGTAACATCACCAAAAAAGTCAAAGTTGAGATGACTGTGCCTTGCATCCCCTAGAAGATCTCTTTGTCCATGCAGGACAACCGAAGACTCGAAAGTGTGTCACAATAGGTTTTCTGCCGCACCATGCCTCAAAAGGAATTTTTCCATCTAAGGCTGGATGAGGAGAATGATTAAGAATTTGAGTGGCACTAGAGATTTATTCGACTTCTAATGATGGATCTAGAGACTTGGCATGAATCATGCAACTTGCCATAGACTTAAGAGTTCGAATCCTCAAAGCTGCAACATCTGTCTTATGCAGATTGAATGCTAAAGGAGTCTGAAGATTAATGCCCTCATGTCTGCAAAAGTCCATAAGTCTTCTGTTCACATACATGCTTCCATTATCCATTCAGAGTACTTTGATGGCTTTCTTGGATTTTCATTCTACATAAGCCTTGAAGGCTAGAAATGTGTCCAACACTTCATTCTTGTTATGAAGAAAATAGACCCAAGTAAACCTTGAAAAGTCATCAACTAAGGTAAGTATGTAGTGACCCTGGCTAAATGCAAAAGGACCTGCTAATACCATGTGAACCATCTATAGAACACTTGTTTCTCTAGAAGACTTCCCTCTTTGTAACTTCCCCTCTGGATTTATATCCATTGAATCTGTTGAACAATCACCCTTAGAAAAGTTGATTTGAGGTAGACCCTTCACCAATTGTTATGTGCAAAGTTGCTAAAGATAGCGGTAGTCAAGATGACCATATCGCTCATGCCATAATTGCATGTTTGAATTGGATTGAGTTAACAAGGCCTTTGAAGGAGACTTGGGTACAAAATGAGAGAAAGAGTACAACCTCTTGTGATCATTCACTTTCCCCACTGCAACCAAGGAATTATCTTTAAGACTGTGCACTTTTATTGAGTCTAGAAGGAACTCAACTCTATGTCCATCTCCAAAGTGAGTGACTTGGTAGATTGAAAGGAGATTTGAACTTAGGTTTGGAACATAGAGAACCTCTTGAAACTCTCCATTTTCCATCTCCACATTTCCTTTTCCTTCAACTTCCATTTTACTATCAATCCCCATGAAGATGTGTGGTACCTTTGAGTGATTCGTTGAAGAAAAATCCTCCTTTGAAGAACCCATGTGATATGAGGCACCTGAGTCAAATATCCATTCCTTTGAAGAGTTTGCATTTGCCATGAATGCTTGCCCTTTGCCCTTTGAATCTGATGAAGACCCTTTATCCTTGTAAGCATTAGGTAATGGAACATTATGTTTCTTCATGATGTTGGTCAATTCATCAATCTTTTTAAGATAACACTCATGCTCTTCATGACCCAAATTCTTGCAATAAGCACACTTCTTCTTCTCCTTATTGTTGTCCCCTTTCTTGTTGTTGGAATTCGAGGACTTGCCTTGTTGATTGGATTGTGCTATTGTCTTTTCTGCATCCTCAGATTTGCTCTTCCATTTCTTCTTACCCTTTCCTTTATTTGAAGATTGTCCAGTTGAATGTTGAGAACCCTCATTAGCCACCAATGCTTTGGACTAAGGTGTTTTGAGAATCTCCATTCATTTCAACTTCTTTTCTTCATCATCCAACAGCTTAGCATATTCATCAAAAGTGACTTTCTTGTAGGTAGACCCTAAGGTTGTCTTTAAGGTGTTAAAAGAAGATACAAATGTGGAATACTCCGATGGCAGCTTGTTATGGATGAGATAGATTAGTCTATCATCTTTGATTGAACTCGCACAATCAGTAAGCTTTGTCCTTAATTCATTCACCTTGATGATGAAGTCCTGTATTGAGTCATACGACTTAGGATCTAAGGAAACAAGCTCATCTTCAATTTTGAATACATCCTCTTCAGACACTTTACTATAAAGGCTTTCGAGGGTATCCCAAGCTTCCTTGGATGTAGTACATTTCTTAATTTGATACATGATCTTATCATCTACCCCCAAACATATATCACCTAGGGCTTTCCTATCCATGGCTACCCTATCAAAAATTTCACTTATTGATACATTATCACCTGCTGGTTTAGGAAGAGTACCATCTACACATTGTGAAACTTGATTATGCATTAAGTGATACAACATTTTGATTGACGATGAAGCATAGTTATGAGGAGTTAATTTAGGAAACTTAAAGTTTCCCATAATGTAGAAAATGAAAGAAAAGTGCATAAAAGAGAGAACACAACAGCAAGAACACCCCCCCTTTTCACTAAATCAAGAAACCCCCCCCCAAAATAGATGCTTTGGGCACTTTATCAGTAGTGCAATTACAATGGGCTACTTGCCAAATTTGGCCTTCGTGGACTTCTAATTTTTTTTTTACAACCTTTTGATAGAGTAAAAATTTGAAACTTTACAATGTGCTACAATACTGAAGCATTATAAAGCAAAGAAGGGCCCTATTTCTGAAAGTGACAATTTTGTCCACACAACACTACAATTTGATGTCAGATCTGGAAAGTAGACAAAAAAATGCACTTTCAAAAAAAATGGAACCTATTTTCGACTCCAGATGTGCCTGTACAGAGCATTTGAAGTTGCAAAATGCAGGATTATCCAGGTGCAGTAGCCAAACAATGTAAATTCTGAAAAATCCATGGACCAAAACTAGAAAATAGCTATACCACTAAAAAATTTAAAAAATTCTACCCAATTTCAAAAAAAATTGCACCTGATTTGGAGTTTGGATGTGCGGGTTATGGCCTCCTAAAGTCGGACTATAAAAACCAAAATTGATTTGGAGAGGGGTTGCATCAATGAAACATGAGGTTAAATTTGATGGTCATATGGCCGTCGCAACAGTTCTATGTTTCCCTATTTTGATGTCCAAACGGGCATCAAATTTAGACTCATTAACGAGTGATGTCAACAAAACTCTGCCCTTGGATGACGTCAGCAAGACATCATGGTGACGTGACAGTGTACAAAAATGCTGATTGTGATGTGTGGATTATACGAAACAGTGACAAGGCAGGCTGGCGTGGACTGCATTAATGCATTATTTAATTATTTTTTTAGGTGAGACACTTAGGAGTTTGTGTACTATCATTGAGTTACGCAACTCTAATTATGCACATGGTGTCTACAACATAGAAGTATGCATCATTCACTGAGTTGTCATGTTGACAACACAGTTGTCTGCACTCCTCATTTAGCACATGTTGTCTACTCCACTGATTTGCATGCTACACCATTGTAGGCTTATCCCCACATCATCGCACTTAATCCCGTGCTTAATGGAGGATAACCCATATCTAGTGGACATGTGCCTGGTTGTATGACATATCAAGATGCTAACTTCTATGCATTCTATAAGCTCTCCCGAGGCCTTTATATTCAGGCACTCCTAGTGTACTCTTGAATCTAGTTATTGAATGAATATTGTCATTCTGATCATACTCTCTCTATTTTGGTCTACTGTGTGCTTGTGTTGAGTTCTTTAGTTCTAGGGTGAATTCTAGCCTAAGGTAAATTCTTACAAATAGAATATAAAAGGATCATCAAAATATCATCCTTATATGCAGTTGGAACCACCTTATTATGTGATGTTTTATTAGGATTTGTGAATTCCATTGGCGAGTATGTTGGAGTGGATTGTAGATGAAATGAATAGAGTAAAGATGACAGAAAAGGTTGTATTGGATAGATTAAGTGATAATGAGTAGGATGAGAATAATGGAGATGGTAGAATATAAGATCGATATACAAGTTGTTGTGAGCATGCATGATTATATTCATTGTGCATATCAGGTGGAAAATTATGTTTTTGAAGAAATATTTTGTCTTTCTAATGTAATAGAACAATCCATACCTTGATCTTCTTGATTTGGTATTTAAAATTGTTCACCTATTACAAGGAAGACTTGTTCACTTACATCCTTGGCATGGTGAGGTTCACAAGGACCTTGTACTTCATTCAACATGTGTTCCTTGTTGTTTTTACATATGCATTTATCACCTTTCCTATAAAAAATAGAACAAAAAATGGTTAATATGCCATTCTCAAAATCACATTGTTCTAAGAATTCATCAATTATATCCTCTTGTTTACACATAGAAATAAAAATTAGATATACCTATGAAAATGGAAGATCACGATCATTTAATTTGCATTCATTAGGTAGAGAGCATGTAAAAACATCACCTTTGGTTGACTTAATTCCTTCAACAATTCTTGTTTTCAAATTTGATGTGTTTGGACCACCTTGAAAATGCATCATTTAAAACATTTTTCTTCAGATCTCCCTTTCTTACCAAATAACCACAAAAACTAACGATAATATAAATAATGGATCTAACATCTAATACCTACTTGCAAATAATGCACCTAAATGATTTACTAAAACACAAACCCAAGGTACCAGACTGAGCAAGGTTGACAAAGAATTAGAGACTTCCAAAGGTGCACTATTCCTAACTTGACTTGCTATTATTTCATGCCTTTAATACCTTTCCCTGACAACAATGCCAAAAATGTAGGGACAAAATGTAGTTCAAATATTAAGGACAATTGATAAGAGTAAGAGCCAATTCATCTCACATTTAAATATCAATATGGGGTCATAAAATCATGAAAGGTATAATGACTATGTTCAAGGGATGAAGATAACATGCCAAGTGGGGATGGATGTAGCTGGAACATGTGGAAGGAAACCTACAACAAACCAAAAACAAACTGGTGACAAGAACTGTCACTTCCTATGACATGAATTAAACTTTTAAATCTAAAAGAAAACTATTCTAAAAACTAGAAAGCATTATAAAATGAAAAATTTAATCTAGCATTCAACATTGTAGAAAATAAATATAAGAAACCACACAAATCTGAATTCACACTTAAATCTTAAACAATACATGAATCAATACTTATTTACAACAACATGAATTAAAACAAGTAAGCTAATATAATAAATTTATATAAGAAATCAAATCAAAACATACATAAAATAAAACACACTCTAATCTAAAACAAATCATTAATATGATTGCATAAATTAGGGTATATAAATTATACACTAATTCTATGTATGCAATCAAATGAAAATAATAATAACAAAAATGAAAACTCACAAACAATCTAAACTAGATTACCAGTCATTTTGAGAAGTGGGTCCCACCTCCTCAATATGTCTGGTGATAAAAATTAAACACTCTTTTACATTCCTTTGATCAAAATGATTTTTCTTTATTATCCAACAATACAAAGTCTTCACAAGTTGCTACTGCAAGAACAATCTGCTTACAAAAATCTGCATTTTAACCTCACATCAAATCTGATATATAAATCTGCCCTCCTTTTTGTTTAACACACACACACACACACACACACACACACACACAAGTAAGTATTCTTGACATAATAATGAAAAGAGAATTAAATAATTTGTTGCAATAGATGAGTGAGCAGGAGGCTTATGTAAGTCCTTTGAAAATAGTCACAAATCAATAACAAATATGTTGAAACAAGAAGCCCAAATAAAATTTGAAATTATTGTCATTATCTCCAGCTATATAGCCACATAAACCAAAGATTCTCCTCCATATTTAAGTTGGTTACTCATCACAAATTTGTAGAAATCAACAATGATGAAGTGGATACAAATAGCATAACTAAATGCAAATAAAGACCTCCAAATTAGAAATTAGTGGTTTTGCTCCACCAAAGAACTAAAAAATCAACCATATATATTTCAGCAAATTGGATCCTCCACAAACAAGTTTTCACGTGATTAGAGTCATCACTTATTGCAGAAAAATGTGGTGATTTGGTTGGCCATAATAATGGATCTCAAATCAATATGTATAGAAAATTATTGGTAGCTCTTAAACGGTTCACTTTATGGAGATTTTTTCACGTACAATCATAATTGGGCCTATTATGGACCATACCCATGTCTTAGATATTTCAGATTCGCCCTCATTTTCTTAAAAATTACAATCCAAAATTAATTGTTCATATTGCTGTCTGGTAAATTTTGCCTGGAAACATTTGATGATATAATAAAATAACAACCCAATATATAAAATAATAATAATCCAAGTCATAAAATAATAATAATTATTAGTAAAAATAATCAATAATAATTTACATTAATTTATCCAAAAACTATATTAAATATTACTTATTCATTTTTAAACATATGCAAAATAAGATGATAAAATAGGATGAAATGGAATAGAAACATGATATGGAAGTGAATATAATGGTATATAAAATGATGAAGATATGGTTTCAAGTGGGTCATAAATGGCTCTTATCATTCCTCCCAACTTAACATATTGCACGTCCCCATTCAATCTTTTAGTTTTGATAGGGAACCTTAGATTTATATAATTTTCCTTCTTCACCTTTAGCTTTTACAGATCATGTTGATTTCATTGCACTTTCCATTTTGAATCTTTCATTTTAAAATTTATACCTTCAACATTTTATTTTCATTTTTCATAACATTATACTTCTCAAATGCTAGATGTATAGGAGGTCTTCTAAAAAGTTTCTCAATACACGTGAGCTTGGTTAGAATTGCTGAAATGGTAGGCAATGCAAATGATTAGCAAAGGGAAATAATAGGGTTGATGCATGATGGAATGAAAAATATGAAATAGAAAATGATGTGTTTCAAGATGGGATGAATGAGGATAAAGGATAATGAGTGAAAATATATGTAATAAACATGATATACCTCCCCCCATTTGGAATGGTTGACCATCCTCGGGAAACAAGAAGAGGAAAGGCACATATGATCAATATAATAAGAAATATTAATAAATTTAAGAGATAAAATAATGAAAAATAATACTGATTGTGTTACCAACATGCATTTCCATGGATGCCAAGGTCTGGATGTAACGCCCCACCAAGGGACCCAAAAGAATCAACCTAAAGTTTTACTAAGTTTGCTAAATTTTTTTTTTTAAAAAGTAAGAAGTATAACATACACATCAAACAAATAGTAGTGGAAGCAATAACATGTGATCATCAACAAACATACATAATAGGTTACATTCCTTAAGGATCCCAAGATGTTGAGTCACATTTAAATCTAATCTAAAACTAAGTCTAACAACTACCACATCCACATGAAAGAATAACAAAAAGTCCAAAGTCCATTTAATATACATTTGTTCCGAATGCCTCTTGGAAAATTAATTCGGAATGCTCATTCATCCAATGTACATGTCATAGGGTATGAAAGGCTTAAAAGAATATACATATGTAGAAATAAAGATACATCATCCTCAAATCCATGATACAAAGTATAGTAAAATAAATGAAATCATTCACCATACATGATACATCCATACATCAATAATGATAAAACATCCATCATAAAATCTAACCATCCATCATAACGATCCATGAACAGAATGAAGGTAAAAGCGAACAAAGAATGCTCCAGCCACGGTGACTACGGATGGATCTCAATGGTAAGAGTAAAAAGTGCTAGCACTCGACCGCGTGGAACCTAAATGGTCCACTCCCACTGCACTGAGGAGATAGTCTCAAGTCCCAAACATGATATCAAAACACAAAATATAGGTACTCTCTAAGTCTAGGAAATCCTAAAAGTACACTAACTCAAAGCTTCCTAAAAAAGATCAACATCTAAACCCAGAGGCACACAAAGAGACATAGGAAACCTACGATGCAAGCGGGAAAGTGTCATCGTAAAAGTCACGTTGGAAGTTACCTGAGCTATCCCCTAGGAATCTCGAGTCCCCTGTGATCTTGTGGCCACTAGTATCCTCTCGTACTGATGAGGCATGCTACGAAATGCAAGGTCACAACCAAGCATTCTCTCTACCCCATCCTAGTCTGCACTAGCACTCAAGGCATGGGAGAGAACATATAGTTATCTTTTTAGGTTCATTTAAGTCAGTATTTAGGTGAGATGTTTTCACTTATTAAAATAACTTACATTGGGTTTCTCCAGGCAGCCTCTTAGGGCCCTGACCCCCATTGCAAGCCACTTCTCGACACTACACATAGATAACCTACCCTAGGCTCATGAAATCACAAATCAAATAATCATAATAAAATCACCTTAGTCCTATACAAGCGACTAAAAGCATCATAAATATAATCCACAATAATCACATCAGTTTTCCACAAGCAATTGAAAAGCATCCAATGATAATCATAGTGATCATGACAGTTATCTATAAGCAACTGAAGGCATTAGTGATAAATCACAATATCCAATGGTTCTCCAACGAGCAACTAACAAGTATCCCAATAATAGATCACAATACTGATCGAAGACTCCAAAATGGTCAAGTCAAACATGTCACAACATGACATCATCAAGAGCAAACCATCCAAAACATCTCAATCCTCTCAAAGCAACTGGAAGGCAAATCAAACATGACTGATCGATGACTCAAAAATGGTTAAGTCAGGTATCTCATATACATACACTTCAGCTTCACACAAGAAGACTGGAAAGCAATAACAATCAATAATCCACACACATCATAGAGCATGCCATCACATCACCATGGTTGGGATAAAAAGATCGAGATCAACATCAACATAACATCACAAACACACAACCCCCGAGCCTCTGGTAACAACCTAGGACTGGGCAAAACTAAAACAACCCGAAACCCCAAACACAGACATCATAAGAAACAAGATGCAAATACATGTTTTGACTTGTTTTAAATCACATGGTTGAGTTGAATATAAGGTTTCAGTTTGCATTTTAATGATCGTTTTAAGTGTATAAGGTTCTCAGTATTACCCTTATAATTAAACCCGATAATTTATACAACCCATAAATATGAAGTTTCTCTCACGTTTAAAAGTCAAATTTCCTAACAAAATAATCTAGGATAACCTTTTTATTTTATTAAGTTATATAAATAACCCTTAATGATTTTAAATAAAATAATTACGATTTTATTAAAATCATTAATTTTTAAACATCTATAATCAAATTTACAATCTAATTAATAACTTTCATTACAAAAAACTAATTTAAATCTTATTCAATTAAATCAATTAATAATATATATATATATACATATATATATATGTATATATATTACATTCATTAGTATTTTATCATATTATAAAATATTAATATAATTTAATAATAGAATCATTAATTTAAATGATATCATAAATTTAATATAATTAATATTTTAATAAGGATTAAATGCATATTATATAACATTAAATTTTTAAAACCAAAATTGAATTTAAATGTTTTAAGGGGCACATATAAAAAGTTTAAAAAAAAAAAAAAATGCAATTTTTTTAATATAATCGCAGGCCTCATATTGGCGTGCTGCTGTCGTAGTAAGGTACTGTTGCGTCAGCAATACCTACTGTTGCAGCAATAATTACTATGATGCACAATAGACGACAGGTAAGTAAGGGGTGGGTCAGACCCCCCCCCCCCCCCCAAATATATATTCAATAAATTCTTTTATCATTAATATTATGTTTGCAAAAAGTTTTAAATAAATAAATTTATTTTATAAACTTTATAAATATATTAAATTTAATAAACAATTCCTTTCAATATTGTTTAAGGTTTAATAATATATGATTTATTATTATTACATATATAAATTTATTTTTATTTTATTATAAAAGATTACAATTTAATCTGATAGGAAAATAAATCGAACCAATCAAATTTTCATTCTAAGATTTTCATTTCCAAGATCAAACATTTTTTTTTCCAAATTAAATTTCTCAATTCAATTTTAATTCAACCCAAAACCCAATTTAATCCAAATTCCCTTTTTACCTACAAACGAGGTTTTCTAAATAGTTTTCTAATCTAGATTTACAGATGAAATCGAATAACAAAAGATCCAGAATGAAGAATTCACACATTCGAGAAGACAAGTTCTTACAATCACGAAGTAGACAGAACATATTAAATTTCTTAAATCATTTAGGGGTCAAAATACCAGACCCTACCTGAACTTGATGCTAATATTCAATCCCCAAAAACTGTAAGAGAACTCGCTCCTCTTCAATAACTTTCTTCTGAAAATCTTTCCTAGAATTCTCCTTCTCAAATTTGCTTACAAAAGTTCTCCCCAAAATTCCTATCTCCAAAATTCACGGTCCCTCAAAAATGAACCCCCAAAGTTGTGATAAGGAGTTTTCCCTCAAATCGGGGGACTAATTGTGTGTTCACCCGAGAGGACTCCTTGCTCACAAGACTCAAACTCCAAATTAACTTTATTTATCTTTGCTTTATTTTTTAATGCGCGTTAAATGAATTAGTAAATAACTTAAGTTAGTTTTCCTCTTGACTTCTATTTTTAATTACTTTATTAATTTTAATCCCATGAGCACTTTATGAAATTAAAGTAACATCATTATTTTCATTTATTAATTTCTTTTACTTTTAATTTATTTTAGAAACTTAATTGATAAAATATTTAATTAACTTAAATAACAATAATATATACCATTTATTTAAAAATGAACTCTAAATATAGTATTATTAAATTAAATAAATATTATCACGTTCTAAATTTATCATAAAACTTTTATCTCCAAATTTAATTCTTTTATTTAATTAATTTCTCAATTAATTAAATATTTAAAATATCATATTAATTTCCCATTAATTAAATCATTAATTAATCTTTTAATTAGACTTAATTAATAGAAAATACATTAAAGACACATAAAGCAACATATGAAAACCCATAATAGAAAAACACATACTAAATCAAACAAAAAGGGTTATAAACATGAATTAGCGTCATTTGACGCATTTGGAGGGTACTTGACTCAAATACTTGTCCTAATTATCAATTAGGACAAATGGCTTAAGGGTTTAGGATTTGGACTTAAGAATTTATCTCCCCTCTCTTACCATTGAGATAATGCGATAGGGTATGCTCATCTTGGCAATTCAGGGAAGTCGATATCCTGTACCTGCAACCTGCATAAAATCTACACATCCAGAATGAAGAATTCACACATTCGAGAAGACAAGTTCTTACAATCACAAAGTAGACAAAACATATTAAATTTCTTAAATCATTTAGGGGTCAAAATACTAGACCCTACCTGAACCTGATGCTAATACGCAATCTCCAAAAACTGTAAGAGAACTCGCTCCTCTTCAATAACTTTCTTCTGAAAATCTTTCTTAGAATTCTCCTTCTCAAATTTGCTTACAAAAGTTTTCCCCAAAATTCCTATCTCCAAAATTCACAGTCCCTCAAAAATGAACCCCCAAAATTGTGATAAGGAGTTTTCTCCTCAAATCGGGGGACTAATTGTGCGTTCACCCGAGAGGACTCCTTGCTCACAAGACTCAAACTCCAAATTAATTTTATTTATCTTTGCTTTATCTTTTAATGCACATTAAATGAATTACTAAATAACTTAATTTAGTTTTCCTCTTACTTCTATTTTTAATTACTTTATTACTTTTAATCCCTTGAGCACTTTATGAAATTAAAATAACATTATTATTTTCATTTATTAATTTCTTTTACTTTTAGTTTATTTTAGAAACTTAATTGATAAAATATTTAATCAACTTAAATAACAATAATATATAGCATTTATTTAAAAATGAACTCTAAATATAGTATTATTAAATTAAATAAATATTATCACGTTCTAAATTTATCCTAAAACTTTTATCTCCAAATTTAATTGTTTTATTTAATTAATTTCTCAATTAATTAAATATTAAAAATATCATATTAATTTCTCATTAATTAAATCATTAATTAATCTTTTAATTAGACTTAATTAATAGAAAATACATTAAAGACACATAAAGCAACATATGAAAATCCATAATAGAAAAACACATACTAAATCAAACAAAAAGGGTTATAACTGTGAATTAGCGTCATTTGACGCATTTGGAGGGTACTTGACTCAAATACTTGTCCTAATTATCAATTAGGAAAAATGGCTTAAGGGTTTAGGATTTGGACTTAAGAATTTATCTCCCCTCTCTTACGATTGAGATAATGCGATAGGGTACACTCATCTTGGTAATTCAGGGAAGTCGATACCCAGTACCTGCAACCTGCATAAAATCTACACATCCAGAATGAAGAATTCACACATTCGAGAAGACAAGTTCTTACAATCATGAAGTAGATAGAACATATTAAATTTCTTAAATCATTTAGGGGTCAAAATACCAGACCCTACCTAAACCTGATGCTAATACGCAATCCCCAAAAACTGTAAGAGAACTCGCTCCTCTTCAATAACTTTCTTCTGAAAATCTTTCCTACAATTCTCCTTTTCAAATTTGCTTACAAAAGTTCTCCCCAAAATTCCTATCTCCAAAATTCACGGTCCCTCAAAAATGAACCCCCAAAGTTGTGATAAGGAGTTTTCTCCTAAAATCGGGGGACTAATTGTGCGTTCACCTAAGAGGACTCCTTGCTCAGAAGACTCAAACTCCAAATTAACTTTATTTATCTTTGCTTTATCTTTTAATGCACGTTAAATGAATTAGTAAATAACTTAATTTAGTTTTCCTCTTGACTTCTATTTTTAATTACTTTATTACTTTTAATCCCATGAGCACTTTATGAAATTAAAATAACATTATTATTTTTATTTATTAATCTCTTTTACTTTTAATTTATTTTAGAAACTTAATTGATAAAATATTTAATTAACTTAAATAACAATAATATATAGCATTTATTTAAAAATGAACTCTAAATATAGTATTATTAAATTCAATAAATATTATCACGTTCTAAATTTATCCTAAAACTTTTATCTCCAAATTTAATTCTTTTATTTAATTAATTTCTCAATTAATTAAATATTAAAAATATCATATTAATTTCCCATTAATTAAATCATTAATTAATCTTTTAATTAGACTTAATTAATAGAAAATACATTAAAGACACATAAAGCAACATATGAAAACCCATAATAAAAAAACACATACTAAATCAAACAAAAAGGGTTATAACTGTGAATTAGCGTCATTTGACGCATTTGGAGGGTACTTGACTCAAATACTTGTCCTAATTATCAATTAGGACAAATGGCTTAAGGGTTTAGGATTTGGACTTAAGAATTTATCTCCCCTCTCTTACCATTGAGATAATGCGATAGAGTACGCTCATCTTGGCAATTCAGGGAAGTCGATACCCGGTACCTGCAACCTGCATAAAATCTACACATCCAGAATGAAGAATTCACACATTCGAGAAGACAAGTTCTTACAATCACGAAGTAGACAGAACATATTAAATTTCTTAAATCATTTAGGGGTCAAAATACTAGACCCTACCTGAACCTGATGCTAATACGCAATCTCCAAAAATTGTAAGAGAACTTGCTCCTCTTCAATAACTTTCTTCTGAAAATCTTTCCTAGAATTCTCCTTCTCAAATTTGCTTACAAAAGTTCTCCCCAAAATTCCTATCTCCAAAATTCACGGTCCCTCAAAAATGAACCTCCAAAGTTGTGATAAGGAGTTTTCTCCTCAAATCGGGGGACTAATTGTGCGTTCACCCGAGAGGACTCCTTGCTCACAAGACTCAAACTCCAAATTAACTTTATTTATCTTTGCTTTATCTTTTAATGCACGTTAAATGAATTAGTAAATAACTTCATTTAGTTTTCCTCTTGACTTCTATTTTTAATTACTTTATTACTTTTAATCCCATGAGCACTTTATGAAATTAAAATAACATTATTATTTTCATTTATTAATTTCTTTTACTTTTAATTTATTTTAGAAACTTAATTGATAAAATATTTAATTAACTTAAATAACAATAATATATAGCATTTATTTAAAAATGAACTCTAAATATAGTATTATTAAATTAAATAAATATTATCACGTTCTAAATTTATCCTAAAACTTTTATCTCCAAATTTAATTCTTTTATTTAATTAATTTCTCAATTAATTAAATATTAAAAATATCATATTAATTTCCCATTTATTAAATCATTAATTAATCTTTTAATTAGACTTAATTAATAGAAAATACATTAAAGACACATAAAGCAACATATGAAAACCCATAATAGAAAAACACATACTAAATCAAACAAAAAGGGTTATAACCGTGAATTAGCATCATTTGATGCATTTGGAGGGTACTTGACTCAAATACTTGTCCTAATTATCAATTAGGACAAATGGCTTAAGGGTTTATGATTTGGACTTAAGAATTTATCTCCCCTCTCTTACCATTGAGATAATGCGATAGGGTACACTCATCTTGGCAATTCAGGGAAGTCGATACCTGGTACCTGCAACCTGCATAAAATCTACACATCTAGAATGAAGAATTCACACATTCAAGAAGACAAGTTCTTACAATCACGAAGTAGACAGAACATATTAAATTTCTTAAATCATTTAGGGGTCAAAATACTAGACCCTACCTGAACCTGATGCTAATACGCAATCTCCAAAAACTGTAAGAGAACTTGCTCCTCTTCAATAACTTTCTTCTGAAAATCTTTCTTAGAATTCTCCTTCTCAAATTTTCTTACAAAAGTTCTCCCCAAAATTTCTATCTCCAAAATTCATGGTCCCTCAAAAATGAACCCCCAAAGTTGTGATGAGGAGTTTTCTCCTCAAATCGGAGGACTAATTGTGCGTTCACCCGAGAGGACTCCTTGCTCACAAGACTCAAACTCCAAATTAACTTTATTTATCTTTGCTTTATCTTTTAATGCACGTTAAATGAATTAGTAAATAACTTAATTTAGTTTTCCTCTTGACTTCTATTTTTAATTACTTTATTACTTTTAATCCCATGAGCACTTTATGAAATTAAAATAACATTATTATTTTTATTTATTAATTTCTTTTACTTTTAATTTATTTTAGAAACTTAATTGATAAAATATTTAATTAACTTAAATAACAATAATATATAACATTTATTTAAAAATGAACTCTAAATATAGTATTATTAAATTAAATAAATATTATCACGTTCTAAATTTATCCTAAAACTTTTATCTCCAAATTTAATTGTTTTATTTAATTAATTTCTCAATTAATTAAATATTTAAAATATCATATTAATTTCTCATTAATTAATCTTTTAATTAGACTTAATTAATAGAAAATACATTAAAGACACATAAAGCAATAGATGAAAACCCTGTTGGCATAAAGTTATTTGCCATTAGTGACAACACTTTTCTCACAGTATTAACCGAGTAAAGAAGAACTCAGTGTTAACCGAGTTTAGTCGGTTAACATAGAACTTAGTATTAACCGAGTTTAGTCGGTTAACTAAGAACTCAGCATTAACCGAGTTCGGTCGGTTAATTAAGAACTCAATATTAACCGAGTAAAGACGGATGCAGTGTTAACCGAGTTCGGTCGGTTAACATAGGACTCAGTGTTAACCGAGCTCAGTCGGTAAACAAAGAAGTTTTGTTCTACCGAGTTTGTTTTGCTATTTGGCCGACTCAGTTAAATTTTGTCTACTTTTATTCAGCCGACTATTGCATGTAATTTTAACTTGGATGGTATATATATGTAATGTATTGTATCATTCTAAACGTAATGCGAAGTATGTGAAATATATGAAGTATGTGAAGAATGTGTGCGAAAGCATGTAAGCTGAATTTTGAAGGTTTTCAGCAAGGTCAGCATTGGAGCAGAAATGTTTTATATGTCATATCAAGGACAATCAGAGCGTAGCGGATCTTATCAGCAATCAGTTGTATTCAGATCCATTGTTTCATTCTAACAGGTGAATCAGTTTTTATAAATCCTTTAACAGGGTAGACTTAACAGTCTTTGTACTAAATCTCCTAACAGAGTGCATACTTATGAAGTATGTTTCAAATCCTTTAACAAGGTGGATATAACAATCCTTTATGCTCCTAACAGGCCAGATCACCAGAAGTGATCATTGTATGCCTTAACTGGCTAACTTCCTACTGCAGTAAAGAAGATTTGTGGGTTTCATCCCCACCCTAGTTTTACTTTCTATTTTGGAAGGTTTCTGGGTCACCAAAATCTCTGTGCTTATGTGTTATGAATGTCTACATACTGCAGATTAGGTGATTAAATATTTTACTGGTTAATATGAATTGATTTAAGATTTTATGTTTACTGATTCACCCCTCCCCTCTCAGTAAACTGTTATATCTTGAATATTTCCAACAATTGGTATCAGAGCTAACTTGGTTCTCAGGACAAAGCTTGACTGCTTGAGCAAAGATCAAAGTCAATGGAGATATTCAGATTGGACAAAGTTATAGAAAATGAAAAGTTAGATCTTGAAATGGCCATGGTTCAACTTAAAGAAGCAAAGGAACATCTTTCTCAATCCCTAAAAAGAAGAAAGGATCTTGCAAAACAAATGAATGATCATCAGTATGTTGAAGTGAAGATTGAAGACCTGTTACCATCAAGCAATTCAGAAGAAGCTGACCAAGCAATCAAAGAACTTCTAGAAAAGAATGGATCTCTGCAAGAAGAGGTAAGAAAGCTTAAGAGAGAACAAGAAATACAGTCAATCAGGCTATGTGAAGCTTTGGATCAAAGAAACAAAGCACAAGAAGAACTGGAAGATAGAAGTCATGAAATCCGCAATCAAACTCATCAGTATGAAGATCTCATAGACCAACTCACCAATGCAAATGAAGAAATCAGGATTCTCAGAGCACAAAATGAAAGAATAAGGAATGATTTGAACATTGAAAAGCAAATCAATGAAAGTCTACAGAATGACTTGAGATCAGAAAGACAAATCAATGAAAGCTTGAAAAATGACCTAATCTCTGAAAGGCAAGTCAATGAAAGGATGATGAAATCTCAGGTAGACGTAAATCAGTTGAATGAGCAGAATCTTCAAAGACAAACAAGCAATGCTGGTCTTGGATACAAGGAAGCTGGTGAATCCTCCAAGCAAGGTGAACAAAGGAATAAAATATCCACTTGCAATCATTGTGGCAAGATAGGTCATACATCAAACAAATGCTGGAGCAATGGGAAAGCAAAATTCAATGGTAAGTTCTTCAACTGCAATCAGCATGGTCACAAGGCAAATAAGTGTAAAGAAAAACCAAAATTTGAAGGCAATTGTTACAAATGCAAAAAGCATGGTCACAAGGCATTCCAGTGCAAATCCAAATCATTCAATCCAGCTGAACAACTTGTCAAAGCCATATTCGGATGGGACTACAACACCTGGTGCAGATGTCACTATTGTGGAGAGTATGGACATACTAGCATGAATTGTGCCAGACATCACCTAAGGAAAAAGGACACAACTGTAAGGTGCTATACATGTACAGAACTCGGTCATATAGCCAAAAATTGCATGAATATCAAAAGAATTGAAGATGAAAATAAAATCAAAGCAGATAACATTCGAAAGCAAATGAAGCAGCAATGGATTCCAAAATCTACCGAACAAGATAAGTCAGATAGGAGTGTCACTCAAGAGGTGGGTGACTCTACCATTTCCAATTATTATTCATATAAGAAACATTGGAACTGCATCTTCCAAGATTTATCCTATGCAGCTCCAAAGGAAGAAGATGGATCAAATTAGTATTGTAGATACACTCTGACTCCAGGACGGTTCAATACTTTACCAAGTTTGGTTGGATGTAACAAAGCTTCATTAACCGAGTAGCAGTTACCGAGTTGAGTCGGTAAGAGACTTTGCCGAGTTCGGTCGGTCACAACTAAGTTTCATTGACCATGTTGTGTCAACCGAGCAAGGTCGGTTTGTGACCTAATCGAGTAAGGTCGGTACTTCAATATTTTCTTTCGATCGCCGAGTTGATAATATCTATCGAGCTAGTGGATGACAACCTGTCATTTCTTCTGCCATCGTACCAAAACATTTATGACAAATTTGTTATCAAAAGGGGCAAAATTTGATCTAAATTTTTACTGCGAACAAAGAGCTAAGGTATTTTTTGCAATTTCAGAGCGAGCTTAAGACATTTTCGAGCGAATTTTTCAAAAGAGCGAAATAATCAATTCAGAATTTTTCTACACCTACCAAGTAACAATGGCATCCGGAAGTGGAAGCTCTAAGACTAAGAAAGGCTCAGAAATGCTGGTTAGAGGAGAGGAATGGAAGGCGCTGAACTTCAAATTAGCACCAGCTATTGCAGAATCACTGGACCCTAATGGTGCCCAATCTCAAATTCCTTCAAAGGTACTTCTTGTCAATGATATAAGATCTCATTTTAAATGCTCTATTCAAGAACTTGGAAACCTAGAAATTGATAATGCCCTAGGTGAAATGAGCATAGATGGAAACCTAAAACCCGAACATAAGCATCTTGAAACAAAAGGGTTAACCCACATTTTGCACTTGCCAAGGAAATTTCAAGTTCAATGGGTTAGGTATGTACTCAGTCGAGTTCACAATGGCCAATTGTGGTTAGAGCAACCAGTGCTCATCACAAAGAAAATGATTAACAAAATTACTGGACTCCCCATGCTGAGCAAAGCCAAGTCTACCAAAACCCTAGGTCGGGAGGAATTGCAGAAACTGACCCAAGCAGAATGGGATGGTAGGGGACTTAAGCTGAATACTGTAGCTGACGTCGAATTGAGATTTGGCATTCACGTCATTGCTCACAAAATCTATAGTTCAAGCCGTCCAAACAATGTACCCTGTGAAGCTGTGGATCTGGCGTACAAAATAGTGAAGAAGAATTTAGAATTTGATTTATCAGAATTACTTTTATCCCAATTCAATAAGAATATGGAAAGCATTAGAACCTCCAAGAACAATTCCTGCAAATTCGGTTCGCTTTTGATTTGTTTATTCTTCTATATTCAAAAATCTTTTCCATCAAAGGGATCAGTAGTATGGAGAAAAGATATACCAATTCTTTATCAGATAAACGAGTTCATTGCAGAACTAGGTGAAAATTTTGATATTATTTTGGATAACTATTTTGAAGAATTTAAGGAAAAGATGAATCATAGGTTCCAAATTCCACCCAAACTGGTTGAAGAATACAAGGAAGACATATGCTTCATGGTAGATTGTGACAAGGTATACATTCAGGTAGCCAGGCCTCGAGTAGCATGGGTGAAACCTCTTCCCTATGAGGTAAAAATTGACGAAGCCAGGGATATCATAGAAGCACTGGTGAATGAACCAGTAGACCCAAGGCAACCAATTTTTGGAACATATGATCAAGCTAAGGCCAGAATTGAGCTCCAAATTAAAATCCCTCAGGCCATTAGCAAAGGAAAGAGAAAGATAACCCAACTGAAGATGGAAGTTGGCTCTCTTATGATAACAAAAGGCAAAGGAGAAGACGAAGAAGAAGAAAAGGAAACCGAGTCAGACAAGGAAAAGGAGCCTCAACAAAAGAAAGGCAAGGTGATCATCACCAAACCTAAAAGGCAAGCCTCTGCAGTCTTCTCCAGGAGAACAAGACAAGGAAAGAAAGAACCTGTATTTGTTAAGCCTCCACTCACATTTGAGGATAGATTGAAGCAATTAGAAGCAGGTGCTAGCTTCACAAACTTCAAAGCATTGAAGTTTGAAACCAGAATAGAACAAAAAAAGATGCAGATTGAGGAATTGGTACTGAACAAGATGGGTAAATGGAAATACTCACCGGACCAGATAGCCTCCCAGATCTCCAAAGAACTATTGGAGAGGTTGCAAATCAGATGGGAAGCTGCAACCAAGACTGTAAAAGACATCTATGAGCAGACACTGAAGAATCTCCTGCCGAGTTTCACTAATGCTGAAGTGAAAGCATCACTGAAAGATCACGAAGGCAATATGATGATTAGATTCCACACCTGTTTGATACTTGTCAAAGACATTGAGCATGTGGTAAATGATGCAACAAACATGTGGAAAAACATCTATCATCTACACAAATCCAGTGATGATACTATTGAAATCAAGGACATTGAAAACAGTGATGATGATGAAGATGATGATGATATTGAAGATATTCCAGAGGATCTTCATTCAATCATGTTAGAAGTGGAAGAAGAGGCTGAGAAAGAATTAGAGGAAGAAGAAGCTGAAAAAGAAATGGAGGAGAAAGAAGATGATGATGATATTGAAGATATTCTAGGGGATCTTCATTCAATCATGTTAGAAGTGGAAGAAGAGGCTAAGAAAGAATTAGAGGAAGAAGAAGCTGAAAAAGAAATGGAGGAGAAAGAACAAGCAAAGGTGGAAGAAGATCCAGTACAAATTGCAGCTGAAGTCATTGCATCTCTTCCACACTCTCCATCCAAAACAGTTACATCAACTATGGAAATAGCTTCTACTGGTAAGTCCTCTCAGCTCCGTATACCATCTATGCAAGTGCCAATCACTTCATTAACCGAGCTGCAACCACCTTCATTAACCGAGTCTCCATCAGTCTCTGCAGTAAGTTCATCATGCACATCAATCTCTACTGCAGAATGTATAATAAGTGTACCTACAGATACTACAATTTTGACTTCTCTTAATCAAATTTTGGCAACTATTAGCTCTTCCACTCCATCCTGTACAGCAACATCAATTTTTGATACCATTTGCACATCTCTTAGTCTTCCTTTACATAGTCCTATTCCAGTCTTATCAGCCAGCCCTGCCTCATCAACTATAGTCTCAGTTCACAAGGGTCAAGATGAAGTCTTTGCTGGAAAAGCAAAAAGATACATGTTTTCCAGCAAGACACTGGATGAGGAAATTGATTTGGATAAGGACATTATCCTTCCTAAAATAGATCTTGATACAGCATCAGTTGATGAAATGAGAATGCTCAGTCAGCTATTAGAGCAGAAGGCTAGGCAGAAACAGCTACGGCATGAAAGAGATCTGGAATATAGCATCATTGAGAGTGCTAAAAATATTATAACAGAGGCTATAGGTGTTGAAGTAGATTCTACTCAACACATTTTGATTCAGTTGGAAGAGGCTGTAAACAAATTCAATGAGGATACCTCCGGCCAAGAAAAGTTGATTGAAAAGGCAGAGAAGAAATTTGACAATAAGGTGCTTGAACACATTGCTCAACATATTGCATTAAATCAGGTAGAATTGTCTACAATTTTGAATAATTTTGAGAATTCTTTTAATAATGTAACTTCACTTTTTGGAAAACTCTGTGATGTTACTAAGTATACCAAAGATATAAAAGAAAAGTTGAATAAAATTGATGAGGATATGAAGGTCAGTGCCCAAGTGCTGCAATCTGACCTCAGTACAAGTTCATCCCATCATCATAAAATAAGATTTTTGTCGAAGAAACAGGCAGAATTGCTGAGAGAGGAAGCAAGAATCAGGTCTACTCTCATAGATATCCAGAATATGATTCTTCCTGTCATGACTTCAATGCAAAAGCATATTGCTCATTCCAGAACATTGATTCATGACAACAATTTCTCAGTTGCAGATCATATGATTGAACTTTCTGCAGAAATTCAAATTGCACTCTCCTCCAGCAAAATTTTGCAAGAAAATTGGGATAAGACTTTGGCTCTTATTCTCAAGGTACATTCAGAATTTCTCTCTCATTTTGAAATCTTAGTGTAAATATATGTTATTTGGCATTATTGTCAAAAAGGGGGAGACAGAACTTTAGAACTTCAGAGCTATCCGTGCAAAGATATAGAGCTATCCATGCAAAGATATATGTATTGATCTGTAAATATTGTGCATATTGTATGGGGGAGACATACATCTAATAAGATCTACAATTTTGGAAACTTTTTGAAATGTATGTCAATTTCTGTACATAAACTTTGATACATAATTGTTTTTGTCACTAATGCCAAAGGGGGAGATTGTTGGCATAAAGTTATTTGCCATTAGTGACAACACTTTTCTCACAGTATTAACCGAGTAAAGAAGAACTCAGTGTTAACCGAGTTTAGTCGGTTAACATAGAACTTAGTATTAACCGAGTTCAGTCGGTTAACTAAGAACTCAGCATTAACCAAGTTCGGTCGGTTAATTAAGAACTCAATATTAACCGAGTAAAGACGGATGCAGTGTTAACCGAGTTCGGTCGGTTAACATAGGACTCAGTGTTAACCGAGCTCAGTCGGTAAACAAAGAAGTTTTGTTCTACCGAGTTTGTTTTGCTATTTGGCTGACTCAGTTAAATTTTGTCTACTTTTATTCAGCCGACTATTGCATGTAATTTTAACTTGGATGGTATATATATGTAATGTATTGTATCATTCTAAACGTAATGCGAAGTATGTGAAATATATGAAGTATGTGAAGAATGTGTGCGAAAGCATGTAAGCTGAATTTTGAAGGTTTTCAGCAAGGTCAACATTGGAGCAAAAATGTTTTATATGTCATATCAAGGACAATCAGAGCGTAGCGGATCTTATCAGCAATCAGTTGTATTCAGATCCATTGTTTCATTCTAACAGGTGAATCAGTTTTTATAAATCCTTTAACAGGGTAGACTTAACAGTCTTTGTACTAAATCTCCTAACAGAGTGCATACTTATGAAGTATGTTTCAAATCCTTTAACAAGGTGGATATAACAATCCTTTATGCTCCTAACAGGGCAGATCACCAGAAGTGATCATTGTATGCCTTAACCGGCTAACTTCCTACTGCAGTAAAGAAGATTTGTGGGTTTCATCCCCACCCCAGTTTTACTTTCTATTTTGGAAGGTTTCTGGGTCACCAAAATCTTTGTGCTTATGTGTTATGAATGTCTACATACTGCAGATTAGGTGATTAAATATTTTACTGGTTAATATGAATTGATTTAAGATTTTATGTTTACTGATTCACCCCTCCCCTCTCAGTAAACTGTTATATCTTGAATATTTCCAACAAACCCATAATAGAAAAACACATCCTAAATCAAACAAAAAGGGTTATAAAGATGAATTAGTGTCATTTGACGCATTTGGAGGGTACTTGACTCAAATACTTGTCCTAATCATCAATTAGGACAAATGGCTTAAGGGTTTAGGATTTGGACTTAAGAATTTATCTCCCCTCTCTTACCATTGAGATAATGCGATAGGGTACACTCATCTTGGCAATTTAGAGAAGTCGATACCTAGTACTTGCAACCTGCATAAAATCTACACATGTACAGACACAATATTCTAAGCTAAATAAGCAATGGCAGGAAGTGGTACATCGTGTAGATCCCGACTAGCAGGTGACTACGACTCCCTTCCTTAACCATATCAGAAACACCATACATAAAAAAAACAAACACACACACCATACACATATAGTATGGGGTAAGTATCCATAAAAAAATACATGTGATAATAAACCATCTAACTAATCATCATCGATAACTGAAAACACTGAATAATCATCATACATACATGAAATATAGAGTACCAAGTAATCTCACTATATAATAAATTGAATGTAAAAAAAATCCGATAATCTTAAAACAATACTACTAATCATCAAACATAGCCTAAAAGAGTTTGGCAATGAAAACAAAATGTGAACTAGGGGCAGGCACTACACTGGAAGCCAAAAGATCACTGCAACTGTGAAGCTCGAAAAAAGAAGGAACCAAGTATGGCACCAAGAATTGCAACACCAAAAAATGTTTCCAACTAACATGAAGCACTAGATAGTAGACCACTAGAAGGAAGCAAAAAAATTAAGTGGAAGGACTGTGGCATAAAAGATCACCATTGGTAGGAATTAATATAGAGCATAATGAAGGGAGCTAGATCCATTTTCCAAAGCACCTTGACTAAATGTGTAGTACTTAAGGTAGGTGATCAAAATAATGGTTGTCACCAAAAATTGAAGCACAACCAGACAACGAAGCAATAGGAGATGTGAGAAACACTAGGAGAGAAAGAACCAAAGAAGCAACTGAGTGTCCATGAAAAATGGTTAGCTCAACCTAATTATTGCATTGCCTTCCCCCCCCCCCCCCCCCCCCCCCCCCCCCCCCTCATTTTTATTTATTTATGATAATGAAAAGCAATCGCTAGCACACCAATTTTTAATTACTTGCTGCTTAATGGCATTATAAATTTATTTTCACCACTAAGAATTTATTATGCAATCAACATTCGTAGGAAACTAGTTTTTAGATATTAATTGGCCAACAACACCTGAAGGTTTTCATTGCTAAATATTTTATTTCTTTGTTTTCTTTTTCATTTTTGAATAACTACATAGAATTACCAAAGAAATAAAAATCCTTTTATGGACAATGAAGAGTGATGTCATCAAAAACCTTCTTTCTATGTCCTAGTAAAAGACACCATTGAAACTGTATTGCATGATGAACTCAAAATGATGACCAAGAATAACCTGAGTAGGATAACCACTTTCCCACAAAACCAATCTTGATTCATGTATCTCATGCCACTAATTAGGAAATTTTATTGTAGAAATTTGGAACATGCACAGGTACACTTGGCTAAAATAATTACTTATAATGATGAGAATTCTCAAAAGACATATTGCTCTATGATGACAAAACATGATCACCTATCATGAAGTTGTATTATCCAATCCTTTCAAAGATATTCATTAAATGAAATAAACACCTTCATTACCAAAGACAAGGTGGCAGAGTCAAAAACCAAATGTAGTCACCAATGTGTCCATAAAATTAGAGGTAGATAGAAAAACATCTCTAGGAAGGCATGTGTGTTGAATAGAATTATTTAATTGTATATTGTCTTTGATGTTACACAAATATCAATTCTTTACCCGAGTAATCAGTGTTAGTCGAGCTCACTCAGGCATTGAAGGAAGTTTCTTGTGTATGCCAAGCATTCTAGAAAAGACACATAGAACCAATATTAACTGCGTTCAATTGGTTACCAAAGGAAGTTGGCATGGAACTAGTGTTAACTAAGATCACTCAGCTACCAAATGAATTTTGAAGGAAAGTCACTTCTAACTTAGTGTTAACTGAGTTGGGTCGGCTAACAAAGGATTTTCCCATATCAGTATATTTGATTTGACAATTTTGCTGGTTAGTTCTACCTGGCTCATGGGATGAATTATATTTGTTTGAAAGTGTATTAAAGTTGACTTGACAAGGTAAAACATATAAATATAAGGTCAAGTTGAGGATTGAATTGTGAAGAAGCATGGGATTGAAAAGATAAATCAAGGAAGTGAATTGGAAGGATGTTAGAGTATCCAAGTTGACCAAGCTATAAAGAACATTTTGATCAAGAAGGATCAAGTATTCAATCTAGAATAGAGATATGAAATTAGCAAAGATAGTTGCATCAGAAATTAGGTCAAGTCATGTTACTCTCTAATAATTGTAGCAGTGGATCAAATCTCCTAACAACTATTTTCCAAATCCTCTAACAAGATAGCATTTCTAGATCAAAGTGTCCAAAGAGCTCTAATAAGGCCACTCCTAATAGGGTCAACTAAATCCTTTTACAAGGTCACACCTAATAGTGTATTTTGTAACCTTTAATAGGGTAGGCTCCTAATAGGGCTCACTACAAAAGAGTGAAAAAAAGTAACTAGTTACAATTGGTGGTTTTCTCAAATTGGGTTTCTACATTAAATCTTGGTGTCTCTTATGTTAATATTATTTTCTTTATGATTCTGCAACTAAGTTAACAAAGGTTAAACAAACTAAACATCTTAAGAAATGATTATTTCAGTGTTTGCTGAGTGACAATAATTCTTAGTGTAAACCGAGTGTTCCTATGTTAACTAAGTTACACTAGTATTTCAATTTCAACAAAGTATTGGTTTTTGAATTGTATTGACATCTTAAGAGATCTTTGATTTGTTTTTGTGGCAACTGATTCTTCCCTCCCCTCTTAGTTACTCCTCTTATATTTCCAACAAGTGGTATCAGATCTTTTGGTGCTTACAAAGAAGGTTTCAAGGACCTAAGCTAAAGATCAAGATGTCTTATAGAAGGGAGATTCCAATGCTGAACAAAGATAATTTACGAGCATGATAGGAACTCATGAAGCTCCATTTGGCAACTATTGGTGAAATAGGTCTGAAATATCTAGAAAACAAATATGTGGCTACTGGAACTTTGATTGTGGAAAAGAAGAACCATAACATAATGATGATTGACATTTCTTTCACTCACAATTATGCTAAATTTGATGAAGTCAAAGATTGTGCTACTGCTCATGAAATATGGAACAAACTGAAATATATCTATGGAGGTGATGACAATGTAAGGAGAGCTAAGGAAGAAAGTCTTAGAGGCTAGTTTGATCAAATGAAGATGAAAGACGATAATAAAATTGCACATTAGAATGAAAGAATCAAAGCTAGTGTGAGTGCAATCAAAGCCTCAAGTGGAAAAAATGATGATGTAACAGTGGCCAGCAAGGTACTTAGAACAATTCTTCCTATTTATGCAATTAGAGTGTCAACTATTCAAGAAATGAGATGTGATCCTAAGAATGATATAACTTTGAATGTACTAGTGATAGCAAGAATAATAGGGATAGAGGAATTTTAAGCCGAAAGAAACCTAATATGGGCATGTTAAAAAAGTGTCAAATTGGAAAAATGGGAAAGAAAAGTTTAAAAAAAAAGAATTATCATTTTGAAGAAGTCTTGGAGCTAGTTCATACATACCTTTGTGGACCTATTGGCATACAAAGCTACTCTAGAGATAAGTACATTATTATTTTTTGTTGATGATTATTCTAGGATGATAAAAGTTATGTATTTAAAGGATAAATTAGAAGCCTTTCAAAATTTCAAATGGTATCTGGCAAGAGTTGAGAAAGAAATAGGAAAAAACTAAAGTGTCTGAGGTAAGATAAAGGAGGTGAGTTCATCTCAAATGAATTCAGTAAATTTTGCAAAGAGGAATCAAAAGACATGTATCTACACCTGGTACACCTTAGTAGAATGACATAGTTAAGAGAAGGAATCTATCAATCATGGATTGTGTGAGGAGACTAATGATAAAGAAGAATGTTTCTATCAAATACTGAAAATAAGCAATCATCACAACAATTGATACCTTGAACCGAGTTCAACTGAAGGACTTAGATCAAACACCTTATGAATTATGGTATGGCTATAAACCTAATGTTTTTTATTTCAAAGTATTTGGAAGAAAATGTTATATCTTGAAGGAGTCAAGAAAAGGAAAATTTGATGTGAAAAGTGATTGAAGGCATATTCCTAGGGCACTCCAATAAGAGCAAAGCATACAAATGTCTAAATCTATCTACTCACAAAGTTATAGAAAGTGCACATGTAAAGATTGATGAATTTGTAGAAGAGTGTGAAGAAAAAAGTAGAAAAGAACTGGAAAACTATATAAACTTTGTTTACTATGAACTTGATACTATACCTAAAGTTCAATAAATTCAACAGTCTTTACCACATGAGTCCCTAAAATCCTCAATTCAACTCAAGTTGCAGCCTGTGCAACTCAAGTCATAGTCAGAAGGACCTGAGTTTTAGCTAGTGAGAACCAAGTCATCTGATGGACCCAAGTCATAGATAGTGGGACCCGAGCATGATTCAAAAGATTATGGTGAACCAAGTGAATTGAGAAAGAAGGAGCCTAGGCTTGATAGATATGTCAGAAGGCATAATGTACCCAAGAAAATCATTGGAGATTAGTTAGAAGGCACGATGACAAGGAAACAATTAAAAGGTACATGTTTTCTTACTGAGTTTGAACCTGGGTCTGTTAAAGATTCATTAGAAAATGAAAGCTAGATTGAGGGAGTGAATGGAGAGATTGATCACATTGAAAGAAACAAAACTTGGACTCTTGTTCCTAGACCCAAGGACAAGAATGTAATTGACACAAAATATGTATTTAGAAATAAGTTGAATGAGAATGGAGAAGTTTCAAGAAAAAGGCAAGGTTAGTTTGCAAGGGTTATGCTCAAGAAGAAGGTATTGATTATGGAGAGACTTTTGCTCCTGTTGCTAGACTAGAAGGTGTTAGAACACTACTTGTATATGAAGCACATAAATGATTCAAAGTATATTAGATGGATGCGAAATCAACATTCTTGAATGACATCTTAGAAGAGGAAGTTTACATTGAGAAACCATAAGGTTTCATTGATCCTAGCAAAAGGAACATGGTTTGCAGATTACACAAAGACTTGTATTGTCTCAAATAAGCCCTTAGATCCTGGCATGAAATATTACATAATTATCTCATAAATATTGGTTTTCAAAGGAATAATGATAATAATAGCCTATACATCAAAGAAGGACCAGATAAGAAGATAGTGTTGGTAGAAATCTTTGTGGATGATACATTATTTACTGGAAATTATGACTTGTACAAATCATTTTCTGTGGAGATGAGTAAAGAATTTGAAATGTCAATATTTGGAGAGATTAAATTCTTTTTTGGCTTGAAAATTCAACAAATGAAGGATGGTATCTACATTTCTCAATCAAAATACATTAAGGAGATATTGAAGAAATGATTCTAGACCAATTGGAACACCTATGTCTATTGAACATAAGCTTTTCAAAAGTGACGATTCCAAGGAGGTAGACTAGACTACTTACAAATCAATGATTGGAAAACTTCAGTATGTAGTGCACACTAGACCTGATATTGCATTAGTAGTTGGTATGGTGGCTATATTCTCTACTATTCCTAGAGAAAATCATATGATGTTAATCAAAAGAATCATGAGATATCTGAAAGGTATTGAAAGTTATGGTTTGTGGTATAAGAAAGGAGGCAACCTTGAATTGAAAGCATTTACTGATGCTGATTGGGCAAGAAATGTTGATGACAGGAGTAGCACTAGTGGTGGAGCATTCTTTCTTAGAAAGAGGCTAGTATCTTGGAAAAGCAAGAAGCAAAACTGCATCTCTCAGTCTACAATAGAAGCAAAATATGTTGCTACAGTAGTCAGTTGTTCCAACATTGTGTGGTTCAAACAACTATTGTTAGGTATGAAGGAGGTAACCAAGGACCTAATTGCTATCTTCTAGTGATAACACCAGTGCAATTAACATATTCAAAAATCCAATGATGCATACTAACACTAAGCACATTGTAATAAAATATCATTTCTTAAGAGAATTGGTGCAAGACAAGGAGGTGAGATTGGAATATGTGAACACAAAAGAATAGATTGCAAATAGCCATTACCTAAGGATATATTTTTGTATCTAAGAGGTAAGCTAGGGGTCATTCCCCTATCTAAAGCTCACTAATAAGATATTGATGCATCAACTGAGCACTTTGAATATTAGACAAGTTGATGTAGTATTGTTAGAGCCAATTGCATATGAATCAGTACATCAGGCACATGTAAACTACATTGATTATTTTCTTTTGCATGAGATGTCAAAGAGGGAAAGTTTGTCATATGAGATAGATTTTTATATCAATAAAGAGGAAGAGTTTGTTAGATGTCAAAGAAGAGAGTTTTCTATCAGAGGGAGAAATTATAGTCAAAGAAATCAAAGAAATCAAAGAGATTAATGTCAAAGGGAGTTCATACTGATAGAGGGAGTTCTCATGGATGAGAATAAGAATGAAACTAAGGATATTATCCTTCTATTTTTCTCTAAAATTTCTTTATGTCATGACATGTTGTGTTTCCATCAATGCTAAAGAGAGAGATTATTGAATATAATTATTTAATTGTATGCTGTCTTTGATGTTACACAAATGTCAAGTCTTTTACCGAGCAATTACTTTCAGCCGAGCTCACTTGGGTGTTGTAGGAATTTTTCCATGTATGCCAAGCATTTCAGGAAAAAAAGAATAGAGCCCATGTTAACTGAGCTCACTTGGTTACCAAAGGAAATTGGCATGGAACCAATGTTAACCGAGATCACTCAGTTACCAAAGGAAGTCTGAGGCAAAGTCATTTTTGAGTTAGTGTTGACCAAGTTGGGTCAGCTAATGAAGGATTTTCCTATATTAGTATATTTTATTTGATAGTTTTGTTGGTTAGTTCTAGCTGACTCATGGGATGAATTCTATTTGTTTGAAAGTGTATTCAAGTTAACTTGACAAGGTAAAACATATAAATATAAGGTCAATTGAGGATTGAATTGTGAAGAAGCATGGGTTTGAAAAGATAAATCAAGAAAATGAATTGGAAGGATATCAGGGTATCTAAGTTGACCGGGCTACAAAGATTGTTCTAATCAAGGAGGATCAAGTATTCAACCTAGAACATAGATATGAAATCAAAAAAGATAGTTGAATCAACAATCAAGTCAATTCATTGTTACTATCTAATAATTGTAGCAGTGAATCAAATCTCCTAATAGAATTAGCCTAACATCTATTTGCCAAATCCTCTAACAAGGTGGCATTTCTAGATTGAAGTGTCTAAAGACCTCTAACAAGACCACTCCTAACAAGGTGAGCTAAATACTTTAATAGGGTTGCAACTAAAAATGTGTTTTGTAGCCTTTAACAAGGTTGGCTCCTAATAAGGCTCACTTCAGAAGAGTGAAAAATAGTAACTAGTTGCAATTGGTGGTTTTCCCAAATTGGGTTTCCACGTTAAATCTTGGTGTCTCTTGTGTTCATGTTATTTTTTTAGATTCTACAACTAAGTTAACAAAGGTTAAACACACTAAAAATCTTAAGAAATGATTAATGTTGTGTTTACTGAGTGACAATAATTCTTAGTGTAAATCAATTATTCCTATGTTAACCGAGTTACAATAGTATTTTAGTTTTAGTAGAGTATTGGTTTTTGAATTGTCTTGACATATTAAGGGATCTTGGATTTATTTTTTTGGTAATTGATTCACCCCCCCCTCTCAGTTTCTCCTCTTATATTTCCAACAATTTGATGATCTACAATATGCCCAAGATCCTTATACATGTCTTCAAGTTGTCTCTAGATGTGTAGCTCTATAAAATAACACTAAAAGATTCAAAAATCTCATAAACCAAGTTACAGACCACCATGTTCTATATAACTTGGAAAATCCAAGATAGAGTGTTACTTAATGCTTACACAAAGAAACATTACCAACTAATATCATCTCACGAGAATAAGGGACCTATAACCATATTCTTAGGACCAAGCATATTTTTTTCATAACAGCTCACACCGTTGTCTAAAGTCTTACCTAAGGACAACCTCATGAAACATTGAAACAACCTCCAAGTTGTGGGACTTGAACTATGAGGTTGAGTCTCTAGAGAAGGACAACTTCCTCTACTATTAGGATGCACTTTGACTATTTTGAAGAGAAAAGGGGGAAGGAATATATAAAAGTAATGACATAATTTGTTCTAAAGAGATGATGCACCAAAATAGGGTGTCTAGATCAGTCGCTACCCATACATGCACAATGCTATTATTATGACAATCCAAAGATATACGAGTTCAAAATTTGCTTTAATATGTAAACTACATAAAGATCAAACAACCATATGAATGACACAAGGAAAATTCTTCACTTCTTATCATTCATGGGCCAAAGAGATATAGAGAATGCAAATTACAGATATTCATAGTATGTTGAGGAAAGGAAAATAAGCTTACACAGTACGATGGTTGAAAGAGATAAGGCATAAGTCATATAACTTGCAAAGGGGAATTTATAGTAGCATGCCAAGGCAGTAATAGAGAAATAGAGAAGATATGACCCTAAAAAAGAGTACAAAACTTGCCTTTATAGTGTACAAATAACTTAGATAACTTCTATCACAAGACAAAATTTAACCACTACAATCAAATATACAGAGAATAATCACTGCAAAACTGGAAGATCTAATTATAGCACAGATCCATACATGAGAAGATCACTTCTTTACCAAAAAAAACTTTGAGAATTAGGAATGATGATTATTTAATCTATAAATGAATGAATGGATCAATAGATGATGGTAGAGTATTTCTTTGAATTTATCAAGCCTAGTGATCAACTATGGTAGTTGCAGGAGATCGAAAGATCAGATTCTTCATTCAAGGGACTGCCTCCACTGCCACCAAATCACTAAATCAACCATTATTTTAGCCAAATGGAATTTAACCATCAAGTCCTACCATGTGGAAAAAGCATTTCTCATCGTTATGCCACCCTATCAGCGGTCCAATCCTTATGCCTTGCTTTCAACCACCCATGATTGCAACCTTGTCAGCACCTTCCCTTAATAGCTATTACTGCTTGTGAAATTGTGATCCATTGATCATCATTGCCTCACAACCTATACTTGGTATTCTTTACTAATCTCTAAAACCTTGTGAAAGCTAGGCTTAGACCATATCCACACCATCACAACTTAAATTGATGTTATTGTCTAACCCTTATGATCAAGTGAAATAAATTAAACTACTACTTCACAACTCAAACTTTAACCATTTCTTTACTTGTGAAGATTGTGCACTGGCTATAGATCTGGATGATCTAGTGGTGTAGGTCATGTCTTGGAACACTAAAGATCTGCCTTTACTACAATGTTCTAGCTTAAACCATAGCATGTCAATATAACCATGCGATTAAGAAAAATCAAAACAAAGTGCACCCTTTCCATCTTGACCTTATTCAACACTTAACTGATTGTTGATAATGTGAATCAGATGCTTGTGACATAAAATACCTTAAGGCATAATATGAAATAAGAATACAACCAATACTAAATCATTTCATAGAATTTTTTTTTAAGGAAACTCAAGTGTAGAAACAACTTCCTACACTAATCTCTTAAGAGAAATATGGTGCAAATCCTATTAAAATATTTTACACTTACCGATCCAATATCATGTAAACAACAATATGTTAGCCAAACATGCATATAGAAAATAGATAGAGAAAGAAACACATAACACAAAGATTTCCTGGTGGGGAAAAACCTCTTGGTAAAACAACCCCACCCCTCCAGAACCTGCACAATGTATTATCTTCAACACAAGGTTACAATACACTTGCAATGCAAGTTCAATAGTGACAATAGAAGACTCTATCAGCACCTTAGTACCTGCACACTCTCCCCTCTCTCTCTTTTTCATTTACAACATGCAATATTGCCTTTATGAACATGTTAAGATCCAACAAAATGCCCACAAAGGAGTTGGGCATTTTTCATGGCTCAACCACCAAGAACCATGCACAATGCCACATGTACATGCAATACCAAGAAAAGGGCATCCATCCCTTGAATAGGCAATGACAACTTGTCATAAAATCTGCCAAAAATAGTGGTCACAAGAGAAGTGTAATGGAATTTGTCATACCAACTTATTTTTGGCATATTCTCTTACACACACCAACCAATCATTCTTGGGAACCCAAATAGGCCCCATGTCATAAGATGCTCTTACACCTATCATAGCTCATTCCTTAAATAGCTCTTATGCATCATGGGAATCCGTCATAACTATTTCAGCCATGATCTCCTTCACACACTTCAAGATGCCAACACATGTAAGTGATCAACATGCCAACTAGACATGTACACTCACATTTACATATTATTTGCAAGAATACATTTAAAAAACAAATAATAATAAGAATAGGAATTATACAAGGCTGAGACACCTTATTCCTAACATTCTCCCACTTGTCGAACACCTTGTAAGAGCAATAGGAACATAACAAGAATTAACCACTATAGGCCAAAAGGCCCATAGACTTCGAACACCATATGAACTTCTCTGTGCCCACTGGTTTCATTAATGCATCTACAACATTATTCATAGTATCTACCTTCTCCAAATTTACCTTTCCATCTTCCACCATATCTCTCACAAAGTGAAACTGCACATCAATGTGCATCGTTCTGGCATGGAAAGTTGGATTCTTCGCAAGGCAAATAGCACTCTGACTGTCACACCAAATAGTAATTTGTTCTGCGTCAACACCAACATCAAAACACAATCTCTTAAGCCAAATGGCTTCCTTACAAGCATGAGTAGTAGCCATGTACTCAACTTCTATAGTGGACAAAACAACCACAAGTTGTCACTTGCTCATCCAACTGACGGCACCACCAAACATAGTGAACACATAAGCACTAGTGGATCTCCTACGGTCAATATCACCTGCCCAATCTGAATCCACAAACCCATGAATACAAATCGAATGTGGAGATCTAGAAGAGTTAGCATGATAACATATGGAGTAATTTGATGTACCCCTCAAATATCTAAATGCTCGCTTAATCGCATCCCAATGTACTCGTCCAAGATTAGCCATAAACTAACTCAGGACTCCCACTGCTTGGGCAATTTTTGGTCTAGTACAGACCATAGCATACATAAGACTACCAACTGCACTAGCATAAGGTACTCTACTCATGTCCTCCATCTCATGAGGATATTTTGGACAATCATCTATAGATAACTTTGTTCCCACAGGAATAGGAACATATAGTGGTCTACAATGTTCCATGCTGAACCTGTCCAACACAAACTTCACATACTTACTCTAACTCAACCAAAGTTTTCTGTTAGACCTGTCTCTATTGATTTTCATACACAAGATGTACCTATCTACCCCAAGATCTTTCATCTCAAACTATGCTGACAACTAATATTTAAAATCAGAAATCATACCCTTACCCTTCCCAAACAACAACATATCATCAACATATAATGCAACAATAAGAAGGTGTTCATTTTCAACTTTGAAATAAACACAATGATCTGATTTCGATCTTACAAATCCAATTGACAACACAAAGGCATCAAACTTAAGGTACCACATCCTAGGAGATTGCTTGAAACCATATAGAGATTTCTTTAATCTGCAAACTAAGGATTCTTTACCTTTAACAATGTAGTGCTCAAGCTGTGACATTTAAATCTCTTCCTCCAAATCATCATGAAGGAAAGCTATCTTCACATCCATCTATTCTATCTCTAAATCATATGATGCAGCAAGAGATAACATAAATCTAATGGATGTCAACTTTGCAACAGGAGAGAATATTTCACCATAATCTATTCCCTCCCCCTATGAATACCCCTTTGCAACCAATCTAGCTTTGTACCTACCAACACTGCCATCTGCACAGAATTTCTTCTTGAACACCCATTTACAACCAACAAATTTTCTCCCTTTAGGTAAAGGTACAAGGTTCCAAGTTTTGTTTTTCTCTAATGAAGCCATCTCATCATCCATAGCCTCAATCCAGGAACCTACATCTTCCATGCCCAAAGCCTCTTTCATAGATCTAGGCTCATTAGTGCTAGTAATCAAAGCAAAAGCACAACTAGAATCTAACATAGAATAACCAAACCTTTCTGGTGTCTTTCTTTCTCTTGTGGATCTCCTCAAGGGCTGAGGTTGAGGTTGTTCTTCCTTTTCTTTTGAACTATCAGAGCTATTAGAGCTCTCCTCATCATTAGACCCAACATGGTCTCTCTGTTCAATCTTCTTAGGGGTAGGAGGCAACTGAACAACATCTTTTTCCTTTTATTTTTCATTTGGTTGTAGCACAATAGGAGAAGATGTTAGCTCTCTAAAAATAACATTTCTACTATACAACACCTTACTAGTCATAGGATCCCAAAGCTTGTATCCTTTCACACCAGCACTGTACCCGATGAAAATACATTTAACAACTTTGTTTTCCAACTTAGATCTTTTCTCCTTTGGAACATGTACATAAGCTTCACAACTAAAAACACCAAGATGTCGAATTGAAGGCTTCTTACCAGACCACACCTCTATGGGTGTCTTACCAACAAGGGCTGATGTAGGAGATCTGTTAACCAGATAGCAAGCAATGGCCATAGCTTCGGCCCAAAACCTTTTTTCTAAACCAACTCCACTAAGCATACTCCTAGCCTTCTCCATCAGTGTCCTGTTCATTCTCTCTACAACTCCATTTTTCTGTGGGGTATAAGGAGTTTTCTTATGCCTCTCGATACCTTGTTCTTTATAGAACTATTCAAACTTTGCTGAGCAAAACTCACCATCATTGTTAGTTCTCACACACTTAATCTTCTTACTAGTCTGATTCTCTACAAGGGCTTTAAATTCCTTGAATCAACTAAAGACTTGTGTCTTACTTTTAAGGAAAAAAATCCATGTCCTTCTATTGTAATCATCTATGAAAGATACAAAAAATACAAACTTGGAGATTGAAGGAACTTTTATACGACCAAATACATCAGAATGAATAAGATCCAAAACATTAGAAGATTTGTGACAATTAGAGTAAAACTAAACACGATTTTTTTTACCATAGACACAGTGTTCAAAGAAGTTGAACTCAAGATTTCAATCATTTAACCCCTCAATGAGATTTTTATTTTTCAAGGTTCTGAGACCCTTCTCACCAGTGTGGCCAAATCTCATATGCCACAACATTGTCTTTTCTATAGGAAGCTTTCCTTCCAAAGTGTTTTCACCCTTAGGTACACTTGTTGCACTACCATCAGAACCACTAACCATAGTCTTCTTTACTACTCATTCAGATGGTGAGGATGAAGAACTATTACATAGAGGAATACATGCATCTATCTGAAATAAGGTACCTCTCCTAGTACCCCTTGCAAGAACTATCGATCCTCTCAACATCTTGCATCCTTCTTTCAAAAAAACAACTTGCACACCCACATCATTTAGCATACTTATAGATAATAGGTTTCATGCCAAACCTGGAATGTGCATAACTCCATTAATTCTCTTTACTCATCCATCAGGAAATTTGATAGTGACCCTTCCACGTCCAACTATCTTTAGGTGAGAATCATCACCCAAGTACACCTTTCCACCATCAAACTCTTCATATTTTGAGAGCCAGTTTTGATGAGAGGTCATGTGAAATGATGCACCTGAGTCAACCAACCACACATTATCAGATGCATGGGCTGCCAAAGCTACGATGAATGCATCGCCATCTTCTTGAGATCTTTCTGAAGCTGAATCTAAACCTTTCTTCTTCTTCTTCGGCTCTTTGCAATCTTTATGAAAGTGCCCATGTTTATCACAGTTCCAAAATTTTTCCTTGGACTTATTGGAAGTCTTTGACTTCCCATGGGATTTGGATCTACCCTTATTGTCAGACTTATTATCATTTTTCTTCCCTCTTTCCATGGATCTCCCACAAACAGCAAGGGCTTCTTTTTATGAAATGGAAGCCTTTCTATGCATCTCCTCTGATAGTAGTGAAGACACCACATCATTCATTTTGAAAGTGACTAACGTGCTTTCAAGAGCCATCACAAGATGGTCCCATGAATCTGGTAAAGAACACAAAAGTGTGTAGCAATGATCCTCCTCCTCTAAATTGACACTAGCAGATGTCAACTATGTAGCCAAAAGATTAAATGCATTTAAATGATCTGTTAAGGATCCACCTTCCTCCATTCGTAGAGATTACAACTTCTTCCTTAGGAATAACTTGTTCACCAAAGATTTGGCTTGATACATGGCCCCAAGTCTTTCCCACAAACTATATGCAGTTTTCTCATCTAGAACATTCAGAAGGACTGCATCGGTTAAATAGAGTCTTATGAGACCCTTAGCTTTACGGTCTTTGATATCCCAATTTTCTTGAGCTACAGTTGCTGGTCTCATAGTATTTGAAGTCACTTCCCATAGGTCACGATCTTCCAACATGTCTTCCATCTTGAGTTTCCACAACTCAAAATTAGTGCCATTAAAATTCTCCTCCTCCATTCTTCCATATGATGAACTCGCCATCTCAATCTACAAATAAGATTCAGGATGCTCTGCACAAGACTCCCACTCAACTTGAGATTAGCTCAAAAAACCCTACCCAACAACTAGGATCAAAAGTTGATCAGGCTCTGATACCACTTGTAAGGAAACTCAGGTGTGAAAATAGCTTCTTACACTAATCTCTTAAGAGAAATATGGTGCAAATTCTATTAAAATATTTTACACTTACAGATCCAATATCATGTAAAAAAAAACATTTCAGCCAAGCATGCATACAAAAAATAGATAGAGAAAGAAACACATAACACAAAGATTTGCCGGTGGGGAAAAACCTTTCAGTAAAACAACCCCACCCCTCCAGAACCTGCATAATGTATTATCTTTAACACAAGGTTACAATACACTTGCAATGCAAGTTCAATAGCAACAATAGAAGACTCCAGTAGCACCTCAGTACCTGCACACTCTCCCCTCTCTCTCTTTTTCATTTACAACATGCAATACTGCCTTTATGAACATCTTAAGACCCAACAAAATGCCCGCAAAGGATTTGGGAATTTTTCATGGCTCAACCACCAAGAACCATGCACAATGCCACATGTACAAGCAATACCAAGAAAAGGGCATCCATCCCTTGAATAAGCAATGACAACTTGTCATAGAATCCGCCAAAAATAGCAATCACAAGAGAAGTGTAAGGGAATCTGTCATACGAACCTATTTTTGGCATATTCTCTTACACACACCAACCACTCATTCTTGGGGACCCAAATAGGCCGCATGTCATAAGATGCTCTTACACCTATCATAGCTCATTCCTTAAATAGCTCTTACACATCATAGGAATCCATCATAACCATTTCAGCCATGATCTCCTTCACACACTTCAAGATGCTAACACATGTAAGTGATCAACATGCCAACTAGACATGTACACTCACATTTACATATTATTTGCAAGAATACATTTACAAAACAAATAATAATAAGAATAGGAATTATACAAGGTTGAGACACCTTATCCCTAACAAATCTACGTGATTGTTGGAATATATTATTATTTGAAATTTGATTTTTAGTGGGGGGTAATTTTGGCTAACATTTCTCGTGACTCAGGGGAGACGCAAATCTTCTTAGCATATGACCAGTGACCATCAAAAGATCCATTGGGCTATAAAGTCTCTAAAACTATGAAACTCATCAATTTAACATGTTTGCAACTTGCAAAAATTATAACATAAACCTTTTACTGCAAAACAAAACGTGTGCTTGTGCACTTCTTGGAAAATAGAAAAGAACATGAAAGAAAAAATACTCTAACTATGTACATGAATATTGATTTTCATAAAAAATATGGCTCAGGCTATATTCCATTGACTGGAATAGGTAAAATTTCACCATTAGCCTGCTCAACTAAAAAACATTAGCTTGCTTACGACTGATGATCACATAGGGGCCACTCCATAAGGCATCAAACTTTGAGTGTCTCCCTACCTTCACTCTATCTACATCCCATTTCAACACAAGATTACCTTCTCTAAAACTTCTGACCTTAGTGTTCTTATAAAAATTCCTTTTCATCTATTGCTGATGTGTCTCTAACGTCTAGATTGCTTGACCTCTTTCTTCATCTACCTCCATTAGATCTGCCATTCTTATAGACATAGCATCATTTTCAATCAATTCTAACTGATAAGCCAACTCAGTAGTAGGGAACTCTAATGAGATAGGAAGCCTAGCTTCCTTGCCATAGACTAAAATGAAGGGAAAGTTTGCTATGGCTCTTTTAGGTGTTATTCTATTAACCCACAGAGCAATTTACAATTTTTGGTGCCAACACCTTTGACTATCATCAATAGTCCTTTTAATGATTCTGATCAAATTCTTATTGGATGACTCAACCAAGCCATTACCTTAAGGGTAATAATTAGAAGATGTGCCCAAGTAAATACCACGATTAAGTGCCCATGTATAAATCTAAGCTCCTATGAATGATTTAGCATAATCTGAAATAATAGTTGAAGGGGCACCAAACCTAGTTGCAATTCCATCAAGGAATTCAATGACTGAAGATTTTGTGGCATCCTTTAGTGCTATTGCCTTTGTCCACCTTGTAAAATAATTTATAGTAGCTAGAATCCATTTATGACCAGAGCTAGAAGGAGGATTGATGGGACCAATAAAATCTAATCCCCATTGGGAAAAGGGTTGATCAGCTTGGATAGGATGAAGTGGAAGAGTTGCAAGTCTCTATTTACCTAAGAAGAAAGCACACTTCTCACACTTTCTTACATTTTTGTGGCAATAATGGAACAAGGATAGCCAGTAGTAACCAAATCTCATAATTTTCATCATAGTAGTTCTTGTTGAAAAGTGGCCACCATTAGGACCATCATGGAGTTCTTTAACTATCCTCTCTACTTGATCTATATCAATACATCTTAGCAGGGCTCCATCGAAATCTTTCCTAAAAAGAACATCATCAATTATAACATAAGGAATAGACTAAAATCTGAAATGTCTTCTCTTAGCTTTATCCAACCCTTGAGGATACCCATTCCCAACTAAGAAGGTCTTCATAGTAGCCATCCAACTCCTTCAATTGTCATTTCTTGCCTCCTGTTGGTCTGCCAACACCAAGAAAATATCCTCATCAAGTTCATGGGATGAGATCATTTGTTCACACAATTCCCTTCCCCTTACTAGCTTGGTAATTTGAATATCCACATCATACTCCATTACCTTTGTGATCCAACTAGCTCTCTTCTCACTGATGTCTTTGCTCAATAAGAAATCCTCAATACTAGCATGTGGGACCAACAAGTGGATTTTTTTATGAGACAACAGGTGTCTAAATTTCTTGAAGGCTCTTATAACTACAAGAACCTACTTTTCCACATAGCTATACTTATTTCCATATTCTTTGAATTCTTCACTGGAAAAATCAATAGCCTGATCCTCATCCTTTTCATTTAGATGAGTCAAAACAACATAAATAATTGACTCACCTCCTAAGGTATATAGAATGAAATCCTTATCAAAATTTGGATTAATGAGTGAGAGCTAAAGCTGTGGCTACTTTGATCTCTTCAAAACTTGCTTTCCCTTCCTTGGTCCATGAGAAGGCCATATTCTTTTTTAGCATAGCTGTAAGAGGTTTCACCATGGTAGCTAGGTTAGGAATAAATATTTTCACAAAATTTATTCTACCAAGAAAACTTTTTAGGTCTTTCTTGTGACTAGAAAGAGAGAGGGAAATTATTGCTTTTGCTCTTTCTGGATCAATGGTTAGACTCTCTTTAGATACAATATGTCCAAATAGTTTTCCTTGATTAGTGGAAAAAACACACTTGCTTGGATTTAGGGACACCTCATGCTCTCTACATCTCACAAATACCTGCCTAAGATGACCAAAATGCTCTACTACATCCCTTGAATATACTGTGATATCATCAAGGTAGAATAACACAAACCTCTCAATCATATTTTTTAAGGCCATATCCATTTCTTTTTGAAATGTGGCACCTACATTTGTTAGTCCAAAAGGTATCTTACTATAGGCATAGGTACCCCATTTGGTAGTGAAAGCAATTTTATATTTGTCAGTTTCCTTGACCAACACCTAATTATAACCCAAGAATCCATCCAAGAAGGAGAATCTCTCTGAACAACTAACCTTAGACAATATCTACTCCATAGAAGGGAGAGGATGATGATCTTTAAGGGAGGCTTGGTTAAGATCCCTAAAATCTACACACAGTCTAATCTCTCCATTCTTTTTTCTAATAGGGAGAAGGTTTTCCACCCAAGAGGAGTGCTTGATAGAGAAAATGATATTGGCCTCAATTAATTTGGATAGTTCATTTCTCATTAGGGGATCAATCTTGGGATTTACTAGTTTCTATTTTTTCCTAACAATCTTGACATTATCCATCAGATCTATAGTATGTTGAAACAAACTAGGGTCAAATCCCCTCAAATCATCATATGTCTAAGAAAATATATTATTTAATTCTTGACACAGATGGACAAAAAATTCTTACTCTATTTCATAACATACCTTCCCCAAGTTGAGCATCCTTCCATCATCAACTGTGATTGGGACATGGTCTCCTTTGTTTGCAACAAGATTCCCCTCACTTGGTCACTAGGGTTGAAGACACTCTCTAAGGTAATGAGACCCTTAGGTAATTTTTTGGAGCTGAGGTCGATGATTTGATTGCCATACTGGTCCATCAATCTCAACTAATTTCTATCTAAGAAATCTACCTCATTTTGCAAAAAACTCACGATTTGTGCATAAGATTCAAAGACCTGCCAACTGATATCATTGTTAGGAACAATGGGCCTAATCACCATTTTAAATTTCTATCTCTTCTCATCTTCGAGACTTCTTGGGATATCATAAGATGCACCCATGGCCACAAGTCTATCATCATGTCTATTTTCTTTTCTAGGAATGCTTTGTATATTGAATGCACTAAAACATTCAAGCAAATCACATACCCTATGTTTATAAGATTTGAGCAAACTATTCTTAGTAACATTTTGATTCCTCACATGATTAATCACTAGCTCTCTATCCCATACACACTCAATGCTTGAATTCCTCTTTTTGGAGCAATTAAAAGACCCTAAATCAATGCCTCATATTCAGCTACATTATTGGTACAACTGAACTATGACCTAAATGAGAAGTAGTACATTTACAATGCAAGAGAAACCAAAATTTCACTAGCCCCTTACCCATTTTGATTTCTTTATCCATCAAAGTACATGTTACATATCCCACTTGTATCTTCTTTGGTTTTCATCAAATTAGGTATGGAAGCATCCTTCTCTAATATACAATAAGTGCCTAGGCATATCTCTAAGATTTTTGATATAGGATCAGACTGATAAGCATTAGCCCATTCATCCAAAAGGAAATCAGGTGTATTAGTATTAGATAAGGAAGTGTCAGACTCATTTTCTGTATCATTTTCATCTATCTCTAGGATGGTACAATTCATATTGATGAGATTAGGAGTATAGGGCTCAATATGATGGAGGGCTAATGGTTCTTCTTTGATTGAAGCCTTGGTTCCATATCTAGTCCTAAAAAACATATACGACTAATCAAAAGACATGTAACCACCTATTTGAGTAATGAAGTCTCTTGATAGACAAATGGTAAAATGTGGCTTAACCTCAACAATTGATATATCTTGAACTATAGTACAACTTGGACAAGCATGTAAGGCCATTTCAAAATTCCTAACGATTCCCATAGTCTTAATAAAACTACCATCTAATTGCAACACATCCTTAACAATGGGTTCATATTTCATTTCTAAGGTATCAACAACACACTTGGGCACTACTGAACTACTGGCCCTTGATCAATCATACAATTGTAGACTAGCTTATCTCCTATAATTAGAGAAACATAAAATGGAGGAGGTCTAACCTTTTAGCTTATTTCTACCTCCTTTGATGGTTGCACTAGACTCACAATATTTTCTATGCTAGGCCATTGATTTCTGAGTTCAATGCTTTCCAATTCCTACTACAATAACTTCCTTTCTCATCTTCTCTACCACACTAAAAGAAGCATTAGATGTTTTGGTAGGAGCCTTGGAAGTATAAGCCTAAGGTAGGACAGTTTATGGGTTCTTTACGTTACCTCTATTTTCACCCTACCTTTGTTGTTGAGAAGCAATGGCAAGGTAATTCAAATTATGTTGCTGGGTGACTGCTTACACATGTGGTACTGCACTTGATGTAGAAGGCTGATTAGGAGGTTGAGTAGCCATCTGTTCCATAACTCTTTTCTTGCTTCTAGTATTGTAAGCACATGAATCCTAGTTTACATTATGATGTTCTTCCACTAGGCAGTTCATAAAAGAACAAACATCCTATTGAAAGGTATCAACAAGTTGAGTAGCATTGTGTTGCTAGATAATCACTCACTTAGGTACAATTAAAGCCAAGTAAGATTCTACCTTCTGACACATGCAATATCCATAGTAGTAGTTACAAGAAGGACAAAAATCTTGGTCTTGGGCAAGGTTGTTTCTAGGGACTATGGCCCTATTTAGGTTGGTGTTTGAAGACTAGGGGTGGTCGATAGGTCTATTCTAATTATTAGGGTGATCGATAGGTCTATTCTACTGTAGGGGGTATGACTCTATTTTGGAGGTCTACCATGAATGGGACCTTGAATTTGGAGTTGGAGAGGCTTATTATTCTGAGCTTGCTACCTCTTCATGGTCACCAACTCATTTCCCATTTTTTGCACTACTGCACTATTTTCCTCCATCTTCTTTTCTGGATCAAGCATCCTTCTATCTACATTCTGCATCAATGTTTGCATCATAGCCTCAATCCTATCAACTCCATTAAAGGACGTAGAGGCCATTGGGACTACATCAAGAGGCTGACTTATAGAGGGGACAAGAATAGGGGCTACAGTGGGCTAATGATTAGGCATGTCAGGGAAGAAAGGCATTGGGGGTCTTGGGGCTAACCTCCTTCCCTGTATCAAAATATTTTCAGCTCTTATGGAAACCCCATAGGCATTTGGTAAAGTGTCTCCTCTTACAGATTTCAAGGTGGTAGCAATATCACTATTGAAGGCTCTGAGATAATACAAGAGTGCATTATCGGGAGAGGGCTTCACTACAATAGGTATTCTATCCCATGCTTTCTAAAATCTATAATTGAAATCAGTTATACATTCATGAGGAGCCGTCTTGATAGTTTTTAGTTGCTTGAAAAGTGATAGATGGTCACTTTTGTCCTCAAAATGATTGCATAGGGCTGCCCCTAACCCATCCCAATTAGTAATAGAGTTGTGAGGAAAACCTCTATACCATTGTAATGCCTTCCCTTTCAAAGATGAGGCCAGTAGTCTAACTGCTACATCATTCTTAGTGATACCATCTATGTTATAGACATTAGACACCTCCTGAATAAGTTCAATGGGGAAAATAGAGGTTTTTCCAGTAAACTCAGGTATACTTTTGAGAGCTAATACTGGTATGTCATGCCTTTGGGCTAATAGGAGGGGGATCCCACCATTGAAGGTGGCAAAAGCATGAGCTCTATCCATATAAGCAAGTGTTATATTGATATGGGCAAAGGGTATTCTAGGTTGAGACCTAATAACAGGAGGAGTGGAGATAGATCTTGTAGGAGTGTGTGTTACTCTCACACTCCTAACTGGTGATAAGGATACTCTAACCTTTCTTCTTGGACTAGAAAGAGAAAGCTCTTGATATTGGAACTTACCTCTAGAAGATGCCCTTGTGTGTCTCTTGGGCATGAATTATAGCAACTTAGGTCTGGAAACCAAATGCATTGAAGCTTAGAGTCACCAAGTACTTCTAAACAATGGGCCTCTCAAAGGCTTTATACTAAAGGAAATACTATCCCCCTAACATGAATAATGAGCCCTTTTTTGACACTAGTAAACTTTAAATATTTTTAATGTATGAGTCCCACTGGGCATACCAAAAACTATTTTTACAAAAGCTCATACCCTTGTCCAAAGTCTTACCTAAGGACAACCTAATGAAACATGGAAACAACCTCCAAGCTATGGGACTTGAACTATGAGGTTGAGTCTCTGAGGAAGGTCAACTTCCTCTACTATTAGGATGCACTTTGACTATTTTGAAGAGAGAAGGGGGAAAAATACATGAAAGTAACTACCTAATATATTTTAAAGAGGTGATGCACCAAAATAGGGTGTCTAGACTAGTCTCTACCCATACATGCACAATGCTATTATTATGACAGTCCAAAGATATACAAATTCAAACTTTTCTTTAATTTGTAAACCACACAAAGATTAGACAACCATATGAATGACACAAGGAAAATGATTCACTTCTTATCATTCACGGGCCAAAGAGATACAAAGAATGTAGAAATTACAAATATTCACAGCATGTCAAAGAAATACAAACAAGCTTACACAATATGACAATGGTTGAAAAAGATAAGGCATAAGTCATATAACTTAGGGGCAAAAGGGAATTTACAATATCATGCCAAGGTAGTACTAAAGAAACAAAGAAGATTTGATGCTAAGATAGAGTACAACACTTGTCTTTATAGTGCAGGCATAACTTAGATACTTCTATCACAAGACAAAATTTAACCACTACAATCAAATATATAGAGAATAAAACAAAACTCTGAGAGGTCAAGAATGAAGGTTATTTAATATCCAACTGAATGAATGGATCAACAAACAATGGTGGAATATTTCTTTGGATTTATCAAGCCTAGGAATCAATGAAGGTAGTTGCAGGAGATCAAAGGATCAAATTCTTCATTCAAGGAACTATCTCCACTGCCACCAAATCACCAAATTGACCGTGATTTTAGTCTACTAGAATTTAACCATGAAGTCTTGCCATGTGGACAAATAATTTCTCATTGTTATGCTAGCCTGTTAGTGGTCCAATTCTTATGCCTTTCATTCAACCACCCATGATTGCAACCTCATCACTATCTTCCCTTAATAGCTATTATTGCTTATGAAACTGCAATTGATTGATATCGCTGCCCTACAACCTATACTTGACATTCTTTACTAACTGCCGTGACCTTGAAAAAGTTGGGCTTAGACCATATTTGCACCATTACAACTTAAATTGATGTTATTGTTTGACCCTTATGATGAAGAAAAATAAAGGAAACCACTACTTCGTAACTCAAACTTTAACTATTTCTTTACTTGTAGAGATTGTGCTCTAGCCATAGATGTAAAGGATCTAACGATGCAAGACATGTCTCAAAACATTGAAGATTTTCCTTTTCTGCACCATCGTAGCTTAAACCATAACATGACAATATAACCATATGATCAAGTGAAATCAAAATAAAGCATACCCTCATCATCTTGACCTTAGTCAACACTTAACTAATCGTGACCATGCGAATTGCATGCTTGCAACTTAAAATATCTTCAGGCATAATATGAAATAAGAATACAACAAATGCTAAATCATTTCATAGAAAACCCTAGGTGACCATTGGAATAGATTATTATTTGAAATTTGATTTTTAATGGGGGCAATTTTGGCTAACACATATCAAGTATAGTAAATAAATGTCATTCATTTAATAACTCTACCATTTGGTTTTTGAAGGATAGGTACATTTTAAAAAAAGTGATAATAATAAAATGAATGAATTAATTTTTGTTTTATATAATATCAATGCTGATCAACACAAGAACACATAGCTTGAATGGTTGATATCTCACATATGGAGGTTTCTAGAAGAACCAATGAAATAATTAGTGAATCTTGATTGGGAATCAACCATAAACCAAAAAAAATTGGAGGTCCCAACTTAACTTCATGTTACGAGGTCACAAGATCATTAAGATAATCTAAAGAATGAAATGAAGTGCGTAACACATTTAAGATTTTCTTGAGTTTTAGTCAATTTCAAGAACTTGATGAATTTCTCCTTAATGTTATATTACAAAAACAAAGAAATTTGAATCATCCAAGGAATCAAGAAATTGATCTAGCATTTGTTATTAATGAACGATCATATTAAGATACAAGAATCAATAATGAGAAGTATAAATATTAATACTTTGATTCCTTTTAAATGAATGGATCATCCATATGTAACATATTTTATTTGGTCATTACTTTATTCAAATCCTTCTAGATCCCTTTAATCAATTGGACCCATATCAATAAGTGTGTGAGGAATGCACATTTTTGTCATAAGCCTTACAAGACCTTGATGTTTAATTATTAAATCATTTCTAAGGAATAGATCATGTAAGATGTCATTTGGTATCACACAAAACACTCGAATGATTAAGGTATACAATAGATCACCTTTTAGTGCATGATTAATTACAACACACATATGTATCTTTTCAATGATAAATCATAGTGTTTTGTTTCCTTGTGTGCGCGAAATATCTCAAAAATTTATGATTCAAGAAGTAGATAAGAAGAACTGATTTGATGTTTTCTGATTTTATCAATATGTTCCTCTAATTCTTTTAAACAAAAATCACATTCTTTATCCATATTACTAATTGTATGCACATTAATATAATGTAAAAGGATCATTAAAATATCATCCTTATATGCAGTTGGAACCACCTTATTATGTGATGTTTTATTAGGATTAATGAATTCCATTAGTGGATATGTTAGAGTGGAATGTGGATGAAATGAATAGAGTAAAGATGATGGAAAAGGTTGTATTAGATATAAAGTAAGCAAAAATGAGTAGGATGGGAATAATGGAGATGGTAGAATATAAGATAGATATACATGTTATTGAGAGCATGCATGATCATATTCATTGTGCATACTAGGTGGGCATGCCAAGTGGGGATGGATGCAGCTAGAACACATGGAAGGAAACCTACAACAAACAAAAAACAAACTGGCGACAAGGACTGTCAGTTCCTCTGACAAGAATTAAACTTTTAAATCTAAAAACAAACTATTCTAAACACTAGAAAACATTATAAAAAGTAAAATTTAATCTAGCATTCAAAATTGCAGAAAATAAATATAAGAAATCACACAAATCCAAATTTACACTAAAATCTTAAACAATACATGTATAAATAATTATTTACAATAACATGAATTAAAATAAGTAAGATAATATAATAAATTCGTATAAGAAATCAAATCAAAATATATATTAGATAAAACACACTCTAATCTAAAGCAAATCATTAATATGATTGCATAAATTAAGGTATATAAATTATACACTAATTCTATGTATAAAATCAAATGAAAATAATAACACAAAAAATAAAAAACTCACAAACAATCTAATCTATATCACCATTCATTTTGAGAAGTGGATGCTACCTCCTCAATACATCTAGTGATGAAATTAAACACTCTTTTACATTCCTCTAATCAAAATAATATTTCTTTATTCACCCAACAATATAGAGTCTACACAAGTGGTTGCTATGGAACAATCTTCTTACAGAAATCTATATTTTAATCTCACATCAAATTTGATATATAAATCCGCCCTCCTTTTTGTTTACAACTTATGCAATAGATGAGTGAGCAGGAGGCTCACGCAAGTCCTTTGAAAATAGCCACAAATCAATAACAAACTTGTGGAAATAAGAAGCCCAAATGAATTCTAAAATTATTTTCTTTATCTCCATCTATGTAGCCACATAAACCAAAGATTCTCCTCCATATTTCAGTTGGTTACTCATCACAAATATATAGAAACCAACAATGATGAAGTGAATACAAATAGCATAATCGAATGCAAATAAAAACCTTTCCCATATTAGAAATTAGTGGTTTTTCTCCACCAAAGAACTAAAAAATCAACCATATATTTTTCAGCGAATTGGATCCTCCACAAATAAGTTTCCATGTGATTAGTGATCACTTATTGTAGAAAAATGTGAGATTTGGCTAGTCGTAATAATGGATCTCAAATTAATATGTATAGAAAATCATTGGCAACTCTTAAATGGTTCTTTTTATGGAGATTTTTCCATGTAAAAACATAACTGGGCCTATTTTGGACGATACCCATGTCTTAGGTGTTTCAAATTCACCCTCATTTTCTGAGAAATTACAATGCAAAATTGATTGTTCATATTGTTGTCAAACATTTTTTGGCTGGATACATTTGATCATAAACTAAATTAATAATCCAATATATAAAATAATAATAATAATCCAAGGTGTAAAATAATAATAATCATTAGTAAAAATAATCAATAATAAAATACATTAATTTATTGTAAAACTATACTAGATATTACTTATTCATATTTAAACATATGCAACATAAAATGTTAAAATAGTATGAAATGGAATAGAAACATGATATGGAAGTGAATATAATGGTATATAAAATGATGAAAAGATGGTTTCAAATGGGTCATAAATGGCTTTCATCAGATAGGTCCCATCCTAAAAGAGAAAATCAACAACCATGCAAATAAGCATACAAATATATGTGAGGTAGAGATAGATCCACATGAGATCCAAGAAGCCACATGTAAAACTATGAAAGATCATAAACATGCACAAAATTTGCATAAGAAAATTTACATATGCTATATGAGGTACCAAGAAAGAACACACCTTGAGGAAGAATGCAAGGGAATACCCAGTGATGATACATTAAGAACCATGATCAAAGGTGAATGATCTATGATATGTCCAATTTACGAAACTGTTCTTATACATGAAATAAAGAAAGAAAAACAAGACTATTTCCATAGCAAACTAATTGGGAATTTTAAAAAAAAGTAAATATTTTTGATCATGCAAGAATACCAAAAAAAAAAGATTGTCCTACATCAAAAAGACCTTGATCATGATAATTATGATGAAAATCCAACCTAGGACTTCTAATCACCAAACACCCACATTTCAGCTATTAGGTTGCTTTACCCTTATTAGATCATTTTTGGACATTTTAGGTCCTTTAACCTTAGTATCAAACCAATTACAACTTATGCCTGGAAAAGACTAAATATGTTATGTTTGGGTTTGTTACCACTTATATTTTTCTCATGTCTTAACATGTTTCGGTCCCAAGTCTTCCTTAACTTTGAAGTTGAACTTGAAGTTTCGGTTTGCTTTAGCTTCAAGTTTGAGCTCACATCAGTCTTTCGTATGTCAAAGTCCACTTTCTTTTCTTGAGTCAATCTTAGTGAAGCTGAAGTTGAAGTTGAAGCCTGATCAACCAAAACTTCAACTTCAACTTTAGTGTCGATTTTACATACTGACGCTAGTTTGCATGCAGGTTTCAAATTTTCTAGCCAAGGCAAGGTGGGTCCCAGTATAGCACTTCCCACGACATGCAAGATTATAAATAAAGGAGTTTAAAGTAGTATGTGTTCAATACAACAAGAGTTGACAAAGGGCTGAAATTGTCATTTCATGATGACTTAGCATGTCAGTAAGCATGTGAATTTGACAAGGCATTTAAAGAAAAACACTCGCGGGGTCTTTTCCAATGCATGTCGCATGAATAAGTAATTATTGCACTTACTTGCCAAATCTATCCACAATTTCCTATGTAAACCATTCCTTAAATGCATTCATTTTAGCTTTTCCCACTCATTACACCATTTGCAAAGAAATTCTAGTGCTGTTGGGTAGGGAGAGAGAATTGTAGGCTGTCTATTTGTCAAACTATAAGTGCATAATCCTAATCCCTAGCAATTTCAATTGTGTTTCCTTTTTTTTGAGGTAATTTAGGCTGTATCTTTCAAACCTATCTTTCTTAGCAATCATGACTGTAATGTCCTGTTTTGGACATTTATTGATTTTGCTTTCTTATTTGTATATGTTTGATAGTATTCTGTGTGATATCCCTTCTAGTATTCGATATTCTATATTTATACATATATTTCAAATAGTCATGTCCTTTCATTAATATTAATTATATTAATAGCTTAGTTATGTTACATATTAATTATATTAAATCATATATTCATACTAATAAGTTTTAGTTATTTCATAAAATATATTATATTATGTTAATAAGCATAATATAACATATATTATTTATATTAATAAAATTTATTATGTTACTTAATAATTATACCATATATTATTATTTTAATAATATATCAACTATTATATTATATTAATAATAATATAATTATATTAATTAAGAAGGTTAGTTATAATAATGTCATAAAGAACATTATTTTAATACGTCAAGTATATATTATTATATTGTAATACATTTACTAATATAGTATTTTTATATTAAGATATATCTTATTATTTATTATATTAGATTATAATAATAATATGTTATATATATGATATTATAATATGATATCATTATTAGTATACCTATTCAAATTATATGCTAAAATGGGGACATCACAATGACACTATTCCATCCTAAAATGCCCAAGTTTGAAAAGCCATTTTTGCTCAGTTCATTGCCTAAAATTTGTGATACATTTTTGATAAATAAGAATTTATCTGAAGTTATTGAAAGAACCAAAAACACCCAGTCAGGCCCCATTTACTAGAAGTTAGCTAATAGTGGGTTATTAGAAGCTGCCACTTTTCTCGCTACAATCACATGCCCAAAACTCATCATCGAATGTGAAAACCATTATGACACTGCTTCCAGGTGCATTAAGAAAGTCTCAGGAGAGGTGATTGTTAAAATCAACAAAACTAGTGTCTATTCTGCTTTTAGAATTCCCTATAAAGAATAGTATGAGCCATGGACATTTGGAGAAGTTGGGCATCTATATGCTGAAATGAAAAGCAGCTATGATAGTAAGGTAGCTCAGTCCTGTCTCCTGAAACCTGCAGAGGGGGGTTCTAGATTGCCTAAGCCATTAACTATTGAGCATTTTATAGAGGAAATCGTGAACATCATCCTCTTACTGAATAGGATTAAGGGGAATGAGCATGCTTTCCACTGGGAGTCCTAGATGTACTTTTTCATATAGAAAATTGTTGAAGGAAGTAAATTGATTGATTGGGCTGACCTGATAGCCAAAAAATTGCATAAGGGTTTAATAGAAATTAACAACTTTGGCCCATTTTTCCTATCTTCTTATCTGATTTACATCCTAGCAACATCTAAGGAATGAGAGAATCTTCCACATGCACCTTGGGTTGATGAAATGCCCATTTACCAGTATTACAGTGATCTTCAGGAAACTACACTATGTAAAGAATTTAGAAAGGTAAATGATGTCTTTCTAGGGAGATTGGCATTTGAAATCCAAGGTCATGAGAATGATAGGATGTCAAAAGAAGCTATGTAGGTTGTGCAAATCTATGGCTGCTTTTACATTCAATTTCCTAGATTCACATATATCAGAGTGGGTGGCTTTTCTGGTGAACCTTTGAAGTTGGCACGTTATTATTTAAACTCTATAGTGTTATTTGAGATATGTAGGCAATTTTCTTTTGTGGTAGAGTCTTTCCAAATTTTAAAAAGGTCTTCTTCAGTATTCTTCCCTATTGAGATTGGAAATTATAGATGCCCCAGTCTAAAAGAAGCTATGTTGGCAAAAGGATAATTAGCCCGTTTGTGCTTTAAGCCCTTTATTTCTTGATTAGATTTTGATTATACTAGCTTTTTTAGAAACAATGTTAAGAATGCAACATCCCTAATTCACACCCCACAATTAGAAGATTATTGGGAAAATTGCTTTAATGAATTTGAAGTGAAGAGCAGATTGTGGTTGCACCTAACCCTTAAACAAATCATTATGTTTAACGTGGAGTTGGATACATGTGGATTGAAGGATGAAGATTTTGAGGAAGTGCTTGATCCGTTCTACATTGATCAGATTAAGTGCATGCCCATTCCCAAAATTAATTGGGGAAAGAGGGAAGAAGATGATGTCTACTCTCCTACTAAAGATGTATTAGCTAGAACTACAAAATGGATAAAATCAAAGATAGTTGCCACTCTCGATCTTTCTTGGAAGTTTTCAAATAACAAAGGTAAAAGGACTCCTAAAAGAAAAACTAATCAAGATGTTCTTGATCCTGTTGCAGGTCTAGCTCAAGTTGAAGTTGAAGCAGTTCCTAAGCCACTTCAACTTCAAGTTTAAGAGGCAAATCCAAAGATCAAGAGGGTAACTTATTCAAGTATGAAGAAGTCATCAATCATCAGAAGTAAGAGTACCATAACCATTGATCTGGAGTCTGTAGAAGATCCACCTATGGTGGATAATGTACCTGAATCTCATAGCTTTCTAGTGACTACCGAGGTCCAAGAAATTACCCTCACCTTGCCCAAATTCTCCCCTGTCACAAAAAAGGATCAGACTATGCCTAAATGGTTAGAGAAATCAATGGAAAAGAAGAGGATCATGTTTCCAATATCTATGCCAATTGATGAATTAGTCAGTAAGTGCATTGGCAAAACACCTAAAGTAAAGAAGGTAAGGACTAAGGCAAGGATTAATTCTAATAAGAATTTAGGACATTGGTCAGTAGAGATAGCTACACCACCAGATGGAAGCTTGAGTAATTTTTTAGCTCCTCAAGACTACTAGATAACAAAGGTTGATCTAGGAAAAGGGAATTGTGAAGTGGACATGGAATTGTTTGAAGCATCCAATAAAAAGATTGCGCACAGAGTGTGGAAAGATGGATAGGACAAGTAGGAGATGAAGGAAACAATAAAAAACATGGTATAGTACATTAATTCTATCCTTCACCCTGAAGCAAAGCCAATTAGAAAAATGTCAACAATTATTGATGTATCCTCTGTGACTAATCAACAATCACTGGAGAATCTGCAAAAGTATAAAGCAGTGGCAAAAATAGTAGGCGAATGGGTCCAAGATGTTCTAGATGACACTGTAAAACACATAGGTCTCTTGGACCATGCTTTGAAGGAAATATCAAACATTTCTAAGAAGGTGGAGATAAGAAATGAAGGATATGAAAAGGAGAGGAACAACTAGGAAAAGGTGGTAATGTGGTTAGAGGACGTGCAAGAATTCAGTTTGCAAAAGTTTCAGTCCGAATGCCCTATAGCTGGTCGAGACGAAAAGGCCTTATATGTCATCAAAGACTGCATCAAATGGTGGAATGAAGCACTGACATAGGGAGCAACTGAAATTAAAAAGACATTGCAAGAACTTAAGGTTATACACTAGATTATCCAAGGTGACCTTAAGTGGTTTGTCAAACAATTCACAGGAAAGGAAGATGACTCCGTTGCCCAATCAGATGAGATAATCAAAGAGGTTCAGAAGAAGTTTCAAGAACTATAGGACAAGAAGGCACCAGCTATGCAAGACTTTTCTAATGTGGTGCACACTGAAGCTATGTTAATCATCAATCTAAAGCACTTAGAAATGCAAGAAGAGAAGGTAGCTGAACTGAAGAAGATGAAAGAGATTTGGAAGCAACGGTTTTGCTATATTGGCTTGCCACATCAATCCATTATTTCAGCCTTTTTGACTTCCTATGAAATGAGGAAGACAATGAGAGGTATGGCTAGTGGAGACAACACTACCTGATCAAGAGAAGGAGTTACACTTAGTCACTTAGTTGTAGTTTCTTTTGTCATTTTTCTTTTCTTGCATTTTTCACTTAATAGTTATGTTAACCAAAAGACTATTAACTCCTGGCGGGGTAATTTTGGTAGTTTTCCAGCCCCATGCCTATATATATGTAATAACTAGTATGGTGTAGGGGTGAGAAATTCTATAGTAGATCGATAGACATGACTATTTCTGTTTGTGGTTTTATTTCAAGTTTTAGGAGTAGCATATCAGAACTTTGCTAGTACGAAGAAAAACTCTGCAGTTTGATTTTTGTTAATGGATTTGTAAGTAGATATTGCTGTCTACTTGTTGAAATCAATATTTTTGAAGATACTATTTATGCAAATCTCTTGACTTTGTGTTGTGGATTCTAAGATTGTTGATTTAGAATTTGGAATGCTATGAGAAGTTATTTTATTAATCTGCCTACTTGATTACTTAATTTTTGATTATGTGGATAATCTTGATAATTAAAATTGAGTGGTTTTTTAGCATAGAAGTTTGTTTTATATTGATGAGATGAAATAAGTTGTTAAAACATATTCAGTAGATTGTCTATATAAAAAGACACTTTGTTGAGTTGAAAAGATTAGAAATTTATTTGCAATAAAGGTAGTTGCACCTTTTTCTATTGAAGAAACTTAAGTAGAGAATTCCTTAGGCTTGTATTGGAATTCATTTGTTGGTATACTCTTTTTCTCTATTTTGCATATGAAATCATATGAGAAAAGCTATTTACTATCAATTTTTGGCAACTTTTCTAGGGAAGACTAAAATGGTTTTGCCTCATCATGAAATCTTCCTAGTACTTCAACCAGGCTTAGTGTTTGATAATACTCAAGAGGACATTATTTCAAATCTAAGTGCACAAGCCTGGAGACTTAGGATAAGCCTAGAATAGTTTACATAGGTTAATCAAGTGCTTGAAAGAGAATAGGAAAGGGCAGAACTCATTAGAGGTGTACCAGTTGCTAACGAAGAAGCGATAGTTGATAGACTAATTCTAAGACCATTCTAAGTTTTGAATGTTGGTCTATATTGTGATAAACTAACTAGTAAAAAGTATACTCAAAGTGAAGAAATGAAGGGGTTTACTAATGAGTTTTATGAATTTGTAAAGAGCCTTAATTTCACCCCTGATCTCTCCAAGAAGCAAAAGAAGTCTCTCAAGAGTAAAAGTAGGCCAACTTCTCCTAAGAAATCCATCCCCGTAGCTACAAGCCTTCAAGCCCTAATTTTACTAGGGACATTAATACCTTCTCATTTAAACATCCAACCTCTGAATTTCATTCACCCTAGGATGGATGCTAATCTATGGGGTGTACAAGTAGGCCCCTTGGCTCTTGGAGGTAACCTACATCCACTCGCTAAAGGTGCTAGAGAAGTGTTACCCAAATTTTATGGTGATGGAAAGAAATCAACTGATGGACATCTTAATGCTTTTAATATTGCATGTGCAGTCCTTTCTATCACACATGAAGATGTAGCTGTGAGGCTATTTGTATAGACCTTAATTGATGATGGAACATACTGGTTTCATCATCTCCCTCAAGGGTCCATTACTGACTGGAATCATATGCGTACTACTTTTGAAGATAGATTTAAATCCATTGATGATGAACATACCTTGCTAGTTCAATTAACTCAGTTAAAAAAGGAAGTACATGAACCCATGAGAGATTTTATAGCAAAATTCAATAAGATAATTCACAAAATTCCTACTACCAAGAGACCTAATGATGAAAACCGTAAAGGATTCTTTATTAATGCAATGCCTCTAGACATTAGCTTCCATTTAAGGAGAAACAAAGTAGTAGATGTTAAAGCTACCCAAAGACTGGCAATTGAACTAGAAGATGACCTTTTGGCTATAGGGAAATGGAAAAAAGAGATGCAAAATTCTAAAACTCAACCACCTTCTTTAGAAAAATTAGACCCATTAGTTCAAAAGCTCATTAATGATGTGATGAATATTAAGAAACAACTCCCTAAAATGAACACTCATTATCAAGATATTCCAAGAAAATATCTAGGGCAAAGTAGTTTTCAGGAAAAATAGCTTAGATTACCCTCCAGTTAAACAAAATTACAAATTGAAGCTCGTCCTAGCAAAAACAACATGTGTTTTTTTCACTTTACAAATGATCATGAGGGAAGTTCTTTCCCTAAAAATATTAGATATCAACAAATTGAAGCAAAAAAAGTCACTTCCACTAATGAAATAATAGAGGAAGAACCTTCTGAGGAACTTGGCAACTTCGTAAGCTATTACCTTGAGTATGAATTTGATTTTGATAGGGGTAATGATATCTTATTAACCTTGTAAGAGGCTTCATGTTCGGTATTGACCCAAGGCCAAAGAACCACAATAGTTGATGCTCATGTTAAAAATAATACAACTCCTACTCTAGCTAAGGAACAAAAGGCAAAGGGAGAAACTAAAGGTAAGTCATCACCTATTTTAACAACTACCCCTCAAATCTTAAAAAGGGCTTATTCTGATTCTACATTTGACATTGTTGAGTTTTGTAAAGCATCAAGGATACACATTTCTCTTGGAGAATATTTGAGAATGAACCTTGGTGAACTTAATAAATTGATTGAATATGTTAATTAGTCATCTCTTGACAAAGCAACTAAACAGATCAACGAAGTTGAAACTTTAGATGACAATGAAACAATTTCCAAGTAGACAAAAGAATCTTCCAAAGGTAAGAAACCTCAAGTACAAACACCTAATAAAAGGGAAGAAATAGTTCAACTAGATAAGGTGAGCCTTGAGCCCTCTTATAACCACAAACTTGATCCATTTTATGTCTCCCTTTTCCTTCATGGTTTTAATCTTAGCAACTGCATTATAGATTTAGGTGCCTCTGACAATATAATGCCAACAGTAGTAGCAAAAGCTCAAGACCTCCCTTTGACAAAAAACATTTGGCAAATGTTATTCTATGGATTCCAAGCAAGTGCTTTTAGTAGGTCAAATTAAAGATGCCCAAGTGTCATTAGCTGCTTACCCTCAGAAAAGGATTAAACTCACCATCCTGGTAGTAGATATCCCTAAAAGCTATGGCATGCTTCTCAGTCAGACTTTCTGTCGAGACCGAGGAGGAGAGGTTAAGGTGGACTGGTCTCAAGCTGTGATACCTATTGGGAAGGATAAAGTAACCTTGTTACATGAAGCCAAATCCAAATATACAATCTTTCCATTTGATGACCCCAAATCTCAAATCCTTTATCAAGAGATTGATTTTGCTAACTATTTGATCTTGTTTGAAAATGAGAAAATGGGTGAGAAATCCTCAGAAGAAGACCTGCTATGGACTCTTGAGTTTAATGGGAGCTATTATTCAAATGGATCTAGAGCTGGTGTAGTTCTCATATCACCTAATGGTCAAAAGTTCCCTTTTTCTTATAAACTTTCCTTTGAAAATACAAATAATACAGCTAAATATGAGGCTCTACTTCTAGGCATATAAGAAGCCAAAAGGAGGAACATCAAGATATTAAAAGCAAGAGGGGATGCTGAGTTAATAGTGAAACAAGTTAAAGACATGTTTTCAGTTACAAATTAAAGGATGAAGCATTATAGAAACTATGTATGGGATGAAATTGAAGGTTTTGATGCTATTGCAATTGAAGCAATCCCTCAAGAACAGAATGATAAGGTAGACTCCTTGTTAGTGTTAGCTTCTGTATTGATTCCTCATCTTGATTTCATAGATAAAAAGTATTCTGTAGAAATCATTCACAGGCCAAGTGTCCCTGACAATAAAAATTCTTGGAAAGTATTTAAAGATGATGCTCATATTAATTCCTTTTTGTAGAGTATTGATAAGTTTTCTACTAATTATTTTGAGGGATCAGAATCTGAACGTAGAGAATTTTGTCCTAATGTTACTAACGAGAAGTCTAGTGATGCATTGCAACTGAAAGGAAATGTAATACCTAAAGGCCTAGTCGAGCTCGAGAAGCTTTTTGATAGGAGGGATGCTTTCTTAGCTCAAAACATATCCTCCCAAGTTGAAGTAAATGCCAAGTATGAAAAGGTCAATTTAGGAGACAAACATAGTCCAAAGATGATCAACTTAGGAACTTGTTGTAATGAGGAAGAAAAGGAAAGGTTTTTCAAACTACTCATAGAATATATTGACATATTTACTTGGTCCTATGAAGATCTTAAAACCTTTTGCGGCAGAAAATTCAAGCACCATATTACCCTAAATCCAGGTGCTTCTCCTTTTAGGTAGAAATTGAGAACATATAATCCAAAAGTTTTTGATGCCATATTTAAAGAGATAGACAAAATGCTTAAGGCTCACATTATCTTTCCAATTCATTATTCCACATGGGTGGCAAACATTGTGTAAGTTAGAAAGAAAAATGGAGAGATAAGGATTTGTGTTGATTTTAGAAACCTTAACCAGGAAAGTTTGAAGGAAAATTTTGCCTTGCCAATAATGGATTAGATCCTTCAAACAGTCGCTGGCTCAAAAATGATGTCCTTCCTAGATGGTTTCTCAAGCTATAATCAAATAGAAGTTGTTGAAGAAGACCAACACAAAACAACATTTACAACACCATGGGGCACCCTTGCCTACAAAAGAATTCCTTTTGGCTTGATAAATGCTGGTGCCACCTTTTAGCGAGCTATGAATTCAACTTTTGGTAACTTATTGGACAGGTGCATCACAGTGTACCTTGATAATATGACAGTGTTTTCAAGGAGGCAAAAAAACATCTAAAAGATCTGAGGAAGGTGCTTGAGAAATGTAGGGAACATGAGATTTCTTTGAATCCCAAGAAATCAATTTTTGCTGTGATGAAAGGAAAGTTACTTGGGCACATGGTCTCAAAAGAAGGAATCAATATTGACCCAGAAAGAGTGAAAGCCATTCAATAATTATGTCTGCCTATCAAAAAAATGGTGTTAAATCCTTCTTTGGATAGATTAATTTCCTGAGAAAATATTTACCTGATTTTGTAGAAACTGTTAAACCTATGACCAAGCTGCTCAGTGAGAAGCAGAGTTTCAAATGGGAGGAACCAACATCAAAAGCATTCAAAGAGGTAAAATAATCTATTGTTAAAGCCCCAACGCTTTTTCATCCTAATTTTAAAAAGGATTTTATAATGTATTGTTACGCATCTAAGCATACCATGTTAGGCATATTTCTCTAGAAGAATGACAAAGGAGAAGAGATGCCTATCTCTTTTATGAGCATCCCTCTGAAGAAGCATGGGCTTAACTATTCCTTGTCTGAAAAAAAAAGCTTTCCCTATTGTAAAAGCAGTCAAATACTTTAGGTACTATATTTTGCACTCACATTCTATAGTGTACGTGCCATCCACTATGATCAAGAGCATTCTCATGCAGTAGGATGTAGCAGTCAACAATCGAGCAACATGGGTAGCAAAATTCTAAGAATTTGATCTAGATATCCGACCAACTAAATTGGTTCGAGGACAAGGATTGTGTAAACTCATAGAAGAAGGTGAAAAAGAGGAAACATATCCCATTTGTTTGTTTCTAGGTCTTAAAGATGAGTGGTATTCAGACATTTCTTATTTCCTAACATATGGAAGATGTCCTGATCATCTGAAAGGAAATGATTGGAGGACCCTCCAACTCAGAGAAATCAAGTTTGTTATTATTGATGACATTTTATACAAAAGAGGTTTGGATGGTATGTTTTTAAGATGTGTTGATACCGACCAACAAGACAAGTTACTAAGAACCTTCCATGATGGAGCCTATGGTAGTCATTTTTCATCAATGGTGACAATATTTAAAATCTTGAGAAGTGGGTACTATTGACCAGGGATGTTTAAAGCTGCTTATCATTGGGTTAGAAATTGTGAAAAATGCCAATTGTTTATCGGGAAGCCACAATTAGCTGCTCTACCTCTAAAAATAGTGATTATAGATGAACCCTTTTAGTAGTGGGGATTGGATTTTATAGGGCCTATTAATCCGAGTTCAAGTACAGGACATAAGCACATCCTCATTGCCACTAATTATTTTATTAAATGGGTTGAGGCAATCCCTATTAAATCAACAACATCACAGGTGGTGTGCAAATTCTTGACAGAAAATATTTTGACCTGCTTTGGTACTCCCAACAAAATAGTGACTAGTAATGCGTAGAACTTCTCATCTCGAGAAATTCAATTGTATTGTTATAACCATGGTATCTAGTTGTCCCATTCTTTAGATTACTTCCCCCAAGGCAATGGACATGTAGAGTCCAAAAATAAAAACTTGGTCAACATTATAAAAAAATTGGTTGATGAAAAAGGAAGAGATTGGCATAAGAGGTTGTATGAAGCAGTTTGGGCAAACAGAACTTCTCCCAAATGAGCCATCAACATGACACCTTTTGAGCTAGTGTACGGAGTTGAGGAATAATTGTCATTGCCTTTGGAGCTGGCTACATTGAATCTGCAAAAAGCCATTGAAAATGAAATGTTTCAATCCTCCATTGAAAAGAGAATCCTGTACCTCAAAAAGATTGAAGAAGAAAGAATAGAGTTGGTTGACCATATCACATCCCATCAAGCAAGGGTTAAAAATAGTTTTGACAGAAGGGCAAGGCCACAAAGATTTATGAAAGGAGACTATCTGCTATTATGGGATAAGAGGAGAGAATCTAAAGGAGCCCATACTAAATTTGAAAACTTATGGAAGGGTCCATTTGTAATATCTAAGGAACTGGGTTCAAATGCCTTCAAGCTGCAATATCTTAATGGCAATGAACTTCCCCTATCCTATAATGGTCAAGATCTCAAGCTGTATCATGTTTGAGTCTATTTCCCATCTCATTGTAAATACAACCCTTTTTGGTTGTGTTCTTTTCTCACTCTACTTTTTGTGTTTGTGTTCTTTTTGAGTCGGTCTACAAAGCCTAAGACCCTAGGTTCATCCATGATCCTTCTAGTCTCATCCCCTAGCTGGAGCCGATTGTTACCACTTATATTTTTCTCATGTCCTAACATGTTTCGGTCCCAAGTCTTCCTTAACTTTGAAGTTGAACTTGAAGTTTCGATTTACTTCAGCTTCAAGTCCAAACCCGCGTCAGTCTTTCGTATGTCAAAGTCTACTTTCTTTTCCTGAGTCAGTCTTAGTGAAGTTGAAGTTGAAGTTGAAGCCCAATCAACCAAAACTTCAAATTTAGCTTCAGTGTCAATTTTACATACTGACATTAGTTTGCATGTAAGTATCAATTTTTTGAGCCAAGGAAAGGTGGGTCCTAGTATAACACTTCCCAAGACATGCGAGATTATAAATAAAGGAGTTTAAAGTGGTACATGTTCAATACAACAAGAGTTGGAAAAAGTCTAAAATTCTCATTTCATGATGACTTAGCATGTCAGTAAGCATGGGAATTTGACGGGGCATTTAAAGCAAAACACTCATGGGGTCTTTTCCAATGCATGTCACACGAATAAGTAATTATTGCACTTACTTTCCAAATCTATCCTACAATTTCCTGTGTAAACCATTCCTTAAATGCATTAATTTTATCTTTTCCCACTCATTTTTCCATTTGCAAAGAAATTCCAGCACTGTTGGGTAGGGAGAACAAATTGCAAGATGTGTCTTTGTCAAACTGTAAGTGCATAATCGTAACCCTTTACAATTTCAATTGTGTTTGCTTTGTTTTGGGGTAATTTAGGCTGTATCTTTCAAACCTGTCTTTCTTAGAAATCATGACACTATTCCATCCTAAAATGCCCAAGTTTGAAAAGCCATTTTTTCTCAATTCATTGCTTGAAATTCATGATACGTTTATGGTAAATAAGAATTTATTTGAAGTTATTGAAAGAACCAAAAACACCCAGTCAGGCCCCATTTACTAGAAGTTAGATGATAGTGGGTTATTAGAAGCCACCACTTTTCTCACTATAATCACATGCCCAAGACTCATCATCGAATGTGTAAACCATTACGATCTTGCTTCAAGGTGCATTAAGAAAGTCTCAGGAGTGGTGATTGTTACAATCAACAGAACCAATGTCTATTCAGCTTTTAGAATTCCTCATAAAGAACCCTACGAGCCATGGACATTTGAAGAAGTTGGGCATCTATATGCTGAAATGAAAAGCAATTATAATAGTAAGGTAGCTCAGTCCTAGCTCCTGAAACCTACAGAGGGGGGTTCTAGATTTCCTAAGCCATTACCTGTTGAGCATTTTATAAAGGAAATTGCGAACATCATCCTCATGCTCAATAGGATTAAGGGGAACGCACATGCATTCCACTAGGAGTCATGAATGTACTTTTTCATACAAAAAATTGTTGAAGGAGGTAAATTCATTGATTGGGCCAACCTGATAGCTGAAAATTTGCATAAGGGTTTAATATTAGTTAACAACTTTGGCCCATTTTTCTTGTCTTCTTATCTAATTTAAATCTTAGTGGCATCTAAGGAATGGGAGAATCTTCCACATGTGCCTTGGGTTGATGAAATGCCCATTTACCAATATTACAGTTATCTTCATGAAACTACACTATGTAAAGAATTTAGAAAGGTAAATGATGTCTTTCTTGGGAGACTAGTATTTGAACTCCAAGGTCATGAGAATGATAGGATGTCAAAAGAAGCTATGCAGGTTGTGAAAATCTATGGCTACTTTTACATTCAATTTCCCAGATTCATGTATATCAAAGTGGGTGGCTTTTTTGGTGAACCTTTGATGTTGCCGCATTATTGTTTAAACTCTATAGTGTTATTTGAGATATGTAGGCAATTTGCTTCTATGGTAGAGTCTTTTCAAAATTTAAAAAGGTCTTCTTTAGTATTCTTCCCTATTAAGATTGGACATTATAGATGCCCCAGTCTAAAAGAAGCTATATTGGCAAAAGGATCATTAGCCCGTTTGTGCTTTAAGCCCTTTATTTCTTGGTTAGATTTTGATTATATTGGCTTTGTCAAAAACAATGTTAAGAATGCAACATCCTTGGTTCACACCCCACAATTAGAAGATTATTGGGTGAATTGACTTAATAAATTTGAAGTGAGGAGGAGATTGTGGTGGCGCCTAACCCTTAAATAGATCATTATGTTTAATGTGGAGTTGGATACATGTGGACTAAAGGATGAAGATTCTGAGGAAGTGCTCAATCCATTCTACATTGATCAGATTGAGTGCATGCCCATTCTCGAAATTGATTGGGGAAAGAGGGAAGAAGATGATGTCTACTCTCCTACTAAAGATGTATTAGCTAGAACTAAAGAGTGGATAAAATCAAAGACAGTTGCCACTCCCGATCTTTCTAGGAAGTTTTCAAATAACAAAGGTAAAAAGACTCCCAAAAATAAAACTAATCTAGATGTTCCTGATCCTGTTGCAGGTCTAGTTGAAGTTGAAGTTGAAGCAGTTCTTGAGCCACTTCAACTTCAAGTTCAAGAGGCAACTCCAAAGATCAAGAGGGTAACATGTTCAATTATGAAGAAGGCATCAACTATGAAAAGTAAGAGTACAATAACTATTGATCTAGAGGTTGTAGAAGATCCACCTATGGTGGATAATGTACCTAAATCTTAGAGCTTGCTAGCAAATATCGAGGGCCAAGAAAGTACCCTTGCCTTAGCCAAATTCTCCCCTACCATAGAAAAGGATCAGGCTATGCCTAAATGGTTAGAGAAATCAATGGAAAAGAAAAGGAGCATGGTTCCAATATGTATGCCAATTGATGACTTAGTCAGTAAGTGCCTTGGAAAAATACCTAAAGTAAAGAAGGTGAGGACTAAGGCAAGGATTAATTTTTATAGGAATTTAGGATGTTGGTCAACAGAGATAGCTACACCACCAGATGGAAGCTCACATGATTCCTTAGCTCCTCAAGCCTATCAGATAATAAAGGTTGATCTCAAAAAAGGGAATCATGAAGTGGACATGGAATTCTTTGAAGCGTCCAATAAAAAGATTGTGCAAAGAGTATGGAAAGATGGATAGGACAAGAAAGAGATGAAGGAAACGATAAAAAACATGGTGTAGTACATTAATGCTATCCTTCACCCTAAAGCAAAGCCAATTAGTGAAATGTTAGCAATAATTGATGTATCCTCTATGACTAATCAACAATCACTAGAGAATCTACACAAGTGTAAAGCAGTGGCAAAAACAACAGGCGAATGGGTCCAAGATGTTCTGGATGACATGGTAAAACACATAGGTCTCTTGGACCATGCTTTGAAGGAAATATCAAACATTTCTAAGAAGGTGGAGATAAGCAATGAAGGATATGAAAAGGAGAGGAACAATTGGGCAAAGGTGGTAATGTGGTTAGAGGACATGCAAGAATTCAGTTTGCAAAAGTTTCAAGCTGAATGCCCTATAGCTGGTCTAGATGAAAAGACCCTGTATGTCATCAAAGAAAACATTGAATGGTTGAATGAAGCACTAACATAGGGGGTACTTGAAATTAAAGAGACATTGCAATAACTTAAGGTTATACACTAGATTATCCAAGGTGACCTTAAGTGGTTTGTTGAACAATTCATAGGGAAGGAAGATGACTCCGTTGCCCAATCAGATGATATAATCAAAGAGGTTCAGAAGAATTTACAAGAACTATAAGACAAGAAGGCACCAACTACACAAGAATTTTCTAATGTGGTGCACACTAAAGCTATGTTAGTCATGAATCTAAAACACTTAGAAATGCACAAAGAGAAGGTAGTTAAACTGAAGAAGATGAAAGAGATCTGGAAGCAATGGTTTGCCTATATTGGCTTGCCACATCAATTCATTATTTCAGCCTTTTTGACTGCCTATGAAACATGGAAGATGGTGAGAGGTGTGGCCAGTGGAGACAACACTACCTAATCAAGAGAAGCAGTTACACTTAATCACTTAGTTTTAGTTTCTTTTGTCATTTTGCTTTTCTTGCATTTTCAGTTAATAGTTATGTTAACCAAAAGACTATTAACTCTTGGGGGGGTAATTTTGGTAGTTGTCCATCCACATGCCTATATATATGTAATAACTAGTATGGTGTAGGGGTGAGAAATTCTCTAGCAGCTTGATAGATAGAACTATTTTTGTTTGTGGTTTTATTTCAAGTTTTAGGAGTAGCATATCAGAACTTTGCAAGTACAAAGAAAAGCTTTGCAATTTATTTTGGTTAATGTCTTTGTAAGTAGATATTGCTGTCTACTTGTTTCAATCAATATTTTTGAAGATACTATTTATGCAAAGGTCTTGACTATGTGTTGTGGATTTTGAACTTGGAATGCTATGAGAAATTAGTTTATTAATCTGCGTACTTGGTTACTTAATTTTTGATTATGTGGATAATATTGATAATTAAAATTGAGTGCTTTTTCAACATAAAAGTTTTTTTTATATTGATGAGATGAAATAAGTTGTTAAAACATATTCAGAAGATTGTCTTTCTAAAAAGACCCTTTGTTGAGTTGAAAAGATTAGAAATTTATTTGCAATAAAGGTAGTTGCGCCTTTGTCTATTGAAGAAACTTAAGTAGAGAATTCCTTAGCCTTGTATTGGAATTCATTTGTTGGTATACTCTTTTTCTCTATTTTGCATATGAAATAATATGAGAAAAACTGTTTACTAACAGGGTTCATATGACCTTTGATCACATCTTCATTGCAAAAATGATTTTTTAGACCTCCATGGGTCATATGGTGCTCCTCCACCAGAAATCTTTCCTTTATGACTATGTGTGTAGGGTGAAATATTAAGCAAGGGAATATACCTAAATTCATCACATAGACCAATACCTCATGAGGATGGGGTCAAGAAGAAGGGTTCCTTCTAACCAACCCTCAGGGTTATTAGATCTTTGTAAATCAATACATATAAGTGATAGCAGTGTTGGCAATATGGTTAGATAGATGTTTTCAGAGTTGTCATTTATGACAACATATATTTAGCATTTCATTTATGTATCTAGAGATAGAAAATTGTCTAAGTGTTAGATAGTTTGTAGTAGTATAGAGAACATATGTGATATGTACAAATGACTCATTGAGATTTAGCCTATGCACAATTGAGAAAAGTACTATGATAGTGTCATGATGATGTATACCAATGTGTAGATGTGTACGAATAATATGACATGAGATATGATTGAAATACCAGTACAGAACAAAGTATAGCAGAGAATTGGATTGTATGACTTTAGGAATTATTTTGGTGACAAAAATAATTACTAAGTCATGATGAGCTGACTACATGGATATTATTGCATAAGTTATTTTATATTATGCCAAGCATGTGAAAGTATGAAGGCTGACTAAGCATTGAATTATGAACATGTGAGGTATAAGTATAAATCTTATCTTGTGAAGATAAGTGTGTGACATATGTATGATCTATGCAATATTTGTGATTGATGTGAAGTTGATGAAATGATATAAAAACTACATCTGATGTATGATCAAAGCAAGTGAGAAATACATCAGTTACAAAGTATTGTTTGTATATCTCTTCTTATGAAGAACTAAATTGCATAATTGCATGTTAGGGCAATGGGCTCTTCTTGCATACTTTATATTTGATCTATCAACTCCTAAAAGGGTTGAAGCAATTCTCAATAGGGTTGAGGCTTCTAACAAGGCCTAGTCCTCTACCTAGTCCTCTAACAAGGACTGAAGAAACTATATTTACTTCACAGGCTCCCAATAGAGTCAATATCCTTAATAGGATCCTTTTGTTTAGTGAATATCTTGTGGGTGTCATCCCCACCAAGGTTTTCCCTTGGCTAGGATTTCCCTAGTCAAAAAATAATGGTGTTATGAGTTCTGTATGTGTGTGGTTATATTTACTATTCACCATTGTTAGTTGAATTTCATATGTAAGTTATAAAGTAATTAACAATATTCAGTGGTGGGCAAAAGTTTTTAGAATATTGATCACCCCCCCTCTCAATATTATCTATTTTTAACAATTGGTATCAGAGCCCAATTACTCTGAAGAAGTTTAACAACTTGAGTAAGATTCCTATAGATATAGAATAGCTGAGGAAAAACCTTGAAGAAGCTCTTGAGAATATTGACTTTCTTATTGAAGAAAGAGATAACTTGAAAGATAGATATGAAGATGCAAAAGTTTCCATTGGTAAATTGAAACACACGATTGATGATTTGATGGGGACACAACCCAAGAACAGAATGGCCACAATAGAAAAGGGGAAATTATATTAACTGAGAAAATAAGCTAGTACAAATAGTACAGAGAAAATAAACTTTAGAACATGTCCTAAGGGCTTACAATAGCATAAATCTGGAGAATATTTCTCCTTTTAGCACCTCCTCTCAAACTCCACTCCGAACTGCCTTTTACAATGCCAGAAATCTCCTTAAATAGACCTCGGAGGGTTAAGGACTAGGAGTACATTCTAGAAAGTGCTAGTAGGCATCCACCGACAAAATAGAAGGTTCCAGAAGCTATGTTAGAAGTCGGTGCAAATCTAAAAGAATCCAAAAATGGTAGCCGAACTTTCGGGAGGCATAACTTTTGAATCTTAGCTCCGATTGACGAACCGTTTACATTTTTGAAAAGATTTCGAAGCGCTCTATAGCCCTATGGACAAGCTTAGCTTGTCCCCCATTTTTTGACCCTTTTTGAGGTCATTTAATGCCCCAAACCTGACTTTGAAGCATCCTTAGGAGGTCTCCAAAACCCAAAAAACTGCAATAACTTCCAAGTCGTGGGGCCTTTTGACCTGATTCTTTTTCTGGAATGCTCTAAATCACAATTACATTCATCTAGCCAATTCACACCTTCTAGGTCACCAAAATGATGGCCAAATTGCATGCTCCTATTTTTTTTGGGATTTTCAAACACACTAATAGTGGAACTGTGAGAGTTGGAACCTTTATTTGACCAAAATGGGTATCCAAAAATGTAAAGACATGAAACAGAAACTAAGTCTAAGTACATTTTTTTTTTGGTGACATAGGATTGCCGTTATACCTCTGGATGCTCCTGCATCAGACACCCAGGGTAGATTGAAAAGTGACCCTGTCACTTTATGGATGGTAGAGGAAATCCCAAATGGGAAACCTCAGCTGCTGAAATCCAAGTTGAGTCCTCGATTGGTCATCCTTTCCATTTGACCAAATACTCTTCATACTGCCTGATTCTGGTACTCCTACCCACACGATGATCTAGAATGTCTTCTATCTCCTCCTTCTTAGAAGCAGGAATTGGACATGGCTCTAACACCAGCTCCTCATCTACACCATCATCATGATACTCTGTTAAATCTGCAATGTTGAAAATGGGAGAAATCTAAATACCATCTGGCAACTCCACTTCATATGCATTTCCTGAGTCATGTTTCTTCAAAATTTTGCAGGGGCCAAATTTCTTCATTTTCAGGTTGTTGTAAGTACCGGCTGGAAATCTTTCTTTTCGTAAGTGTACCATGACTAAATCTCCTACTGGGAATTCCTTATGTCTTCTCCTTTGATCAGCCCTAGCTTTATACTCTTGATTCATCTCGGTTATGTGTGCCTGAACCTCCTCATGTAGACGCTTGATATATTCAGCAAATTCCTCAGCTTCAACACTTGTCCTCTCCCCTTGTTCTATCTTCCTCAACTCTGGTGTAGTCCTTGGGCTATTCCCATATACAATTTGGAATGGTGATTTTCTAGTACTCCTATTTACAGAGTTATTATAAGAAAACTCTGCCTGTGGTAGAATCAAATCCCATCCTTTGGGCTTATCTCCAACTAAACATCTCATCAAATTGCCTAGACTTCTATTTACCACTTCTGTTTGGCCATCAGTCTGTGGGTGATGCGTGGAACTAAATTTCAAGTCTATTCTCAACTTCTTCCACAATGTCCTCCAGAAATACCCCACAAATTTAGTATCTCTATTAGAAACTATACTCCTTGGAAGACCATGTAGTCTTACCACCTCTTTGAAAAACAAGTCTGCAATATGGACAACATCATGAGTTTTGTGGCATGGAATGAAATGTGCCATTTTGGAGAACCTATCAACCACCACGAATACTGAGTCATTACCCCTTTGTGTCCTTGGCAATCCAAGAACAAAATCCTTACTTATATCCTCCCATGGCCTTGATGGAACAGGCAACGGCTGATATAGACCAGTATTGTGACTAAACCCCTTGGAAACTTGACAAACCTGGCAACTGTGTACGAACTTCTTCACATCCTGTGAAATTTGAGGCCAAAAATAATGTTCTCTAAGAATGGAAATGGTCTTATCTCAACCAAAATGTCCTGCCATCCCTCCACTGTGTTTCTCCTTAATTAGATTTTCCCTCATGGAACTCCTTGGAATGCACAATTGACTACCTTTGAACAACATGCCATCCCGAATCAAATAATCTAACCACTTGGTTCTATCTATAGCAATAGGCTCTTTACAAGCTTTCCATGCTTCAGCAAAATTAGGATCCTTAGGGTACAAATTCTTGAGTTCATCAAACCCAACTACTTCAACCTGCATTGCTGTAAGCAGTGACTGTCTCCTAGTTAGTGCATCTGCAACCTTGTTAGATTTTCCACTTCTATGCTTCAACAAAAATGTATAACTTCGCAAGAATTCTACCCACTTCATATGCCTCTGATTCAATTTACCTTGGCTATTTAGGTACTACAATGCACTGCCACTAGCATCACAATCCACCTGGAACACTTTTCTAAAATCTGGGAGTGCCAACACAGGCTGTTCTATCACCTTTTTCTTCAGCAATTCAAAACTTCTCGTAGCTGCTGCAGTCCATTTGAACTCTTTTCTATCCCCTCTTATTGTATCAGTTAGGGGTGCACATATGCCACTGAAATTCTTAATAAAATTCCTGTAAAAACTAACTAGACCATGAAATGATCTTACCTCAGTAGCAGACCTTGGAGTAGGCCATTCCAAGATGGATTTTACCTTCTCTGGATCCATTTTGAGACCTTCAGGTGATATAACAAATCCCAAATAGACTAACTCCCTTTTTGCAAAGACACACTTCTTTAGATTAATTAACAGTTTCTCTTCCCTTAGCCTTTCAAGGACACTAAGAATATGCAGTAAATGTTCTTCCAAAGTCTTGCTAAAAATTAAAATATCATCCAAATAGACAATAAAAAATTTTCCCAAGAACTTCTTAAGTACCTCATTCATGAGCCGCATGAAGGTGCTCAGGGCATTCATCAATCCAAAGGGCATGACTAACCACTCATAAAGACCCTCCTTGGTCTTGAAGGCTATTTTCCACTCATCTCCTTCTCAAATCTATATCTGATGATAGCCACTCTTTAGATCTATCTTTGTGAAGTACTGAGCTCCACTCAAGAAGTCCATAAGATCATCCATCCTTGGTAAAGGAAATTGGTACTTGATGGTTATCCTATTTATAGATCGAGAATCTGTACACATCCTCCACTCTCCATCCTTCTTTGGTGCAAGTACTGTAGGTACTACACATTGACTCAGGCTCTCTCGAATCAAGCCCTTCCTCAACAGCTCCTGAACCTGTCTATTTAGTTCCTCTATTTCAGTAGGAGTCATCCTATGAGTAGCCTTGTTCAACAAACTAGCTCCTGGAATCAGATCTATCTGATGACTGATTTGCCTTACTGGTGGCAATCCATCCGGAACATTATCAAAGATAATATCTCCAAATTCCCCCAGTAAATTTGAAACTTCAAATGGTATTTCACTACTACCTTCTTTATCTTTCCTAGGAATCAAAGCATAGCACATATGCTGATGTTTCATGCCATCTAAAAACTTCCTTTCATCAACAAGACAAATCCTAGCACTGCTACATACCTTTTCACCTTCCTTTTTCATGGGCTTCAATTTGTGGCAAACTCCATCCTTTGTCAGAGAGTATGTGTTTGCATGTCCATAATTTATTGCATGTCTATCAAACTACCATGGTTTACCCAACAATAGATGGCAAACATCCATCGAAATAACATCACAGAGAACTTCATCATGGTAACTCCCAATTTTGAATTTTACTAAACATTGTTCACTTACCAAGACCTTATGATCATCTTTTACCCAAGAAATCCGATAGGGCTGGGGATGTTTCTCCCTCTTGAGCTTCAGCTTAGAGACCATCTCTTCTGATACCAAGTTATCAGTGCTACCACCATCAATGATCACATCACAACATTTATCCTCACACTTGGAAAAAAACTCTTCCATTGTCCTGGTTCATTCTCACCACTTAGTAGGACTCTTTCATTTACCAAGGTCTCTCCTCTTTTTGCATCCTCTGAATGTGATTATTGTGCATCCTCATCCACATGAGCAACCCTAGCTTGGCCCTCAGCTCTCCTATCTATCCTTCCTTGTCATTGAGGGCATTCAAAGGCACGATGACCTTCTTCATTGCAATGGAAACAGGTACCACGGAAGCCTCCTCTTCCTTGTCCATGTTCTCTACCTCTTCCTCTTTGATTTCCAAAGTGTTGATCATGGGAGTGGTTGAAACCCTCATTCCTCTGGTTTCTGCTAGTACCCACATCTTCATTTTTCTTTTGGGTTTCATTGCGACCTCCAGATGATCTACCGCTTCCCCTTCCTCCTTGACCATGCCCTCTTTGTCGTCCTTCAAACCTTTTATTCAGATTCTCTTCAACTCGTAGGGAAAACTAGTATGCCTCTTCAACGCTGGTCATTCTTACTAGACTTAATTCCTCCTGGATGCTAGGTCTCAATCCATTGATATAACGAGCAACCTTCTCCTTATTTGCTTCTGCATGCCCCGCTCTAATCAAGAGTTGGTAAAACTCCTCTGTATATTCTTGGACTAATCTTCCTGCTTTCTTTAACCCATGCATCTTCTTAAACAGATCAAGCTCATAGTCGACAGGAATGAACTGCTTCTTCAATTTGTCCACCATGCAATCCCATCTTGTGATCTTCTCCTTTCCTCTTCTAAGTCTTTCCAGTTGAACCTCTTGCCACCAAATTTTGGCATGGCCTTTCAGTTTGGCCTTTGCAAACTTAACCCTATCTGGGTCCCTTATATCCTCATACTCAAAGTATTCTTCTAGTTCATTGATCCAATCGATCAACTCATCTGGTTTTAGATTTCCTGAAAATATACCCACTTCAATTGTAGGTCTTTTCCCAAACTTAGTGATGGCCCTAAAAATCCTTTCCTCTACAGGATTTAGAACTTCCACGTCAACTTCCTCTTCTGGTCCCATTACTTCCTCTTCATTATCATCCTCACTATTGTCACCTGCGGCAACATTTTCTCCTCTACGAAGCTCCTCTTGCAATGCTTGTACCTACCTCTGGAGGGCTCTAACCTCCTCAGGATCAATAGCTCTGGCCCTTTCGCCACGCTCTCTTCGTGGAGGCATCTTCTAACTCGAACCCACAACCACACAGTCCTGGTGCAAACTGCCTCACAGTCAGCGCTCTGTCTACACACTCAGGAAAATAGTCAAAATAGAAGGTTCCAAAAGCTGTGTTAGAAGTTGGTGCAAATCTAGAAGAATCTAGAAATGGTAGCCGAACTTTCGGGAGGCATAACTTTGAACCGTAGCTCCGATTGACAAACCGTTTACATTTTCAAAAAGCTCTCGAAGCACTCTATAGCCCTATGGACAAGCTTTTCTCGTCCCCCTTTTTTGACCCTTTTCGAGGTCATTTAATGCCCCAAACCTAACTTTGAAGCATTCTTAGGAGGTCTCCAAAACTCAAAAAACTACAATAACTTCCAAACCGTGGGGCCTTTTGACTTGATTCTTTTTTTGGAATGCTCTTAATCACAATTACATTCATCTGGCCAATTCACACCTTCTAGGTCACCAAAATGATGGCCAAATTGCATGCTCCTATTTTTTTGGGATTTTCAAACACATTGATAGTGGAACTGTGAGAGTTGGAACCTTTATTTGACCCAAATGGGTATCCAAAAATGTAAAGACATGAAACAGAAACTAAGTCTAAGTACATTTTTTTTTTGGGTGACACAGGATTGCCCTTATACCTCTGGATGCTCCTGCATCATGATTTGAAATCTAGCAAGGAATCAATTGCAAAAACTAGTGACAATGATGAAGTAGGAAATCTCTAGAAAGAAAATGAGATTTTTAAATATGAACTAAAAATTTTTGAACTTAAGTTGAGTCTTAAGGAAAAATGGTGGCAATAATGAACTTGAACTAAAAACTAAGAATGTAGACCTTAGACCCCAGTTAAGTCAAGTTACATCTAAACAAGATACTATCAAGATTGAGCATGCAAATTAGAAAAGCACAATATGATTGTGAAAGGAGAATTGATAGAAGCTAAGCAATATTTAGAGAAATTTTATTCTAGTAGCGAGAAGATAGATGAATACATATTTCACCAAAGACCTTTGTTAACCCAAAGTTGCTTCTTGCTAAGAAATTAAATTCAAGTATGATCTGGTTCAATAGTCACCTAAGATGCTCATGGAAGAACTTAACATTAATCATATTCTCTATTTAATGTTATGACTTTAATATTTTTTAGTTGCAACCGTGCAATTTGCAGGGTCGTAGGTGGTTGAGCACTGAGTAAGGTTAAGGTGGCAAAGGTGCATTTTGCTTTGATTTTTCCCAATCACATGGTTATGTTGTCATGCCATGGTTTAAGTTACACTAGCATGAAAAAGTAGATATTCGATGCCTAAGACATATCTTGCACCATTAGATCATTCAGATCTACGACTAGTGCATGATCGCCATAGATTGAGATGTGTTTATGCTTCGAGTTACGACTGAGTAGTTCCCCTTATTTTTCTTGGTCACAAAGGTTAGATAATAATGCCAGGAGAAGGTGGTGATGACATGATTATGATATAATTTCAGCTTTTTCTAAGTCACAATAGTTAGTAAAGAATGCCAAGTGTGGGTAGCGAGGTGGTGATGACTAGTGGATAACAATTTTGCAAGCAGTAATAGTTATTAAGAGAAGGTGGTGGTGAGGTTGTAATCATAAGTAATTGAATGCAAGGCATAGGAATTGGATCACTAATAAGGTGGTATAATTATGAGAAATGCTTGGTCCAAATGGTAGGGCTTGATGGTTGATTCCAGTCGACTAAAGTCACGGTCAATTTGGTAGATTATATGTAGCAGAATAGTCCCTTGAACAAAGAATCTAAACTTTTGGTTTCTTGTAACCACTTTTATTGATCCCTAGGCTTGATAAGTGTAAAAAACATACTCCACTATCATTTTTTAATCCACTTATTCAGTTAGAGATTAAATAACCACCACTCTTGACCGTTCAGATATTTGTTTGGTGCGAAAGTGATCCTCTTAGGTGTGAATTTAATCAATGGCTAGGTCATTTCAACTTTGTAGTAACTATTCTCTAAGGATTTGATCATAGTGGTTGAATTTTATCTTGTAATAGAAGTTATATAAGTTATGCTTGCACTATAAAGGCAAGTGTTGTACTCTTTGTTGGGGTCGGATCTTTTTTGTTTCTTTAGTATTGCCTTGGCATACTACTATAAATTCCTTATTACCTTTGAGTTATATGACTTTCTACCTTATCTCTTTCAACTGTCACTGTACTGTGTAAACTTGTTTAGCTTTCTCCATAACTACAATTTGCACTCTTTATATCTATTTGGCCTATGAGTGATAAGAAGTGAAGTATCTTCCTTGTGTCACTCATATGGCTACCTGATCTATGTGTATTTTATAGATCAAACAAAGTTTGAATCCATATATCTTCAAATTGTCATAATAATAAAACTATGCATGCATGGGAAAAGATTGATCTAGATATCCTATTTTGGTGCATCACCTCTTTAGAATAGATTAGGTGGCTATTTTCATGTTTTCCTTCTCCCTTTTCTCTTCAAGAATAGTTTAAGTGCATCCTAATAGCAGAGGAAGCTGACCTTCTTTAGAGACTCAACCTCATAGTTTAAGTCCCACAACTTGGAGGTTGTTTCCATGTTTTACAAGGCTGACCTTAGGTAAGACTTTGGACAAGGGTGAAAGCTTTTGTGACAACAATTTTAGGCATGCTTGGTGGGATGATCATATATTTTAATATCCCAAAGTTCACTAGCTTTGGGAAAAAATTACTTGTTCATGCTAAAGAAATAGTACTACCTTTAGTATAAAGCTTTAAAGATGCTCATTATTCAAAGTGCTTGGAAACCCTAAGCTTTAAAGTGCATCTAGTTCCAAACCAAAATTGCCATGATTCATGCCCAAGAGACACACAAGGGTATCTTCCAAAGGTAAGTTCCAATATCAAGAGCTTTCTCTTTCTAACACAATAAGAAGGGTTAGAGTATCCTTATCACTAGTTAGGAATAGGGTAGTAGCACATATCCATGCAAGATCCATCTCTACCCCTCCTATCATTAGATCTTAGCCTAGGATACCATCTATCCATATCAACATAATACTTGCTTATATGGCTAGAGCTCATGTGTTCCCCAACTTTAATGGTGGGAGTCTCCTCCTATTAGCCTAAAGGCATAGCATAACAATATTAGCTCTCAAAGGTATACCTGAGTTTACTAGTGAGAACTCCACATCTCCTATCAAACATATTCAAGAGGTATCTAATAGCTGTAATATTGACAGTGTCTCCAAAGATGATGTAGCAGTTAGACTTCTAGCTTCATCCTTGAAAGTAAAGGTGTAACAATGGTATAGAGGTTTACCTCACAAATCTATTACTAATTGGGATGGGTTAGGGGTAGCCCTATGCAATCATTTTGAGGAAAAATGTGACCACCTATTACTTTTAGAGTAACTACAACTATCAAGAGCCCCCCCATGAATGTATGACTGATTTCAATTATAGATTTTTGAAAACATGGGATAGAATACCCACTACAGTAACACCTTCTCCCAATAATGCATTATTTTACTACCTCAAAGCCTTCAATAGTGATATTTCCACCACCTTGAAATCTATGGGAGGATATCACATTTTATTGAATGCTTATGAGGTTTCCATAAAAGCTGAAAATATATTTTTATCTAGGGAGGGAAGTTAGTTGCAAGGCCCCCAATGCCTTTCTTCCCTGACATGCCTAACCATCATTCCACTATAGCCCCTATCATGTTACCTCTATAAGTTAGCCTCTTGCTATAGTCCCAGTATCCTCTACATCCTCTAGTGAAGTTGATAGGATTGAGGCTATGATGTAGAAACTAATGCAAAATGTAGATGGAAGGATGCTAGATTAGGAGAGGAAGATGGAGGAGAATAATGCAATAGTGAAGAAGATGGGAAATGAGTTGGTGACTATGAAGACATAACAAGCTCAAAATAATAAGCTTCTCCAAATCTAGAATCAGGGTCCCATTCATAGTAGAGTTCCAAGCTAGAGTCATACTCCCTACAATCAGAATAGACCTATCGACCACCCCAAGTCTTTGAACACCAACCTCAATAGGCCCTTAGTCCCTTAGAACAACCTTGCCCAAGATTAAAATTTTTTCCCTTCTTGTAATTACTCCTATGGATATTGCATGTTTTAGAAGGAAAAATCTTACTTGTATTTGACTGTACCTAAGTGAGTGGTTGTCCAATAGCACAATGTTACTCATCCTATTGATACCTTTCAATAGGATGACTTTTCTTTCATGAACCACCTAGTGGAAGATCATGGTAATGTAAAATAGGATTCTTGTGCTTATAATACTAGGAGCAAGAAAAGAGTTGTGGAGGAGATGACACCTCAACCTCCTAATCAACCTTCCACATCAACTACAATGCCATATATACAAGAAGTCACCTAGAAACACAATGTGAATCAACCTACTGATGTTTCTCTACAACAGAGATAGGATGAAAGAAGTGATGTGAACAACCCACAGACTATCCCATCTTAGACATCTACTTCCAAAGCCCCTACTAGAAAATCTAATGCTTCTTTTAGTGTGGTAGAGAAAATGAGGAAGAAAAATGTGAACATCTCTATGTGGGATGTTGTAACTACTGTACCATCATAGAGGAGGCTACTATAGTAGGAGTTTGAAAGCATTGAACTAAGCAATCAGCCACCTAGTACAGAGAATTTTGTAAGCTTGGTTCAACCATTAAGGGAGCTAGAAGTAAGCAAGAAGGTTAGACCTCCTCCATTCTATGTTTCTCTACTCGTAGGGGATAAACTAGTTCATAACTGTATGATTGACTCTAGGGCTAGTAGTTCAGTAATGCCCAAGTGTGTTGCTAATATCTTAGAAATGAAATATGAACCCATTGTTAAAGATGTGTTGCAACTTGATGGTAATACCATCAAGACCATGGGAATCCTTAGGAGTGTTGAAATGGCCTTACATGCTTGTCTAGGTTGCATTGTAGTTCACGATATATCAATTACTGAGGTCAAGCCACATTTTTTCCATTTGTCTATCAAGAGATTTCACTACTCAAATAGGTGGTTACATATCTTCTAATTGGTCATATATGTTTTTTAGAACTAGATATGGAACAAAGGCTTCAATCAAAGTAGAGCCATTAGCCCTCCATCATATTGAGCCCTATACTCCTAACCTCATCAATATGAATTATAAATGTAAATGTGAAAATGCAGCCTATGCTAACACACACACTTCAACATGGTCCTTATTTGCGGATTCATCGCGAAATGAACATTGAATTGTTCATCTAAAATTTTTCCTGCAAAGTGACCTGTTGCTTTCTATCTAAAGGGATTTTGCCTGTTAATATCCTCAGAATCGAGGTGCAGGCAACTAGACCCTCTAAGAATGAAGGATTTGACAATGGAATAAAGCTAAGAATGAGTATATAGATTAATCTAAAAAATGAAAGATGCAATGTAATCTAAGAACAAATGAAGCAAACTAGATTAAGCATATGCATGATTAAACTAAAATGAGATTAAACTAAGAATGAGAATGTATGCAAGAAATGTAAGTAAATATGAGCATGAATTTCAACAACAATTTGATAGCTAATCAATTCATCCTCCTAAAATGAAGAGATGAGGATCTCTTAAATAGAGCCTCCTAGAATCCATCAACGGTTGAGATCGATTCAGATCAACGGTCAGGATTGAAGATGAGTTTCAGTCATAAAGGGAGATTCCCAAATTAAAGGGAGTTAACAGAATTAATTTGAGTAAAATAAGGAGTTAACTATTTTAATTTGAGTAGAAAAAGGAGTTAACTGAGTTAACTCATTTTTGATCAATAGTGAACTGGAAATTCCCCTTTTTGAACTGAAGAGAGATTTTGTTGAGATATTTAATTTAATAAAATAAAATATGCTCTCATAATTACTTTTTCTATTTCATTAAATAATCTTTAATTAATTAGAGACACTTTTGTTTAATTAAATAACTACATTTAATTAATTAGGAATGTCTTCCCATTCAATTAAATAACTTTGTTTAATTATTTAGAAGTAAGTAAGAATGAGAATGTTTAATTAAATAACTACATTTAATTAATTAGGAATGTCTTCCCATTCAATTAAATAACTTTGTTTAATTATTTAGAATTAAGTACTCCATTTAATCAAATAATTTATTTTAATTAATTAGAAATAATTTCTAATTAATTAGAAGAAATTTTTAATTAATCAAATAATTTCTTTCAACATGGTCCTTATTTGCGGATTCATCGCGAAATGAACATTGAATTGTTCATCTAAATTTTTTCCTGCAAAGCGACCTATTGCCTTCTATCTAAAGGGATTTTGCCTGTTAATATCCTCAGAATCGAGGTGCAGGCAACTAGACCCTCTAAGAACGAAGGATTTGACAATGGAATTAAGCTAAGAATGAGTATATAGATTAATCTAAAAAATGAAAGATGCAATGTAATCTAAGAACAAATGAAGCAAACTAGATTAAGCATATGCATGATTAAACTAAAATGAGATTAAACTAAGAATGAGAATGTATGCAAGAAATGTAAGTAAATATGAGCATGAATTTCAACAGAAATTTGATAGCTAATCAATTCATCCTCCTAAAATGAAGAGATGAGGGTCTCTTAAATAGAGCCTCCTGGAATCCATCAACGGTTGAGATCGATTCAGATCAACGGTCAGGATTGAAGATGAGTTCCAGTCATAAAGGGAGATTCCCAAATTAAAGGGAGTTAACAAACTTAATTTGAGTAAAATAAGGAGTTAACTATTTTAATTTGAGTAGAAAAAGGAGTTAACTGAGTTAACTCATTTTTGATCAATAGTGAACTGGAAATTCCCCTTTTTGAACTGAAGAGAGATTTTGTTGAGATATTTAATTTAATAAAATAAAATATGCTCTCATAATTACTTTTTCTATTTAATTAAATAATCTTTAATTAATTAGAGACACTTTTGTTTAATTAAATAACTACATTTAATTAATTAGGAATGTCTTCCCATTCAATTAAATAACTTTGTTTAATTATTTAGAAGTAAGTACTCCATTTAATCAAATAATTTCTTTTAATTAATTAGAAATACCTTTCCCATTTAATTAAATAATTAAATTTAATTAATTAAGATAGGCGTATTTATTAAATTAAATAAATTTAATTCCATAGTACATTAGCCTTAGGATATAATTATAATTTAATTAAAGTATAAACACTTAATAATTAAATTAAATATTAATCAATAGGTTTAATGTGACTAATACGAGTAAATACTATAGGAATTAAATAATAAACATGATGAATGCAGATTTAGGTTTTCTGCATCTGACAATTAAGTCAAGTAGCGAATAGCAGAATGAGAATTGCCTATTAGAATAGGACTTTGAAATTATCAGGAATAGACCAGAATTGGTATAATGGCAATGAGACAATTTTGGGGTATTACATTTTGCCCCTCTTTGAATGAATGTGCGAGCAACATGTTTAATTGAAAGAAAATCAGAAAGCATGATGCAAAGATGAGATTGGTTCTGAAGTTGATAACATGGAGACCAATTGATAAGTTTTTAAGGACCATCTCTAGAACAGAGCTTAATCCTATGGGATCCAAGTAGAACACTTAGATACCTAATAGTGATAGCATTTAAAAGACTACCTCTAGAATGAAGCGTAATCTTTGAGGATCCAAACAGAACGTCTAGATACCTGAAATTGATAGCATTTAGAAGATTATCTCCAGAATAGAGTTTGATCTTCAAGGATCCAAATAGAACACCTAGATACCTAAGATTGATAAGCATTTAGAAGATTATCTCCAGAACAGAGTTTAATCCTAAGGGATCCAAGTAGAACACTCAGATACCTAATAGCATTTAAAAGACTACCTCCAGAACGAAGCATAATTTTTTAGGATCCAAACAAAACGTCTAGATACCTGAAATTGATAGCATTTAGAAGATTATCTCCAGAGCAGAGTTTAATCTTCAAGGATCCAGATAGAACACCTAGATACCTAAGATTGATAAGCATTTAGAAGATTATCTCCAAAATAGAGCTTAACCTTCAAGGATCCAGATAGAACACCTAGATACCTGAGAGTAATAGCATTTAGAAGATTATCTCTAGAACAAAGCTTAGCCTTCAAGGATCTAGATAAAACACCTAGATACCTAAAATTGATAGCATTTAGAAGATTATCTCCAGAACGAAGCTTAACCTTCAAGGATCTAGATAGAACACCTAGATACCCAAAATTGATAAAAGATAACAAGGTCCCATCATGAGTCATAGAATCATCCCTAGAACGAGGCTTGATCCTTAGGAGTCAGAGTTTAGACTGTCCCAATACCTGTCCATCAAACTTTGAGAAGAGTTGTTATAAGATTGATCAATTGATGAAAAGATAAGATAGATGGCAGAGATGTCAGATAGAAGGGAACAAAAAGCCCCAAGTGATGAGATGCCCCAAGTGACTAGGACATAAGATGGGAACTAGAAGCCTCGAGCAATAAGTATCTAATGATGTAATCATCCTGCCCCCTTGGGAGAAAAATCGAAAGATGACACACCAGAAATATGATTTGAAGCAGTATATCATGTCAGCAGAATCTAGAAGGGATCAGAATAATCTAAAGATTGGGTTGATTTGAAATGATTGTGAAGTCGCAAAAAACCAAGTTTGACTAAAAGTTGACCAGAGTCAGCCATAGTTGACTTAAGTTAACTATTTTCAAAATGAATTTTGAAAATATGGAGAATGTAAAGTTGAAAGAATTCCAAGAATCATAAAGTATCAGAAAGATTTGGGCTGCACAAGCGTTTGATCACGTCGATTCCCAAAATTTCAAAACACATTTTTAAGGCTCTTAGGTGTGTTAGATTTCAAATTTGATCTCAAAAATGGATCCAGAATGGTCCAATTAGCTAGGGGTGCAATTTTTGCACAAATCTAAGCACTTTGAAAAATTTGGTCAACACCTATATAATGGCTCGAAGGGTCATTTTCAATTCATTTGTACTTTTGTCTTGTAGTGATTTTGAGCTCTGATATAGACATGGTAGTGAACTTGAGATATCATTGTTTTGAGCACTCCAGACGACACTGTCAGCCACCAAACTACGGACCACCGATGAATCATTGATCTTCCATCTTTGTACTTTCATTTTTACGCATTTCGAGTTCATTTATGCACATTTTTAGCATGTTTTAGGATGTTCAATTCTTTCTTCGTGCGAGACTGATCTCTTCTCGTGTGAAGATCTTCTTTCTTTGTGCAAAGAAACAGGATGTCCTGTTTCTTCACACGTGGCCGAAATATCTTCGCACGGGGCGATTTTGGCATCGCGCGAAGATGGAGATTCTTTGCGTGAGGCAATTTGTGTTTTGCGTGAGAACCTCTTTTCTCATGCGAGATGATCTATCTTTGTGCGAGGAGATGTTTTTTCGCGCGAAGGTGAGATTCTTCGCATGAAGAGAGAACTATTTTGTGCGAAATTGTATGTCTTCGCGGGAGATTTCACCAATCTCACACGAAATTTTGTGCCAATTTTGTGATTTTCGCATTTAGAAATTGCATTTTATTTCATTTTGATGGTTCGATTCGACTTGATACTGATCGTTTGTTTATCATTTTTTTGTTGTGCATGCAGGAGGTATTCAGAGATGTATCATTTAGATCTCATTATCTACCTTATGAAGAGTTATTGCAGAATTTGGATGACGCAGATCAGGCACACATTGCTCGATTGGGTTTGTCTTCACTATGCCGAATTCTAGCCGTGATGGTGAATGACGGTTTACTGACTGCATTGGTAGAGCATTTCCATTCGAAGATGAATACATTTCATTTGCCAATGGGTGAGATGACCATCACACCAGAGGAGATATGGAGGATCTTGAGGATCCCCTTTCACGGTGCCCGGGTCGTGTATAATACAGTGCCTCGATTAGGGACAGAGGCACTATCCATTGTTTTTGAGAGAGAGCTACCGAGAGGCAGGGCCATCAGCTGGGATGAGCTGATGCATACTTATGGACTCACACACAGGTTAGCATCCATGTTGGGTATTTTCTTGGGCTGCTTCCTATGTCCTGACAGGGGACATCATGGGTTGGAGTGTGGATGGGGTGTCATGCTCCATAGGATGGTTGAGGCACTTGAGATCTTTGGGTGGGGTCAGTGCATGTTGGCCCATCTTTTTCATGAGATGCATGAGGTCATCTTCCACGAGAAGAAGACCATGGTAGTAGGTGTTTATGTGCTATAGATCTGGGCCTAGGAGCATCTCCTTGTATGTAGGCCAATTTTTGAGGATTCTCGGGAGCCCATGGAGCCTTACATCTATTGATATCGAGGGCATATTACCCAGGCCCACCTGGGTAAGACTGAGCATTGGTGGACACATCTCGATGACCTGGTGTCTATTATATGGTGACCCTGGAGAGAGATAGAGGACTGGGATGATGCCTCGAGAGAGCTGCCCTGGATGTTTAGTTCTCGACTGCTGGCAGGTAGGACGACATCAGTCATAGAGAGATTTTTCATCTCATGAGTGTGGCGGCAGTTTGGCCGACCATAGGACATTTCAACTAAGTACTGTGCCTATGCCAGGGTGCAGAAGGATATAGAGTGGGGATGGCCTCGACAGATGGATCCAGGATGATCCATGATAGATATTTGTAGCCTAGTTGTAGTTCAGTGGGACTACCTGCTATAGGTAGTAGATGCCGAGATGACGCCTGCATATCAGGCATTTTTGATGAGCCATCCATTCTCATGCTTCATAGATCCACTAGGGATGGTAGGGGAGGTACAGGGGTAGGGACAGGTACCTCAGTTGCAACAGGCACAGCTACAGGTGCCACCATAGGTCTAGCACCGGGTATAGCAGATACCTATTCCCCCACGTCAGATGGGATTAGACCTAGGTGCTGGGGGCAGTAGAGCAGGACACAATCGGTGCAGGAGGCAGAGGACAGAGGAGCAAGCCTCTCAGCAGGAGGTCCCACAGCAGCAGGTGCCTTGGTAGCCATAGGTACCTCCACCATAGTAGGCACCTCCACAACAACATGCACCAGAGATGGTCGATGAGGATATGCCGGATCAGCTGGTAGGTGGGGTATAGGATGCGGTATGGTGGTATCGAGAGCGGGTTCGTGCAGCCTCCCAACAATTGGGAGAGTTACAGATTGCAGTGGCAGTCAGGGATGCGCAGCTGGTAGAGAGACAGAGAGAGACAGATTGTCAGAGAGAGCGTGCGGAGGCTAGAGCTGGCACAGGATGAGATCCACTTCCAGTCTGCTCGAGCTGCATATTATTATGCTACATACACTAGTGCAGTACCTGATGAGACATTGTAGGTGCAACAATTCTCTCAGTACGCACGAGAGTCCGGAGGTGCACAACCTCCTGTCAGGCCGGATATGCCACCACCGCCTCTGCCACCTGCTGCCCCTATCCCTCCTGCTCCTCCTGGAGGTGAGAGTTTAGGATAGAGTTAGACACTGTGTGCCTAATTTTTATTTTGATCTCTAGCTATGTATCGATTGGTGTGCCAGCACCAGATGTATCATTTTTGATCGACTGCGGTCAAGTAGCACCCATTTTTTGTACTGACCCATTATTTGATATATATATATGAGATTTTGAGCTGAGTATTCCTGTGTACATGTCATTGTCTATTTTGTGTTGCTCTGATGTACATGAGATGTATGTTTAGATAGAACACATATGTATGAACTGACATCTGACATAGTGTTGTGTGTTTTTGTTTGACAGTCACAGGTATTCCATTGAGGAATGAGAATCGATGAACCAAACGCTTGTGTAGCTGTGGAGGAATCTGATGAATGTGGAGTATGAATAGGATTACCATCAAATCACGTGCTAATGCAAATGAAGTATGCAAGACTATGTTAAATGCAACCCTAGGTCTAGTTACCAAGCCCCAATGATTTATCATCATTGGATGTAAAATAAAGCTCGTATGTTATACAATTTCCACTAACATTGCAATCATGAAAATATGAATATAACATACATTATTGGGATGTCAGAATTAAATGTAAGCATTCGAGGCACAAGAAGCCAGAATGACCAGAACATTTGTCCCTTTTAATGTAGCAAGTTAACATAAGCATCAAAGCATGAATGCTAGGATGACCTGAATGTTGCTTGCATGACAGGCACACCAAACACACGAGAGATTCCTCTTATGCGAAGCATTTAGTATTCATGCTATCCGCAATGACCCTTGCATTCGTAACCTGAGACAGAAGTGTGCTAGATATACTCGCAGTGACCCGTACGTTCACTTAATAGGATGAGTATCAATATTTACTGTAGCATGAAGAGTTCACTCCAACAAACAAGGAGAAGAACCAATGTCATTGACGTATTTGTATAAAAAGAGTCGAGGTACATAAGGCCATCCAATACGAGATGGAGGCTCTTATAGTGGACACCCCTCTTATAGGAATAGATCAACTTATTAGAACTAAACCACGAACAAAAAGCAAAGAAAAAGATCATGCCCCTAGTCATTACTTCTCTAGTCGAAGATGACATCATCGAGTTACTCGAGGAGATATGATAAAGCAAAACAAAGAAAACAAAGAAAATGCTCAGCATATCCAAACAAGTATATCATTGAGTTTAATGTTTTTGGGATGATGTCAAGTGTCAATGTCTAGAATATGTAAGAAAGAAATCTCTTCAGTAGGGTGACAATAGTAGGCAGATGTAGTCAGAACAATTTGGTGACTGAGGTCAAAGGGGAATCTTCACAATGATGAACCTAAGAAGGACTAAGCGATAGTAGACAGACACAGCCAGGATGACTAGTGACTGATGCAAAAGAGATCTTCCATAAAGGAATCTTGAGACATGACCCAAGCAACGGTAGGTAGACACAACTGAAACAACTGGTGACCATTGCGAAAGAGATTCTATGAGGAGAATCTCGAAAAGAGTGACACTGGCAACAGTAGGCAGAGGCAGCTAAAACAACTAGTGACCATTACGAAAGAGATTCTATGAGGAGAATCTCAAAAAGAGTGACATTGGTGATAGTAGGTAGACACAGTTAAAATGACTAGCAACTGTCGCATAGGAGATTATATGAGGAGAATCTCGAAAAGAGTGACACTGGCAATAGTAGGCAGACACAATCAGAATGACTGGTGACTATCGTGTAGGAGATTCTATGAGGAGAATCTCGAAAAGAGTGACACTGGCGACAGTAGGCAGACACAGTAAGAATGATTGGTGACTATTGCGTAGGAGATTCTATGAGGAGAATCTCAAAAAGAGTGACACTGGCGACAGTAGGCAGACGCAGTCAGAATGACTGGTGACTGTCGTGTAGGAGATTCTATGAGGAGAATCTCGAAAAGAGCGACACTGGCAAGAGTAGGAAAATGTAGTCAGAACGACTGGTGACTGTCACGTAGGAGATTTTATGAGGAGAATCTCGAAAAGAGTAACACTGGTGATAGTAGGAAAACGCAGTCAGAATGATTGGTGACTGTCGCGTAGGAGATTCTATGAGGAGAATCTTGAAAAGAGTGACACTAAGGGGGGGATGCCCCCGAGCTATGAAAAGACTCAATCCATGGATACATGAGCAGGAAAAGCAGGAAAGCGAAAGCATGAAAGTGACTAACAAGAGGCGTCTGTTTACCAAGTTTTCACCTTTTTTTTTTGGGTATTACGAAGGCACCTATTGCTAGGTTTTTACCAGGGTAACAACTTTTTCAGGACTTTTTCTGATTTTTAAGATTTTTTTCAGGACATTTAGATATGTACAGAGAGCTTGCTGAGATTGAATGAACTGTAAAATCGCTTCAGGTGGAGAGTGTTCATAGGCTCTTTAAGCACTTCTCCTTCAGTTGTGGAAAGTTGATAGGCGCTAGATCCATATACTGCAGTAATAATGTAAGGACCTAGCCAGTTTGGTTCAAACTTTCCCTTTTGCATTTTTTGTTGTTGATTCTTAGGGTTCTCTCTTAGGACGAGATCACCTAGCTGGAAGTCACATGGCCTAATTCTCCTATTGTAGCTTCGTGCCATTCTTTGTTGATATGCTTATAGATGATCACAGGCCACTTTTCCTCGTTCATCTAGAAACACAAGTTTTTGAAGCTAAGCTATCCTATAGTCATCATCAGTGATAAGGCCTTTCATAGAGATTCTCAAGGTAGGAATCTCAACCTTTATTGGAAGCACAACATTTGCCCGATATACCAATGCAAAAGGAGTCGTGCCTGTTGGAGTTCTAATGCTTGTTCTATATGCCCACAGGGCTGGATTGATCTGGAGATGCTAGTCTCACCCTGACTTACTAATTGTGCGATGAAGAATTTTGAGGATTGCCTTATTGGATGCCTCAGCTTGGCCATTACCTTGGGGGTAATAAATGGAAGACCAATGTTGTGTAATTTTGAATTTCTTGCACAGTTCCTTAAGGTCTTTATTTTTGAATTGTCCTCCATTATCAGTAATGATTGAGGATGGTATACCATATCTACAGATGATGTAGTTTGTGATAAAAAGCACTACAGTTTTACCATCAGCAATTGTGAGAGGGACTGCCTCTACCCATTTCGTGAAATAATCTGTAGTGGTGATAATGAACTTATGTCCATTAGAAGAGGTTGGGTGAATCTGTCCCACCAAGTCAAATGCCCATTTTTGAAATGGCCATGTTGTAGTAGAGGGAATCAACTCTCTAGCTGAAGCGTGAATGAGATTCCCGTGTAGTTGACACTGTTTGTAGGACCTAGCATATTTAATAGCTTCTTGCTCCATTTTAGGCCAGTAGTAACCAACACGAAGGAGTTTGCGAGCTAGTGTTAGGCCATTGGAATGAGATCCACAAATGCCTTCATGAACATCAATTAGTGCACGTTTGGACTCATCGAGTTCTAAACACCTAAGGAGTGTTCCGTCGAGACCTCTCATATACAGATCGTCAGTAATAATGACATAATGTGAAGCGTTATGGATTAGATAATGTTTCTCATTCTGGGTCAGACCTTCTAGAATGGTTTGATTATGAAGGTAGGAATAGATGTGATGGCAGCAGGATGGTTCTTGTCCTATAATAGAATAGATAATCTTGGAATCAGGTGTGTCATAGGCTGGGTAGTGTAACACTTCCACCAAGAACTCGTGTCAAAGATCATTTTTTGGCATTTGTAGAAGAGAGGCCAGAGTGGCCATGGCATCAGTCGCTTTATTATCTGTGCGTGGAACCTGTTGGAAGGTGATGTGTGCAAAATATTTTGTCAAGTCATCAACCATGCATTTGTAAGGAATTAGTTTTTCATCCTTTGTTTGATACACATCATTTACTTGGTTGATGACAAGCTGAGAGTCACCGAAGATATCCAATTGATCTACTCTCCATTCAGCTGCAATTTTCATACCATTGATCAAAGCTTCATATTCAGCAATGTTATTTGTACAAGGAAACAAAATCTTGTATGCTTTGGGCAATGAGTATTTCTGTGGTGTGATGAAAAGTAATCCAGCACCTGATCCTTGTTGTGTGAAGGATCCATTGAAGAACATAACCCATGTATGGTGAGTGAGTGTTAGAATTGACTCATCTGGAAAATCAATGTTTATTGGTAGAAGACTCTGTATGGGTGCCTCAGCTAGCTGGTCTGCAATTGCCTGTCCCTTTATAGCTTTGCGTTCAACATATTGGATGTCAAAATCACTTGGTATCATGACCCATTTAGCCAATCTTCCTGTGAGAGCTGCCTTACTGAGCAAATACTTTAATGGAACTATTTTAGCCACAAGCTGTGTAGTGTGGGAAAGCATGTAGTGTCTCAAATTTTGGGAAGCAAAGACAACTGCCAAGCAAGATTTCTCAATAATACTGTAGTTTTTCTTATAAGAGACCAATGTTTGGCTCAAGTAATAAATAGCTCTTTCTTTGTTATCATTGTCTTCCTGAGCCAACAGGATTCCCAAAGATGTTTCAGTGGCTGAAATGTATAAAAGCAAAGGTTTCCCATGCATAGGAGGCATCAGGATTGGTGGATTGACAAGATATTGTTTAATTTGTGTTAAGCTTTGCTCACAATCTTGGCTCCAATTGAATTTCACACCCTTATGTAAGGTCTTTGTGAAGGGTTGCGATTTATCCGCCAATTGTGAAATAAATTTGCGAATAGATTGAAGCCTTCCCTGCAGTCCTCTCATCTGACTAATGTTTCAAGGTGGTGGCATATCCATTATTGCTTGTACTTCTTAGGATTGAGCCAAAGACTAAACTTTTTCATACGATCTAGGATTGGTCCCAAATCATGCAAATGGGTATTGTGTTTAGCGCTTTTGACCAAAGTATCATCAACATAGTCCTCCATAGTTCTATGCATCATGTCATGGAAAATTGTAGTAACAGCTCGCTGATATGTAGCTCCAGCATTCTTTAAACCAAATGGCATCACATTCCAACAAAAGGTTCCCCATGCACATGTGAAGGCTGTTTTCTCTTGATCTTCTGGTGCAATTTTTATTTGATTGTATCCAGAAAAACTATCCATAAGTGAGTACATCTCATAGACAGCCGTCATGTCCACAATCATATCAATATTAGGGAGTGGGAAGTTGTCTTTAGGACATGCCAAGTTAAAATCATGGAAATTTGTACAAAATTTGATAGACTTATCATGCTTGGACACAGGGAAAATATTGGATATCCATTCAGCATAATCAATTGCATGAATGAAACCAGCCTTTAGAATTTTCTCCAATTCGGCTTTGACTAGCAATGCAACATAAGGATGCATTTTTTGAAGCTTTTGTTTAACTGGTTTTATGCCTAGTGTTATGAACAAGTGATGCATAATAAGATCAGGATCCAATCCTGGCATGTCAGAATATGTCCAGGCAAAATTTATTTTCTTTCCCTTGAAAAAGGCAATGAATTGTTCCTTTTCTTTAGTTGACAATGACTGAGCCAGATGTATCACATGAGGATGTTCTTCTGTGCCTAGGTTAATCGGCTATGTTTTCTCTATTAACACTAATGATCTCTCCTAAAAGTGACTGTGAAGGACATCAAATATCTCATCCGTGGGTGCCTCAGAGAGGTTTTCACCCTTGGATATGTCTTTTGTTTTTACTTTTTTTGGATCCGACACTGCCACAATGTGGTTTTCACCATAAGAGCTCTTGTATTTTTTCTTTTTAATTATGTGACTGAGATATTTGATGTCGGCCTTAGTCATGTTGATGCTCTGCTCATTGGTGGAAGACATTATAGGTTTGATAGAATTTAGGTAATAGGAAAGAGTATAGTCATTTTGGAATGTGGGGACTTCATTATATGCATTGGGGTTCCAGTCTATAAGCTCAGGATGTGTGAGTGAGAGAGTAGTGGCTGGTTCAGTTGCATTCATAGTATAGTTATTAAATGCGTGGACCAGCAATTTGAGACCTACGGTGACTTCACCCATAGGTGTATTCAAACATCTTAGAGTACGAATATTAGTAATTGATGACTCTAAGACACTAGTTGGATCAGACCCCTGTGACCTATCCCTAGATGTTTCACTCACTTTGATTTGATTTTCATAGACATGCACTTGGTCAATGTCTTTATCAGTAGTCGCTTCTGAAAGATTGTCAAATTCATATTCATGAGAATCGGTGCTACATGGTGAGAGACTATAGAACTCCCCAATAGTGATAGGGACATACTCTCCTTCAACCTCTGGATTCTTACACAAATACTCAATATGACATGACTGACTAGATTCCCCCTTTTCTGAATGATATTTGAGTTGCTCAGTATTGTCCTCAGAAGAATCACTAGTATCATCCACAGTGCTAACATGTGGCACAAAGTCATTTGGCTCAGCAAAGAATTTAGCAAGATCATAAGGAATAGGATGAGGGTAAGAATCCTTATCATTAGATTCTTCCTTTTGAGTACCTGATTCAGATTGTGACTCATTTTCAGATGAACTCTCAGGTATGGGTATGAATTTATTGGATCCCAAATGGAAAGGGACCTTCTTAAACCCTAGGCCAGTTGTGTCACTATTGCTTTGAGTTGTTGCTTTGACAGGATCTATTAAACCATTGTTATTGCACCCAATAGGGCTGGTTCCCTTGTAGCCAAAATGCTTCATAACCTTAAGACCAGGTCCATACTTCTTAGGAGTGATTTCTCAAACTTGTTCTGTTAGGTCTACTGGAGACTCTTCTTTGTAAAGCCATGCGACAATGGCTCTATTTTTGCTTTCATCTTCTAAGGGAAATATAGCTTTGAAAAAAGAGCCATTAAACTTGGTTTGCGGTGTGAACACGAATGGCTTCTTTACTACTGAGGGTCTCCCAAAATGTCGAGGAGACTCTGGAATTGATGTTAATGATAACACTGGTTCCATGTGGTACTCTCCCATACCAGTTTCTTTCAATTTAAATGACTACCCAATTTTTTTTAGCTTATTGTTGTGACAATCAGTAGACTCACAGTTAGCAGGGACGAAAGAATCAGCAGCTTTGAGCATATTGCAAGTGTAGCTAGTAGTTGCAGGAATAGTAACTTCAGAGCCATGAAATGGGAATTTAATGCATTGGTGGTATGTGGATGGCACAATGCACATCTCATGTATCCATGGCCCTCCCAAAAAAATGTTGTAGGCTAAGGGAATGTCAAGCACCTGACATGTGACATCCCTTTCGATAGGACTGACACGAATTGGTAAAGTCACAAGACCTAGTGACTTTCGTTCTACTTCATCATATGCTTTAATAGTGATCTTTCATCGAGGATCAATAGAGTCCTCAGAATAGTCCAATTGTCTAAGAAGAGTCGTAGGAACAATATTTAGGCCAGCACCATTGTCTATGAGTACCCGATGAACACATGTCTGGTGGATCATAACCTCAATGTGTAGAGGCTGATTGTGTGGGTGATTTAGTGAGTTTTCATCCTCCTCAGAGAAGGTCATAAGATGAGGTGAGGTCAGGTGACCTACCATGGATTGAAATTGTTCAAGATCAAGATCCTGAGGAATGTTTGCCTCAGTGAGGGCTTTGTCTAGAATTTTCCTATGAGCAGGCGAGATTTTAAGCAGCTCAAATATAGAAGTGTGAGCATTGGTTCGTTTCAATTGATCTAGAACACTATAACTGGTTGCAGTCAAGTTCGTCATGTGTTTTTCACCTTTACCAGATGGACCAGCAAGGGCTTTGTCCTTGTGTTGTTCAAGATTTGAAGTAGGAGGTGTAGGGCCTTTGAGCACCAATTTCGCATGAGAGCGAGTAACAACATTAGCACAGTGTTGCGAAGATGCATTATCCATGTTATTGAAGTAGGTCCTCTCAAGACAAATGGTGTCTTAGGTTTATTGTTATCTTGCTTCCCCTTTATGGTAATAACGTCGTAGTATTCAGAATCTACAGGTTCAACCATGTGAATGACATTGTCATCATTGGAATACGTATAGTTGACCTTATTGTAGGGTTCTGGTTTCAAAGTCTCTCCTTTTCCATAAGGTGGGAAAGGCTCTTTGAATGCCTTGTGGTCTGAGTTTTTGTTATGTCCATCTACTACAAGTTCACTAGCATCAATCATGTCCTGGACTTTATGACGTAAGTTTATACAGTTTTTGGTTTTATGTCCCTTGTTTTGGTGATACTCACAAAATGAGGTCTCATTCCACCATGGTGGACGTGGTTGTGGATCATAGGGACGAGGGTTATCCATTGGTGAGATAAGCTTGTGTTGTAGCAATTTTTTGTAAACCACATCCAAAGGTTCTCCTAAAGGTGTATAATCTCGCTTGGGTCGTGCTGCCCATGAGTTTCTTGATTTGTTCCTAGACGTTTTATTGTTAGGAGGAGGCTTCTCAGCACTTTTGGCCACTTTGAAGCAGTCTGTGAGATTAAATGCTACTTTAGTAGGTTTTGGTGTGACATTATCAACAACCCCATCATGTACAATTTCTCAATTCTTGTTGACATGTTTGGTTTTATCCTTGTTGGAAGTGGAACCTTTTTTTGAGTCTCTCTGAAGAGTGAGCTCACCTTTCTTGACCATAAATTCTTCGATACGGATAGCCTGTGTAATCATGTCTTCAAAGGTACGTGGACCTTGTAGTTGGACTCTATACCCGAAATCAGGTAAGAGGTTATCAGTGAAAATGTCGAGCTTCTCTGTTTCTGGGATTTTACTAGAGTACTTGGTATAAAGCTGTCTCCACCGTTGGAGGAAAGTGAGAAAAGGCTCACCAACCTTCTGTTTAAGATTATATAGATCTCGAATATTTACAGGATGTTGAATGTTATGAGAATATTGCTGAACAAATGAATTAGCAATTTTGTCAAATGTCTTGATACCAGGAGGTAAATGTGAGAACCACTCCAAAGCTTGACCACCTAGGCTTCTAGGGAATAAATGCATGAGGTACATTTGATTGTGTATAAACTCCATAGACAAAGCACCAAATTCCCATAAGTGATCTTGGGGATCAGTAGTACCAAAGTACTTGTTATATTTGGGTAGTTCTACACCTCTTGGGAAAGGCGGCATGTTTATACTTTTGTCAAATGGAAATGAACAAAGAGCATCCAATGTGTATGTCTTTTTGGGTTTCTCTTTCTCATGCATCATCTGAGCCAATTGGTCTTGCATAATTTTCAGTTGTTTTTGGAGTTTAATGGTCTCAGTTTCTTCTTCACGTGTGATAATGGTCTCCACATCGAAATGTGTGGGCAGTTTAGCTCCCTCTTGGGCGAGTTTGAGAAAGTACTTTTCTTTCTCTTCGTTGATTAGGATTCCCATGACCTTTTGAAAGTTTTTGTCTCTTTGACATCTTGCTATGTGTTTAGGAAGGATTTCCACCTCTTCTTGTTCTTCATCAGTGTCATTTTTCTTTCTCTTTCTCCTTGTCATCCCTAGCTTGTTCTTGATATCGACTATGGCTACCCCGTTCAGGTTCACGATTAGTCATTATAGGAACTTGTTCAATTTCTATACGTTGTGTTTGAAAAGGGTCCATGGAGAAAGGGTCATACATTGTGTTTGAGAATGCAGGACTCCTACCTGTCTCAGTATCCTTTTGGTAAAAAGGATTCCTAATTTTTTGCAAATTGGAAAATGTTCGTTGAACTTGAGATGACCTTGTAGGTGAGGAAGACCGTGAAGACACCTCACTAGCCAAACTGGATATAGATTGCGTAGCAAAAGGTAAGATACCTCTACTATGATTATGACCCCTAGCATGACCATGTCTAATGTTATCAAGATAAAACACATTGCCGCTTCTGGTTGTGACAGTCATAGGCAAGGACAAGAAGCTAGAACCTAGACAAGGACTATACTAAGACTGAGTCTGAAAAAGGACAAGATAGTAGCAAGAATGCTGTTCACTAAGGCACAAATGGTCTAATTTAAAGGCTAAAACAACCAGAGATTATGACCACTGCAGCACAAAGTATGGCAAGCATTAAGACGAGGACCAAGATTACGTATGAGACAAGACTAGTCAAGGTATAAGACACAAGTTTTCAAATAAGAGAAGTGTCGCTATTCCAGGACTATTTGCAAATAGAGAGCGATAAACAGACACAACAAAGGATAGCGTGTAGGCCGCATATAGCTAGAATAGACCCAGATTGTAAATGCTGATACAAAATCTCGCGTGAAAAACCTTTACGGGTCACGCGAAGAAGTTTTACGGGCCGCGTGAAGATGTTTCAGTCTCGCGCGAAGATTAGCAATAGTTTTTAATTTTGCACGAGAATGTTTCTGGATCGTGTGAAGATGCACAATAGAACTTTAATTTTGTGCAAGGGAAAAATGGTTTCGCACGAGTGCCAAATGATTTCGTGCGAGAGCAAAATGATTTCACGCGAGAGAAAAATGATTTTGCACGAAAGGATAGAACAGTTTCACAACAGCAACTAATTTTGACAAAATTTTTGATCGATCCAATAACCAGGCAGATAAACAGGCACATAGAACAACAAGCAAGTGATTTCAAGCACGTCTGAAAACAATGAGCAAGGGAAAAAGCAACCTTGCACATGAACAATCAAGTGACTTAGTTTGTGTTAATCCCTAAGAGAGCTATTTGTGTACATTTTCAAAGAGTTTTGCAATCATCGCACACATTCCTAGAAAATAAAAGTTGGCTTCTCTAAGGTATTTAATAATGGTTTGACTCTGCAACTTTTATGGCTCACAGGGGTGACCTCCAATCTCGGCGCACCGAGGTTTTGACACAATCTGAGAACTTAATCTTCAAGAGTTGCTAGGGAGATCTGACAACCCACAATGAACCACACTCATGGAGATTTCTTCCACAAGGACATTTATATAGCGGTTGTCACTACCATGGCAAAAATGGCTATTACCGCTTGAGGTTCCGTCATCACAGTTTTCCCTGTAGAGGGATTGTCTACTATGGTTAACCCTCTCTAAAGGTGACTGACTCACAATAGTATACCACAAGGGGACTTAGCTTCTAGATTCAAGGTTTTGACACCTTTTCACCTTTAGCCCAATCAAAACAAATAGATTAATCCGACACGCTAGACTAAGATTATCTCTTAAAGATCTATGATATCATCTTCCTGTGATCTATCAACCTCTCCGGAGAAAGGATGCCTTAATCAACAAGTCGAAGATCCATCTATCTACAAGATGCTCAAAGTGTCCTCCCCACCCATAAGGAATCCGTCTTAGAGAGGAGTTTCACTAGGAACCCACTCCCTCAAGATCTACGAATAGTGTTCATGGGGGCTTAATTACTATGTGTGTACAGATGTTAATTCCTAAAAGAAAATCTATCTAAAAGTAATCAAAAAGCACAAGGTGGTACACTTAATGCTTTAACTAATGTGAGGTGAGTCCAAAGATGTGGAACATTTAACCCCTCTCACAAGACAAAATGAGTCCACAACTCAGAAATTAGCGAGTTCTAAAAAGCACAAAAGGGTTGCCTTGTGGAGCCTTTAACGCTTATGTCCTGTAGACCCCTCCCCTATTTAACGTGGTGCTAAGCTTGCAACCATAGGGTGGAATGAGGGGCTGGTAGATTAGCGAGTCCAATAACCCAAGATAGCTAATCAGATCTATCACTAAAGACTAAGCTTGCTAAATGAATACTAACAGAGATCACACCCTAGTATGATTTTATGCATGTGTTGTAAAATGGAAATACAGAAGGAAACACACAAGCTCAACATGAAAGGTGTTTGTTTTTGATCCAAATGAAATGTTATCAGCTGATGAAGATTACTTGGTGATCCTCACAACGCGCTTACTAGATTTTTACCTGTCTCTGACAACTTTAGCACGCTTTTCCCATTGTTCCACAAACTGCTGCTATGCTATTAAAAAAAAAATCAAAAAACATAGAAACACTAGAAACTGTGAACAGTCAGCAGAAAAATCAGAAAACACACAAATCAATGCAAAAAATTTGCCTCTGTCAACAGAGTTTCGCGCGAAATTCCTGACAGTCTGCGCGAAGAAGTTTTATGGTCTATGTGAAATCAAATTCAGCTCGCATGAGATTAAATTTGGCTCGCACAAAATTAAACTTGGCTCGCGCGAAGAAATAGGTCTTGCGCAAAGGTTCGCGCGCCAAAGAACTTTCTTGCGCGATGTAGAAAGAATCTTTGCACGAAGATTCTATATCCTCGCATGAAAATGAACAGTTTCGCATGAAGATTCGAATATGTACGGAACAGTACGGATAGAGAACAAAAAAATGATTAAAAAAATACAGAAAGAGGCCAGAAAAATTGATTTTTGGGCCCTACGGTGGGCGCCAGAAATGTATGTGTGAAAATGCGGCCTATGCTAACACACACACTTCAACACGGTCCTTATTTGCAGATTCATCGTAGAATGAAAATTGAATTGTTCATCCAAAATTTTCCCTACAAAGTGACCTGTTGCCTTCTATCTAAAGGGATTTTGCCTGTTAATATCCTCAGAATCGAGGTGCAGGCAACCAGACCCTCTAAGAATGAAGGATTTGATAATGGAATTAAGCTAAGAATGAGTATACAAATTAATCTAAAAAATGAACGATGCAATGTAATCTAAGAACAAATGAAGCAAACTAGATTAAGCATATGCATGATTAAACTAAAATGAGATTAAACTAAGAATGAGAATGTATGCAAGAAATGCAAGTAAATATGAGCATGAATTTCAACAGCAATTCGATAGCAAATCAATTCATCCTCCTAAAATGAAGAGATGAGGGTCTCTTAAATAGAGCCTCTTGGAATCCATCAACGGTTGAGGTCGATTCAGATCAACGATCAGGATTGAAGATGAGTTTCAGTCATAAAGGGAGATTCCCAAATTAAAGGGAGTTAACAGACTTAATTTGAGTAAAATAAGGAGTTAACTATTTTAATTTGAGTAGAAAAAGGAGTTAACTGAGTTAACTCATTTTTGATCAATAGTGAACTAGAAATTCCCCTTTTTGAACTGAAGAGAGATTTTGTTGAGATATTTAATTTAATAAAATGAAATATGCTCTCATAATTACTTTTTCTATTTAATTAAATAACCTTTAATTAATTAGAGACACTTTTTTTTAATTAAATAACTTCATTTAATTAATTAGGAATGTCTTCCCATTCAATTAAATAACTTTGTTTAATTATTTAGAAGTAAGTACTCCATTTAATTAAATAATTTCTTTTAATTAATTAGAAATACCTTTCCCATTTAATTAAATAATTACATTTAATTAATCAAGATAGGCATATTTATTAAATTAAATAAATTTAATTCCATAGTACATTAGCCTTAGGATATAATTATAATTTAATTAAAGTATAAATACTTAATAATTAAATTAAATATTAATCAATAGGTTTAATGTGACTAATACGAGTAAATACTATAGGAATTAAATAATAAGCATGATGAATGCAGATTTAGGTTTTTTGCATCTGACAATTAAGTCAAGTAGTGAATAGCAGAATGAGAATTGCCTATTAGAATAGGACTTTGAAATTATCAGGAATAGACTAGAATTGGTATAATGGCAATGAGCCAATTTTGGGGTATTACAATACTTTCCTAGAAGTAGATGAGAATGACACAACGAATGAACCTGCCACCTCCTTATTTGATACACCTAATTTTCTCTTGGCTGAATGGGAAAATTCTTATCAGTTTGACCCCATATTAGCGACCTTAGAGATCGGCTTGGGCACATATTGTATATCTAAAAAGGATGCTCTCATTCTAACTTGATGAAAGCCAAAGAAGAGACAAGTGGGATATGGAGCATGTATTTTGATAGATCAAGAAATATGAATAGGCTAGTGGCCAGTGTAATGTTGATTTCTCCTACATTGGAAAAGTACTATCTCATTTAGGTTGCAATTCAGTTGTACTAATAATGCAGTTGAATATGAGGCTTTGATTTAGGGACTCTTAATTTCTCAAAAAAGAGGAATCCAAGCATTAAATGTATATGGGGATAGCGAGTTGGTGATCAATCAAGTGGGAAATCAAATGTCACTAAGAATAATTTGCTCAAGTCTTACAAACATAGGATATGGGATTTGCTTGAAGATTTTAGTGCATTCAATATTCAAAGGATTCCTAGAAAAGAAAACATAAATGCTGACAGAATTACGATAGTGGGTGCATCTCATGGTGTTCCAAGAGGCCTTGAGGATGAGAAAAGATAGAGAATTAAGATTGTAGTCAGGCCCATTATCCTTGATAATGATATTAATTGGCAAGTCTTTGAATCTAATACAAAACTTGTGAGTTTCTTGCAGAGTGAGGCATAATTCTCAAAAAGAAATTAGGTAAGGTTGCATGACTAATATGGAGACCAAATATTCAACCTCAACTCCAATAAATTACCTAAGGGTCTCATTACCTTAGAGAGTATCTTCAACTCTGATGACCAAGCAAGAGAAAGAGGCATGAATCTTGCTGCAAATGAAGGAGATCATGTACCAATCATAATCACTAATAGAAGGAGGCTAAACTTGGGAAAGGTGTGTTTTGAAAGTCAAAAAGAAAATTTTGTTCATCTGTGTCATCAATTCAATGATATATTTGCACAGACATATGATGATCTAAAAGGATTTGATCCTAGCCTGTTTCAACATACTGTAGATCTAGTGGATAATGTCAAGCTTGTTAGGAAAAAATAGAGTCCATTAAACCCCAAGATTAAGCCCTTAATGAGAAATGAGCTATCCAAATTAATTGTGGCTAATATCATTATTCCTATCAAGCACTCTTCTTAGGTGGAAAACCTTGTCCATATTAGAAAAAAGAATGGAGAAATTAGTCTGTGCGTAGATTTTAGGGATCTTAACCAAGCCTCTCTTAAAGATCACCATCCTCTATGGAACAAATATTGTCTAAGGTTAGTGGTTTAGAGAGATTCTACTTCTTGGATGGATTTTCAAGTTATAATTAGGTGTTGGTCAAAGAGATTCATAGATATAAAACTTCTTTCACCACCAAATGGGGTACCTATGCCTATAGTAAAATGCCATTTGGGCTAACAAATGCAAATGCCACATTTCAAAAGGTGATGGAGATGACCTTCATAAATATGATTGAAAGGTTTGTGTTGGTCTACCTTGGTGATAACAGATCATTTTTGTCACCTTAGACAAGTATTTGTGAGATGTAGAGAATACCGGGTGTCCTTGAATCCAAAGAAGTGTGTTTTTGCCACTAATCAAGTGAGGCTATTGGGACATATTGTATCTAAGGAGGGCCTAACCACTGATCCAAAAAGAACAAAGGTAATACTTTCCCTCTCTCTTCCTAGTCACAAGAAAGGTTTGCAAATCTTTCTTGGTAGAATAAACTTTGTAAGGAGATTTATTCCTAACCTAGCTACCATGGTGAAACCTCTTACAACTATGCTAAAAAAGAATATGAATTTCTTATGGACCAAGGAAGGGAAAGAAATTTTTGAGGAGATCAAGGCAGCCATAACTTAATCTCCCACTCCCATTAATCCAAATTTTGATAGGGATTTCATCCTTTAAACATTAGGAGGTGAATTGAGTATTTCTACTATCTTAACACAGATAAGTGAAAAAGAAGAAGAGAAAACTATTGATTTTTTCAATGAAGGACTCAAAGAGTATGAGAATAAATATAGCTATGTGGAAAAATAGGCCCTTGTAGTCATAAGAGCCTTGAAGAAATTTAGACACCTACTATCTCATAATAAGATCCACTTGCTGGTTCCTCATGCTAGTGTGAAAGATTTCTTGTTGAGAAAAGACATTAGTGAGAGTAGAGTGTTGGAAGATTGGAAAGATTATTGGAAGATGGTTTGATGATATGTTACATTCATGACTGAGTTTTTCATTGATGTCAACATAACATGTTTGATGTCTTCTGTGGTATCTAACAGAAGAACAATGGAAAGATTAAGTTGGTACATATGGCTAGTTGAGCATGATAACCACTTGAGGTTATGGAAGATACTATGGAGCATCTAGTATATCTAGTTAATGTCAGAAGTAGAAAGGAGAAGTCTAGATGAAGTTATGTAAGTTTTGCTGATGTTTCTTCTGAGATAAAGTTTATAGAGACATGTTTTGGTCAACTTGTTATATCTCTTAGTAGAGTTGATATCTTGAGGATCAAGGTTGAGTACATGAAGAAGACATGTTGAGGATGATGTGGCTAAGCTTGCTCATTATAATATCACATGTACGAAAAGATATTAAAGTTGCAAGGTGGAAGATTAAGGTTATCGCTAAGTGTAACATGTTTGTAATGTGGTCATATAATAATTATTGAGAAGAACTAACAACCAACTCAGGAAATTATTTTGTGGACTCGGTATAAAGGAAGGAAATTTTTGTTTAGCATGATGCATGATGATATGATTGAATGATCAATGATAATTAGTAGAGAGTACAAAATGCGAAGTTGAGCAAAGCAGTGTGAAAGTGAAGAAAACTTCATTGTTGAGGTTTTGCTGAGTGATCCAAGGTTTGGTATTCGGATATGAGCTTTGTGTACTGGTCTAAAAGTTTTGAAAGTGATTGGTTTGGTTAATAGGATAGAGGAAAGGATAGAGGAAAGAGGAAGATACCAATCAATTACTTGCTTGAGCAATGAGCTCTTCTTGTAGTTGAAATTGCATGTTTGGGTAGTGGGCTCTTCTTGCATACATTATACCACAACTCCTAACAAGGTTGGCACAACTCCTAATAGGGTTGAAATATCCTAATAGGGATTCATAGTCTCCTAATAGGGACTCATTATACTAAATTTTTTAATAGACTCCTTACAGGGTCCATCTCTAACAAGGAATATTTATATTAGTACATCATCTTGTGGGCATCATTCCCATCGGGGTTTTCCCTCTGATCAAGGGTTTCTCTAGTCAACATATCTAGTGTAATTGTCTATGTGCATCTTTGTATGGTTTTTTTTACTTTATTTGAATGGTTAAGTTTGTTTAAAGAAGATAAATGTTATAATTGTTGGATAACTAATTCACTCCCCCTCCCCCCTAGTTATCTTGGTGGACTATTGTTTCTAACAAAGAGCTGGTTGGATCACCAAGGTAATGGAATATGATGTGGATTTTCAAATAACCAAGTTGATAAGGGGAAGGGGATTATGTGAGCAAATGATCTTATCTCATGAGACAAAAGGAGAGACTATCTTGGTATTGGCAGAACAATAGGAGACAAGAAACGACAATCCAAGGAGTTGGATGGATGATATGAAGACCTTCTTAGCTGGGAATGGGTATCCTTAGGGACTTGATAAAGCTAAGAGAAAAAAATTTAGACTATAGTCTATTCCTTATACTATAATTGGTGGTGTTATTATTAGGAAATATTTCAATAGAATCTTGCTAAGATGTGTTGATACAGATCAAGTAGAAAGGATAGTCAAAGAACTTCATGATTGTCCTAATGGTGGCCATTTTTTAGTAAGGACTACTGTAACGAAAATTATGAGAGCTGGTTACTACTGGCCATCCTTATTCCATGATTTCCACAAACATGTGAGGAGGTGCGAGAAATGTGCTTTCTTCTTAGGAAAGAAAAAGCTTGCAACTTTCCCACTTCACCCCATCTAGGCAGATCAACACTTTGTATTATGGGGATTAGATTTTATTGGACCCATCAATCCCCCTTCTAGCTCTAGTCATAAATGGATTCTAGCTACTATATATTACTTTACAAGATAGATAAAGGTAGTAGCACTAAAATATGCCACATAACCTTTAGTCGTCAAATTCCTTGATGGGATTTTAACCAGGTTTGGCACCCCATCAACTATTATTTGAGATTATGTTAAATCATTCATAGGAGCTTAGATTTGTGCATGGTCATTCGATCATAGTATTTACTTGATCACATCCTCTAGCTACTACCCTTAGGGTAATGGCTTGGCCAAGTCATCTAATAAGAGTTTGATCAAGATCATCAAGAGGATTGTGGAAGATAACCAGAGGTGCTAGCATCAAAAGTTAAGGACTGCCCTTTGGGCTAACAAAATAACACCTAAAAGAGCCATAGGGAATTCTCCATTCATGTTAGTCTATGGTAGAGAGGCTAGGCTTCTTGTCTCATTGAAGTTTCCTACTCTTGAATTGGCCCATCAGTTGGAATTGATTGAAGATGAAGCTATGTCTATAAGAATGGAAGATTTGATGGAGTTAGAAGAGAAAGGAGGTCAAGCAATCCAAAACTTAGAAATTCACTAGCAAGAAATGAAGAGGAGTTTTGATAAAAAAGATAAGACCAGAAGTTTCAAGGAAGGTGATCTTGTGTTGAAATGGGATGCAGACAGAGCAAAGGATGGAAGACACTCAAAGCTCAACACCTTGTAGAGTGGCCCCTATGTGATTACTAGTTGTAAACAATCTAATGCCTTCCAGTTAAGCAAGCCCAATGGAAAATTATTGCCCATCCCTATTAATGGCATATATCTTAAACCCTATTTTTGATGATTATCATCATCTCATGTACATTGTTAGAGTAGTTTTTCTTGCCTATTCTTTCTTTTTTTCAAAGAAGTGCACGAGCACATGTTTTATTTTGTAGAAGAAGGGTTTAGTTCTAAAAGCTTGACAAGTTACAGAGGAAAGAGGATTTATTATGGCACAAAGTGTAGCAAAGGTGGTAAATTGATGAGTTTTATTATTTAAGAGACTCTATAGCCCAATAGATCTATTTGATGGTCACTGGTCATATGCTAAGCAGACTTGCATCCCTCTAGAGTTGCCAGAAATGTTAGCCCAAAGTTACTTCTTGCCAAAAAATCAAATTCAAGTATGATCTCTTTCAATGGTCACCTATGATGCTCATGGAAGGACTTAACATTAGTCATATTCTCTCTAATATTATGACATTAATATTTTTTAGTTGCGACCATGTGATTCACATGGTCACAGGTGGTTGAACACTAACTAAGGTTAAGGAAACGAAGGTGTGTTTTGCTTTCATTTTTCCCAATCACATGGTTATGTTATCATGCCATGGTTTAAGTTACAATAATGTGGAAAAGAAGATCTCTGGTGCCTAAGACATATCTTACACCATTACTGTAAGAATTTGGTATAGCTCTAATACCATCTAAGAATTTTCCTTAGGGAAAAATCACCCAAGACCAAGAAGCACAATAACTAGCACAAAATAGATCAATAGATTATGATCAGAATAAAAATATGATATTCAATTGATTGTAATTGATTCATTGATTGATGAGTACACTAGGAGTGCCTGAATATAAAGGCCTCTAGACTAACTAGGAGTCAGCACACTGATAAGTCTTACAACCAAGCACATGTCCACCATGAGTGGATTATCCTCCTTTAAGCATAGGAGTTAGTGCACTGATGAGAGGATAAGCCTAAAAAGGTGTAGTACATAAAATTATGTTGTAGACACCATGTGCTAAAATAAGAGTGTGAATAACTGTGTTGTCAATATGAGAACTCAGTTAATTATGTAGACTCTAGTGTTGTAGACACCACATGCTTAATTAGAGTTGCTTACTCTAGTGTTGTCAACATGACAACTCATATGAGTATGCAAAATCCAAACTGTCTAACATAAGAAATAATAAGATAATACATTTATCCTAAGTAAACTTAAGTAAAGCATAAATAATAATTATTTACACTAACACCCCCCCTTAAGTGAAACTTAGGGGAATGGACATAAGCTCACAAAAGCTACGATGAAATGCATAATGGGTCGCAACTACTAGGCCATGTTAGGTATCCAAGTAAAAATGCATTACTAAAATGTAATGAAATCTCTCTACAAATGGAGAAAGAGGGAAAACCTCATGGGAAAAACCCTCTCCCAAAAAGAGAGAAAAATACAAGAAACAAAGATGCATGAATGGATGGAGTAAACAAGAACCCCTCGTTATGACATACGTCATGCATATACAATAGATAATTCCTCAATGAAATCCCCCCCTTAGTGAAGGATCTCCAAATGATAAGTGCTTGAAGATAGAAGAAAATACAATGTCGACAAATGACATTTCTCCTTCTAGGAAGAAGATACACCAAGTATAGGTGCAAATATGCTTCCCACTATGGATAGGAAGATGGAAGAGGAATCCAAATGTAGTATGGTGTGGGTACTGCCTCTAAAGTCTACTCAGATGTTGACAATTCCTTGATGAATGTAGTTGCCACAAGCCAATCTGGTGAATACCCACAAGATGGTGGCAAACAAGGAAGCATGTCAATGTATGACACTAAATCAAGCTCCAAAGATGAATCATCATCATTATAGGAAGATGGAGAAAGAGAAGAAATGCCACCTCCCCTCAATGATGGATGCAAAGAAGCTCCTTGATGACTGAAGAAGCTACACCATGAAAGCTGAATGATGGTCCTCCTTCTAGGAAGAAATGATGCCACAGGTGTAGTAGAGAATGCTCCCCAACTAGTAGGAAGAATCCTTAGAAAATATGATGTCTGAGGAAACTAAAATATAATCTCCAAATACTAATATGACTCCTCATAAGTGAAAGAGTTCTTCTCCATCTGCTATAAAGAAATGTCCACAATCATGTCAGAACAATCAAGTGGTTGAGGGTCATAGTATGCCCTTGCAATGAGTGAAGAAGTCTCCTCAAGAAAGAGAACATTGATGTCATCGATGATATCTCCCACATCTTCAATGCGAGACTCCAAAAATAAACCTAAAATGTTTGGAAGGAAGTCATCGCATGAAGCTAAAGTAGGAAGACATGATATATCCTACTACACTAAATCAAGAGCATCTATGGCTAGAACTGGATCAGTAGAAGCAACAAGAGCATCAGGAGGTGGGATCTCATTTAGAGTTAGAGGTACCATAACTAGAGTGAATGGAGGTAGAATGTCCTTTAGAAATGGAGGAACTATAGGATCTCCATATGCTTTCCAAAGAGTCATCCAAATGTCATAAGGATAAGTGACATTGTCAATGACTTTATAGAAATAAGGAGTGATACTAAAATTAATGATGTCCAAAAGTCTTTTAACAAGTGGCTATTCAATGGAAGAGATCAATTTGTTGGAACAAAAATAAGGAAATACTTTCTTATGCTCTCTTCTTAAATTATCAATGAGTAAGGCACTCCGTTTCTAATAGTTCCTCTTTGTCAACCTTAGTCTAAGACCACCCCAACATGTGAAAAATAATCCATGAGATCAATGAATGTATGCACACCCCAAAATACAAAAATAATCAATGACCCCCCTAATATATGATTTGACACTTTTATAGGTAGTGCATTTACAATAGGCCACTTGCCAATTTAGGCATTAGTGGACTTCTAATTTTGTGTTTACAACCTCCTCTTATAGTTCAAATTTGGAACTTTACAATGTAGCTTAGAATTTCAAAAAATTTGAAGCAATACAATACAAAGAAAGGATATATTTTTGAAAGTGGTATTTTTGTCCACACAAGCCTATAACCTAATTTTAAATCTAGAAAGTAGATGAAAAATTATGCACTTTCAAAAAAAGAACCTGATTTGGAGTCCAGATGAGCCTGTATGGAGTAATTGAAGTTGCAAAATGCAGTATTGGATAGGTATAGTCATCAAAAACTAAAATTTCTAACAAATTCATGACCAAAATCAAAAAATAATAGCACCACTAAATATTTTAGGAAATTATAGCCAAAAAAAAAATTGCACCTGATTTGGAGCTTGGATGACTGAGATATGGCCTCCCAAAGTTGGATTGTCAAATCAAAATTGAATTTGGAGAGGGGTCTGATCAGTAAAATGTGAGGTTAAATTTGACTTCCAAAATGACCATCATGGTAGTGCAATTTTGTTTGTGGATAATGGTCAAATGAACTTCAATTTTAAGCTAGTGTTTTGATGATGTCAACAAAAAATATCATCCTTATTGATGTGGTAGATGACTGGTCATACGAACTATATGATGAGTGTCCTATGTGGCACTGATGTGTGCAGTGACACATGTCCACTAAGTTGGTTGAGCCCTATGGCTTGTAGTTGTGCCATGTGGAGTGGTCTAGTTACTGTGCTGATGATGCCGACATGGTGGTGGCTTAGTTGACATTGACTATGCACTCTGAGTTGGCTGCTAATGAGTGCAGGTACACATGCATAGAGCCTTGCATGGCCTTTGTATGCAACAAAGGTGAAAATTTTTATGAATTCCATGTGGCACTATGAAGCCACAGCAAGCCGAAAAAAGGTTCCCACCAGAAAAAAATAGTGGGAATTTGCTTTGTGGTGGTGCTGGAAGCCTTTGGTGGCTGACGATTTAATTGATTTCGGTGCTGAATTTTTAATGTTGGTGGCAATGTATGAGACTATTAGTCCAACATTTGTTGAGAAACACATTTATGTGTTGCATAAAAGAAGAAGCCCATGCTATTTAAAATAAAGGCCACCAGAGTGTGGTGTGCCACTCACCATGAAATGGAAGCCATCCAAAATTTGAATTGCCAGAATGTGATCGGTCTCTAGTATTGATGATGCTAGAATTGTGAGGAATGTGGTAGTCTACTGGTATAACAAGAAATATGCCACTATTTACCATATTTAGAAGAATATTCCTCTGCAGGGGCCATGATTTCACCACTTGGTTCCTGCAAAAAAATTCCTCTGTAGGCTTGATGGCCTAATTTTTTTTTGAATAAATTGCTCTAAAAATGATAGAGAAAGTAAAATGTAGATCTAAAACAAAATAAATGCATAGATCTAATAGATCATACCAAATTTCCAAATTAGGCCTTCAAGTTCTGGTTTGTAAAATTTTTTTGCCTCAAATTTGACTATGGCCCAACATAGGTGAATTTATAGTCAATTTTCACTTAATTGACACTTTGGACACAATGGTGAGGTCCTCTTTAGCTCTAGATTCTTCCAATAGCTATGGATACCTTAGATCTAAATTGAGGTGTCCTCAAAGAGGTAAAGCAAGAACTATATCCAATGGCTATGAAATGATGCTCCAATGGCTTTGATACTATGTAAGAATTTGGTAATACCATGTAAGAATTTTTCTTAGGGTAAAATCACCCAAGACCAAGAAGCACAATAACTAGCACAAAATAGACCAATAGAGTATGATCAGAATAACAATATGATATTCAATTGATTATAATTGATTAATTGATTGATGAGTACACTAGGAGTGCTTGAATATAAAGGCCTCTAGACTGACTAGGATTTAACACACTGATAAGTCTTACAACCAAGCACATGTCCACTAGGAGTGGATTATCCTCCATCAAGCATAGGAGTTAGTGTGATAATGAGAAGACAAGCCTACAAAGGTGTAGCACATAAAATTATGTTGTAGACACCATGTGCTAAAATAAGAGTGGGAATAACTGTGTTGTTAATATGAAAACTTAGTTAATTATGCAAACTCTAGTATTGTAGACACCATGTGTTTAATTAGTGTTGCTTACTCTAGTGTTGTCAACATGAAAACTCATATGAGTATGCAAACTCCTAAGTGTCTAACATAAGAAATAATAAAATAATGCATTTATCCTAAGTAAAATTAAGTAAAGTGTAAATAATAATTATTTGCAATAACAATTAGATCATTTAGATCCATGCTTAGTGCATGATTGCCATAGATTGAGAAGTTTTTGTGCTTTGAGTTGCAACCAAGTGGTTTCCCTTATTTTTCTTGGTCACAAAGGTCATATAGTAATGCCAAGTGAAGGTGGTGACAATAGGAGTATGATCTAATTTCAAGTTTTTCCAGGTCACATAGATTAGTAAAGAATGCTAAGTATAGGTAGTGAGGTGGCAATGACTAGTGGATCATAGTTTCACAAGCAGTAGTAGTTATTAAGGGAAGGTGCTGGTGAGGTTGTCATCATAAGTAATTAAATGTAAGGCATAGGAATTGGATCACTAATAAGGTTTCATAATGATAAGAAATTCTTCATCTACATGGTGGAGCTTGATGGTTGATTCTAGTCGACTAAAGTCATGGTTGATTTGGTGGATTAGTAGTAGCAAAAGCAGTCCCTTGAAAGAAGAATCCGATCCTTTAGTTCCTTGTAACCACTTTCATTAATCCCTAGGCTTGAAAAGTGCAAAAAAATACTCCACCACCATTTTTTAATCTACTCATTCAATCAAAGATTAAATAACCACCACTCCTGACCATTCAAAGATTTGTTTGGTGTGAAAGTGATCCTCTCAGGTGTGAATTTACTCAATGGCTATGTCTTTTCAGCTTTGCAGTAACTATTCTTTGAGGATTTGATCATAGTGATTGAATTTTATCTTGTAATAGAAGTTATCTAAGTTATGCCTACACTATAAAGGCAGGTTTTGTACTCTTTCTTGGGGTTAGATCTTTTCTATTTCTTTAGTACTGCCTTGGCATACTACTATAAATTTCCTATTGTCTCTGAGTTATATGAATTTTCACCTTATCTCTTTCAACCATTGTTGTATTTTGTAAACTTGTTTAACTTTCTCCAATGTACTATGAATAGCTTTATTCTATACTTTCTATATCTATTTGGCCCACGAAGGATAAGAAGTGAAGTATCTTCCTTGTGTCACTCATATGGTTTCCTGATTTGTGTGTAGTTTATAGATCAAACAAAGTTTGAATCCATATATCTTGAGACTATCATAATAATAACACTATGCATGCATGATTAGAGATTGATCTAGATATCCTATTTTGGTGCATCACCTCTTTAGAATAGATTAGCTAGCTATTTTCGTGGTTTCCTTCTCCCTTTTCTCTTCAAGAATAGTTTAAGTGCATTCTAATCGTAGAGGAAGCCGACCTTCTCTAGAGACTCAACGTCATAGTTTAAGTCCCATGACTTGGAGGTTGTTTCCATATTTCACAAGGCTATCCTTAGGTAAGACATTGGACAAGGGTGAAAGCTTTTGTGACAACAACCTTCATATGAAGTGATGCAGAGGCTTAGCAAAAAAATATGGTCTTACTCACAAAATTGCAATATTGCTCAATTCCTTGAGAAATTTATTTCTACCAAAGGGTGGGGCTACAAAGGTTTACAAAAAATTTGACCTTGTCTCCAATTCCAACTTGATCCACTTACTTAGATCCAAAAATATCTCCTTCTTAGAAGTCACCAACTTTGCAAACAAGAAAAATGCACTTTTAGGCCTAATTCAAATTAGGTCTTTGAACTTGGTTTTTCCAAAACAACTCAAAATTTTTCCAATTGACTTAGAAAATAGAATATATATGCTTGTACCATTTTAGGAGTTTATACAAATTCTACAATATTAGATTCCAACCTTACTTTAGCATCCTAGAATCATCCTAAGACTTATAGACCTAATAGGCCTAATTAGGTGTGGTTTCTTAATAAACTGCTCAAGGATGGGTTCATGAAATTGGAATGATGAAATAGACATATGAAATAACACCAAAAACAACAAAATACACCATTTAATTTTCCAAATCAATACTTCTTACTAGTTTGATCCTTCAAACTTATTAACTAGATGCTAAATACATAAAGATATTTACGAAAAATAGAAAACCCATTCCTCCAGTTCTATACTTTTTAGATATGATAGGACATAATCCTAACTTGATCCTCCTAAGTGGACATAAAATTCCACCATGGGGAAGTCAAGTTAGGGATCAATTTTGATAGTTACCCTAGTTTCAAGGGTTTATTAGACCAGATTTTACAACACATAATACAACTTGAATCCTCCTTACTCAAATTAATTCAAACCAACCTATCCAACCCTATCACTTACATATGTTAGGGTGTTTTTATAAGTCAATACCAATGGAAATTACAATGGGAAATGCATAGAAACAAGGTTATTTTTATTTATTTCAAAAATCCCTCTATATAGTTGGTGCTCTCTAACTTGAGAAAGATGACACACATTTAAATATGCCTCCCTCCAATGGCTATAACTACCATTTGGTAATTGGAGGTCATTTTACCAAAAACCTATTTTGATATAGAATAGGCTCTTATTATGCATACTAAGTAATAAATCTAATATCTAGGGGTCTATGAGTCAAATGCAAACAAGATTTATAAAACACCTTGATGCATTGGCCCTTACAAATGACCAAGTTCTAAATAATGACTTGATTGATCTCTAAGGATTCAATCATGTTGAAAACCTCATGAGTAGGCTTGGTGTCAATGTAGACCCCTTTTGTCCTTGTCCCTTCATGGGTGCCCTGCACCATACTCCTCTGGCTAATTGAACTCAAGTCCCTTGAGTTGGAATGGTGGAAAGTTTTGCCCTTGTCTTCTCAATTTGAGGCTTTGTCATCCATGTTGCTTCTTTTAAGGGTTTTCCCTTCCATTTCACCAAATAATTATAGCACACACACCTCTTAGTTTTCTTTCTTATAGTTTTTTCAAGAATGGATTCAATGGTAGGTGAGGCTTGAGTGGAAAGATCCTTTAGTGCATTTAGTTCATTATGTCCTGCATTGTAATCATTAGTATCCACAAATTTATAAGCATAAATGTCAGAAACATTGAATATAGGAGAAAGAACAATATTAGGTGGAAGATCAATTTTGTAGGCATTTGGATCACATTGCTCTAAGATATTGAATGTGACAATCTTCCTGATGTTGAGCTTTGTATATTTACATCTGGGGAGTCTTTCGTTCTTTAGATGTATCATGACCAAGTCTCCCACCTTGTATTGCACATGCATCCTCTTAACACCTGTTGATTATTTGTAGTTTTCAGAGGTTTGCTACAGCCTACCCCTAACCTGTTGGTGTATTTCTCTCATGAGTTCTGCAAAGTCATCAATAAGTGCATGCTTTTGCCCAATGTTATTCTCTTCTCTTAGTTCAAGGACTCCTCTAGGTTGTGTCCCATAGAGAATTTGAAAAGGACCGTATCCAGTGCTCCTATTTGTTGAGACATTGTAAGAGAATTCTACTTGAGACAATATGGTGTCCTATGATGCTCCATAATCCTTGGTTAGAAACCTAAGAAAATTTGCAAGTGACCTATTTGTGACTTAAATTTTCCCATTATATTGTGGGTGGTATGCTGAAGACATGGCAAGATTAGTTCCTAGCCTCTTCCATAAAGTCCTCCAGAACTGTCCAATGAACTTGGAGTCCCTATCTGATACAATGGTTGAAGGTACCCATGGAGTCTCACAAGATCCTTAAAGAATAACATTGCAATGCTTAAGGAATCATTAGTAGTTTTACATGGCAAGAAATGTACCATTTTTGTAAACCTATCTACAACAATACAAATATTGTCAAAAATAGTTTTAGTCTTGGGCAGATCCAAGACAAATTCCATTCTTATAGACTCCGAAGGTTTGAAAGGTATTGGTAGAGGTGTACATAATCCTACATTAGAAGTGACTCCTTTAGCCCTTTGACACAACATACAACTCTCCACAAATCTCCTAACACATGACTACATTTTAGGTTAGTAATAGAATCTCTTTACCAATTCAAAAGTCTTATCTAAGCCAAAATGACCACCACAATGCTTTTCATTTATTATATTTTCTCTCATAGAGAATTTTGGGATACATAATTGACTTCCCTTAAAAATAAGACCTTCTTGAATGAGAAAATCAAGGAATTCTGTATAATACCTATCACCAAGTTCTAGGAAAACTTCATATGCAACCTTGAAGTCTTCATTTTCCTTATACATGTCCTTAATTGCTATAATGACCACATTTTCTAGCTGAATTTCTTGGATGGAAATATTCTTCTACTCAAGGAATCTACTACCTTGTTGGACACTCCCTTTTTGTGTTTAATGATGAAAGTGAATGCCTACAAGTATTCCAACCATTTGAGATGTTTGCGATTCAACTTTTCCTATCTATTCAAAAAACTCAAAGCATGGTTATCAATATAAATAATGAAATCCTTAGAAAAAATGAAATGCCTCCATTTCTTAAGTGATTGGACCATAGCATATATCTCCAAGCCATATGTGGAATATTTTTGTTTGGATTCATTTAGTTTCTCACTAAAAAAGGCCACATGCCTACCTTCCCAACTTAGAACACCACCTATAGCCTTCTTGTGTGCATTATGTTTAATAGTAAATACCTTGTGGAAATTAGGTAATACTAGTATGGGTTGTTGGGCTACCCTTTTTTTGTGGTATTCAAAAGACCTATTTTCTTCATCTGTCCACACAAACTGACATTTTCTCCTACCTTTGATAGTATCTATTGTTGGTGCACAAACTCCACTAAAATCTCTTATAAATTTCTCATAAAAGATTGCAAGGCCATGCAAATATTTTACCTCACTTGCAACTCTTGGAGTTGGCCAATTTAGAATAGCTTCCACCTTTGAGGGGTCCATCTTCAAATGCCATTTAGAGATAACAAAACCAAGAAAAATTAGTTCCTCTTGTAAAAAAAAACATTTTCCCAAATTTATTTTTAGTTGTTCCTCATGCAACCTTTTCAACACCATGTCTAGATAGATCAAATGCTCATCCATATCCTTGCTGAAGATAAATATATCATGTAAATAGATAACCACAAATAGGTTTATGAAGGGTTTAAGGAATTCATTCATTAGCCTCATGAAGGTACTGGGAGCATTTGAGAGGCCAAAGGGCATGACTACCCATTAAACAAAACTTCATTAGTCTTAAAGGTTGTTTTCCACTCATCCCCCTCCCCAATTCTTATCTAGTGATAGCCACTCTTTAAATCAACATGGGAAAAATAACTTGCTCCACCTAGGCAATCCATGAAGTCCTCCATTCAAGTCATAGGTAACCTATACCTTATTGTTATCTTGTTAATGACTCTAAAGTCTGTAGATAGCCTCCATATACTATCTTTCATGGGAGCCAATACTGCTTGGTCTACACAAGGACTTATGCTTTTCCTAAAGAATCCATTCTCTAGTAATCCCTTAATTTGCCTTACAATCTTAGTGTTCTACTCTAGATCAATTTGTAAGTAGCTTTATTGGGTAGGGTGGCACTTGGGATCAAGTCTATGTAGTGTCATATCTCTCTTTTGGGTGGTAAGGTGTCTAGTTTTTCATCTGCAACTATCCCTTGGTACTGCTGCAACAACTCCTACACTTCTTTTGGACCTACCTTACTTAGGGGTTCTTGACTGTTAGTCTTCAACCTAAGGTCCAATTTTGGTTTCATCACAATGGAAAAACAAGGGGTATCTTTCTCCTTAAGTAATTTTAAGAACTCTTTCTCTCCTACCAATAGGGTATCACTTCTTAAAACTCTCTCTTTCTCATTACCATGCAAGAGCTTCATTGTGTAACTGATCCCATCTTTAGTCAAGTGTATATGTTCATCTTCCCCCCATTTTGGGCATCTACATCAAATTTTGTAGGTTTTCCAAGAAGGAGATAACATGCATCCATACTTAAAACTTCATACAAAATCTAATCTCTGTATTCCCTTATTTGGAAATCTACCCAACACCATTCATCTACCACAGTTTGCTGCTCCTTATTCAACCAAGAGATCTTATAAGATGTGGGGTGATTGATTTTTTTGAGTCCAAGTTTCTTAATAATTTTAGTGGATGCTAGGTTTTTAGTAGACCAACTATCAATAATTACCTTACACACTTTCCCATTCACCCTGCAGTTAGTTCTAAATAATGATTTTCTTTGTGGGGGTTCTTTAACTAGTTCTTTTAACAAAGTTCTATTGAATATGATACACTCACCTTGCTCTAGATCTACAAACCTTGATTGAGTCCTCCTATCACCTCTTTGATTATTTCCACTAGAACTTTCCTTGTTTGGACACCTAAAGGAATGGTGATAAACTTGGTTATAGGATAAACATCTCCCTGTGAAGACATTCTGACCTCTACTTCCAAAACTTTCCCTATTGTAGCCTCTGCCACCTCTATAGTTTATCCTTAGTGGATTGTCCCTCTCTTGGTCTAGACTACTTGATTCCCCTTAGCTTTTGATAAAGTTTCTGTTATGAAATTTGTCCCTTCCTCTGAAGTTGTTTCATCTTCCTTCTTTATTTATTTGGTCTCCCTTCATCTTTTTCTTATCTTTAACTTTAAGGGCTAATTGAAAATATTTGTGAACATACTCAACAAATACCAATATGAGTTCATCTTGAATACTATATTGAAGACCATTTATGTACCTTGCTAAATTTTTCTTTTCACTTTCATACATTTTTGCTTTTAAAGACAAAGAATGAAATTATTGACTGTAGAAACTTACATCTAGGTCTTTCTACTTCATATTTTGTAGTTTCTTATGGACCATGATTTCATAGTTCTCTAGAATGAATCACTTCTTTGTTTCTTTCTTCATCCTCTTCCAAGTTGAGATTAATGATTTCTCCTCCTCTACTCTCTCATTATGCAAGAAGTTCCACCACCTAAGGGCTACTCCCTTCAACTTGGACTTGGAAATCTTAACCTTCTAGTTTGTAGGTACATCTTCATATTCAAAGTGGTTTTCAAGGGCCTCCAACCAGTTCATGCACTCCTTTGGTTCCAACTTATGATGGAACATAAGTAGGTGTCCCTTGTCCTTCTTCCCTACCCTTTCTAGAGAAACAAGCATAGCTCTTTGATCTTTTGGCATGTCCCTTGGTCTAGGTGGACCCTCTTCTACTTCTTTTTCCTCAGACTCTTAATTATCTCCTCTCCTTACCTATCCTTTCAATTTTTCCATCTCTTTTCTCATGGCTATATTCTCGACCCTGACTACTCTACTTTTTGCCATTTGCTCCTTTACTATTTTGGCCAATTCCATATTGGTCACCCTAAAAAGGATCTCCCTATCCCATTCTTCACCTTTAGACATCTTGTCTTATGTAGACTCCCAAATTAGAATCAAAGTGGCTCTTATACCACTTGATGCAAAGACTTAGCAACAAAAGGCGGTCTTACTCCAAAATTACAATATTGCTTAGTTCCTTGAGAAATTGCTTTCTACCAAAAGTTGGGTTTACAAAGCTTTACAAACCCTTTGACCTTGTCTCCAATGCCAACTTGACACACTTAGATCCAATAAGATCTCCTTCTCAAAATTCACCAACTTTGCACACAAGAAAAATGCACTTTTAGGGCTAATTCCAATTAGCTCTTTGAGCTTGGTTTTTCCCAAAAAACTAAAATTTTCCCAAATGATTAGGAAAATAGACTATGGATTGTTGCACCATTTTGGGATCTTATACAAATTCCAGAATATCAAATTCCAACTTTACTCCAACATCCTAGAATCATCCTAAGACTCTCATACCTAATAGGCCTAATTAGGTGTGGTTGCTTAAGGTACTCAAGGATGGGTTCATGAAATTGAAATGATAACACAAATAGATGCACTATAATTAAAAACAAAATAATACACCATTTAATTTTCCAAATCAATACTTTTTACAAGTTTGATCCTTCAAACTCATTAACTAGATGCTAACTACATAGATATATTTAGCCTAGGGCAAGGAATGAAAAATAAAAAACCCATTCCCTCAGTTATGTGTGTTTAGGATATGATAAGATACCATCCTAACTTGATCCTCCCAAGTGGCTATACAATTCCACCATTTAGAATGTTGGTAAATTGATTGTTCTTTATGATTTTAACTCTTAGACACCCTAATTTGTGAACAAGAATTGATTACAATAGTTAGAAAGTTGCTTATGAAAAAACTGACTTCCCTCTGAGTTATTAGGTACAACTCCCTATTTTAGATTTGCAATGAGTTTTGTTTATTTCTAAATCTAAATAGGGTATGTTCAACTCAAGCCATAAATGATTTAGAAAGTTAATTAAGTTAATGGATTCACACATCCTATGAACTCATAAAACTTAATTATTCAATGGTGCATACCAATTAATGCCAAACTGAACTAATTAGAAACATAAAATGCAGAGAAACTAAGATTAACTTGAAGGAAAAACACCTAAAGGATCTCTTTGAACCTAAGATGACAATACTTATCACATTCAACTCGCTATCTCAAAACAAGGGAATGAAGCTCTGTTCGCTCCTTGTTTTAATCCAGATAAAAGAGAAAGCTAACAATTAATTGCTAATAGAATGGAATAGAAAATAATTGATACAAAATACCATTCAATTGACTTTGCAACATCAGGTACTTCAGAAAAAAATTAGCCGACCTTTTATTAATCTTTCATTTCAATACATATAGGATTCCAAGATGACCATTACAGTGGAAGTTTAATCAGTTCATCTCCTCAAAAGAATGACAACTGGAAAGGAATCAATTTTTCATATTAAAATGATTATATCAAAATGTGAAAGAGGTAGAATATGAATCACTTTGCCTTCTTTCCTTTTTCTCCTTTTTCTCTATAGGCCTTAATGGTGACGATAATTAGAATTAATTCTTCATGTCTTTGTACATGCACATTAGTATATCTCAAGAGCCATCTAGAATGTTCTCTAGCCAAAATTTTGATGACATTCAATCTATCTTGCAATTCCTCCATGGCCATGTGTATGCATCTGCCATGTTTTTGGAGTTCAAAAACTCTGTTTTGGTGCCTGAAAGATATGCTTGTTAGACTATTTATAAAATTGGAGAAATTTTTCTACATGACAGTTATCCTAGTTGTTCCTTTTCTTTGCACACTATTCTATGAATCTGTATGTAGTCCCTTCAAAAGTTCATAATCTCTATCTTGATCTTTCTTTACCTTATCTTTAGTCTACTTTAGGCCTTTTTCTACCACCAAGATCATTTTAGACCCTAACTACATGCTTTGTAGCCACTTGAACAAAGGCTCATCTCCTTTGGGCAAAATTTTAGCTTCAACAATCTCCTTTGGTTTCATGTGGATGATCATCTTCAATAGAGTTACACAATCATCACTCTTAGTTCTCTCCATGGCCAGGGTATTTCTATTAGATGAAATGTTATCTTTTTTTTTTCTAGTCTTAAGACAACATTTCCAATTTTCTCTATAACGGAGAGCCCTTTTGACTTAAGCTTGTCACTCCATTCTTTACCTATTTGACCAAAATGCTTATCTTCTTGAAGCTAGGAGATAAGTGCTTGAACATCTATAATAAAAGAATTACTAGTCATGGGAATCCTAGAGATGCTTGCTAATAGAGTGATCAATTATCTAATATACCTATTCAATTCTTGTATCTCCACCTTCATCCTAACCTTTGACAATTTGAGGTTCTCTAGTTGTCCTTCAATTACCTCATTTGTCAACTTCCACAAGCCAACCTTAGTATCACATCTGGCTTCCTTGAGATCTATTGAATGCATGGTGAAATCATCTATAGTGATATCCTCAATCCTTCCTTCTTTAGTAGGTTTGGCTATCTCCATTGTTAAATGCCCTATTTTAGGGTCTTGCCTGACGATAGACAAGGCCTTCTACTTCTTGACCTTACTCAATGTAGATCAAAAGTGAACCACAAGAGATAAGGTATCCTTGTTGGGAGCCCCTGCATCTTTTGTCTTTCTCTTCTTCTCTAGAGTGTCCTCTAACCAAGAATCAGTACCTATCACTTTGGAATCTGTCCTGAGAGAATCTATGCTAAACATATTCTTCTTGATTAGAGTAGTTGCCCTCACTATCAAAGAGAAGGGATTCTTTAGAGTTTGTGAAACAAGCTTCAAAGAGTCTTGGCCTTTATCTACTTTCACATTATTTTTGGTTGCTTCATTTGACTTAGTGGACTCGCTATCACTACTTCCTCCATCTCCTAAGTTCACTACCTACACATGAAGGCTACTGTGTAGGAAGAGTGGAGCACTTGCAAATGGAACTAGACTACTATGAGGTGAGGGAATTGGAGTAATAACACTATCTTTTGGTTCATCCACCTTCTTCTCTACTTCTGGTTGGGCACCAATCACTGGGAAGGAGCCATCTTGGCAAGTCTTAGCCTTAGGAATGTTTTTTTTTGGAGGTTGATCACCTCCATTTGATGGTTGAGCTGGTCCTTGAGTTATGGCCAACGTTCTACTTGATGTGCCACCTTGGGAAGAAGAAGGAGCTGTAGCTACTGGAGAAGTTTGAGTGGATGTGCTTTTACTTTGACTTCTTCTTGTTGTGGTTTTGAGACCCACTTCCTAGTCCTTTTGATGATTTTGGCCATCATGATGTCTAGCTCTTCTCCAACATCTTCATAAGGCTTAGAGCTGATAGGAGTGCCTCTTAACTTTGTTAGATATGTATTTCTATACATATTTTGCCCATCATCTTCTACTCCTTCAACATCAATATTAATTTGATATAATTTCACTTGTTCCACTGTGAATTTGGTAAAAGCACGGTCTCAGCTCTTAAATTCATCTTTACAATCTATGTAGTCATCTTCAACCATGGTGATGTGTTTGATCATGCTCCTAATCTACAACACTTCCCTTGCATACCCATTTTGGTCAAACATAGGTCTTAAGACCTCATACATCTCTAATTTGTATTTCATCTTGAACACCTTCATCATGTTCTTTTCATTAGAATGATACTCACAATTGAAAGCTTCCACATTCATAAGGAACTCATATCCCTTCTTCTTCAAAATCCCACTCAACATGTTCACTTGGATTTCTTGCCTCACAATCTTGATCAACACAATCATATCGCTTGGATATCTTAGCAGCTTCAAGGGGAACTTGTCAAAAGCTGCAAGATGCAAATATGAAAAAGATGACAATTGGATGAAATAGCTTCCAAGTTGACTAATAGTCACCATTGTTTCTAGATTCAATCTCCTCTCTAGGCATCCTTGGAGCTCCCTACAAATTCTCATTGTAAATGCATCATTAACTCATATATTCTGCATAACTATTTTCTAGTTGCAAACATGGGTATAACTCATAAGACTTTACATCATCAAGGAAATTTTCTACCCTTGGCAGGCCTAGCCACAACTGTAGAGAAGCTAACATGTAAACAAGAAAGGAGGACATATCTAATGTGTTGTAGAACTTTGTAGCATGAAGGGCATTGGATAGATTCTCACTTACCTCATAGGCCCAATCAATGTATTGGGTATTAAAAAAAATAACTTGCACCAAGAAGAAGTATTGTTCAAAAAAATTCAAAGCTTCTACCTCACCTTTCAACCTATACAAAAGGACCAATATGTTGATGATCTCAAGCTTGAGATTAGTACCAAATAGAGTCTTAGGGACCTTACTCTTGGTGCCTTGTGGCTTTTGAAACCATGATTGCATGATCTCCTTTCTCCAAGTCATCTTCTTGGAAGATAATTTGGAAATGGCTCCTCTGACTATTAAATCTGAAAACTCCTCCCATTCTAAATGTTTGAGGCAATTTACCATAGTTTTCCTATCAATGGAGATCAAAACTATGTCATTTGGCAATACAATATGTCTAGTGTCTAGGTTGTAATGATTTATACATTTGTAGATCAATTCCAAGGCTTGGACCACCACTGGGAAACTAGGTGCCTCAACTAGCCCACATCCTTAGAATTTCTCAGTTATGGGATGAATTGGCTCCAATCTCACTCTCTTTTGAAAATCTTGCTTATCATAGAAATAGAGAGAGGTGTCCGTAAAATTCTACAACACAGACTTGATTCGATTCATCCCATCAAAACCTGCAAATCTAGTTGCCATTCTATTTGGAGATGAATTATGAGTGTGGGAAGAAAAAGGAATAAAAAATGCATAAATACTAGCTTTTTAAAAAGTTGTGAAATTTAACATAATAATAGTTCAAGAAAGAGTGATAGTTTTTGTAACTGTTCGTGTTCCCATCTATATAGGAACTTCAATTCATCCGTTGATCTCTAGAATTTGCACCATAAAAATGAATTAAAGGAGAGATCCATTGAAACAATAATTGCAAGGTTGTAATAGATATCTCAATGTCTTTTCACTATTTTGTTGGTCCAACAACAACTTTCTATCCTCTCATACTTACTTTCCCATTTCCCATTAAGTTTCGAGAAGTTATGAACAAAGTACTCAGTAAGAAAATATCTAGCAAATTGAATTTTTCTTAATAGATCTTTCCTAAAATAGTTAGATTGTTTCCATATCATCTCAAGATGTTTTGTGTATAATTTGTTGGTCCCATATGCTCTCAGACTTGATTTTCTTTAAAATGTAGAAAATTGTCCTCATGGGTTGAAAATTCATCAGGGAGAAGTCAATTTTCATTTCTCTGCTCAGGCTTTCCTTTAAAGTTTTCTTTTGACTTATTCCTTCCTTTAGGTTTGAAGATGTCCATAAGAAGTGTGGAGCTTCATTAGGGACCCACCTTTTGTTTCCTTTCCTTTAGAATTGCCTTTTGCGAAAAAATAGACTTCATGGGTTGAAATCCTGCCGAGGAGAGGTCAATTTTGAGTTTTCTGCCAAGAATGATTTTGAGAGCTATGATGAATCTTTAATACTTCCTAAGGTAGATAATCATAATGGAAATAGGAATTTATCATAAGGTACCTCATCATATTCTTATTGTGGCTCATATACATCATTTGGTGCTCTTCACGAGAAATCACCTTCATGGGTTGAAAACCCACCAAGGAGAAGATGAAGTCCAAATTTTAGAAAGCTTCTCTTTTCATGGAGAAAATGATAGGCCATATGAAGATATAACTTTTTTGAATGATATTTTCATGTTTCATGAATCTCCATCAGATTAGGTACTAGACTACCTGTAACATCCCTCGACACAAAGGAACAACCATCTGGCTATGAAATGTGAAGAAGGGGGAGATGAAAAATTTGATGAAGACTCCCTACACTTAAGGGGAATAAGACTTAGACTATACCTAGGACTTCACTAAAGAAAAAATTTCCACTTAACAAATTGATTAGAGGATGAAAAGTGGGGCAACACAAAATTCAAGTCAGGGCTCAATTTTGATAGTTACCCTAGTTTCAAGGGTTTATTAGATCAATTTAAACATAATATAATACAAATTGAATCCTCCTTACTAAAATTACTTCAAACCAAAACCATCAGTAGGATAACTCATCACCCTATCCATCCCTATCACTTATAGATGTTAGAGTCTTCATATAGGTTGGTACCAATGGCAATTACAATGAAAAATGCACATAAATAGGGTTATTTTCATTTATTTCAGAAATCCTTTCATACAATTGGTGCTTTCTAACTTGAGAGGGATGAAAAAAATTAAATATGCCTCTCTCCAATGGCTATAACCACCATTTGGTTATTGGAGGTCATTTTCCCAAAAATTCAACTTATTACAAAAGTTGCATAACAACTTTTAAAAAGTTGCTAACAATATTTGAGAACTTTTGATAATTTGTGCAAATGTTGCAAATACTAACTCAAAATTAAAGCCAAGAACTATTATAGGACCTATAACCTATTTATTTCTAGAATAGGCCCTTATTATTTATACTAAGAAATATAATACCTAGGGGTCTATGAGTCAAATGCAAATAAGATTTATAAAACATCTTGATGCATTGGCCCTTACAAATGTTTGGGTTCTAAATTATGACTTGATTATCTCTAAGGGTTCAATCATGTTGAAAACCTCTTGAGTGGGCTTGGTTTTGATGTAGAAACCTTTTTCCTTATTCCTCCATGGGTGCCCTGCACCAACAAGACATGACTTGGATATATTATTGGAGAACAATCAGCCAAGAAGTTTGAAATCAGAAGAGAGCAAGATCTAGTTATTGAAACCTCTAAGGAATCTGATTTGAGTAAGGTAGAATTAAAATAAGTTGAATTAATTGATTTTTAAATGAAACATGATGAACCTAAGAAAATAGAGTTAGTTGATAAACCTAAGTAAGATGAACCATTCAAGGAAGTAAGACGTGAGTTTAGAGGTAGATGTTTCATATGCAATGAAGTTGGACATATGAAAAGAAATTGCATAGGTAAGTCTTTTAAACCTATTACTAATTTTTATTATTATAATTGTCATGGTTATGGACATAAATTAGTAGAGTGTAAGCAACCTAATTTTGATGGTAATAATGCAAATAGTAGAGTGTTCAGGAACAATAACCTTATAGGTAATGAAAGAGGAAGATCATAGGGCAGATCCAATGATGGAGAGAAATCTAATGGAGGAAAGAACTAGTTTATGTGTTACAAGTGTAACAATCCTAGACACATTGGAAGCAATCACATAACACCTAAAAGACAGAATAGAACAAATTAGAGAAGAAATGCCCTTGTATGTCAGTTATGTAATAACTTCGGACACATAGTGAGATATTGTGGAATGGATAGAAGAAACTTCAATAGGAATCCCAACTAGAGAAGGAACAACAACATAAATGATAGAAGGAGTGACAATGGCATTGATAATAGATAGAAGGAAGAAATCAAGGAACATGTTGATGAATTCAAAGAAGCATTTGTGACAACTAAGGATCCAAAAATTACTTATGTAGTTTTGGAGGAACAATATTTTGATGTGATTGATGAGAAATTGAAGTCACAAGTTGTTTGTAACTCAACCTACCTGAATTAAGAATTTTAGAAGAGGCAATGCATTAGAAGGTTAGAATTGATGTTAGAGAGTGATTTGGAAGTTGCGTAGTTAATAGGAGGTAGTTGAAATAGAGAGGAGGCTATGATCAAGTGTGCAACTCTAGATATCATCACAGTAAGCAAGAATTTAGAAAACAAGTTTACTGGTGAACATAGATAGTATTTGAATTTATGGAAAATACACATTTAATGTGTATAGCAATTTGAAATTATTTAAGGATTGTGAATGAGATTATGCCATTTGTTAAGAAAATTCAAGAGTGATTTAACAAAGAAGTGAAGTGCAAAAAGAAGTTCTTGAAGTGAAAAGTTGTGGAAGCCCTAAAAATGTGATTTTAAGGTATTTTATGAAGTTAAAACTAAATTTCTCAGTGAATATAGTTGAATTGAAATGTCTAGTCAGGTTGTTTATGATGTGAGTGAAAGACCATGATGTATATTTAAGAAATGTCCATTCATTTCACTTATGGGTGACCTATAGGGCACATTTTTGCAAATTCTAAAGAAGTGCTTCATGTCGACGATGTCAGAAGCTATATACATTGTAAGATTAAGAGCATATGTGATGAAGATATACATAAGGACTTGGGGACTATGTGTAATAATGACCTATCCTTAAAGTTTGAGTATGCACACATAGATGTCTTGAATCTAGTAAAGTATATATTTTATATAGAGTTTGACAACCACAAATGGACCCGAATCATTCTAAGTAGGGTACATGATGATATGTTCTAGTTAGGTGATGTTCAAATAGAAATTGATAATTACCTAATTCACAAGTTTAGAACTTTGAGCAATGAGGGATGCAATCCCATAAATTAGGAAAATGTAAGAAATATGGTTAAGACAATCATGAATACAAGATTTTATGGAAGGAACATGAAGGTAGAATCCATCCAAGACAAAGGAGTAAAATTATTGAGTAAGATATTAGGGTACAAGTTTACCCATGCCTCCAAGGATAACTTTGTACCAGCTTGATTTTTACATGCAGTCTATGTTATGATAATTTAGGGAAGAAAAGTTAATCTATGTGAGATTATCAAATTGCAATTATTGGATAACATTGCAAAGTTGAAGAAGACCAAGAGCTCAGTCTTTTGATTTGAGTCCTTACTAACTCATTTTTTTTCTATGCTACAAGGAATTTCCCAAGAGTGAAAAATTGGGATAGTAATTAGTGCACAATGAAATTGGTGACTTAATGCTATAGATCTAAGCTAGAGAATACTAGAGATGATGACATTAATAGAATGATGAAGAGTTTCCAATTTAAAATGAAACAGAGGTATAAAATACCTCCATTCATGGTAGAGAAATATAAGGATGAAATATATTTCATGGTGGAGATAGATAACACCTGTATGGAAGTTGTTGTACCAAGGGTTAAGTTCATTAAACCCATGGGATATGAGATGAGCATAGAGCTCATAGAAGGGTATGCACAGATCATACTCTAATCAAGAATGGGCACATAATGCCCTAGATGAGGAACCTTTCAAGAGAAAATGAGAATAGTTCACTCTAAACTTCATAGCAAGGAAAGAAAGAAGAAAGTGGAAAAGGCTATTGATTCCATCCTTAAGGAATTAGGAATGACTTGAGAGGAATTCAATGAGATGAAAGAAATAACACTTGAGATGAAAGCTAGTGGGTAGTTTGAAGTGATAGAAACAACTTTTATTGTTGTTGTAGGACATTCAATAGATGTGACAATAATGCAACCATGTGCACAAGACCTTATTGTACCATATGTAGAAATTGCACAAGTGCAACCTGTGAGGACAAGAAGTGATCAGCTAAGGAGGTAGAAAGAGGTGGAAGCACCTACTACATAGAGGAAATTAGAGAGATTGGTAAAGGTGAAACAAGATTCTGCACCATCATCCAAGAAAAGAGTCAAGTAGACCATAGGTGGACCAGGAAAGAGAAGGAAAAAAATGCAAACAAGTGATTTTAAAGAATGAGAAGAAGAAGAAGTTGAAGATAAACTAGTTGAACAAGATGCACAAGAAGGTAGGACATCAGCTAGAAAGAGAGCATGGGAGCCTAAGGTAGAGAACCTTAACATGAAAATAATAAATGATGATAATTTTTTTAATTAAATAAGTATTATAGATTATACAATAATATGTGTAGAAGGCAATTGGAAAATGCCATTGTAAGGAACATGATTATGAGATATAAGAAGTTTGATAATATTTAGAATAAGATAGTTGAAGACTTATATAATAGGCTAATAAATAGAAGGAGGAGAGTATTGGAAGATCTATATTTGAGGATAATAATGATAAATAAACTATGTGAGGTTGAATCCAAAGAGGACTCAAACAAAATTTTGAAGGGTATTGAGCCCTTGCCAAGGAACAAAAGAAGAGCAATTATTCTAATGGGAGGCAACTATGATGATGCTAGGAAGGAGACAAAGGAGGCAATTGTAAAATTAAAGACCTTAGTGCCAAAGATAATTGCACAGTACAAACTTGAGAGCCCAATGTATGTAGAACCAAATACACCATCCAGTGATGAGGGAGAAGAATAAGAGCAACAACAAGCACCTTCGCCACCACACATTGTTATGGGTATTGAATCCATGCAAGTGAATAGCACACACATAACTATAGATGCAAAGGAGAACCCTTTTTTAGTTTATAGAGAAAATATTGTTGGCAATATCAATAATATTACAACTTACACCAGCTCAGATGAAGATGAAGAAGAAGAGAAGAAGAAATAACTTGAGAAAAAGAAGAAAGAAGAAGAGAAGAAGAGAGAAAAAGAGAGGATAGAAGAGGTAAGGAGGTTAGAGGAAGAAAATAAAAAGAAAGAGGACAAGAAGAAAAAGACAGAAGGAGAGCAGAAGAGAAGGAAGGAAGAAGAAGAAAGGAGAAAGAAAGAAGAGGAAGAAAACATGAAGAAAGAAGATGAGGAAAGGAAGAAGAAAACTGAAGGAGATGCAAGGAAAGAAGATGAGAAATTGGACGAAGAGAAGAAGAAAGCTAAGCAAGAGAAGAAGATCACATAATTGAAAGTACTTACACCTATTCCTAGAGTAACTCCAATAAGAGTAGAAACAACAATAGTATTATTGGGTTGTTGTTTTGCACAATGCTTAACGACAGGAATACTTTCAAACTCATCTCTTGAAAAGCTAATATAGGATCAAATCCATAGTTCCAATTGATCTTGTGACCTACTGGAATCTACTCAATTGAAGATAAATGTGTATGTTTACAAGGAGGCCTTTGCTTATTCCAACCAATTTTAGATAAGATATTTGATCTGCTATTTTGAAAAGTAACCACAAAAGAGATATATTTTTTTGTATTTTCTATTTTATGATGAATGCAATTTATCAATGCAACTATATAAATTCCTATTTTAACCAAGTGTTAGCAAAGCAAATAACAAAGATAAGGTAATGGGAGATTAAAGAAAATAACTTGAAAGGAAAATTCCTAATGGACATAAACCATAGTAACAACACATCTACGAGTTAAATCATCTAAAATATCAGGTGGGAAACCAATGACAATAGGAGCAATGATTCCTCAATTCCACTGATGCAATCATCAATGTTAACTCAATAATAACTGAAAGATGTTTCACTTCTCATCGAATCAAAAGGCCACAAAAAGTGAACTCATGCAAGAGAAGAAGCTATGTAGAAACAATAGGTGATCTTTTCTCCATCTCGTCAATTCAGTATAATTCATCAACATGAGACAAACACCAGAACTAAAAGGTCACACAATCATAACAACACAATAAAACCATTAGCTCCATTATTATTCATGAACATGCATTCAAAAAATAACACACTCTGACAAGAATAACTACACTTAGAATGAGATAACCAATAGCATATACTATTGCATCAAAATAATGGCCTAAAGTACATCTTGCATCTGTGTATTTACAAGAAAACATCTCCTCTTTTTGTTTTGAGAGTGAGACCTCTTAAAATGAAAAAACATGCTAAAAACTAATAAAACAAATCTAATTATATACAAATTGACTCTCTAAAAGGTTCTAAGTAGGTCTCCACCCTTTTTTATATCAATTAATGGGTGCATGAGCCTTTACATGACTTAAAACAATAAAATAATGAGAATATAAGAAGATAGAGGCCATGAGATGATTTGGGAGTCTCTAGGAGCTCTAAAAATGGAAGCTCAACCTTCTCTAGGAATTTTTGGGAGTTGAACTACCATCAAAATGTGTTTTCAGTGCATGGAATTCTCTAAACTACCAACTAGTAGATAACTGTTAGCGCACTACTTCTTCACAAATTGTTGGTATAGCTCTAAGAAAGGTGCACCTTGGAAAAGTGCACCTTCAATAAGCACACCTACACACCTTCAGGGAATTTGTGCAAGGTGTACTTTTTGCCAAAAATCAAATTTCTCTGTGTAAGGTCTAGGAGCACTCTTGTGTACTTATTTTTCCTTTTTTGATGATTTGTACCCTCTTTATAGCCCAAAGCTGTCATTTACTTGAACTGCTTCTGCTTCTTCTATCTAAACTCCCAAAGTACATGTGTCCAACCTCTGTATCTTTGATCTTTAGTGTATATTCATCAATACAAATTTACATGTGACTCCTTTGAAGGTGAAGATTACCAGCTAAGGTGAGATCTCTATTGTTGCTGATAATGAAGATGCTATAATAATCTGTGCACTTGTAGATTATGCATCACACCTTCATGTTACGTGCACTTGCACACCTTCATGTTATGTACATCTTCGTGTACTATGAAGTCTATTACTTGATTTCTTCTTCTCTTTAATTGACCAATCCTTCCTAGTTAGAGATTAGGTGATCCAGATTATCCAAAATGATCAAATGTTTGAAACTTTTTCATATTTTTTAACAAGCTTTTCTAAGCCTTTGTAACTAGCTTTTTCAGAAGTCTTCTACTCAAAATTTCAAGTTGAAACTTTCATCAGTCCCTAAAATTGGAAAGCCAAAGGCTCACTATTTTAGGGACTGAAATTATATTTTTAGTTCTTCTTTTCAACAGTGTAAATAGTTTTGAATTCTGAGCTCAAAGTCAAAAGTTATGACCCTAACAAGTTATCCAATACCATGCACATGCAATACCATGGATTTTTTTTGTACTATGGATAATGAGGATGTCAATTTATTTGTACAAAGAACCAAACATTAGTTATCTTATGTTTGAAATACCTAAAAGAGGACTCCATAGGACTTAGGCTGACAAAAAACATGGGTAAACAATAGTTAAAATAGAGAAGACAATGGAGTTTCCCCCCCAAAAAAAGCTAGTCTTGTGCATTAGCGCACCTAGCACACCTAGCACACCTTGGAAGGTGCACTAGTGCACTAATTTTCCTTGGAAATGGCAAAGTCCATAGCTCCACACTAGTGCACATGTGCACATATGCATTTACATCCTGCAAGCAAATAAGGGTCTTAAATAGGCCCTTAGGGGGACCAGAGTGTGCATCTCCATAGGTACAGACCTCTAAGGTTGCACACATGCACATGTGCACGTCCCTAGAGGAGGGAAAAAGTGCACATGTGTGATCTTGGCACACCTACACATGTGTGCACTTCAAGCACATGAAAGTATTAAACTTGATCTTTTTATCTATGTCTGACTGGCTGACCCTTCCTGATTAGAGATAGGGGTTTGATCTAGACCTAATGGAGAGTCCAAAATGAGCGAGGCTTTAGAATAGATCCCTCATAGAGAATTTTGAATCTAGGGGATCCCCATTTTGTGACTCAAAATGGGGTGTGTGTTGTGAGGCCACAAAAAATAGCCCCAACAAAAGGGAAGAAATGAAAAAGGCATTTCTCCATCAGAAGGAATTCTTCTAACATGTGTCAAGTGACAACTAGACTTTAAATATTTCAAGGAATTTTCAAGTCCTTTGGAAGTCAAAATTTAATAATCTCAATTTTTTTTTGGATCAATGTGTGTTTATTTTATCAATTTCCTTTGGCATCTCAAGGTGTAGTCTATCATGAGTATCTATTAACTTGGATAAAATATTTAGCTCGATTGGTCAATTCATAAGGAATCCTCGTAAACCTATTTATGCATCACTATCTAACCAGATCAAAGAATCCATTTTGAGGGCTTTTATCAAGTTATCAATTCTTTCCTTTTGAGTCTTTGGTAATCTTCTTTAACTTACTTCGTGGAGCTCATGTGTTTCCACTTGATTCATCCTTAGAGAATTTTCATTGAATATGATAGCCATTTTGGAGTGCATTTCCCTATATATTTGATTACCTTTTACAATTGTTTGGAATATTTTTATGTAACACCTTTGTGATTGTCTTATTTTCTTTTCCTACCTTGACTATGCTTAGATTGTTTGTCCAAGGCATTAGTGTTGTTTTCTAGATATGTACTTTAGTTCATAATTCTTGCATTCCTCTTTTGATTAACTTTTAGGAAACTCTTATGCCAAATAATAATCTTAGTAGTTCTTTGAAGAGACCCTTTTTTTGAACTAGAAGGTTTTGAATTATCCCTCGCTACTATCAACCTAGATTCAAGAAAAGTACCTAGATAATAAGTTTTTTATTTTGTAAAGTGTTGAGAGCTATCAATCTATGATTTTAATTTTAAGACTAGAAGTCCTCTACAACTACAAGAAAAAAATATTTTTAGTTGGTACAAGAAACAAAATCTTTTGAATGCTTTGATAAAGAAATGCCTCTTCCAAAAATTGAGACCAGTTGGGATTAAAAACACATTGGGAACAACCCTACCAAAATATAGTGACTCCTTGACACAAAGATTAAAATAAATAAATAAAGAAAATAATTCAAAAACCAAACAAAATAGACTTGACACAAAGAAAACTAACACCTAACTAAAAAGACTATACAAAAACAAACACAAAACTTATATACAGAAAACCTTGAATAATAAGAATGTGGGGTGGATGTCAGTAGATTTCTCATTATGTGCAATATTAATGATCCAACCCATATTGTTCTAAAAAATGCTGATTTTTCTTTGTACTAAAAAAAAAAAAAATTGTGCAGGCTTGGTTTAAATTCTAGGTACAAATCACACAAAATTAAAAGTTGTGGTAACTCTCCATGGCCATAATTAATCAACAAACAAGTTCTCTTACCTTCAACATCATATTCAATTTGAAAATCATTAGATTGGAAGGGATAATGGGAAGATATCACCTGCTCTAGAGAGTCCCCCACCATAGGGGTGCACTAACACATTATAATTTCTCCTTCTGGTGGTCTTATCTTATGGGACACAACTCCACACACACATGGAAACACTAGCATCAATAATGTAATATAGCTATCAGAACAAGTCCCAAAAGATAGAATATTATTTTTATGATCCTTATTATCACCACCATTAGCCTTAAACCATAATTATCACCTTTATTATCCTTGGGAGTAGAAACCTCAAGCATATGCCTTCCTTTCAAATTAAATGATTCATTAAGATCATTAATGAGTTCGTTTTCTCTATCATATCCCAAAGAAGCATATTCAAAATCATATTTACACTCCATTGCAATCTCCCGAACTAACAAGAAATTAGGACAACTTACTTGTAAAAGGAACCCAAATGGATGGATTCTACATGACTCAGTTATGGCATGGTCCGATATATGTGTAGAATACCCACAAATGGACATGTCCTTAGTCAAGATTGAGACCAAATCAAGCCCTCTATCCATCTCTTCTAATGGTATATCTTATTTTGAGGGAGGTATATTATCATTATTCAATGGGGAATCAATATCACAATAGGAAGCATTGGTGTATTCTTCTTGATGACTTCCTGACTCAAAAATCTCACCAATCTTGGGATCTTCTACATTTTCATCATTTTTTGCAACTTTGAGAACTTTTGTAGCTCTATGCAGTTTTGGAACTTCAATTTTTTTTGCATCCTCAAAAGTTCATGGCATATCCACACTTATCACATCATCAAAACTTGGAAGAATTTCAAGGTTTCCAATAATTTCAGTAGGTTGATCTATTTGCACTAACACATTAGATAATGCATCTTGGCAACTAGCACATTCCAACTTTGATGAATCCTTTGACGGAGGCAACAATAGTTAGGAAGGAAAAGACCTTCTCCTAGATACTTCAAATTTCTTTTTATGTTATCCATTAAACCTTTCAAAATGTCATCTTTTATATGTAAATCCTTTTGAACTATTAGGGTAATGTTGGTTTGAGCCTCATAATGCATTGGAGTATTAAAAACCTACACATCTAGAGGAGTGGGTTGAAACCATTGGAAGAAGTTGTCCATTAGAGATTCTTCTCTTCTTTTCAAACTTTGTGAGTTTATATTATTTCTGCAACAAACATGTATCCCTGAGTGTCCATGCTCTTCCTCTTCATTGAATGGGAACACAAACTCCTCTTGATCATCTTCATCATTTTGTCCTCCTATAGATTTATCACATGATTCAAATCCCATTGCACTAAACTAAAAAGGTTGTTCCTCCATGATTTGAGGAGGCTGATCTGAAACATCATTATGCCCATATCCATTTTCACTTCAACTCATACTTGTAATACCATTATTCTCATTGTTTATGTTATTGTAAACACCAAAATTTCTACTCTGATTTTGAGAATTATTGTTCTGGGTAGAAAATTGTCTTGGATGATTTCCTTGGTTTCTTGAGGAATTCAACTTTATTTTGATGAGTTTATTGGATAAAAGAGACATCATCTCATTCATGGCCTTAACCTCTCTAGCCATATTTTTCTCTTAGCAAGTGGAGAAGTCTTTTTCTTAAATAATACACTCTTTTGGGGCTCATACCTGAATATGTAATTATTAGCATTGGAGTAGCAATAAATTGTTGCAGTAAAGGTATTGGAATCAATAGAGTCATTTGATTGGGCATAGTAGATGCTCTTGCATAAAATGGTGGTATGGCTACTATATTATTAAAAATGAAGGAAGATGCAAAGTTTCCTCCACCACGAGTATCTACCTACTTCATGAATCTAACAACCTCTTTGAAGACCTTTTCAAAGGTATCATTATCTCTAGGTGGGAGTCTCCTTAGAAAAATAGAAGTTAATGAATCCATTATTCCCAAATAGATCTAGATGGTAGCCTCTTGTGGTACAGTGTAAGTAAACTCCTATAGAAATGATGATTAAATTGGGAAATAGTCTCATGGGGATCCCTCTTAATTGAGATGAACTTATGATGTAGGATGGTTGGATCAATATAGATCTTGAATTGTTCTAGAAAAATTCTCTCAAAAAAGTTCCAATCGCTTATTGATGTTGGTGGTAGATTGAAGTACCAATTGAATTCTATTTCCACCAAAGTATAAGGGAAAAGATGACAGACTACATCCATATGCTAAATTTGGTTTCGATTATAGATTTCATTGAAAATTTTAATATGATCTTCTTCTATTCATGATTCTTCATAGATGAAGTGTTTGAAAACCTTTTCAAGATTTTTGGGCAAGTCATGTAATGGACTAGTTCAATTCAAAGGTGAACTTTGGGCATTGAGGAAAGATATGGTGCATAATGATGGGAATGTGTGAAGTAGAATGTAGAGTGGATAATGATGATGGAATTTGTAATGTGAATGGGTGGAGTTCTTGGTATCCCTTTATCACTGTGAGGCTTGTGAAAGTTACTAAGTTCTAGGAACTTGTGTTTATTCTAGAAAAGTGCACCATAAAAAAGCACACATTCAAAAAGTGCACTTGCATACTAGCACACGATCGCACTAGTGAACCATCACACTAGTGCACCTACACATCTATGTACCTTCTGATAATAAAGAGACTCAATTTTTTTTTTGAACTTCCAAAAATTGTAGAATTTTTAGACAACTTGGGTGTTTAAGCTGAATGGTTTTCAATCCCTCTTTTTAGCACCACTTCTGTTGAGCTATCATTTTGCATGATGCTTAATGACATGAATCCTTTCAAACTCCTATCTTGAAAAGCTAATCTAGGATCAAATTCAAGGTTTTGGGTGATCTTGCAACCTACTAGATTCTGCTTAATTAAAGATAAATATGTATGTTCATGAGGAGCCCTTTGCTATTTGCAACCAATTTCGAATAAGATGATTGATCTGCTATTTTGAAAAGTAACCACAAAAGAGATATAGTTTTTGGTATTTTCTATTTTATGATGAATGCAATTTATCAATGCAACTATATGAATTCCTATTTTAACCAAGTCTTAGCAAAGCAAATAACAAAGATAAGGTAATGAGATGTCAAAGCAAATAATTTGAAACAAAATTTCCTAATAGACATAAACCACAAACAACACCTTTACAAGTTAAACCAATGAAAAGATCAGGTATGAAATCAATGAAAATAGGAGCAATGCTTCCTCAATTCCACTAATGCAATCATCGATGGAAAATCAATAATAATGAAAAGATGTTTCACTTCTCATCAGTTTGCAAGGCCACAGAAAGTGTGCTCATGTGAGACAAGAAGCTATACATGAACAATAGGTGATCTTTTCTCCAACTCAGTACGTTAGCAAAATTCATTAACAAAGGCAAACACTATAACTAAAAGGTCACACAATCATAAAAACACAATAAAACCATTGGCTCCATTATTATTCATGAACATGCATCCACAAAAATAACACACTACAGAAAGAATAACTACACTCAGAATGAGAACACTAATAACATATATTATTGCATCAAAATAATAGCATGGAGTACATATTACATCCATGTATTTATAAGAAAAATATCCTCTTTTTGTGTTGACAATGAGAGCTCTTAAAATGAAAACACATGCTAAAAACTAATAAGACAAATGTAATTATACACAAACCGACTCTCTAAAAGGTGCTAAGTGGGTCTCTACACTTGTTTATATCAATTAATGGGGCATGCACCTTTACATAACTTAAAATGATAAAAGAATGAGAATATAAGAAGATAGAAACCATAAGATGATTTGGGAGTCTCTGAGAGCTCCAAAAATGGAATATTTTCCTTCTCTAGGCATTTATGGGAGTTGAACTAGTGTCAAAATGTGTTTTTGGTGCGTGGAATGCTCTAAAATAATAACTAGCAATTAATTATTGACAAATTGCTTCTTCTTCAAAAACTTTCAACACACCTTTGAGAAAAGCACACCTTGGAAAAGTGCACCTTTAGGGAATTTGTGAAAGGTACACTTTTTGCCAAAAAATAAAAGTTCTTTGTGCAAGATCTAGGAGCAATATTTTATACTTGTTGACCAAAATGCCTTCCCATGAAATATTTGAATTCAAATGATGATAGCTTGGTCTAATGATCACATTTCATATTTAAATATTCAAACAAAAATACAAAATAAATAAAATAAACTTTAATATTTCCATATAAGACTAAGTTTATTTTTCTAGCCCCCACAAATTTCTCTATCGTTAGATCTTGTGTAGATCTACAATGGTTTCTTTCCCACATTCTGACATTGCTCAAACTTTAAGCAATGTGGGAAAGCAAAACTTTGCCACGTGGTCATGTGTGCTCATCTTTTTTAGAGGTCAATAGGTGGTGCTAAGGTGGAATATATGTTAGTTCATTCTGATTCACAATGAATATTATATGTTCTATAAGGTGGATGTTGAATGTTTAGTGGGCCCAAAAATATTGAAGGAAAGCACTATAATACTAAATACTCTCATGATCATTGATTGTTTTATGATCGATGATTTTTGTTTTCCCATATATTGAAGATGCAAGGTTTTTAGAAAATGCAGGGAAGTGACATGAGGACACATGTCCTTGTGGGCCCAGGTGGTAAGCAATGGTAGTAGTTGATGGTTAGTTGTGGTTACGTCTATGGTTTCATGGGGCAAGTAGTTAGTGGAACCCGTAGGGTAGTCAAACACTTGAAGACTTTATGAGCTAGTGGAAGAGAATGACCTCATTGGTCCATGTGGTGCTTTTGATTGCTGGATCCATTTGACTACTAATTTTGATGTTTTGTCAAGCTAAGAGGGAAAGAAGTTAGTCTTTTCTACATGATCCAATCGTCATGATCAATCTCAACTACTTTGAATGAATGTAGGAGTGGTAACAATGCAAAGGACATCCCTCCACCAATTGGTTATCCATCTACCTGGTCAAAGCATTAATGGTGCCATTTCTATCCCTCCAAGGTTTCTTCTAGGTCAGGGTTTTAATGATTTTCTTGCCTCCAAAGATGTACTAGATCAAATCTATTGTCTAGATTACATCCAATCACCTTTTGATAGTCTTGAATGCATTGGCTAAGTTGTAAAGCAATACAGAGGTTATGACTAAGCTATAAAGACACATTTCAAAACCCTTGTAACAATTGACTCTTCTCTATTCTCTTTGGCATTCCTCTGGCATGCTTATGGTAATTTCCCTTTGCCTATGAACTTCATGATATTCTTCCTTATCCCTTTTAGCCCGTCATGTACTATGTAAGATTTATTTTCCTCTCATCAATGTATTGTGGATATCTACAATTTGCATGACCGTATCTCCTTTTGACCAATGAATGGTATATAGTGAATCCTTCTTCATGGTGTCATCCATTTGGTTATCTAATTTTCATGTGGTTATTTGATTAAGTCTAAATTTGTATATTTTTGATGTCATGATAGTTTAAATTATGCATGTAGGGGTAGAGATTGGTTTGAACACTTTATTTTAGTGCATCACCTCCTTAGGATAGATTAAGTAGATGTTTCATGCCTACTTTCTCACCCTTTTCCTCTCCAAGTGTAGTTTAACTGCACCCTGATAGAAAAGGAAGCTAGGCTTCTCTGGAGACTCAACCTCATTGTTCAAGTCCCACAACTTGGAGGTTATTTCCATATTTCACAAAGTTGCCTTTCGATAAAAAACTTTAGGCAAGGGTGTAAAATTTTGTGGCAACAATACTTATTTTTCCTTTTTTGATGATTTGTACCCTCTTTATAGCCCAACATTGTCATTTACTTTAACTCCTTCTGATTCTTCTATTTGAACTCCCAAAGTACATGTGTTGAATCTTATCATTAATAGTTTCATAAGATGAGGAACTTGTTCTAGTTCATGTGTCCAACCTCTGGATCTTTGATCTTCAGTGTAAATTAATGAATCAAAACTCATGTGTGACTCCTTTGAAGGTGAATGATACCAACTTAGGTGAGATCTCTATTGCTATTGATAAATGGAGATGCTATGATAATCTGTGCACTTGTGTGTTATGTGCCACACCTTCATGTTATGTGCATCTTCATGTACTATGAAGTCTATTCCTTGATTATTTATTCTCTTTGACTACCCGATCCTTCCCAAGTAGAAATTAGGTGATCTAGATTATCCAAACCGATCAAATGTTTGAAAAATTTTCATATTTTTTTAACAAGCTTTTTTAGGCCTTTTTAACAAGTTTTTTCGAAGGTCTTCTGCTCAAAATTTCAAGTTGAAACTTTCATTAGTCCCTACAATTGGGAAGCCTAAGGCTCACTGTTTTAGGGACTAAAATTTAATACTTTTTACTTCTTCTTTCCAATGATATAAACATTTTTGAATTCTAAGCTCTAGGTCAAAAGTTATGATCTCGACAAGTTATCCAATACCATGCACATGCAATATCATGGATATTTTTTATGCTATGGATAATGAAGATGTCAATTTATCTACAGAAAGAAGCAAAAATTAGTTACCTTATGTTTGAAAAACCCAAAAGAGGACTCCATAAGACTTTGACTGACAAAAAAGATGGGTCAACAATAGTTAAAATAGAGAAGACAATGGAGTTTTTCTCCCAAAAGAAGCTAGTTTTGTGTACTAGCACACCTAGCACATCTTGGAAGGTGTGCTAGTGCACTAATTTTCCTTGGAATGGAAAAGTGTGTAGCTTTTCACTAGTGCACATGTGCACCTTGACAAGGTGCACATGTGCATTTGTGTTGTGCAAGAAAAGGGGGGTCTTACATAGGTCCCTTGGGGGGACTAAAGTGTGAACCTTCATAGGTGTGCATCTTTGAGGGTGTGCACATGCACATCCCTGGAGTGGGGGTGAAGTGCACATGTGGGCACTTGGTGCACCTACGTATGTATGCACTTTAAGCACATGAAAGTCTTAAACTTGATCTTTTTATCCATGTCTGATTGCCTGACCCTTCCATACCATAGATCAGGGTTTGACCTAGATCCAAGGGAGAGTCTAAAATGACTAAGGTTTTTGACTAGATACCTCATAGAGAATTTTGAAACTAGGGGTTCCTATTTTGTGACTCAAAATGGGGCATGTGTTGTAAGGCCACAATAAATAGCCCCAACAAAAGGGAAGAAATGACAAAAGCATTTCTCCATCAACAAGAATTTTTCTAACATGTGTCAAGTCAAAACTAGTCTTCAAATATTTCAAGCAATTTTCAATTCCTTTGGAAGTTGAAATTTCATTATCTCAATTTTTTTGGCTTAGTGTGTATTTAGTGTATCAATTTCCTTTGACGTCTCAAGGTGTAGTCTATCATGATTATCTAGCAACTATGCATCACTATCTGACCAGATGAAAGAATCCATTTTAAGGGCTCTTAATGAGTTATCAATTCTTTCCTTTTGAGTCTTTGGTAATCTTCTTTAACTTGCTTCATGGAGCTTACGTGTTTCCATTTGATTCATCCTTGGAGCATTTTCATCGAATAGGATAGCCATTTTGGAGTGCATATCCTATATATTTGATTATCTTTTACAATCATCTGGAATCTTTAGATGTAACATCTTTGCGATTCTTTTTTTTCTTTTCTTTTTCTTTTTCTACCCTAGCCATGTTGGCCAAGGCATTGGTTATGTTTTCTAGATCTGTACTTCAATTTATAACTCTTGCATTCCTCTTTTGATGAAATTTTAGGAAACTCTCATGCTAAATAGTAATCTTAGCAATTCTTTGAAGAGACCCTTTGTCTGAACTGGTAATTTTGAATATGCCTTGCTATTATCAACCCAGATTCAAGAAAAAAACCTAGATAATCAATTTTTTAATTTATAAAGTGTTGAGAGCTATCAATTTGCAATTTTAATTTTAAGACTAGAATTCCTCTACAACTACAAGCAACACCTTTTTTTTAGTTGATACAAGAAACAAAATTGTCTAAATGCTTTGACAAAAAAATTCCTCTTCTAGTTGGGATGGACCACACTTTGGGAACAAGCCTGACAAAACAAAGTGACTCTTTGACTCAAAGACTAAAAAATAAAAAGAAAAAAAATAATGCAAAACCCAACAAAATAGACTCAACACAAAGAAAACTAACACCTAACAAAGGATATATAAAAACAAACAAAAAACTTATATATAGAAAACCTTTAATAATAAGAATGTGGGTTGGTTGTAAGTAGTTTTATCATTATGTGCAATAGTAATGACCCAACCCGTATGATTCTAAAAAATGCTGACTTGTCTTTGTACTCATAAAAATAAAATTTGGGCAATCTTGGTTCAAATTCTGGGTACAAATCACACAAAATTAGAAGTTGTGGTAACTCTCCATGGCCATGATTAATCCACAAACAAGTCTTCTTACCTTCAAAATCATATTCAAATTTAAAATCATCAGACTAAAAGGGATAATGAGAAGATATCACTTGATCTAGAGAGTCCCTCTCCATAGGGGTACACTCACACATTGTAATTTCTCCTTCTAGCGGTCTTATATCATGGTACACAATTCCACATGAACATGGAAACACCATCATCAATGATGTAATATAGCTATCAGAAAAAGACCCAAAAGATAGAACATTGTTTTTATGGTCCTTATTATCACCACCATTAGCCTTAAACCATGAATTTTCACCTTTAGGATCCTTAGGAGTAGAAACCTCAATTATACACCTTCCTTTCAAATTACAAGATTCATTAATATCATTAATTAAGGTGTTTTCTCCATCATATCCCAAAGAATCATATTCAAAATCATACTTACCATCCATTGAAATCTCCCAAGCTAACAAGAAATTAGGACAACTTACTTCTGAGTGGAACCCAAATGGATGGATTCTACATGACTTAGTTATTGCATCATCTGATATATGTGTAGAATACCCACAAATGGTCATTTGCCCAATCAATCTTAAGACCAAATCAATCACTCTATCCATCTCTTCTAATGACATATCTTATTTTGAGGGAGGTATCTTATCATTATTCATCATTTTTTGCAACTTTGAAAACTTTTGCAACTCCATGGAGTTTTAGAACTTCAATTTTTTTTGTTCCTCAAAATTTCTTGCCATATCCACACTTATTGCAACATCAAAACTTTGAAATTTTTTAAGGTTTCCAATAATTTCAGCAGGTAAATTTTTTTGCATTAACACATTAGATACTACATCTTGGCAACTAGCACATTCTAAGTTTGAATGAATCCTTTGATGGAGGTGAACCTAGTTCAGAAGCAAAATGATGTTTAGATTTTGACCTTCTCCAAGATACTTCAAATGTCTTGTTATGTTATTTATTAAACCTTTCAAAATGTTATCTTTTACATGTAAATCCTTCTAAACTATCAGGGTAATTTTGGTTGGAGCCTCATAATGCATTAGAGTATTATAAACCTACACATTTAGATGAGTGGGTTGTAACAATTGAGATACATCATCCATTAGAGATTCTTCTCTTCTTTTCAAACTTTGTGAGTTTATATTATTTCTATAATAAACATGTATCCCTTAGTGTCCATTCTCTTCCTCTTCATTGAATGAGGACACAAACTCCTCTTGATCATCTTCATAATTTTGTCCTCCTGTAGATTTATCACATGATTCAAACACCATTGCACTAAACTAAAAAGGTTGTTCCTCCATGATTTGGGGATGTTGATATGAAACATCATTGTGCCCATATCCACTTTCACTTGGACTCATACATGTAATACCATTATTCTCATTGTTGATGTTACTATAAAGACCAAAATTTCTACTTTGATTTTGAGAATAATTGTTCTGGGTAGCAAGCTGTCTTGGATGATTGCCTTGGTTACTTGAGGAATCCAACTTTATTTTGATGAGTTCATTGCATACACAAGACATCATCTCCTTCATGGCCATAACCTCTCTAGCCATATTGTACTCAAGTTTAGCAGGTGGAGAAGTCTTTTGCTGAAATAATACACTCTTTTGGGGCTCATAACCTGAATATGTAATTGTTGGCATTGGAGCAACATCATCTTATTGTAGTAAAGGTATTAGAATCACTAGGGGCATTTGATTGGGAATAATAGATGCTCCTACATGAAATGTTGATATGGCTACTGTATTATTCAAAATGAAGGAAGACATAAAGTTTCTTCTACCATGGGTATCTACCTACTTCATGAATGTAACAACCTCTTTGAAGACCTTTTCAAAGGTATCAATATCTCTAGGTGGGAGCCTTCTTAGAAAAATAGAAGTTAATGAATCCACTATTCCCAAATAGACCTAGATGGAAAACTCTTATGGTACAATGTAAGGAAACTCAATTCTTATATACATCCTATAGAAGTGATGATTAAACTGGAAAATAGTCTTGTAGGGATCCCTCTTAATTGAGATGAAATGATAATGTAGGATAGTTGGATCAATATAGATCTTGAATTGTTCCAAAAAATTTCTCTCAAAAGAGTTTCAATCCCTTATTGATGCTGGTGGGAGATTGAGGTATCAATTCAATACTATTTCCCCAAAAGTATAAGGTAAAAGGCCACATACAATGTCTATATAGTGAATCTAGTTTTGATTATAGATTTCCTTGAAAATTTAATATGATCTTCTGCTTTTCATGATTCTTCATAGATGAAACATGGGCAATTTTTTATAGGATTTTTGGGCAAGTCATGTAATGGACCAGTTAGATTTAAAGGTGGACTTTGGGTATTGAAGAAATACATGGTGCATAATGATGGAAATGTGTGAAGTACAATGTAGATTGGATGATGATGATGGAATTTGTAATGTGAATGGGTAGAGTTCTTGGTATCCCTTTATCACTATGAGGCTTGTGAAAGTGATTGAGTTCTAGGAACTTATGTGTTTATCTTAGAAAAGTGCACCTCTAAAAAGTGCACCTACACACCAGCGCACTAGCACACTTGTGCATAGTTCAAAAACTCTAAACTTTTATTTTTTGAACTTCCAAAAATTATAAAATTAAAAACAACAACTTGGGTTTTTGAGCCAAATGATTTTCAGGCCGTTCTTCTAGCACCACTTCTCTTGAGCTATCGTTTTGCACGATGCTTAATGATATGCATCCTTTCAAACTCATCTCTTGAAAAGATAATCTAGGATCAACTCCAAGGTTTTAGGTGATCTTGTGATGTCCTAGAATCTACTCAATTGAAGATAAATGTTTATGTTCACAAGGAGGCCTTTGTTGATTCCAACTAATTTCGGATAAGATGTTTGATCTATTGTTTTGAAAAGTAACCACAAAAGAGATATATTTTTTGGTATTTTTTTTTAATGATGAATGGAATTTATGAATGCAACTATATGAATTCCTATTTTAACCAAGTGTTAGAAAATAAAATAAAAAAGATAAGGTAACACAAGATTAAAGCAAATAACTTGAAGGAAAGTTACTAACACACATAAACCACAGTAACAACAAATCTACGAGTTAAGTCATCAAGAAGATTAGGTAGGAAACCAATGGAAATAGGAGTAGTGCTTCCTTAATAATTCCACTGATGTAATCATAGATGGGAACTCAATAATAACCAAAAGATGTTTCACTTCTCATCGACTTGCAAGGCCACAGAAAGTGTGCTCATGCAAGACAAGAAGTTATGTAGGAAAAATAGGTGATCTTTTCTCCAACTTGGTAAGACAAAAAAATTCATTAACATGAGGAAAAAACCATAATTAAAAGGTCACACAATCATAACAACAAAATAAAACCATTGGCTCCATTATTATTCATGAACATGCATTCACAAAAATAACACTCTCCGGAAAGAATAACTACACTCAAAATAAGAGCACTAATAACATATATTATTGCATCAAAATAATGGCTTAGAATACATATTACATCCATGTATTTATAAGAAAACATCTCTTTTTGTGTTGAGAGTGAGAGCTCTTAAAATGAAAACACATGCTAAAAAATAATAAAATAAATCTAATTATATACTAACTAACTCTCTAAAAAGTGCTAAGTAGGTCTCCACCCTTTTTAATATAAATTAATGAATGCATGAGCCTTTACATGACTGAAAATAATAAAACAATGAGAATATAATAAGATAGAAGCCATGAAATGATTTGGGAGTCTCTGGGAGCTCTAAAAATGGAAGCTCGACCTTCTTTAAGCATTTTTTGGAGTTGAACTACCGTCAAAATGTGTTTCTGGTGCATGTAATGCTCTAAAATAGTAACTGGTGGTTAATTGTTGGCACACCACTTCTTCAAAAACTATCAACCCACCTCTGAGAAAAGAACACCTTGGAAAAGTGCACCTTCAAAAGGTGCACCTTTAGGGAATTTGTGCAAGGTGCACTTTTTTCCAAAAAATCAAAGTTCTTTGTGCAAGGTTTGGGAGCTATCTTGTGTACTTATTTTGCCTTTTTTGATGATTTTTACCCTCTTTACATCTCAACATTGTCATTTACTTGAACTCCTTCTACTTTTTCTATATGAGCTCCCAAAGTACATGTGTTGAATCTATTGGAAATATAAGAGGAGTTACTAAGAGGGAAGGGATGAATTAGTAACCACTAAAATAAATTCTAGATCTATTAGATGTCAATAAAAATCAAAACACTAATTAAACTATATTCTACTGTAACTTGAGAAACACACATTCACTCGACATACACTAGCAAATGTTGTAACTTCATAAATACTAAAATAACTTGGTAACTATTGAACATGAAAATCTTTAAGATATTATCTATGATTAATCTTAAATTAGTTGCATACACATGAAAAAAATAACATGAACACAGTTGACACCAAGATTTAACATTGAAACCCAATTTGGGAAAAACCACCAATTGCAACTAGTTATTGATTTTCACTCTTTTGAAGTGAGCTTTGTTAGTAGCCAACCCTGTTAAAGGTTACAAAACATTGTTAGGTTTGACCCTATTAGGAGTGGCCTTGTTAGAGGTCTTGAGACACTTAAAATAGAAATTCCACCTTGTTAGAAGATTTACAAATAGCTGTTAGGCCAACTTAGTTAAGAGATTTAGATCACTACTACAATTGTTAGAAAGTAACAATGAGATAACCTGATTTCTAATTCAAATGAATTGCTGATTATAGATCTCAATTTTGGCTTTTATAATTGATTCTTCATGATCAAATGTACCTTTGCAACACAACAAGGATATTCTACTTGTCCTTCCAATTTGCTTCCTCTAAGCTTCATCAAATCTTCTATATTATATTCCACACATTCAATCCTCAACTTGATCTTATATTTATATCTTACACATTGTCAAGTTGGCTTGAATATAACTTAGAATAATTAATATTCATCTATTTTGTTAGCTAGAACCAACAACCAAAACTATTGAACTCAATATTCCAAAATAATAAAATCCTTTTTTAGCCAACGTTGCTTGATATACACTAACTTAGAAATGATTTTTCTATGATAACCAAGTGAACTCGGTTAACACTACATATTCACAAAGTTCCTTTGATAACCAAGAGAGCTCAGTTAATACTGGTTCCATTCAACCTTTCCTTTTGCAAACTTTCCTTTGATGACCAAGTGAACTTGGTAGATACTGTCTTCTGAACTAGGAAAACTCTAAAATGCTCAATAGACACAAGAAACTATCTTCATCGCTCGAGTGAACTTGAAATACACTAACTAGAAATAATATGACATTTTGTGTAACATCAAAGACAATACACAATTAATCAATTGTTCTCAACAATCTCCCTCTTTGACATTGATGGCAACACAACATGTCATGATACAATGAAATTTAATAGAAAGAATAAATAAAGGAACATATCCTTAGTTTCATTCTAATTCTCATCCATGAGAACTCCCTTCATTTTGATTCTCATCTATGAGAACTCCCTCTATCAGTGTAAATACCCTCTGCCTTCAATTTCTCCCTCTGTCAGCAAAACTCTATCTTCAACATCATCTTTTGATAGAAAACTTTCTTCTTTGACATTGCCAAACATAATTTTTTTGATATGATAGCCAAACTCTCCCTCTTTGAAATCTCATGCCAAAGACAATATTCAGTGAATATCAATGTACCTTATGTACTAATTCATTTGCAATGTACCTTTGTTAATACTACATCAATTAGCTGATCTTCAACATGTTCTAGTTGATGCATCACTAAACTACATTTAGTGAGCTTTATATAGGGGAATGGCCCTTAATTTATCCCTTAGATACAAAAATGCATCTTGAGGTAATGGCTTAGTGAATATATCTGAAATTTGTTTCTTAGTATTCACATATTCCAATCTCACCTCTTTATCTTGTACCAATTCTCTCAAAAAATGATATTTTATAGAAATGTACTTGGTTTTGGTATGCATCACAAGATTCTTGGATATATTAATTGCACTAGTGTTATCAAAGAATATGACTACTAGATCCTTGATTTCTATCTTCATACTTGTCAATAGTTTCTTGAACCAAACAATATTTGAACAATTAACTGTTGTTTCCACATATTTTTCCTCTACTGTGGACTAAGAAATACAATTCTACTTCTTGCTTGTCCAAGACACTAGTCTTTTCCCAAGAAATAATGCTCCACCACTTGTGCATTTTCTATCATCAACACTTCTTGCCAAATCAACATCTGTGAATGGTTTCAAATCCAAATTGCCCCCTTTGTTGTACCATAATCCATATTCTTTATTACCTTTCATATATCTCATGATTCTCTTGATTGCCATCATGTGATTTTCTATGGGATTTGTTGAGAATCTTGACACCACACTAACTGCTAATGCAATATCAGGCCTTGTATGCACTACATACTGCAACTTTCCAATCATCGATCTATATGTGGTCTAATCCACTTCTTTGGAATCATCATTTTTGAAAAGGTTATGTTGAGTAGACATAGGTGTTCCAATAGGTTTTGAATCTTCCATTCCAAACTTCTTTAGTATCTCCTTGATACATTTTGACTGATTAATGTAAATACCATCTTTCTTTTGCTTGATCTGCAATCCAATTTTTTTTTTTATCTCTCCAAACATAGACATCTCAAATTATTTACTTATTTCTTCTAAAAATTATTTGTGCAAGTCATCATTTCCTATAAATAAAGTGTCATCCACAAATGTTTCCGCCAACACAATCTTCTTGTTTGGTCCTTCTTTGATATATAGATTGCTATTATCATTTTTTCTTTGAAAACCAATCTTTATCAAGTAGTTATGAAGTCTTTCATACCAAGCTCTAGAGATTTCTTGAGACCATACAATGCTTTATGTAATTTGTAAACCATATCTCTTTTTATAGGAGCTACAAAAACTTTAGGTTGTTTTAGGGAATGAAATTATAATTTTAGTTCTTCTTTCCAATGATGTAAATGGTTTTGAATTTTGAGCTCTAGGTCAAAAGTTATGACCCTAAAAAGTTATCCAATAGTATGCACATGCAATACCATGGATATTTTTGTGCTATGGATAATGAGGATGTCAATTTATCTATAGAAAGAAGCAAACATTAGTTATCTTATATTTGAAAAACCCAAAAGAGGACTATATAAGACTTAGACTAATAAAAAAATGGGTCAACAATAGTCAAAATAGAGAAGATAGTGGAGTTTTTTCTCCAAAACAAGCTAATTTGCCTTGGAAATGGAAAAGTGTGTAGCTCCATACTAGAGCACATGCACACCTTGACAATGTGTGCATGGTGTGCATGTACTCAAAAGTGCACATACACATTTGTATTGTGTGAGCAAGGGGGTCTTACATAGGCCCCTGGGGGGACTAGAGTACACATCTCCATAGGTGCACACCTCTCAAGGTACACACCTTCAAGGGTGTGCACATGTGCATGTGTGCATCTCTACAGTAGGGTTGAAGTGTGCATGTGTGCACCTATGCATGTGCGTAAGTTTTCATTTGTGCACTTTAAGTACATGAAAGTATTAAACTTGATCTTTTTATCTATGGTTGACTGCCCAACCCTTCCCAATCAAAGATAGAGTTTTGACCTAGACCTAAGGGAGAGTCCAAAATGATCTAGGCTTTGGACTAGCTAGGATGTCACATAGGGAATTTTAAAACTAGGGGGTCCCCATTTTGTTATTAGTCTTAGATTAGTTTTGACATTTGAGTGTCAACACACTTAACCAAATTCTCAAGATGATGCTGAGCTATAGTGTATGCTAAGCTCAAGAATTCAATAGGTGCCTAGTGAACTTTAGGTGCTGAGCAATCTTTAGGTTCCGAGAAAAGTTCAAGTGCCAAGAAAAGTATAGATGCTGAGTCATTATAGATGCTGAGTGAAATAGAATTACTATATGATCTGAGTGAGCCAATTTTCCTATATGTGTCGAGTAACATAGAATCAACATATGAATTTGTATCTTTGAAAACTCAAATGTAAACCATTTTTGGAGCCAACATAAGATGAATCTCGAAGGATCTTGAAGATAAGATCAGATCTTTTGCATTACCTATATAATCAACATGTAACCAATAAGAAAAATGGAAAAGGCATGCAACCAACAAGAAAAGTGCAAGAAATGAGTGGAAAATGAAGATTTAAGACTGATCATAGATTCATACCTAACCCCAAGTCTTCAAAATCTTTAAAAGAAGGACAAAACCCCATTGTATGTGTGAGTGAGTGAAAAGTGTATGGGTGAATTATAGAGAAGTGCAGAAGGGCAAAAAGACTTAGTGGAGAATAGAACAGCATTGCACAATCCAATTGATCATGAAAAGAGTATTAGAACCTCAAAGAGTGATATAATAGATCAAGCAAGGATCAAATTAGTTAGAGAAAAATAGGCATTTGTAATCAGCAATTGAATATTGCAAGTAATCAGGTCAAGGTTTTCTAATACTTTATAGCAATTTTATTAGATATGGAAATCCTATGGACTTAGCTTGGCCTAGAAACCATTTGTAAATCCTTTAACAGGGTGGTATTCCAAGTGAATGTACTAAAGTCTTTTAACCAGGCCTACTTTTAGCAAGGTAGTGAAATCCTTTAACTAGGTCACTTTTAACAGGGTGTAAAGTCTTTAACTAGACATGCCTTTCACAGGGCAGACCATTGAAATTGGTCAAACATTGTAACCTTGAACAGTTACACATTGTTGCAGAGATATTTTGTGGGTGTCATCCCCACCCCAATTTTACCTTCTCATTTTGGAGGGTTTTTGGGTTATCAAATCTTGTGTTATCTATTTTCATGAATGCTTTTACTTTAATGTTTGGTAGATAAATTAGATGCATGTGAATTATTTTAGTTAAAATATTTTTAGTGGTTAAAGTTATCTACTTCTAATTCATCCCCCCTCTCAGAAGTAAATCTTCCCAATTGTTAATTCCAACATTTGTGACTCAAAATGGGGCATGCGTTGTGAGGACACAACAAGTATCAGTGCCATAAGATGATGATGATGATAAAAAAGGATTAATGAGCTTATTGAGAAAATTGTTTGAGAATAAAAAATTTGTAAAGTCTTTGGAAAAGACTCCTACTAAAGTTCTAGACAAAATGCAAAAGACAATTAACACAACTATAGCCAATCCAGAAGTATAGGTAAAGGCCAAAGAGTTGGTGAAAATCTTTGATAAAGATTTCATAACTTTAGTAAAAGAAGCTTCAATACAAGCACAAATAAAACATGATGCAATGCTATTTCATACAGTATGCACCAATGTGAGAAATTACTTGAAGGCGCTTAATGAAAACATCAATGAACTAAGGAAATTCATTGATGAAGGGAAGAAGTTTTATGGATAGTGCACATTGTCATACAAGTACCTGATTTACTTTGAGAATCAAATAAAGGGTAAGTTGAGCAATCTTGAAACACTCACTATAAAATTATAACTCCTAGAGATTGGCATTGAAGATTGTGGAATAGAAGTGGAGAAGACCCACTATGTAAAATAAAGGCTTGGAATCTAAAAGGAGAAGGAAGCAAATATATTCTCTAGTCTTAGAGAAACTCTATCATCAAACATAATCATTTTGTAGAGGTAGCTAGAGGAATGTCTTGTAGCAAAGACTTCCTATGACAAGTTTTCATATACTAACGTGAGTACAGTTGAAGTGGCATCCTACACACTATGTACACTAATTTTTATTTCTAATTCAGTAAAGGAAATATGGAAGAAAGAAGTGGATAGGCTAAAACATGTTTATGTAGATTGTTTTTCTAGAATGATTAGTTGATTAGTAGTAGGCTACATAGTTTTGGATACAATTTTTGACACCTTTTCCATTAATGTCAAAGGGGGCATGATATGTAAAGGAAAATTTATTGTATGTTCTAAGGAAATTGTGCATTGTATATGTAAGGAGGTGTACATGTATATACTTATTTATCAATGTAAAGGAGTGATAAGGAATATAATGATCCATCAAAACATGAATAAAATTGTTATGTTTTGAAGTTAATTTTGTGTATTTATTTTTATTTGTTTTTGTTATGTATGGCATCATTTTGGGACTTAGGAAATTTTTCCAAATGTTTCTAACAATGTTAAAGGGTGGGATTGTTGGAAAAATGGTTAGATAGGTGTTTTGAGAGTTGTCATTATGGAAACATATATTCAACAGTTCATTTATTCATCTAGAGATATAAAATTGTCTAAGTGTTATATAGTTTGTAGCAACACAAAGTATAGATGTGATGTGTATGGACAACTCATTGAGAGTTAGCTTATGTGCAGTTGAAGAAATTTATATGATAGTGTCAGGATGATGTATATTGGTTCATAGGTGTGTATAGATAGTATGACATGAGATATGATTGAGATACTAGTACATGTATTAAACAATGCAGAACAAAGTATAGTAGAGAATTGGATTGTATGGCTTTCAAAATTATTTTGGTGACAAAAGTAATTACTAAGTCATGAAAATCCAACTATGTGCATATTATTCCATAAGTTATTTTATATTATGCCAAGCATGTGAAAGCATGGAGGCTGACTAAGCAATGAATTATGATTGTGCGAGGTATAAGTAAAGATCTTACCTTGCAAAGATAAGTGTGCAACATATGTATGATCTATATGATATTTGTGATTGATGTGAAGTCAATGAGATGATATGAAAAAAACATCTAATGTATGATCATAGAAAGTGAAAAATACAATAGACATAAAGTATTGTATGTATATCTATTCTTGTGAGGAACTGAATTGTATAATTGCATGTTAGGGTAGTGGGCTCTTCTTGCACACTTTGTAATTGATCTACCAACTCCTAATAGGGTTGAAGAAACTCCTAACAGGGTTGAGGCTTCTAAAAAGGCCTAGTCCTCTAACAAGGTATCAAGACACTATATATACTTCACAAACTCCTAATAGGGTCAATATCCTTAAACATGATCCTTTCTTTTAGTGAATCATCTTGTGGGTATCATCCCCACTAGGGTTTTCCCTTGGCTTGAGTTTCCCTAGTTAAAAAATAATGGTGTTATGAGTTTTGTATTTGTATGGTTAAATTTCCATTCAAAATTGTTGGTTTACTTTCATATGTAAGTTATATAGTAATTAACAATATTCACTTATGGGCAAAATTTTGTAGAATATTGATTCACCCCCCTCTTAGTATTATCTATTTCTAACAAGAGGAGCACTAAGGCAAGCCAAGATCTAATGGTTGTGTGGATATATGAAAGAATGTAAAAATCCTTAAGATCTTAATAGACATGAAAGTAAATTACTTCTAAATCTAAGAACAAGTATGGAACAATAAATCTAAAATGTAAATTACTGAATTGACAAAATAAAATAAGGTAATTACCTTGAGAGAATACAAATGATGGAATCTATAATTTATGCCCATTGCATTTCTCTAATTAGAAAATAGATCTAGATATAAAATTGAAACTATCAAATCTACAAAATCTAGGAATCTTGTAGCTCTTTGTTAGGGTCAACCTAGATTGGTAGGGTCGATCTTGAGGAGCAAGGTCAATTTGGCATGGTCATACTGCATCTATACTCAATAATGTATAATAACAAAAAAATGGTGATTCCGACCTCCATAGGTAGTTGTTGAATCAATAATAAGGTGTGTGATACTTGTGTATGAGCTTTGAATGTGTAATGCTAAGATATAAATCCCTAAATCCAAATCCTATCATGAAGATAGATATGAATGATGATGAAGCAAAAATTCATAGATTTGAGGATAACTAGGAAACCATACCAAGACCCCAAGGATAAAGTAATCTAAGCCATGTTCATAATCCATATTTTTTACTCCATGGTTGAATATTGAATGTTTGAATGATATAATCAAATTGAAAAATGAAGAACTCTTTTTCTTCAATGGATATTTTCAAGCCTCTTTTCTTCCACCTTCTAATTTCTCTTATTTCATATTGGGATGTCCAAAATAGCTTATCCACATGAAGTATGTGTTTACTTCATTGATCACTTATTCACTTGATGTCAAATGAAGTAATTGAGGGTGCTTATAAAATTGAGAATAGATTTTCTCTTGCTAGCTAACTAAACACAAAATTAATACCTTAGATCAACCCCAACATAGATCTGGGAAAGGAACTCAAAAGGGGTCTCAAGTAGGGTCACATTGAGTCCCTAAGAAGTAGAGTCACACTGCATCGATAATCCCTATGCAGGGTTGCATTGCATCCTTGATTCTTAGGAACAAAAACCTTTGAGATTCCCTCAAGATCTTACATCCTAGTTTTTGGAAATCAACTGTAGATCTCACAAAAATATCATTTTAGTGTGGAAAAAGGATTGTGATGATTGTAAGAAGAGAAAGGGAGGACCCCGGTAGATAGGTCCTACCTCAAGATTTGTGCCATAGAATAGGAATGTTAAGGAGGACCCATAAGATCATACCTAGATTATGTCTAGGAGAAATAAATAGAGATATAAAATACATCTTAAATGTATATTTATTATTAAATTACATTAAATAGGTTCTAATCAGTCATTAAATTGAGGTGCTTCCAATTTAAGATGGTACATTTAGCCCCCACTTTAGCTAGATATGGCATTACATGAACATGCAAGCTAAAAGAAGGAAAACATTTAGTAAAGAAAAATGATACAACAAAGTCCACAACACCAAGATCATACAAGAAACTTTTAGTATCCACACCCTATATTACACACATTAGTGAAAAGCCAAAATCACTTAAGACTTACTAGGGATGATTATGTGAGGCTCATAGGTGCCCATATGCCCCCTTTTTTGGCTTGCTTCTTAAGAAAGATGAAATAAGGTGATATATCTAACCCTACAAACCAAATACATAAAATGATGAAAAACAAACTGATAATGAAGTTATTAAAACTTCACTAAATCAGTTCCAAAAAGAAAGCAATTAAATCATGATTCCAATGCCTATAACAAAGAGAAAATTGGACTTACTTAGCTCAAGTTATGATAAAAAGTATACATGTCTAACTTAATGTGCATATAATAGAAATCTCTAATTATAGCTATAATTTTACTTCTAAAATCTATAAATAAGAAAGTTTACCATTAGTTTATTGCCTTTGCAAATTGTAGGAGAAGTGAGATAGTGAATATGCCAAAGAAGATGTTGAAATCAACACATATGGAGGTTTTGAGAAAGGTTGTAGAAGTTGAGTAATCCCTATCTAATGTGAGTCATGCTATTAATTGTGTTTTTACTCAATTTTTATGCTTTGAGGAATTTTGCATTAGATTTATGAGTTTTTTATAAGTTGATATTTCATCTAGACTAGGAGTTTGATTTCAAATTCTAGGCAGAAGTCAAATCTAAGTCGGTAAGTTGATCTTAACCAGGGAAGTCAACCCTAACCAAGAAATTTGACCCTATGTGATTTAATTAGTCTTCTAGACAAGTTTCACGTCAGTGTGTTGATACATGATTTGATTTGATTTGCAATATTTTCCATCTCTATGGGAGCATCCCATGTCACAGGTGATGCATTTCATCTAGGATAGCATGAAGGATATGAGTGAGGAGGATATATAGTTACCATGAGATGTTTTCCTATATTAGGTAAGACAACTACCATGCATGAGATTCCATCAAGTTATGATACGAGGTCTGATAAAGAGGTAGATTGAGGATGCATGCACATCTCATCTTCTAATTGGGGAGATAAGAATGACATTAGAGGATGTGTATAGGATTCTCCATCTTCCCATTATAGGGGTTCTAGGGAGGCCAATATAGGTAGAGAGGTAGAGGAGATCTATAGAGATGAGGAGTACTATGTGGAACATTGATCACTGATGAGATCTTGAGCATACGACATCATAGTGGGTCCTAATCCATTGATTAGATAATGGATATGTTATGTTATGTGTTGACATGCATTGTGACTCTCAATGGTGAAGGGAGAATGTTTGTTACATCCTTTACACATTTGGTATGACAAGTAGAGACAAAGTAAGAAACAGTTGCATAGGGGAGGAGTATGCTAGTGTTGAGCTGTCATTTTGCACGATGCTAAATGGTAGGAATTCTTGCAAACTCCTCTCTTGAAAAGTTGATCTTGTGAATCAAATCCAAGGTTCTGGGTGATCTTGCAACCTACTAGAATCTATTTAGTTGAAGATAAATGTGATTGTTCATGAGGAGACCTTTTCTCGTTCATTTGAATTCAGATTAGATGAAGAATTTGCACATTGCTTCAAAATAAAACATGCAAAAAGAACTATATTTTTGTATTTTTATGTTTTTTTATGATAAATGCAATCTAATAATGCAACTATTTGAATTCCTAATTTAACCAGGGGTTAATAAAGCAAATAACAAGAACTTTAAAGAAAATAATACGAAAGTAAAATCCTAATGAACATAAGCTACAAAAAACAACACGTCTACGAGTTAAACTTTCAAAGAAATTGGTAGGTAACTAATGAAAATATGAGTAGCGCTTCCTAGATTCCATTGATGCAATCGTCGATGGGAAACTTAATAACCATATGATTTTTCACTCTTCATCAAATTGCAAGGCCACAAAAAGTGCACTCATGCAAGACAAAGAATTATGTAGGCACAATTTGGTGATTTCTTCTCAAGCTAGATACATCAGCATAATTTGTCAAACTGTAGCAAACACTGGAATTAAAAGATCACACAGCCAGAAACAAAGCAATAAACCTTTGGCTCAATCACAATTCCATGAACATAAATTCACAAAACAATGACACATTTAGGCAAGAATCACTACACTCCAAATGTGAGCACCAAAAGCATAATGTTTTTGCAAAATAATGACAGCTCCCATTACAAATTACAATGGAGTATTTATAAGAAATCATCTCCTCAAATTGAGTTGAGAGTGAGAGATATCTTAATGCAATAAAATGCTTTTAAATTAATAAAACAACTAATTATATATAAACTAACAATCTAATTGGTGCTTAGTAGGACTCCATCCATTTTATATTCATTAATTGGATGCATGAGCCTTTACATGTCAAAAAAAAAGAATTTATGAGAGGAGAAACAATAAGAAAGCCTTTAGTCAAAGTAGACATGTCTGGAAGTGCCAAAAATGGAAGTTGATCCTTCATTAGGCATTTGTCGGAGTTAAACTACTGTCAAAATGCATTTTTGATGCATGGAAAGCTCTATTTTTGGAACTGGTAGTTAACTATCAGTGCACCTTTAGAAAAGTGGACCTATGGATCTATGCACCTATGGACCTGCAGACCTATGCACCTCAAAAGGGTCTAGAATCTTAAAAAAAAGTTACTGAGTGTCAAAATTGAAATTCTGGCTTCTGGGTTTTATTGCCCTTCATCTCGAAGCTATGTTTGGATGTTTGCCCTTGAATTTCTCTATAATATCAGCAATATTGGTCACATTTGGTAAATCTAAAGCCTCATACTTGTCTTTGACCTTCTATCTATAGTTGTCTACCTCAATTCGAGTTTTAGCAAAATCCTCAAGTTTGGTATCCAACTCTAATAAAGCTTCTTCTATCCTAAAAGCTTGCCAGATGTCCTCATCATTAGTAGCTTCTTCAAAAATCTTCCTAAATTTTTCCACAACTACCTCTAGGGCATTAACTTCTCCCATTCCTCATCCTCAAAAATCTCTAGACACACATCACTATAATGCCTCTCTACCTCCAAAATTTGCTCTCAGGCTTGTTCCTTGAGCTGATGGATCTCCACATGTAATGTCTCCATTACTTTATTGCTATCAAATATCTTCTCAGTTCAATCATCAATCAAATCTAACTCTTCTTCTATATACACATCTACCAAAATCCTATATCTCTGCCCTTTTATGGCTTGCAAAACCTGTAAATCCTTACTCCATGCCCACACTTCATCCATTATACTGAAGTCTTGCTTCAAAATTGCTACTATCTTATTTACATTCTCCTACATAGCATGCAGTAACTTCAAATTCCCTAGGATGATCAAAACACCCTTTTCTTCAAAACTTTACCACCACTAATATCAGGCTTTCAAAAATGGATCCAAATGCACACCCCTCCCTTCTCTAAGTACATCATTTAGAGTCTCCTTAAGGTGATTGGGGTCTAGGGGACCAAAATTTTTGGCTAAATATGCTCTTAGTATTTTATTTTTCCTTCGACTTGTTCTAAGTTCAACCCCTTCCTGGTCCATGCTTCTAAAAAATTCCTTTATTCCCATAGTCACGATCAATCTGGTTGTATCCAATGTGGGATTCCCAAGCATGACCTCTTTGATTTGATAATTCTATGGGCTTAAGATTTTTGCATCTATATTAGGAGGAGGGATAGCCACTTAAGTGAATAAATCTTGATCCTGAGTGCTATTAATAAATGCCAATGGTCTCACTTCCTATGATGGAGACATAGGTTTATTCAAGACCTCAGCCAATTCAATGATATCCTCCTCATCTACACAGAATTGTGGTTTCATGTTTCTCATCATTTCTTTTCTTAGCCACCTTAGAATCCATTCAACTAAAGGCCGACCTCTCGAGGATGAAGGAGTATGTTTAGCTACCTCCTTTCCCTTATCACTCCTCCTCAAAATTCTTTCTCTTTGTGAAGGCTCTCCTTCTGTGGTCTCCATTTCTATGGAACCTATGGTTTGCACCTTAGTGTCTTGGGAGGCTTGTTGAGAATATTCAACCATTTCTCCCTCTTTTGACACTTCATTGGTTACCATTTTCTATGGCTCCTCCTCTTGTGAAGACTCCTTTTGAACTTGTTCTTCTTTGAAACTTGGAGGCAGAGAAGTAACATAACCTTTATCCACCATTGAAACTTGTACTAGGGATGAAGGAGTAAGATTAGGACCCTGTGATTTTGGTAGCATCTATGTCTAGTCCTTTGTTGGTATTCACTTGTTAGGGTATCCTTGATCTTATCCCCAATCAACTCTATCCCTATGAGCATAAAATAAAAATCAGACATCTTGAATATGTCATCACCCTCTTTACTCTGCTCATCCACCCATTTTTGTACTTCATCTTTTGAAGAAGTTACTTCCAAAGGTTCCTCTAGGGTTGATAGTAGTGTCAGTGTGGAACTTCTCTTTTTTTCTTTTTCTGTGTCTCTAGCTAGCTAGGTTCTTCTTTGTATGGGCACGTCATCCTCCTCACCTTCCTCTTCTTCTTCTTCTTCTCCCTCAGGAATATTTTCTGGGAAGGATGGGAAAGGAACCATCCTTATAATCACCCTTTGCCTCTTCTTTATCAAAATCTTGATCTTCTTCTATTTCTTGGAGGTGGAAGGAGATGCTAGTTTTGCCTACGAAGGAGGAGAAATTTGTTGGATTTCACCTTCTGCCTAGCTGGGTGTAACTAGGAGCAATTAAGGATCTTCCTAGACTTGAGTAGCTCTAGTATCTTTTGACCCTTGCACATGTTCTTCTTGCTACTAAGGAGGTGCTTATACTTCACCCTCTTCTATTTTGGCCCTTTGAGGAGAAATCCTCTTTATTTTTCCCTTTCCTTTCCTCTTTGGAGGGTGATAGTATCCAACTAGGCAGCCTAGTGTGTATACTATTTTGGCCATATTGGTGATTGGGCCACAAAGGTAGGAATGATAACCTTCTTTCCTCTACCTTTTTCTAGGTGGGTTTTTGAATGAAAAACTACTATTTCAGGCATTGGATCAAGTTGAAATGGTTTCTTGATCCAATCCTACATCATCTTGATGATGTGCCTCACCCTATGATTTATATCATCACTCTCCTCTTTATTAACCTTGGTGTTCATTATGGGTCTCTCTCCAATTTTGTCTATGTTGAATAGAGGGTCCATCAGCTCCCCAAAATATTGCTTCAATATCTCCTCAAGAATTTAAACCTTTAAAGCTGTTTTAGCCAAATACAAAGTCATCCTACAATAGTCCTTGATATAGACATCGTAGTCATTTGTTGGATTCATCCAATTATCCTTGATAGCCTCTTCATGCTAAAATTCCCTGCCTATCAAACTTTGAACTTTCCCAATATTATCGAAGCATGGCCTTGGAGAATTGTATTCCTTTAGAGGATATTTCTCCCACTCCCATTCAAAAGATAGAATATCCTATTTCCACTTCACTTGATATGGTCCTATGACCAAGGGCCATGTCCAATATGGTCTTTGTTGTCTCCTAACCCTATCATATGCAAATTCAATCTGCCGTGCAATCTCCAATAGGAAAAGTCTATCACTAGGATATCTAGGGAGATTCTTTGGGTTTACAGTGGCACTAGCTACCATTAGATATGTGAATGTTTTGAACTGAATGTAATAGGCCTCGAGAGCTATCATCTGTGTTACCACATCATCAGATAATCTTTTTGCATATTCTCCCTCTATGAATCAGATGATAACAAATATGAACATATCATTCATGATTATGTATTCTTTGCTCTATTCTGATAGCTTCTTCTTCACTAATTGTGGGTAGATGATATACAACCAAGCATTGGGATCCTGCATGCTACCCTTCCTTTACAACCTGAGATATTTTTTCACCCTGATAGCTAAAATATATACCAAATATGAAGTCATATGGAGCTTCTTCTTGTCCTTGATTGCCTCCAATTGTTTACATAAGTTATTTCTCAATGTGGTGGCCCAGTTAAGTGGCATCCTTGTCATCTTGATAGTCTCAATAAAATTTACCATGAAAATATTCAAGTGCCCAACTGTTGGTAAACCCATCACTCACTAATAGATTTGGCATCGATTTGCGACAACTAGGTGTCACAATTACGACCGCAATGTGTCGCCACTGCGATAGTAATAGACGTTGTTGTTTTTTAGTCACAAATTATGATGTCAATCCTATGCCATTGCAATTATGATGCCCATCCATCGCTTTCAAACCACTTTATGATGACACAAACCCTATTGCAATGCTTGCCATGGACGTCGCAATTGCGACATCCTCCTCAAGCATTATGATAGGGTGGTGACGACACTTGGCAATGGGGTCATTGTGGTGGCGATGTCGACGGTCATCACAGTGCTTATCATGGGCGTCACAATTGTGATGTCCATGTCAAGCATGGAAACGGAGCCGCTGCTGCAATGATGTCAAAGGCCATCGCAATGGTGACATCCACTACTACAAGCATTGCAACGGGGCTATTGTGGTGGCGACGTCAACGTCATCGCAATAGATGGGCCTGACATCACAATTGTGATGTTTGCCACAAACATTGTGATAGGGCCACTGTGGCAGCGATGCCAACTACCATCACGGCCATAGTGACCTCGTCGCAAGCATATTTAGCCTGTTGCTTCAGCCACAAACATATTTGCAAGTTTGACAAGTAGAACTGTATCTCCATTTCTCACATTTATTTGATGAATTTTAGAAGTATAAGGAAATATTGGTTGCAGAAATCTAATGTTGAATCATTGAAAAAGTTTGAAGTAATGCATCTTTTCATGATATTTTGACTTCATTATCAACTTTTTGCTGTGTTTTCCATGTTTTCTGAATGGTTTCCAGCAATGTGATTTTCCCTTTTTTTTATAGAATTTGCCCCAACATTGGTTTGGCATTGAGCCTTACAAAAAACTCTATCTTGCATTGTGCTGCAGTTTCTCTTGATTTGTTCTCATGAATGAATTCCCTTTACCAGCAATCTTGGCTTTTCTATTTGAAAGCAATTGAAAAGGATTGCTCTGTTGATTGGAATATTTTCCATAATAGTCATTTATGCCATCTTCATCCTGTACTTGTTTAACCTTTTTCCTTCTTCCATGGTCATATTCTTCATCCCTGCATAAACCACACAAGATTATGGAAACACAATAACATAGACATAGATAATTGATTATTGTCCATAGAAACACTTTATGCATGAATAGTTTGCTATGCTATTATTTATAGATAGAGCCCCATCTTGTTGGCATGTTTCTCCTCTATCTGTAAAGGTATTATTTGATTGATGGGGAGTAGACAAGTTTTTCTCCGTGCTAATTTTAGAGTCTTGCTCAACATCAAAATATTGTCTAGCTTTACTTAAACCAAGTCTGCCAGGAACTTCTCTTTATTTCTTTAGCTTAATACCATTTCCACTAGAAAGCTACCTGTTTACAAAGGGCATCAGAGTATCACAAAATTTAGCAATGTTACACCCATTCTGAACCACACCAGCTATAATTTTTGATGTCTCAGTTTGCTGCACAGAAATAGAGAGAGCAGACAAGTTTTTCTCTGTGCTAATGTTAGAGTCTTGCTCAACATTAGAATATTGTCTAGCTTTACTTAAACCAAGTCTGCCAGGAACTTCTCTTTGTTTCTTTAGCTTAGTACCATTTCCACTAGAAAGCTACCTATTTACAAGAGGCATCAGAGTATCACAAAATTTAGCAATGTTACACCCATTCTGAACCACACTAGCTGTAATTTTAGATGTCTTGGTTAGCTGCACAGAAACACAACCATTTATTTTGTTTGACAAACCCTTTCCATGGGATTTTTGTGGGTACTTAGAAGTGACTAAACATGCAAAACTTTTCACAGCTAGATACTCTTTTCCAGAAGGCATTTTTGCAGAGCGTTTCTGCTTAAGAAAAATGCCAGCCTTCTTAAGCTATAACTTTGTGCATTTCTTCCTTTCATTAGATCGTTTATTCCTCAAAATATGCATTTCTCTTAGAATAAAATGCCCCCTAAAAGACAATGCTTGTAAAAATCGAGGACATCGAAGATGCTTCATAAGCTTCAATCTGTTTCTACTAACGAGTTAGTGGTTGTCCTAATGGTGTTTTTGGTACTTTTGGCTGGAAATACATTTAGTTTCTTGACTATATTTCTGCAACCTATGTGGATGCATAGCTTTTACACATGACCCATTCATTTCCCTTCCCTTACAGAGCAAAGTACCATTTTTGCCTCCCTGCCAAAAGGAACATATAAAGATTCATTAGGACTAAAAGCAATTTTCTCAAAAACAAGCATATACACTATAGCATTAATACAAAAAATAAGCACTTGAAATAAGTAACCATCTTCCAAGGATAGGAGCTTAGCAGCCTCACTCTCATTATATATAGAATTGTGGACCACACTACCATTCTCTAGATGCTCACCAGCTACAAGTTTACCATTTGAATCATTTTTTGGAAGTTTAGTAGCATGATGCCGAGTAATAATACCTGTCAAACCATTTGTAGAATGTTTGACATTCTCATGATCTGTTACCATTAATTTTTGAATAAGCTTCAGAATTTCTACCAATATAGTTCTCATTATCATTGCTCACATCACAATTCTGAGAATTTTTAATAACCATATCTGTTGGATACAATTTTTAATTGTGTATTTTCTTTGATGTTACAAAAATGTCATAGCAGCCATCAGACAGAGTCTACCAAGCTCAGACAGTCGGTAAAGCAATTTACAGTGTCTACTGAACGTTCTTGAACATTACATAGTAAGTTAGCTCTTACCGAGCTCACTTGGGCATCAAAGGATCTTGTAGTAGAAAGTTAATGTTAACCGAGCTCCCAAGGTTAACAAAGGGAAAGTTCAATGTCTACCGAGTTCACTTAGTCATCAAAGAGAAAGTTAGCTTTTATTGAGCTCACTCAGTAAGCGAAGGAAGGTTAGCTTTTATTGAGCTCACTCGATAAATGAAGGAAGATCAGTGTTTACCAAGTTAACTCGGTCTTCGAAGAAAGTTGCAAGGTTTGCAATATTTACTGAGCTTCACTTGGTTAACACTGGGGATACCATTCTGGAGCAATGGTCATTGAGCTGGGTCGGGCAACAAAGAATTTTATTGTTCTAAAGAATTAAGTTTAATTGTCTTGTGGAGCCGACTGATTTAATGTTTTTCAGTTGTTGTAACTTGTAATTGAGCCGAGTTGACAATCTAAAAGGTATATATGAAAGGTCAAGTTGTGAATTCATAAGATGTAAGAGTGTGGATGCATAAGAGTGCGAATATATGAATGAGCGGATATATGAGTGAATGCTGAGGAATGATTAGATATCCTTATGAAGCTGCAAAGTTGTGTTCAATCAGTGAGGATCTAGTGAAGCAGAATAGAGATCTGTATTCAGCAAAGATAAGTTGCATGTATTTCAGATCACTTCATTGTTGCTTTCTAATCATTGTAATAGTGATTCAAAACCTCTTAACAGAGTTGGTTTGACAGCCATTTTGTAAATCCTCTAACAAGGTGACAATTCATTTGAATTGTTTTAAAGACCTCTGACAAGGCCACTTCTAACAGGGTGATTAAATCCTCTAACAAGGTCACACCTAACAATGTGTTTTGTAACCTTTAACAGGGTTGGCTCCTAACAGGGCTCACTTCAGAAGAGTGAAAATTGGTAACTAGTTACTTGGTGGTTTTTCCCAAATTGGGTTTCCACGTTAAATCTGGTGTCTCTTGTGTTCATGATTATTTCTTTATGCATGCATGTTAACCAATTTAAATTCTTAATAAGTTAACAAAACATCTATCAAGTTTTAGCATTTATTTGTGTGGTTACCGAGTGTCAGCAGCAACTTTATTTTAAGACATCCAAGGGTCTGTGGATTTATTTTTGTGGTAACTAATTCACCCCTCCCCTCTCAGTTACTCCATCTTTATTTCCAAGACATATCATTAAAATTACCCACAGAATCAGTTCCCTTTATTTCAAATTCCTGCTTCTTAACATTATTACTAGACCCATTCGATGTGCATCCATTACTTATGGTATGACTTGACTAGAAGACATTATTTGTTTGAACACCATTGGTTCTTGGAGGCACCATCTGTAATGTAGCATCATGATCTGCTGATGATCTTGATTTACTGCATGACTGGCTAGAACTTGTGTTCTTTTCTAGACTTTCTAAAATGAAATTGACATTTGACAAATTTTCTACCTGTTGGGGTATCTTGTTTACACCTGCAACACTAAAAGAGATTGCTGTCATTTGGAAAGAATGCATGTTTTCTATCACCTGAGGGACATATGAATCTTGTAAGTGGTTTTCCTTTGGATGTCTAATGTTCAATGACACCCTCTTCTTTAGTTTAGAGCCATTATTACTAAGATTCAGACCCACCTGCTATTTGAATACTAGTTTTCTTATCTCATATATAGAATAGCATGTAAGCTTTCTGGGAAAGCACACTTTTCTCATTGACTTAATAGACCTAGAGTAAAAAATGTCATAAGAATAACTTCAATCAGTCTAAGAAACTTCAGTATAATTAGTGTTACCATATAAAGAAAAGTTCTACATAAAATTGTAGTTCTTTTGTGTATTCTATTATACACAAATTATAATGAGCTTTCTCCACAAAATTAAACATGTCTTCATAACTGTAGCAAATGTATACCCGATTATCATCTAAAGCATGCCAGATGCTTGTGGATGAACGAATAAAGCATAAATAATGACTAGAATGTGTGCTCCAGCCATCATGAACAAGAACACCATAAAGAGTGTACTTAAAATTGCCCTCTTGTGATTGATCAATAGACAAAGAAACTAGAATATCATTGAAATGTGCAAAATTTATTAAAAAACTAGTAGATATTACAAAAACTATATTATTAGATTCCACTGAAAATGTGATCCACTGGCAAATAATATTGTAAGGGCTACTTACATGTGAACTGCTAACAAATGGTTTCAGATCCAACATATAACCAAAGTCTACTTTTTTGTCAATTTTTCCTCCAGATCCAACTACACTGAAGCGCTTGAGACGAATTGCAAGAACATTTAGTGCTTTATCAATTTTCAATTGTTTTAGAGCCTTCACTTTTACTTTGCATCGTTCACATTGATATCTTTTCACACCCCCATCTAACTGCTCCACTGTCGTGTAATGAGATAATGCTTTCGACAAGGAATCTGCTCGAATGATCTCTAGGCTCAAATCTAAGAATGGATCAAATTTATTTGAGCAATAAGAACATTGTGTGCACTTCACCAACAAGCTAGGTTGAAGCAATTGTTAATGAATAAAATACTTTTCTAAGACTATAACCTAGAGTTCCCAGCATAAAAATAATTTTGAAAGGTTTAAGTGACTCAAAAAATCCCATTTATGAAATGAACAGTAAATCTTGGAGGTTCCTATAAGCCCCTCTCTATTCCCTCGCTAATATTAAAAAAGATGATATTTAGATATGAATAACTTCTTCTGATATCTTCTTACATTCACTCATCCTTGTTAAAAAAGTACGATTTTTTTTGAAAATATAAACAACTAAAAATCACAACCTGACTTATGAGTCGGCCACCAAATATTTTATGTACTAGACTCTTCTCATAAGAAACAGGTGATTCAATTAAACAATATAGATAAATATACTCATACTGGTGAAAGAAAGTTTTATGTTTTTTCCGTGTTTTTTTAAATATATGATTTTTTCCTTTGTTTAGAATATGAAATATATAACAATGCATGGGAGTTGAAAGTGCAGATACAGTGCCCCTCATATGATCTTTCTATCTCTTCAGTCAATTCTTTCCGATGGGCTTGAGCATACACAGAACAAACCTGCATCCTTTATAAGTTTAGGCCAATCTTGTGAAGCAACAACCTGAAAGTTCAAGAATCACGAGAAAAATTAAACATGGAAAAAAATCCAATACTATCATCATTATAATCTACTAGAAATAGAAAATTGTTCATGTCCAAACCTATCAATAAATGCCTAAATGCAACACCTTTCCCTATAGAATAATTCATCTACTCTAATTTTAAAAACTTATAGAAATTATATTTTAGAAGTTTGTTAGGCAAAACACGTAGATAGATATGACATTATTCTCATGCTCAAATTACACACCCAGTGATAGCATAAAATATATTAATTCAATGAAACTAATTTTAAGAAGGGTTCAGTAATCTAGATACCTATTTCACATGTGAGTAGTGGTACTCTGCAACAATCATGAGATAATGCAGTTCAGATTTTGGTAAGAATGTTGAAATGTGATAAATAAACTTAAAGTTTCATCTAGAGTTACTTGTTAGTGAATGTACATGTAAGTTCATAAGGATCATTGTGATGAAACTAAGTTACAATCATGATTCCAGGAACAACCTGTCAAATAATAAACAAGTCAGAATATGAATTTTATTAAATTTTAAAAGTTTAGAGGTTAGAGATTGGATCTGTGAAATTTAGTTTTACATGTTTAGGGATTAGATCTGTGACTGGAGATGTCACTTTTATGCACCCACAAAACGAGGCAAATAATGGACATACAGGTTATGAATCCAAACAAATATTGGTGATGGGACATAGAATGTCATGAACTGATTTATGTCATATTTAAACTAATTATTCATTTGTAATAATTCAATACTGATATGTTTTTTAAAAAGAAGGTTTAAGAATTTCATGAACCCCTTTTTTAGCTATCATTGAATAGATTTTTTATTTAAGTGTTGTCAATATTAAATTTTAATGGAGCCAGGAATCAGTTTGAGAAAGATTGAAACATGTTATCATTCAATTCCTTCATACAACATAATTATTTATGATCCAAGTTGGATAGAATTACAAAAGAAATAGGGATTTAAAAAAGAAATCAATCAACCAACATGTAGGTGTCATGATGAGATGACACACACCTGTCCATATGCAAGAACTGTGGCATTATAAACTTGGGATAAACCATCAACAAGTGGAGCAACACATTCTCCAAAAATCATTGATGATGGAGAACCAATGTTGCCATACACGTGATCAAATGTAAATGAATGCGTACCAATTTGCACCTACAAAATTATAATTAGGAATTGGTAGAAGTTAGAAATATACTCTACGACTCCATTGAATGTAAAATCCAGATCTCAAAATCTATATGATTAAAATACAAGGCATTAATGGATTTCAATAAATTGAAGCAATTACTTAGAAAATATGCGTCATGCAGTATTTAAAAAAATAAATGGCATGATAGTATTTTCATGTGCACATATTAATATACAAAAGAAACTAGCAGTTTGAAAGTTGTGTCTGATATAGAAGTGTAATTAAACAACAAGAAAGTTGCATCTTTTCTCTTAATTAATGAAAATAACACTTAATGTGTTTGAATCATTCATACATTGGTGGGTTCTTCACCATCTTCAAAAAATTGAGCATTGCAGTATATTGTTGGAGATGGATTAGAGAAAATAAAAACATCTCCTCAGATTCTATAATACTAGATTGTTTTCCATATTGTTCAATGTGCTTCCTTGTAATCTTCTTCTTACAAACCTAGGAAACTGCTCTTGAGCTCATGTTGACAGTATACCTAATTGTTACTTGCAATCATCAATAGATCCTGTCAAATTTGCATCTATCTAGAAGTCATCATCCTTTATGTTCTCTAGTCCAAAGGTTAGAGTACCCAACACATATCTCAATAGATATAGCTGTCTTCTAATGTGTTTGCCTAGGTCCTATCATTATCTTGGAGAGATAAATTGCAAAAAATATTGCATTTGATCAGGTATTTGTAAGATGGACGAGGATCCAAACCATATATCTGTAGTGAGATTCATTAACCTTTTATGATAAATCATAACTAGAAAACCATGGTTTTCCACTATTCTTTGGCTATCAACCATCCCAAAGTTTTGAATCAACTCTTTGGGATACTTTATCCAAGAAACAACTGCATGATTATGATTTGTTATACATCTAACTTCAAGGTAGAAAATGCAACTATATAAGATATGTATTCTCAAATTATTTAAATCATGATCCACCTAAAGTCAAGTTTTCACTTCTTACAGTGGTCACAAGATTGTCAACATAAACAATCAGGATGACAATCTCAATTGTTGTCTAAAAGACTTTGACATAATTCATGAGCTCAAAGGTGCTAATCAATCTGTGTTGTACCCTGCACAAGGATTTTACTTCAACACATAAAATGATCTGATCAATTGACATAAATGATGCTCTAGGAATCTCCTTGAACTTTCTTTATAATCTACTGTACTCTTGAGATGCATTGACCTACTTTTGATAATCTATGGACACTAACATATTTACTTCTTTCTTTCTTGAAATTCAAATCCTTCAAGTACTTACATATTTGCTTCCTCTTGGAGATTCCAACTCAAAAATGCATCTTCACATCCATTTGGTGAATGCACCCTCCAAATTTAGTAAATGTTAAAGGATCAAGCATTTCTAAGGTTATATAACTTCAATTATTTGAACTAAGTGAGGATATTATTTTAATAGAGGCAATTTTGTTTTCTCTCAAAAAAACATATGGATATGGACAATAGGCCACTACCTCAAGGGCCAAGGATGAGACAAACACTACAGTCCAAGAGTTCTTCACCTAAATCATAGTTTGATCAGGCAAATCTTAGTATGTAGTGATAAGGGCTAATAATATTCACCCAGGGAACCTTTTTTCTCCTTTCCACTGTAAAACAATTACAACTTGAGAAAGTTCAAAAATGAATGTTTGACTCAATTTGTACAAAACCACTATACCCCAAAAAATAAATATTGAAAAGCCTCATACAGAAATATCTTAGATTATTTCTAGGGTAAAGTGGCAAGGAATGATATTGTTATTATAGGTCTTTTCAAGTTTTACTGCACAACTACAACAATTTTGGTCATTAGAAAACAAGAGACTTATACTACAGGATAGACACTGACAGGTGGTCCTAGGTAATATGCATAAAAATATACTATATGTTTTAGTTAGTAATGAGTAGATAGAAAGCTGGTAATCCAAACAAAAATAGATACTTTAGTTAAACAAGAGAAGATAGAATGTAGATTATCCACTTTATCAAAATTCAATATAAGTAAAAACTAGCACAAACATGTCTTAACATGAATATAATATGCTTTGAAAGATATGTGATGCCTTGTGCTGTCCAATCCCTATGCTCGTACACATACATTATGGTGGGACTATCACTAAAATTCTACTTTCTTTTTGGTATATTCTAGGTTTCCATTGAGGCTTGAATATGCTATCCTATTTGAATTTGTTCTACTCATTTTACCCCTATTAATTTTGACCTTCAAAGTTATCCACGCATACCTTCACCTATACACAACAAAAGCCCAAGCTGATTTGGGATTTAAATTGTGCCTCTTAGCACAAAGAAATGGCAAGTGAAAGGAAACATTGATTATTCCTGCTTAAATTCACCAATTAAATAATACATACTAAATACATCAGGAGCCTAATTTACATTTCTCAAGAAATAATACTATACCATGTAGAGAAGGGCCACATGACAAGAAGTGTCTCTCTTTAGCCCAAGAGGAATGTAGCTGATGTAATAAAGTAATTTTTTGATGTTTAAATAATACCATATAGAAAGGGGATATAAACAAGGATAAACAAATTGAGTATCATGACTGATGAAGATAAGGAAGAAAACTGGAACAAACTATACAATAAAGGAGCATTGAAGCATACCTCAATGAATGAAACTCTTAACTAAAATTCTGCTTGATTTTTCAATGTTTCAATTTTTTTGAATATTGCCTCCATAACTTGAGGAATAATTCCTATCTCCTCATCTTCTGCATAACCAGTGCCCATGGTGTACGTCTTGCCATAACCAGTCTAGAATAACATGTAAATTTCATCCAATGTGAATCCAACAACAAAAATTTAATCAAGCAATACGTGTTAATGAAAATAAAACTTAATGTGTTTGAATCATTCATACATCGATGGATTCTTCACCATCTTCAAAACATTGAGCATTGCAGTATATTGTTGGAGATGGATTGGAGAAAATAAAAACATCACCTCAGATTCTATAATACCAGATTTTTTTTCCATATTGTTCAATGTGCTTCCTTGTAATCTTCTTCTTACAAACCTAGGAAACTGCTCTTGAGCTCATGTTGATAGTATACTCAATTGTTACTTGCAATCATCAATAGATCCTATCAAATTTGCATCTATGTAAAAGATGCTCGTATCCTTCCACTTGAAAGGGGCCTTAGCAAGACAAAGTGTTATAGGTCTAAACATAGGACAAAATAGAGAAATATTTAGTATCTTATTGAGCTTCACTTTGTTTCAAGAATAGTTTAATATTCTCTACTAAATAGGGCCAACCACATGAAGGTGGAAGCTCATTTGGCCCCACCCCGCTCCCCCTAACATCGCTCTACATTCCCCATTAACATCTAACATTCATTCATTCTTTCAACCATTAATAAAATGTAACATTCAATCAATATCACATGATAAAATTCAATCAATATCACATGATAGCATTCATTAACACATTAGATTCGTTAACATGCAACATTCATCAATATTTTGCATTAACACATAATATAATTAAATTCATTGGCACATAATTAAATTTATTGAGACATAAAATTCAGTATAATCAATTAAGGTATGTAGATGAGAATCATTTCTTTTTTTGCTTTCTATTTCTTTTTTCTATGTAAGCTCTAAGAGGAGCATCAGTGTCATCATCAATTCTCCCCTCATCAGTTGTTCTGTTCTCTTTTCTTGATGATCTCAAATTCCTATGCTGTTGCAAAGGGGGGTCCTCTGCAATAAAAAATAAAAGAGTTAAATTAAAAATAATTTATTATAATTGTTACAAGTATTTAATTATTTTAAATTACATAATTGTGGCGCTCTTTACCTAATCTAACCACATCATTTTTTCTGGACTCAATGTCAACACGTTCATGAACATCGACCCCTCGATTCTCTACAGCTGCTATACAAAATGTTACATTAATCCAAACACCAATTGCAATTACATATAAAAAATTTAATAGTAAATGTATACCTCCACTACTGGGATGCACATCATGCGAACCTTCAACATCCATAGATTGTGTAGAAGGATTGTCAAGCTACATTCCAACATCCTACACATTGTTATCATTGCTTGCTTAAAACAGATATACCCACTTTATATTGTAACTTAACATCAAATAGACTAATTGGTAAAGTATTCAATTTGAAATAAATTTCATTTAGCTTATTTACCTATGGCTCAGATGCATCATTATTATAACCTTCCACACTGATTTCAGCTCGTAGCCATTCAGCCATGGCTCTATAGCCTTGTTGGAAGCCAATTCTCTTATCCTCTTCTATGAGGCATCTCTTGAAATTTAAGCCCTGCATTTTTGCATGGTATGGTGAATTTTACTTGCATTGTTTCATCAACCAATGGAGGGTAGTTAAAATATCAAAAGGAAATGGTAAATAGTTAGCAGGGCTTCCGACCCTTTTTACACCTTATTTTGGTCATGTTGGAGTTGTTCTAAACCATCTTTGGTCTTTTGGAGTCCTAGAGGATCCAATTTCACTCTTGGTTGGGTGTGTAGAATAAAGGTCAAGTGCTGCAATCTGCCCTGTCACTGGTAACAACAAGTTTGCCTTAGACCTGATTTGTTTTGGGTTGTGTTGATGTTTGTTTTGGTTTCCATTTATGTTATAGGGTTGGAGTTGTCCAAAACACTTGGTGTCAAGGTTGGGTGTATGAGGCCTTTAATGGTACAAGGGAGAAGTAACTAGTATGTAGCCTTATGTGATGAGTTGGGTCCATGAATTAAAGGAGCAGTTGTAATAGTAGATTAGTTCCTTGTTTGAAGGTGAATCAAGCCTTGAATGTTCTTGTGGAGAATAGAGGATTGGGGTGATAACTTGAATTGCTTAGTTGTTCCAAGTTGCTAGGAGTTTGTTGGTGCTTGCAAAGCGTGTTACTCTGCATCATATATTGGTGTGGAGGAACACTGAGATCCAAGTTGAGGATTAGGAGCATAGACAAGCTAGTCTATCCTAGAATTTCCCATCACATTATATAAAAAATTTAATAAATTTTTTAATTTACTAATACTTACAACTCTTGCTTGAAGTTTCGAAAAACCACCAGAGTTGAGCTTGTGTGTCCTGTGCTTTTCTAGTCTTGCCTTTCTTGCCTTTGATGTGTCAGGAAATCTATGAAAAGTTTTGAATATGTTAGATAGTATAAATATAGAGGTTAATTAGTACATAATTAGATTCTCAATAGTATCACATACCTTTCTGTACTCTCCACTAGTGTAATATTATTTTTCTTGTCAGCTTTATACTTTCCATCCAAAATCAGAGCCTACCACTTAGCCTCAGGAACATAGGGCGGACGCTCATTCCTGGGGTTATCCCATAAATTTTTTCTATAGTGGTCCCTAATATACTTCAAACATAAACCATATTTTTTGAAGGAGCTTGTTTCTCTTGAATGCACGAGGTCCAAAGAGTTGGGTCATGCTCTCTCTATAAGATCATCCTTCAACGGTTTGTCTTGGTTATTCCACCTTTTAAGTAAAAATAAACATGTTAGACTCATAAATGAAGTGAAGCTACCTTTAATATAGTTCAAGAAATGGATGAAAAGGAAAACTATTATAGCAATGATATGAAATCAAAATAGTGGTTTGGGGTTTTAGTTAGGATATGATGTTCCACCAGGTACACAAGGTGGGCTCGAATATTTGCAAACACTCATCACCAAGTTTTCTCCAAAAAACATCATTCCCTACAAAAAAATCATGGGATCATTAGTCAATGAAGAGTGATCAAAAACTAAATTACTATTATATCACTATAGAATAATAATAAATTTAAAGTACTTGGAACTTTGGCTACTTTTAATGGAATGCCTTCATCGTCGCTGACGATCAATATGACATCCTTCACTGTTCTCGTACTAGGAACATAGGAACATCCAAGAAATGATGCTGCAACTCCTATTGCAAAAAGTTTCATAAGTTTCATAAGTCTTTGTCACAAAGTATAAAAGAACAAATGATAATTGATGTTAAAAAGTTGTAAAAAAAAAACTGTTTGTTGTTGTCATAAGAGAGAAAAAGAGGGATTTGTGCACCAACAGATGGTGCAATAGTCGATGCCTATAAGTTGTGTGTTGCCGACTTAGCAGTAAAAAAGAGATTTGTGGTTATCCTGGATGGAGTCAGCGTCATCATAGGATTCAATTGATGTGAAGCTAAAGAATAAAATTGTTAGAGCATGCATAAATATAGAACACATGGACTAGCATGGACAAGATTGTTAGAGCATTAAAAAAAAGGATTGTTTGAGCATGTATTGTCAATGATTATGATCATTCCTATATATATTCAGTGGAAAACACAAGTGGGGAATGGAACATGCAATCTACTTGAACCACCTGCAACACCCTCATCATGGGAACGGGGCTCAAAATCATGCAAAAAACTCTGTAAAGACAACACATTCATATTTTAATTAATGCCATAGAAGAGCATAACATAAAAACCATTATTGAACTCTTGTTATAATTAAAAATTTCATTAATACTTACTTTTAAGGTTTCATAGGTGTGCATCAATTCAGATGCCCTATCTCTTATTTCCTGAGTAGTAGGCTTTATGGTTGCCAAACATAAAATTTCTCTAGCAATTTTCTTTAGCAACTTTTTAGTCAAACCGATCGGGTCATCGGTGTCTGCTAAATCAATATAGAAAGGGTCCTCCTCAGGGGGGGACTACTGATTAGGGACTACAAGTTCCTTTCCCTCCCTTCGACCACTAGCCCTCTGTGACAACAATAGTAGTAGTATTATCAAAATTACTCCAAAACAATGAAGAAAATAACATTTTGCTTCTATCTAGTTTGCACAATTACAATGAGTTTTACATACTCATGTGTAGATGAGCTGGGAACATCGCCAGCATTCCCTCTGGGCAGTTGCTCCATATTGTGCCCCTATGTCAAAGATCAAGTATAAAAATGTTAGCCAAAAATTTATTGACTAAATGGTATGTTGGAGTCATTGATTAGGAGTTGGTTTAATAGTATGTACCACCCCCATGATAGTAGCCTCGTTTGTATCTATGTAGTTCAAATTGTAATCAATAAGAAGCTCTTCCCCTGCACGTATTGATTTTATCGCACAGATAAATACAAGATTTCCCTCGTGCACCTCAAATATGCAATTGGGTTGCTTTATAATTGACCTAGGTCGTGTACTATTTATAAAACTTGCAATATTCCCTGTTGCTTTTGGCCTTCCATCAATGTATATAGCCACACTTTTACTTTGATTATTGTCTTGTTGTTGTATATAATTTGCTGAGAGGGCATACCTATGCATTCTTTTTTTATATTGAATAATATGCATCCAACTTTTGTAATCGTAACATGGTCCAACATACTCCATCAATTCATAAACTTTTTTGTAAGACACCTTTATGCCGTCCATAGAAAATAGGCCCAAACCATGTAGTGATGATGGTGCTATGTGATATATCCTCTCGTTAACACAAAAATCAGTGTTTATTGGAGGAAGTTCCTTGGGTACCCAATGTTTCTATAGATGTTGGTACCTTAAGGGCACCTCAATGTCGCCTTCTATCTCATCATCATAAGAACATGACCCCCCTTGAGCAAGGAAAAATTTCATACATTTATTGAATTTCCTTCTAGTCCTTTGACCTCTAGTTAATCTCCCTATTCTAGATAAACTGCATGTCTCACTTTCCTCTTCTATTCCTATATTTCCCTCACTCGAGGAAGACACTTATGACAAATACCTATTTTCTAGTACCTGGAAATGGGAGAGATCTTAGAAGACATCAATATTACTATTGATAAGTGCATTAAATAGACTATATATAAGGAGTATTGACTTATACCTGTTGATCCATGAGACTGTACGGGATGCTCCTGAAAGGGGTTCAGTTTCCTACAATTGTAATTCAATTATCATGAGCATAATCGCATCATAATCATAATCACATCCATCATTAGCATCACATAAAAAATAAAAACATTAAAAGGTACACAATATAACACTTAAATCAGGCTCACATTATAAGCCTACTAGGGAAGTAGGCCTAGTGAAGGGCTAAAACTAGGTTTTTGTATCAACTGATGAGTTGAGGGCTTAGTCACCTTCAGGAGATGCTATTTGAAGTTTTTTGATGTGTGTGGAGGTGGAGGAAACACCTAGTTAAGGTGAAGTCAAGTTTGGCGCCTATTGAGGCATTGTGAGCATTTGATAGTTTGTTGATTAGATTGCTTGGATGAATCCATTGGATGGATTGATGGACATTCATGGGATTATTCCTAAGATGTAGAACCTAAGGTGGCATAAGGATTTGGTGTGCACTCTGATAGGTTATGGAGTTGGCTTGGATCAAGGAGAGGGATCTTATGAAGATGCTTGGTTGGTGTTGTGAGAACACTATGGAAGTCCCTCTTGTTATGAATGATTGCAAGTCCACCTAGGGTCTTTGCATCACCTAGAGAGGCAAAATTATTAACAAAAAAATTGGGTAAGCACTTATATTATATTTTCCCTATGAATTTTATTCTAGGTACAACTACCTTTTATAGATATTTAATGAATTCCCTTTTCTAAACTAAACACTTACAAATGCTTTTGACCTGAAAGAAAATAAGGCTCAATACATTCATGCATCAATATGTGTTTTAAATACTTTTATTTAATTAATTTAGATTAATAGTTAATTTAGATTAGCAGTATTCTATTTTTAGTTGAAACTTGTAGCTTTTAAATAGATAATGAATAAACTATGTAACCATATATATAAGACAAATATATTTCTATCAAGAAATGAATATTAAATAGATTAAGGATTGATGGCATACCTCTAAATTTCATCATCATCATCCTCGTCATCATCATCATCATCATCATCCTCCTCGTCGTCATCATCATCGTCATCATCATCATCATCCTCGCCATCATCATTGTCATCGTCGTCATCGTCATCATCATCAACATCATCATCATCAACATCAACATCATCTTCATCATCATCATTAGTAGCTGCATCATCGTCATCATCATCTTCTTCTTCTTCATGAAAATTTGTGTTAGGAACATCATCCAATAACTGTCGATTGTGATCACCATCTACATCATCTTCTAATTCTTTCGTATCTTCTTATTACATCACATTATACTTTATTTGCCTTTCTCTCAGTTCATGTCTAACAAAAAATCACCAACCCAATTTATGTGGAACCTCTGAGTAAAATACCTGCTCACATTGGCTTGGAAGAACATAGGGCTCATCCCCAATTGGCTCAAAAGAACTTGTATTAACCATTGTAAATCCATTATCATGTTCAATAACAGTTCTATCAGGATCATTTGGATTAAGTCATAGTCTGTACCATTTGACAACAAAGAGGACTAATTTGAAGGAACTAAAGTCACACTCAAGTATATCATCCAAAATGCCATAGTATCAATTTTTAGACTCTCGAGGATGTAAGTCATTTCTAGATGAAATATTAGTCATTTGAAAGACTGTAGTTATTCCTGAATCTCAAGTTTTCTTTGTGTCATCCAACACTTTGACACAAATTTTTTGACCATTATAGAACATAGCCTTGTGGTGTTTAATCTACAATAATATGTGAAACATGTCAAAATTATTGTATCATGAGTTGATAAACATACGGGTGATTAATAAATTTGTACGTACCTGGAAATCTCTTAAACCACGTGCTAAATATATTTCCCTTTGCGTAACATTGGAATCTCCATTACGATGAGCTTCTTTAACCAATGAAGATACATCTTCCCATGTTAATGTGTGACCAAAATGTTGACATTGTTCAATCAATACTATCATCCAATCAATATTTTTTGCAATATACAAATGTAGTGCATCCCACTCTTGAGCACCTGTACAAAAAAAAGAAGACAACCTACAACCAATTTACTTTGAAGATTAAGAAATAATTTATTACAATACCATCTTATAATTTATTACCTCTCACTTTCCTCAATGTACCTTTCCCCATCAAGTACTCCCCTTCTAATTTTTTAAAAGGCTCGAGATCCCAAATGCGATCTACATGGATATTTGATGCAAACTTAGGAAGATATTTAGTAATGTACACCATAGTCTAGTATACCATTTATCCCTCTACCATAGAACCCTCAGGATGTGCTCTTTGTTGAACCAAAGCCTTCAAAGATTTCAATTGCCTCTCAACCATCCACATTGACCTACTGTGTACAGGTCCACACAATTCAATCTCCTCAACTAGGTGTATGAGGTAGTGTTCTTATGCATTGAAAAAAGTTGGAGGTAGACACTTTTTCATTTCACAGAGTAAATGAGGAATTCTTCTCTTCCAATAGTTTATATCTTCTTTATGGATTTCTTTAGATGACAACCACCTACATTAAGAGATTCAAGTCACAAAAAATATATAGATATGAGACTTTACAAAATAATATACAATAGATTACATAGCAAGAAAAAAAAATCACGAATATAATAAATATATACAACAAATTGAATAGATATTACTGCTTACCTCATGTATTTTCCAAGATCATATATCAATTGTTTGATGTTATTGTTGAAGGGCTCTGGGAGAGATAGAGGAATCATGTACTATAGTAATTATAAACCAATCATTTTATTTTTTTCTAACATAACCTAACGAACAGTACATGTAGTTTACGAATATATTGTAAATATAGAAGAACATAACTTACCTTGATGAAAGTATGCCAATCATGCGTTTTAAGCCTTGGCCCAAATTCACTTTTTTTTGATATGAGATTGTTTATGTTCATAGAAAATCCTATGGGAAATCAAATTTTTCGTATGACTTCTTTTATGGCATCACTTTGCTGCTCCGTTAATAACCAAGGAAGGGCACTTATATTAATGTAATCTCTGTTGCTATTTGAGTGAATGAAATTCTTCAATGCATGATTGGATTCATGAATGTCATTACAAATTTTGACAATTTTTTTCTTTGTCATGCCTTCCATCCAATATTTTCCACAATTTCTCTGTTATATTCTTTCCAATATGCATAGTATCAAACAAATGCACAATTTGTAAGTGCTCATAGTAGGGAAACCTACTAAATTGTCTGGGATAGCTTTTTAGTCCCTTTGGAAGGTTGTCAGTATTGCCTTGACGACCTTCACGATCATCAATTACACAATTAGTAAAAAAAAATCACAATAGAAATATATAAATTACAAACATAAATCATTAGGTGGAATGACATTACCTCAACGATTAATTCTATTATATTCCAACTTCCATAGGCGAGGTGTCATTCTTCGTGGCTTTGATGTAATCTCTTCTTTCCCATTGAAAAGATGTTTTTCCGTACTTCGATACTTATGATTCCTGTGGAGGAAGTGTCTACACTCATCAAACATCTACTTTCCTAAACTTTTTGAATGACGAGATTTCATCTTTGGACCACAAACTGGACATGCAAATTTTCCCTTTGTTTGAAGACCTACAAGATAATGATATAATTGGATTATTAAATATGTTGATTTTTATAATTAGAATTATCGTGCACAACTTGAATTCACCATAACATACCACAAAAATGTGTTAGCCCTAGGGCATCATGTATTGTCCATGCAAGTATTGCATGGAATTGAAATTGTCTTTGTCCTATTGGTCTAGACACGTCATACATAGTGACACCATTCCATAACTCCACTAACTCATTGATAAGAGGCTCAATATATACATTTATATCTTTAACTTGATATTTACCTACTTGAATGAAAAGTAACATTACATAATTATTGTGACCGTTTTACTGCAAGATTTGTAAGTACATGTAAATTAATAACTATGAAATGATAAGATACCTAGAACAATCATTGCCAACATAATGTGCTCCCTCTTTATTGACATCCACGAAGGAATATTATTGTTGATAACAAAAATAGGCCACATTGAGTAAACAGATCTCATCTCTCCAAATGGATTGACATCGTCCGCTACCAATAAAAGCCTAAGATTACAAGGTTCTTCTTTGAAGTGTTGCCACTTTTCCTCTATGTGCATAAATGTTGAACCATCCGTAGGGATTCAAATAATGTCATCTCGACTTCTATTGTGTGCATGATAATCCATAAATTGAGCCAAGCTACTACACCTGAATAATTTTTGCATCTGTGGAATAATGGGGGATGTAATGAAGAACCTTTTGAGACACCTTTTTTGTTAGTTGATCTGTTCGATATCTAGTCATATGACATATAGGGCATTGTGTTGCAAATTCATGTTCTTTATAATATATAATATGATCATTGGGACAAACATGTATTGCTTCATACTCCATTCCAATATCTTTCATAACAGTAGATAATTCTCGATATGAGCGAGGTAGAATATTTGATGGTGGTAATAGAAACTCGCCTATTAATCTACAACAAAAAATATAAGTTGTTAATATAAACAATATTAGTGGTACATTATTCACCCTTTGTTAACTATAAAGACATATATGACATACCTTAACATACGTAACATTGTTATGTTGGATAAACCATTCATAACCTTCAAGTTCAACAACAACAATACAACAAAGAGAAGAGTTTTTTGGGAATCTTTGTATAGGGGCTCGTATGCCTTCTCAAGTAGAGGTACATCGAGGCTATCATCATCATGATGATCAGATATGCTTGGACTAAATGTGTCATGGATCAATGTATTTATACCATCATCTTCAATTATATTTTCTGGCGCATGATCGTCATCTTCCATGGGATCATTATCTTCACCTTGGATATTCACATCTCCATGTTCCTCCACTTCAAAAACCATATTCTTTGGATTATTGTGTTTCATATCATGTACATCCCTAGGGAGATCAACCTATATAAAATTGATTAACATAAATTAACCATGATCATCAACTAATCATCAAGTGATTTCATATGTATATAAATTGTTAAAATGATATAATGAACAATTTACCAGTGGATGATAGTCATGCCCCCCTTCAATGTGACCATTCTCCCTACAATGTCTCTTAATTGTTATGATTAGTAGTCTTCTACGATTTAAGCCCTTACAAATTTTGCAAGGAAAATAACATTTTCCATCACCTTTTCTTTTCAAGTTAGACCCCAATCTATCGATTGTCTCCCTATTTTGTTCTTTACTTATATTATTTGACATGATCGTTCTTCGTAGGAAGCAAAAATTGGGCTACGAAAACTTCAGTCTACAACTTTCACAAACTAAGAACAACTGTCAAAAGTACACAAATCTTCTTAGACCTAGCTAAATACTTTAATATTTTAAAAATACTTTCTTAATTGACTTTATTCCTAAGACATTTAACCCAATCACCTTTTATAACATTCAGTTAATTGCTCTAGGCAAATTTGTGGATAAGATTATTTGTAAAACTTTGACCAACCGCCTGAAGGTCTTATTTCAAGAGACCTTATGACATTAAGCCACTAAAAGAAATTTCAAAACATATAAGCTAAACTTCTAGTTAAAATATACAATTTTCATACCCAAGTGCGCGGCTATAACTCGTGCAATGGCCTTCTTGCTTGGTTGTAGAAGCTCTCTAGCAATCAAATTATACAAGCTACAAGGTCTAACAGCAATTTCAAAACATATAAGCTACAAGGAAATACATATTACATGGCATGGAAAAAGGAACAAAATTTACAAGCTTTAGCAAGACATATTAAATGACATCATAGTGCTAGAGAGATCACAATTATATGAGTCAAACATAGTCATGAAAAAACACATAAATTATCTAGTTATTGATTTGTTGACATAGTGTTGTTGATAATGCTTTGTTATTATCTAGTTTAGAGATTTGATATATACTCATTGTTGCTATTTAAATGTTATTTAAATACATATATTTAATTACATTATTATTATGATGGTTTAAATGGTGATCAGATATGAAAGGGTCAATCTCCTAACATTTGAATATATAAGAATGATTACACTGTCCAAATGCCCCTTTATTGTTATGTAAAGGCTGATGCTGATATCTTGGACTGGTGTGAATGATCTTTGCAATAATATTTGAAAAAATAGGAGACTGCATTTTTAAATTTTAATTATTAGAATTCGGCATTATTAATTTTAGGAAGATTTTTCAATTATTAATTCCATTCTTCAACATGCTTCTGAATTATCATGTTGAAAGGCAATGGGTAGTGTGAAGTCATTTTTCCATTCGTTAAGTCTTAGTTTAGAACTGGAGTTCTTAGAATTATTGCCTCCATTTCAAATTCTTAAGATAGTTCTAACCAAATTTTTATTGGATAATAATGAGTATTTAAATGTCATCTCTTATGTTCTAGACTATTTAGTGCTACAGCTTGCATTTGCTGGAAGACAAATTATAAATTTACATTGCTTAGTTTACTAATAGAGCATGCAAGATCTTGGTTTTTTATTTTACTTTTATATTGAGAGTGTCCCCTCAAGATTAATGAAAAAAAGTCTAGAAGTAACATGTTGTTGAGTGTTCACTAATATTGAAATGGGCATTTTGGTATAGGCTTCAACCTACAGTATCCTTGATCTGCATCGAAAACAAAATTTTGCAAGCAAAAGCGCAATAATAACACTGTAAGTTTTGAGTTTTAGTTAAAATATCAAGTTTGTAGATTTCATGGAGCTCAAAGATTGATTAAATATGGATATGTAGGGTAGCCATTCTTCTAGTTGATTTCCTCATAGGTCCAGAAAGGTGTCTCCCAGTGGTTATGCTAAATTAGAAACTTAATTGTAGCTCATCCTTTGGTACTCCAATTCATGACCTGTTGTAAATGGATAGTCTCTCAAACTTCTTGTCAATACTAGATCTAGTTGTCAGTCTCATCATCTTGATTTCATTTCTAGGTTTATTTTCTTTCTTCATTGATTTAGACCCTTGTTTATAAAGCATCAAGTTGAGAAAGACATCCATAATCAGCCATAGATCCTTAGATCAAATTGCCTCTGCACTCTCTTGAGTGTCCTCAAGGTGGGTCTTCAATTTGGATGGTCCTTGGATGCGTGCCTTACGTTATTCTCATGAAGAAGTGATTAGGAAGGAAAGGAGGAACATTAATTCCAATGTCAAATAGGATATGTGCTGGCAATATACTAAGTTGGGGACACATGGTTTCCCCCAATTTCAGTCTATCCTGGCAATATATTTAGATCACATCGATTCCTCCTTTGAGCACATAGCTTGCTTTTTCTGTTAAGCCTTATAGATTTTCCATAACAAGTTTATTTGGGTAGACCATCGTTGACTTTAAAATAAATGAACTATGGATTCTCCTTGGGAAGTTGAGGCTATATTCTCAATAGTTAAAAGTTGAGTCAGATATCAGTCACTAGTCCAAGATATCAGCATCACCCTTTATCATTGGTTAAATTTTTTTTAATTGGTGAGCAGCTACACTTAATGTGTGTTGTAGTGATGGCAGGTACCTGACATCAACTCCAACTAACTTCATAGGTCTACCTATGTCTATATCCTCGACAGTGGTTAGAGGAGATAGTCACATTGGTCCTTCATAATCTATAGCTATTATTGTTTCTATTTGGGTCAATGTATCTTTGTTTAACTAATTGCACCTCTAATTACTATATATAGGTAAAGTCTAGATCAGTTTTATTAATTTCTAAAACTAGTTTTAGGCCATGAATGGCATTTTATTAACACTAGATTTTGTGCATTGTGATATGTTATCCCCATGTGGAGCATTGGGTATAATTGCTATGGAATTTTCATTTCAGGTGCATTGGGATTTGAACTCTTGGTATAGAGGTCGATTGAGTGTGCATATGTGCATGATTGGACATTTGTCATTTTGAGGCTATATTCTTTGTGGTAATACACTTAAACTTTAAATGTGCTATTATATGGCTATGTGATGTGAAATGTACTTTGGATCACTTAGGGATTCATACTCTTAGTTGAGATGCCAACTGAGTATGCTTGTTGCACATTGCCTTTTCTTGTAAAAGGGGATCTATGCGATGTTGTGGATATTGTGATTTGGTATATTAATATATTGGGATATTTCTTTGTAATGCGAGATCTTACTGAGATCCACCCTCTTGGCATGTTGGCCAATGGAGTCATGTTATTATATTGTGTGATCATCTTGGGACCTGCACTCTTGGTGAAGACCAATCAAGTCTTTTGAATTTATATTATTACCTTCTCTGAAAAGTTTAAGCCATAGGATTAGGTGCTTTGACTAGGTATGGAAAATAAAATAATAGAATCCATGAGCATGTTAGCACTTTCACAAGGCTATGATGACTTGTGAGGGTAGTTGTACGATTGAATCTACGAGCATGTCGTGGGTAGTTTCTCTAGGCTGTGCGTGACTTGTGAGGATAGTATATATAATAGAATCCCCAAGCATGCCATACATTCTTTTACAAGGCTATGGGTGACTTTTGAGGGCAGTATGCATAATAGAATCCCTGAGCACACCATAAGTGGTTTCTCAAGGCTATGGGTGAATTGTGAGGGTAGTTTCACAATTAAATCCCCAAGAATACCAAGAGTGCTACCTCAAGGCAATGGGTGACTTGTGAGGATAGTTGACACATGTATGGGCATGTGATGACATTCCCTATGCACTATACTCAACCATCGAAGTCCTAGTAGTATGAATAGCACCTCTTGGGTATTGGTTGATTGAGTGTGTTTAGATATTGCATTGTGGCCATTGCTTCATGTTGTGTTGCTCCATTTTTTCTCTTAAATAAGCCTATGATTTATTTGCACTCTATATATATTGATTGGTGTGAGTATGCTTATACCTCCTTGTATGCCTTGTGTTCTTGTTTGGGCTATGTGACTATCTCCACAAGCATAGTGAGGCAGACCTGAGAGTACCACATGATTGAGTGGTGTGAAAAGGCACTGTTGGGGACCAATGTACAAGTATTAAATTGGATTTAATGGCACTTACATGAGTTCCTTCTGCACCTCTCTCTCTCTCTCTCTTCCAATTTTAGTAAGAGTCATGCATGTATTCATGGATATTGTAATGTAGAAAATTGATGCATATGTATGTTTTTATACTCAAGTGATTTGGCCTTGACAATCATGTTATTGGACCCTAACTAAAGAGGATGTTATGTATTCAGCCATATGTTGGATTTAGCATAGTCTTGGGTGAATATTAACTTATCTTGTGGGCAAGTTTGCTAGATTAATGTCTCCACCAATATTTCAACACATACATTAATCAGTGCCTCCAATTGGTAATTGGCACCTTCATCCCTACTGGTCTGATAGCAGGCCATTTGTGTCAGGCAAAACAATGGAATGTGGGAATTTCATTACAATTGTTTAGTAGAGTGTCAGGTGATCCTTGGAAGCGTGTCAAGACTTCTACTTGTGCACAAGCACAAAGTGATAGTGATTTTTTGTTCATTTTTGTTCATGTTGTTAGCATTGTTGTCCTAATTTAAGTGTGTAATGATGTAATTTCTTTATCAAAATCCCCTGCATGTTTTACGCTTAGTTCCAAGGGTTCCTTGGTGGGGCACTACATAGCCAGTACAACCAAAATACTTTCAAATAGAAACTATTTAGTAACTAGGATAGAAAATTCTTCTAATAGAGAACACTACATAGAACTAGATCTAAGACACTATCATGCATAGAATTGAATGTTATGGTTGTGATCTTCTTTTCAAATCTATGGAGCATAGTTAATTATAATTATGTGTATAGATGCACTTCCTGTATGTGATTCAAAGCTCGTATGTTATCAAGTGTGTCCAATGATGGGGAGAGACCTCCGTGCAAGCAAAAGATCTGCAATGAAACAAAAGAAAAGAAAATTTTCTTATAGTAAGAACACGTTTGTTGTGCTGCATAGGGTACCAACAACATAGTGTATAATATCTTTTTCTTTACCTAGCTTTCAATAAGGGCTGTCAGTGGCAAGTAATCAAAGAGATCTATAAAATACTTCCATACATTTGCATTTCCATATTTTCTTAGATATTCATCACAAAATCCATACCTAAAATTGCAAGAAAACAAAATAATTCTTGAACACAGTCGAAAAATTAAGATAAATTACAAATAGATTGACAAATTTTGGTCAGCTTTCTAATCTCCCCATTCAGATGCTAATATTTTGTCTCCCATAATTTAAATATAGCCTCAAATGGCAAAAAATGTACGTGTCTTCTTTAAGCATGATGATATGAAGAAATACTATAGTTAGTGTATATAACTGCCCTGTCAAATATCAAGGGTATGAAGGGGCTTTCGAATTTCCATTCTATGATTTTTATTTAGAAAAATTGATTTTGAAGGACATGATTTATGGTCTTCACTTAGCTATTATTAGTTTTCTCTTCAAATGGTCACTGAGGGGTGTTGCTGCTTGTACAATTATTCTAAAAATCATCACTTTATCCTAGATATTGACTATATCAAATTAATACCAGCAATAGTTTTTGTCTTGGATTCTTTTGTGCTAAATAATGCCAAGGGACCAATGCCCAAGCATTAGTTTTTAGTATTATCTAACAATCTCACAAGGATGGAGAATTTTATAATAGCTTCTTGATTCACAATGTTAGAAGACAAAAGATCAATTTCCAAGAAAAAGGAAGAAAATTGGTTGGTGATCCAGTTTTTGACTCTTTAACTGCTTAGTTATGTCTTTCTCACTTTACCAATTCTAAATAACCTATGGTGAATGTGAATTTTCCATGGGGTAAATGTAGGTTAGCCACTTCTACTGATCATTTAATATTGTTCTTTTGGTGGCCGTCACTGTTGCATATGGATTCATAATGAGACACCTTTTGTATTGAAATGGCACTATTTTTCGAAAGCATATCTCAATATGCAATCAACTTTAACTTTTGATTCAATCTTCATATTCATCTTGTGCTTGATATAATCATATTTGCTAGGTTTGGTTGAAAAAATATGTCTTCTTTATGGAATAATAATAATGATTGGAGAAAAAGGGATTATAAGAGCAATGGGTTTGTTTGTTTTGCACCTTGCCATCATCCTCCTCCGAATGTTTCCCTTGGCCCTTTCGTCACAGAGATTTCCATAGAATAGTAGGGCAAGCAAGTAGTTAGCAGATGTGAGTCTCTGCCCCTCTCAATGCCTCGAGTTGAGGGAGATAGATGGCTAGAATGAGAAGTCTGGTAGATGGCGATCAAGCTTTTGCGTTGAGTCAACTCGCTGCTGAAGTCTCTTGCCTTTCCTTTCCGAAGAACCAAGATAGAATAAATGTTAGTCCTTGTGTCGATTTCAAATGAACAACATTTTTTGGTTTTTTTTTTTTTCTCTTATATCCCATTACCATTGTAATTGTGATGTTTTCGAGTTATAGTTGAAAGAAAAGCGCCAAAAATCACATAACATTTTCTGCTCTCGCAATTCCACTCCATTTGTATTGGAGATAGCATCACAATTGTGACAGCATCGGGCTAAAATTGAAAAAAGAAAGCCAAAAACACATTACATTTTCTTACCGTCGCAAATTGACCCCTAATGTATTAGTGACTCTACTCAAAAGAGTGGTAGAGTATCCAATATCTTCCTTCATATACCCCCTTGTCATATCCACCTTCTTGGTTACCTTGCCTAGAGGAGTCTTCTCAATGAGATAAGAGGATTGACTGATATTTGTAGCCTCTTTTAGGTGTTCCCTCTACCACCTTTCTACTGCCTCATAAGTGAGTTTGATGAATTGATTTACCCTAGGGAGATGAAAAAATCTCTCAATGTTGTTTGGTCAGAGGTCAAGAACAACTTCTCCAGTCATGCTCATCACTACCCTTTTCTCAGGAAAAAAATGTTGTGCAAGTGTAATTATAAATTTTGAGGATTATATTAATGTTGGGTGTGAAGCTACATTCACCAACCCTGATCAAATTAATGTAGATACCATAAATAATCTCTCCTTGGGCTTGTTGCAAATCCTTAAGAACTCTCCCAGATTAGTGTATCCCAAGTTAGTATCCTTAATCTCTATGTAGTCATCTTGGAACTTGACTTCGACAACACACCTTGGAACTTGAATAAAATGGGCCTTGGTACCATTTTCTCATTGGATAAAGATGCCATTATATCTGCATGATAAAAGAAAAATTTCTATTAGCTAAGTCTCATCCCGAAAAAAATCCAAAAAATTAAATGCACGAAAAAATCCTATTAACCTCGTTTTCTTAAAACAAAATTTAAAATATAAGGTGCACACTTGCACACCAGATTAGGTCCACAAGTGCACACCTTATTTGGCATTTTACTTTGGTTATGGGTGCACACTAGCACACCATATTAGGTGTGTAAGTGCACACCTTATTTTTTTGCCTTGTTTTAATGTATTGGTGCGCACTAGCACACAAGATTTGGTGTACAAGTGTGCACCACTATTTTTGTTTTCCTTTTTTTTTAAGTGTGCTTTTGGGGTGCACAGTAGTGCACCAAATGAGCTGTGCAACTATGCACCCTTATGGGTGTTCAATGACTATACGAGTGTGCCCTAGTGCACCAAACTAGTTGCGGAAGTGTGCACCCATATTTAGAGTATAGGTTATGCCTTAAATTTTGTCAAAAAACTTTACAAGGATTTGGTGGTCTAATGTGCACCAATGTACCAAGATAGGTGTGCAGGTGTGTACCAAATTTTGTCTTATGTTGTGTTTGGCACAAAGGGATTGTGAAGGATGCATACGAGATTAGGTGCAGAGGTGCGTTACAGATCATGTCTTAGAGTGAAGCTGGGTTTATGAAGTCAGCAGAACATGGAGGAAGTTTGTGTGACAAATACAAGGGAGGGAGGTGTGAGGACCCCCTCTCAAATATATAGCCTTTTAGGCTTGGTGCAGCTATGTAATTGCTCATCTGCACACCTGTGCATATTAAATGTGAAACTCCTCTTCAGGTTGTACTAGTGCACCCAACCAGGTGTGCCTAATATGCCATAAATTCAAATTTTAATTTCTTCTTCATGACTTTCTATGTTCACTATACTAGTAGGTGTTTTTATTGCATTAGAGGAGAGCTGCCCAATATTATATGTGTATCTAGCAGTAGAGATGTGGCAGTTGAAAGACACATTATACTAAAGAGAGATATTTGATCAAATGTGAGGAGAGGAAATAGTGTGGATGCCATATACATCCACATGGTAGAGTGGCCTGATACATAATACCAAATGATATTTTCATAGAGGAGGAGATTTCTAGAGGGACAATAGAGTCATGTGATCATGTTGTACTACTACAATCGAGTATTGGGGTAGTTTGACATATGACAAGACATCCCTAGTCAGGCGCTATGGTATATGTATCCTAGTAGATTTATGCAAATAACTAGAGTCATATGTAGGATTAAAGTAACTTATATGATCTCAAGTGATATAGAGGAGGAATACAATGTTCTAGTTGCACCAAAAGAGTATGTTAGATGGACCCAATACTACATTTACTACTCAATGAAAGAGGGAGTTAGATCTATCTTTCTAACATACCACCTCACAATGATCTAGGTCCATTCTATAGAGCTTGGAGAGGAACTAACATAGATGAGGATGAGAGAGTAGGGGAGGAGGAGATGGAGGATAAGGACCAACTACAAGATGATGTAATGGATAAGGAGAGTTTTGAGCTAGAGAAGAGAGAAGAAAAGATACAATATCTCCCAAGAGAGGAGGCATCAAAGGAGAGAGAAGATGAGGTGCCCCTAGAAGGGCATGCCATGGATGAGGAGACAATATTTATTGTACCTGCTAGATCACTTCAAGCATAGTCACCTTGCTTATAGTGTGATACACCCTTCCCATGCTTGAGATAATGGGTGCATAGAGAGAAAAATCATTCTATGGCTCCACCTTCATCATCACAAAGAGATGCAAATAATTAAGAGGGAGATCCAAGTATAGCACTACTATGAATTAATATATATAGATATGAAATTAAATATGAAAAATGCTTTCCTTTCAATGATATTAGGAGAGTGGAAGATCTTCAGTCATCTCCTTAAGCACCTAACAATAATATTGAGGATAAAATCCACCTGATAGTATGAGGTCAAAGGATAGATATATTCTAACAGACATGGTGATATCTTTGCATTTATTGCACTAGAGATGAGATTAAGATAGGCAATTAGGAGAGACTAGAGTGATGGATAGAGGAGTAGGAGACTTGGCTATGAGTACTGAAAGAGTTCTTGTATAAGCACAATTCATCTAGGATCCATTATATTCTATTCCTATGAGTAATGATAATTAATTGCATAAAATTAACAATAAAGGAAAATAATGTACTAAAACTTCTAAAGTAATATTTCCAATAAATAAAAAATCACACAAAAGTAAAACATGACAAAATGTTCTAATAGGAGAAATATTAGCACATAAAGAAAATACTAAGCATAATAATGTTGAAGATGCATAATATTAATAGGTTCCTTTAGAGGAAAACCATCCATATGGGTATGTGCAGGATCATGGTGTACCAAACTATGGCTTTAAGTGGCAGTGAAAAATCAGCAATTCAGGTTTATGTCAACTTGACACATAATTTTGAAGTGGTTATGGACTTTATATCAAAAAGTTGTAAGAAAATAATCTGTAAGAAATTGAATGTAGTTTCTAAACTACTAGGCCTTATCAGGAGAAAAAAATAATTAATTGGTCAAAAATTTGAATTTTAATGCAGTACTAAGAAAATTTCAGGGCGAAAATAAAAAGTAGGCGTATGTTTGACCACCTTAATCAAAATCAAATCATAATTATTTTTTAATATAATTATAGATATGAAAACTAGACTCATGCTCGGATGTGACACATATTTTTTGATTTTGTTATTCCAAATAAATAATTAACTATGAATTTTCTACCAAAACTTTTTCCAAAAAAAAAAGTCCCGTGTTTGACCACCCTAACTAATAGAAAATTTTACCAAATTAATTTTTTTTTTCTTATACTAGCCGAAGTATAGCATGTGATGCAACTTTTAGATTTAAAAAATGCTATACCGTTTGAAAGTTATAGCTATTTTTCAATCAGTATGTCAATCAACACTTTAAAATTATCTTCATTGATAATTAACTAATAAATACTTATCGAACTCAGAATTTGACAGAAATTCTATTTATGGAATCTAGAGATCGATATTAAAAAACCTTTTTCGTTTTATTCAATTTCAATCAAAATAACATTGTCAGATGGCTACCCGAAGTCTGAGTATCACTAAAATCCTCTTCAAACACATCTTTTGGGTTGACCGGGTAGGCTTGGTATTTACCAAGCCTAATCAGATATCTGATTATAAATCGGATATCCGATTTGAAATCAGATATCTGATATGTTGAAGTGGGCAAATTTAAAATCTGAACCCATTTTGAAGGGAAAATTGGGTTTAAACGTCACAACTTTTTATTTCTAAATTATTTCACTTATATTACTATGTAAAGATGTATTTTAATATACTATATATATATATATATATATATATATATATATATATATATATATATATATATATATATATAATAACATAATGTAAAGATATAAGATATAATCTAACAATATATACTAACATATTATGTTAATCTTATTACAATCTATAAATATAATTTATATTATTATTATTTTTACTAAATATAATAACGTAATATTTTTATTAAATATAATAATGTAATATATATATATATATATAATTATATTAATATGTATGTTATTAATAGATATGTATATTATCAATATATATGAGTCAAAGGGGGTCATAGGTCAACCATTGACCCCCTTTAACGCATTAAATGATAACATATGTCCTTAGGAGTCCTAAGAGCCCTAGGGACATATTACAATGGTTAATATGGGTCAAAGAGGGTCATAAGGTAACCTATGACCCCTTTTGATCGATTAAATGACGATATATGTCCCTACGGGTCCTAAGACCCCGAGGGACATATTTGAATCATTTATATGGGTCGAAGGGGGTCATAGGGTGACCTATGACCCCCTTTGACCCATTAAACGATGACATATGTCTCTAAGGGTCCTAGGAACCCTAGGGACATATTCAAATGGGTAATATGGGTCAAATGGCGTCATAAGTCCCTTTGACCCATTAAATGACGACATATGTCCTTAGGGGTTCTAGGACCCCTAGGGACATATTCGAATGGGTAATAGGGGTCAAAGGGGGTCATAGGGTGACCTATGACTCACTTTGACCAATTAAATAACAACATATGTCTCTAGGGGTCCTAGAACCCTTAGGGACATATTCGAATGGGTAATATGGGTCAAAGGGGGTCATAGGGTGACCTATGACCCTCTTTGACCCATTAAATGATAACATATGTCAGTAAGGGTCCTTGGACTCCTAGGAACATATTTGAATGGGTCATATGGGTCAAAGGGGGTTTTGACCCATATGAACGATTCACATATGTCGCTAGGGGTCCTAGAACCCCTAGGAACATATTCGAATCGTTCATATGGGTTAGAGGGGTCATAGGTGACCTATGACGCCCTTTGACCCATTAAATGATGACATATGTCTCTAGGGTTCCTAGCACCCCTAGAGACATATTTGAATTGTTCATATGGGTCAAAGGGGGTCATAGGGTGACCTATGACCCCCTTTGACCCATTAAACGATGACATATGTCTCTAGGGGTCCTATAACCCCTAGGGACATATTCAAATTTTTCATATGGGTCAAAGGGGGTCATAGGGTGACCTATTGCACCTTTTGACCCATTAAATGATGACATATGTCCCTAGGGGTCCTAGGACCCCTAAGGACATATTCAAATCGTTCATATGGGTCAAAGGGGGTCATAGGGTGACCTATGACTCCTTTTGACCTATTAAATGATGACATACCCCTTTGACCTATAAGAACGATTCGAATATGTCCCTAGGGGTCTTAGGACCCCTAGGAAAATATTCGAATCATTCATATGGGTCAAAGGGGGTCATACGGTGACCTATGACGCCCCTTGACCCATTAAACGATGACATATGTCCTTAGAGGTCCTGGGACCCCTAAGGACATATTCTAATCGTTCATATAGGTCAAAAGGGGTCATAGGGTGCCCTATGACCCCTTTTGACCCATTAAATGATGACATATGTCCCTAAGGGTCCTAGGGACATATTCGAATGGGCCATATGGGTCAAAGGGGATCATAGTTCACCCTATGACCTCCTTTGACCCATTAAATGATGACATATGTCCCTAGGGGTCCTAAGACCCTTAGAGACATATTTGAATCGTTCATATGGGTCAAAGGGAGTCATAGGGTGCCTTATGACACCCTTTGACCCATTAAACGACAACATATGTCCTTAGGTACCCTAAGACCCATAAGAACATATTTGAATCGTTCATATGGGTCAAAAAAGGTCATAGGGTGACCTATGACCCCCTTTGACCCATTAAAGGATGACATATGTCCCTAGGGGTTCTAGGACCCCTAGGGACATATTCAAATGGGTAATATGGGTCAAAGGGGGTCATAGGGTGACCTGTGACTCTCTTTGACCCATTAAATGACAACATATGTCTCTAGAGGTCTTAGAACCCCTAAAGACATATTCGAATGGGTATTATGGGTCAAAGGGGGTCATAGGGTGACCTATGACTCTCTTTGACCCATTAAATGACAACATATGTCGCTACGGATCCTCGGACCCCTAGAAACATATTCGAATGGGTCATATGGGTCAAAGGGGGTCATAGGGTGACCTATGACCCCCTTTGACCCATTAAATGATGATATATGTCTCTAGGGGTCCTAGAACCCCTAGGAACATATTTGATTTGTTCATATGGGTCAAATGGGGTCATAGGGTGACCTATGACTCCCTTTGACCCATTAAACGATAACATATGTCCCTAGGGGTTCTAAGACCCCTAGAGAGATATTCAAATGGGTAATATGAGTCAAAGGGGGTCATAGGGTGACCTATGACTCTTTTTGACCCATTAAATAACAACATATGTCTCTAGGGGTCCTAGAACCCCTAGGGACATATTCAATGGGTAATATGGGTCAAAGGGGGTCATAGGGTGACCTATGACCCTTTTTGACCTATTAAACGATGATATATGTCGTTAGGGGTCCTCAGACCCCTAAGAACATACTCGAATGGGTCATATGGGTCAAAAGGGGTCATATGGTGACTTATGACCCCATTTGGCCCATTAAATGATGACATATGTCTCTAGAGGTCCTAGAACCTCTAAACACATATTCAAATTGTTCATATGGGTCAAAGGGGGTCGTAGGGTGACTTATGACCCTCTTTGACCCATTAAACGACAACATATGTCTCTAGGGGTCCTATAACCCCTAGGGACATATTCAAATCGTTCATATGGGTCAAAGGGGGTCATAGAGTGACCTATAACCTCTTTTGACCCATTAAATGATGACATATGTCGCTAGAGGTTGTCGGACCCCTAGAAACATATTCAAATGGGTCATATGGGTCAAAGGGGGTCATAGGGTGACCTATGACCCCCTTTGACCCATTAAACAACGACATATGTCTCTAGGGGTCCTATAACCCCTAGGGACATATTCGAATTGTTCATATGGGTCAAAGGGGGTCATAGGGTGACCTATGACCCCTTTTGACCCATTAAATGATGACATATGTCCCTAGGGGTCCTAGGACCCCTAGGGATATATTTGAATCATTCATATGGGTCAAAAGGGGTCATAGGGTGACCTATGACCCCCTTTGACCATTTAAACGATGACATATATCACTAGAGGTCCTCGGACCCCTAGGAACATATTCGAATGGGTCATATGGGTCAAAGGGGGTCATAGGGTGACCTATGACCTTCTTTGACCCATTAAACGATGACATATGTCTCTACAGGTCCTAGAACTCTTAGGGACATATTCGAATTGTTCATATGGGTCAAAGGGGGTCATAGGGTGACCTATGAACCTCTTTGACCCATTAAATGATGACATATGTCTCTAAGGGTCCTATAACCTCTAGGGACATATTCAAATCGTTCATATGGGTCAAATGGGGTCATAGGGTGAACTATGACACCCTTTGACCCATTAAATGATGACATATGTCCCTAGGGGTCCTAGAACCCCTAAGGACATATTTGAATCGTTCATATGGGTCAAAGGGGGTCATAGGGTGACTTATGACTCCCTTTGACCCATTAAACGATGACATATGTGTCTAGGGGTCCTATAACCCCTAGGAACATATTCGAATCGTTCATATGGGTCAAAGGGGGTCATAGGGTGATCTATGACACCCTTTGACCTATTAAATGACAACATATGTCTTTAAGGGTTCTAGGACCCCTAAGGACATATTCAAATTGTTCATATGGGTCAAAGGGGGTCATAGGTTATCCTATGACCCCCTTTGACCCATTAAACAACGACATATGTCCCTAAGGGTCTTGGGGACATATTCGAATGGGCCATATGGGTCAAAAGGGGTTATAGGTCCCGTTTGACCCATTAAATGACAAGATATGTGCCTAGGGGTCTTATGACCCCTAGAGACATATTCGAATCGTTCATATGGGTCAAAGGGGGTCATAGGGTGCTTTATGACACCCTTTGACCCATTAAATGATGACATATGTCCCTAGGGGTCCTAGGACCTATAGGGACATATTTGAATCATTCATATGGGTCAAAAGGGGTCATAGGTCACCCATTAAACGATGACATATGTCTTTAGGAGTTCTAAGACCCCTAGAGACATATTCAAATGGGTAATATGGGTCAAAGGGGGTCATAGGGTGACCTATGACTCTCTTTGACCCATTAAACGACAACATATGTCTCTAGGGGTCCTAGAACCCCTAGGGACATATTCGAATGGGTAATATGGGTCAAAGGGGTCATAGGTCACCCTATGACCCTCTTTGACCCATTAAAAACCAACATATGTCGCTAGTGGTCCTCAGACCCCTAAGAACATATTCGAATGGGTCATATGGGTCAAAGGGGTTCATAGGGTGACCTATGACCCCCTTTGACCCATTAAACGACGACATATGTTTCTAGGGATCTTAGAACCCCTAGAGACATATTTGAATTGTTCATATGAGTCAAAGGGGGTCATAGGGTGACCTGTGACCCTCTTTGACCCATTAAACGATGACATATGTCGCTAGAGGTCCTCGAACCCCTAGGAACATATTCGAATGGGTCATATGGGTCAAAGGGGGTCATAGGATGACCTATGATCCCATTTGACCCATTAAACAATGACATATGTCTCTAGGGGTCCTAGAACCTCTAGGGACATATTTGAATTGTTCATATGGGTCAAAAGGGGTCATAGGGTGACTTATGACCCCCTTTGACCCATTAAATGATGAAATATGTTGCTTAGGGTCCTATAACCCTTAGGGACATATTCGAATCATTCATATGGGTCAAAGGGGGTCATAGGGTGACCTACGACCCTCTTTGACCCATTAAACGATGACATATGTCCCTAGGGGTCCTAGGACCCCTACAGACATATTCAAATCATTCGTATGTATATGGGTTAAAAAATGAAAGGATATATATTAATAGTATTTATACTATTTTATGATAATAATAATAATAATATAAATAAACATTAAATATTAATATTATCATATCTATAGTAATAATAATAATACTATTATAGCTACTATAATATATATATTAATACTATATTGTAGCATAATAATAATAATAATAATATAAATAAACACTAAATATTTACACTATTATATCTATAGTAATAATATTAATACTATTATGGGTATAATAATATTGATACTATAGCTATATTAATACTATATATTAATATTACTATATATTAATACTATTATATATTAATACTATTAATACTTTATATTAATATTATTATACTATTAATACTATTATATATTAATACTACTATACTATTAGCTTAGTAATAAACCAAAGTCAAAAAATTATAGGAAGTTTTGATTTTGATAATATTAATATAATTATGAAAAAAGAGGGAAATTATAGCAAGTTTTTCCTCCAAAAATTCACTTTGCAATATCGGATATTTGATTTAGGATTGGATATCCGATTTTACTGGCACCAATTCCCAATAATTCCCTGTCCGTGCAGACCCGACAATATCACTTTTTCACTTTTTTTTTCATGAATTTTGAAAAAAGTCGCATTTTGGGGCCCAACTAATCAAAACAATTTTGAAAATATAACCTTAGGTGTTCAAATTTGTCATCTGAATGGGGAGCAGCAGTCGTCGAAAGAATAAACGCAAAAGGAAGATATCCAATGAAGACATTGCGACATATAGAGAAAGGGACAAAATGGAACACCAAAGAAAAAGACAAGATATGCTAAATATCAGTCAAGTTGACGATGAATTAATTGAAGGTGAAATCATAGAATCAGATAATGAATATGTACAGTTGGGGAATGAAAATGTACCTATTGAAAATGATAATGCCGAAATTGAAAATTTGGAGAATGAAAATTTTGAAGAAGAAATGCCACCAAATCATAATCCAAATTGCATAATTGACCATGTCGAAGATGACAATGCATAGGAACCTAATGCACAAGAATCTTACATATCTCCTAATTATAATCAGCATGAAGGTTCTAAAACACCAAAATGGATAATTGAAATTGATGAAATGATTATTGCTAGTTTGGAAGGAAAAAAATCAGAAAAAACCATTCGGTTATGGGCTTCAAGACTATATCAGATGTTTTTTGACAACAAGACAGTGGTAGAGCAATGTCAGCTTTTCATGCACTTATTAAAGATGCAAAAGATGAGACATATGCTTTCCAAATTAAAGATTCATGTCAATAAAAAGTTGGAAAGAAATGCAATTATCGTGAAGAATCTTTTCAGTGCTCTCAATAGCATTGGGAAAAATAGCAGAGAGAAGGATAATAGAGCTGCTCGAAGGTTCATTACAACCTCTTTGGTAAGTCATCATTTGAGAAAGGGTAGATATATGAGACAAAATTGTATTGATTTGAATCTAAATCGTACTACTTTGAGAAGAGCACTTAGTCGACGAGAGAAAATTGATGATCCTCTTCAAAATGAAACATGGGCATTTGGTGGGAGACTTCCACATTTTGATAAGAAGCTATTCAACGATTTGAAGGAAGAAATTACACAATTTTGGCACTCTAACTCACGAGTATCACCCAATGCTAAAGACATCTTAAAGCTAAGAATTGGCATCAGAGATCGCACGCCACATCCTAAACACCATTTAGAAGTAAGTCAAACTATGTTGTTCAAACAATTTAGAGAGAGTCATCCAAGTCTTCATATATCACAAAGGGCTTTTGAATCTTTGAAGCCATTTTATTGTGTGCCACTCAAAATTTGAAATACATGTTGTTGCAAATATCATGTTGAGTTTTCTATGCACCATGAACTATTACGCTCCATCCATTTTACTTTACATAGTAAAGAAATGTTGGAGGATTGTGGGGCTAGTGGGCTTCCAAAATCATCAAGAGACTTGCTAGATCAACTCTTATGTCATAGAGTTGATGGTTGTTCCTTTTATAGAAATGCTTGCTTAAATGAGAAGTGTTCAGAATGTGGTGGCTTATCCAAGTTTGACACATGTTTCCATGAGGGGTGCGAACAAGATCTTGAAAAGACGATACTAAAAAAATAGGTATATGAAACGGTGAAATACACATTGAAGAGTGGGAGTGAGAGCTCTAGATGTGAATTGGTTGGAAAAGATATCATTGTGGTTAATTTTATTTTAGATTTCAAGGCAAATATTTTTTACAAGTATACAAGACATAGTCATAGGTCTCAGTAATTGGATCAACAATATAGAACGTGTAAGGAGACTTTTCCATTGGCACTATTATATCAATTGTTGATTTTGTTGAGAACTACACATTGCAACCTCAAAATGAGACACAATCTCACTATTACAACTCCTTTTAGATTGCAATTTTTGTTCACATAACATATAGACATGCCCTTGATAGTGCGAAAGATAATCAAAAGATTATTAGAGAGTACCATTTTTATATGAGTGATGATAGATCTCACTCTCATGAGTTTGTGCAACATTGTTTTGAGAATTTTTTTGATTTCTTACATGAGCATGCAATTGCTATGGATAGATATATCATTTGGTCAGATAACTGTACAAGTCAATTCAAGAATGCTCACATATTTTATTGGTTGTGTAGGGTGCACGTAGAGAGAGGGGTGCCTCATATTTGGAGTTTTTTTGAGTCCGGCCATGGAAAAGGGGAACATGATGGAGCCGGGGCATGTCTGAAGAGAGCTCTAATTAAGGAGCAACTAAAGATTTCAACAACAGAGCTTCTTGATGCTCGTAGCATTGTTGATTGGTGTAGTTTAACATTATCACAGGGGGGGCCTCTTGATTCAATGGTACGCAGGTTCTTTCAGTTGGTTGAGGAAGGGTCCATAGGTGATAGATCAGATTGTGCTACAGTGAGAGACTCATCAAAAATGCATTCATTTCGGAGCTCTAATTCTAGTACATGGACCATTTGGACATGACAACTAGCTTATTTTTGTCGTACTTATTTTCAGTGTGATTGGGACCACTGTAAGTCAAGTGAGTGGGTGGACACATGGGCTCCACATTATCTTACTCCATTTTCTATCATACCCTCTATCAAAAATGATTACATGGAAAGTTCACTTGAGCATAACCATCTATCAAATCTACTTCAACCAAGACATGTCTTTCCATTGGTTGCACCACAGGGGAATGATGAGAAATTTGATTATTGGTTAGCACGTTGTGTAAGAGGCAAACAAAAACTTGCACAACCGATCATAGATGATGGATTCACATATCCTACTGGTTCAGTGGTTGTTGTTAGAACATGGCTGCAGACATACATGCTTAGAAGGAACGAAATTCTTGTATTCGAAAACTATCAGAAGCACAAAGTAATTCTCATATATTCGCATCTTATTATAGCAACAAATGTAAAGTTATTGAAGCATCAAGGAAGACCAAAAGTAAAAGAACTTTTTACTATTGTTAATGCTGATCATGAAGCCCTGTTGGAGACCCTAAAATAGAGAGAGGACCCTATTGGAATACTTGACTAGGTATATATACTTCTTATGTTATTTTCTTCATAATGATTTAATAAATTGATGATTATCTTGTTTAATACAATAAGTTACTCATTTTTTTATGATATTGGAATGTAGGTACATCATGAAGAGTTGGAGGGAGGTGGTATTGGGGAGAATTTCTAAAATTTATGATGTATTATGATGTAAAATGTGTAGTTTATTGTATATGGTTTTTGTATTTTGGTAGGTTCTTTGTAAGGAATTATAAGAGGAAGATATTGAACAAGTTCTTCCAAATCATATTTGCATGTGATACAAGGCTATAACGACAATTATAAGAGCATTTATAACTATATGAAAGATAATTGCATGCGGATATCTTAATACAAAATTTGGTTTTTTCCTTATTTGACATAAAGCTGACATTATGATTATTAAAACTATTTTGATCAAACTAATCAAATAAGAAAAATCTAGAAAGTACGGATGAACAATTAGAATACTTGATTTCTTCCATTTTGCAACCAATCATAGCATTTTAAAGCATAAAGAGTCATAATATTGTATAATGTTTTGAAAGACTTTCATATTGAAAAGTTGTATGAAGCACATTTGGGATAAGTCATGAAATCCATGAAAGAAGATAGCATGTAGGATAAGCAATTAAAGCCAATAAGAAAGATAGCACATACATAATGACATGATATGAAGTTGGATATGAATGCTATGAGTGGATGAGAAAGTAAAATATGGTACACATGGTTAGCTTGATTTTCTTTTAGTTGTAGCCCTTGAGGGTACGCATGGTCTATATGGAAAGAATTAAGTTCTTTGTTTGGTGGAGGCATTTTCGAAAGCTTTGACACTTTAGGAGGTTCATTAGTGTTATCAGAAGTGAAGGTGTCAAGGAAATCATCACTTGACATAGGTTCATCAGCATGATCTTGTGACACATGAGTCATTAGAGGTATCAACAATCCCATCATAAATGAGATCTTGGATTTTATGTTTCAACACTATGGAATCTTTAGTTTTATGAAATTTTCTTCCATGGAGATTAATTTAAGAATGCCCCGTGTGTATGTAAAGGTCTTAAGGGAGATTAATTTAAGAATGCAATATTCTCCTCTAACCTTTTCTCAAGTTTAGAATTGATTTGTATCGTGTGCTTAGAGAGATGAAGGTAAGAAAATTATTTGTCTCTTCTAGCTCTTTGTATTGAACATAAAGAAAGAGAGATGACAAGTGAACAAATTTAAGTGTAGTCAATAGATCAAGGAAACCATTTAGTGAAAAAAATTCTTAGTATGCATATCATAGACCATGAAGTTAGAAAATACCAATAGCTCTAAGACCAAAGAGCCATTTTAAGCATGTTCAAGCACTAGAGACGTAGAAAATCAAAGTCAATTTATGAAACTCCCCTTAGCAAAAAATGCAAACAAATATTTTCATTTGACGTTTTGACTTGGTTGAAAAAGTTTGACAATAATTGATAATATTGCAAGCTTGATGTTCAAAAGCAATTTTTTTTCCAAGAAAGATAGTGACACATGGAGTAGTCTTCAAACAATCAAGCAAGGCACAAAGCAACCTTTCATGATACAAGTCAAAGGGGTCAACCTTTCTTGACAACTTTTCAAAATCTAACTCCTAACGGCTACAAGTCAGTGCTATTAGCTCCGAGTGGGTGGGTGAACCATAGTGACACCCTTTTTCCAATCACATAGACCCTCTATCATCTGTGGCCACCCCGTACCGAGGAGTCTCTAAGGTGCTCTAAGTGCATTTTGAGGTCGATCTTTCGAGGGTCATAACTCAGAGCTCGTGAGGGCTATCGATGAACTATCAAATGCTACAGGACAGTGATATTGAGGCCTAAAATAACCTATCTCATTTTTGAGAGATCACATTCCGTTTGGATTTAGCACAATGATCTCGCTCGATGCCAAAAATCGCAGTGTGCCTCAGTTCATAGGTGCACCACAACGTAACTTGGAAATTGCTAATCTTGGCATCAAATCGTCAGTGCCATTAGCTCTAGATGGGCAGGTAAACCCTAGTCACACCCTTGTTCTAGCCACAAAGACCATCCATCATTTGCAGCCACCCTGTACCGAGGAGTCTCCAAGGTGCTCTAAGTGCATTTTGAGGTCGATCTTTTGAGGGTCATAACTCAGAGCTCGTGAGGGCTATCGATGAACTATCAAATGCTATAGGATGGTGATATTGAGGCCTAAAATAACCTATCTCATTTTTGAGAGATCACATTTCGTTTGGATTCAGCACAACGATCTTGCTCGATGCCAAAACTCGCAGTGTGCCTCAGTTCATAGGTGTACCACAACGTAACTTTGAAACTGTTGATCTTGGCATCAAATCGTCAGTGCCATTAGCTTCGGATGGGTGAGTGAACCCTAGTCACACCCTTGTTCTAGCCACAAAGACCATCCATCATTTGCGGCCACCTCGTACCGAGAAGTCTCCAAGGTGCTCTAAGTGCATTTTGAGGTCGATCTTTCAAGGGTCATAACTCAGAGCTCATGAGGGCTATCGATGAACTGTCAAATGCTACAGGACAGTGATACTAAGGCCTAAAATAAAATATCTCATTTTTGAGAGATCACATTCCATTTGGATTCAACACAGTGATCTTGCTCGATACCAAAACTCGTAGTGTGCCTCAGTTCATAGGTGCACCACAACGTAACTTTGAAACCGCTGATCTTGGAATTGAATCATCAGTACCATTAGCTCCGAATGGGCAGGTGAACCCTAGTCACACCCTTGTTCTGGCCACGAAGACCATCCATCATTTGCAGCCACCCTGTACCGAGGAGTCTCCAAGGTGCTCTAAGTGCATTTTGAGGTTGATCTTTTGAGGGTCATAACTCAGAGCTTGTGAGGGCTATCGATGAACTATCAAATGCTACAAGATGGTGATATTGAGGCCTAAAATAACCTATCTCATTTTGAAGAGATCACATTTCGTTTGGATTGAGCACAACGATCTTGCTCGATGCCAAAACTCATAGTATGCCTCAGTTCATAGGTGCACCATAACGTAACTTTGAAACCGCTAATCTTGGCATCAAATCGTCAGTGCCATTAGCTCCAGATGGGCAGGTGAACCCTAGTCACACCTTTTTTCTGGCCACGAAGACCATCCATCATTTGCGGCCACCCCATACCAAGGAGTCTTCAAGGTGCTCTAAGTGCATTTTGAGGTCGATCCTTCGAGGGTCATAACTTAGAGCTTGTGAGGGCTATCAATGAACCATTAGAGGAGACAAGTTTGTAAGGATGGAGTGGCTTAGTGTTTTTTCTAAAATAAGTTAGTGGGAAGGCTTTATTAGAGGTTCTTGGCCAAACTAGTGGGGTGTTTTCCCACTCTGTAATTTTAGAGATAGGTAGGTTTTGGAGGGAGATTAGGGGAGCTCTACTACAACTATCCTTACCCTAGCTTGGACCAAGGTTGGTATCTCAAACTTGCTTCTTTTCCATTTCTTTCTTTTAGCATGGTTAAGCGAATGTGCAAGTGTGGAGTTTATCAATGGAGTATGCATTGCATTGCATTGTGGAGTAGCATTCATGTGAGTGCTTGAATGGTGTTCATTCCATGTAGATTAGTGTGACACCATTGTGCATCTTGCTGTATTGTGTGGAGTATTGTGAGTATGAGGTTTGGATTTCGTCTATTTCCTTGTTGTATTATGGGTGTTGATATTGTGTTGTGAAAATGTGATGTGCTCTTGAAAATTTCTTGTTTTATTTCTACTTGGTTTTGTTTTCTTGTTTTGTGCTTGAGTATTGTTATGGGTGTGGGACTTATACTCACCCTTGTGGGAAGGGAAGAGAAGTCCAGGGTGAAGGGCTTAAGTTGGGTTCAAAAAATGTACTGAGAACCTTGGAGTATGGGCTCCATTGTATGCCATAACATTTCATATCTTGCTGGGGGTGATAAGGAAAGTATGGTGTAGAAAGGAAGTTTAAGGAGTTACAGCTGATGGTAGTGGGTTTGGAGGAGGAAATGTGGAGGCCCCGAGAGGGCATTAAATGGTTCATTTATGATAGCCCCGAGAGGGCATGAAATTTGCTGAATTATGATAGCCCCGAGAGGGCATGAAAATTGTTTATTGCAAATATGGTTTGGTATGGAAAGTCTCCATTTTAGAACACACCTTCACCCTATGTTTATGATTCCATCTGTGAAGCCATTGTGAAATAATCTTGGGGGGAAATTGTTCAAGTTTGAAATGTAATGTTTATGCATTGAAAGATTGTATGTGTATCCCAGTTTGAGCCTTGTTCCCTAGCGCGGGGGTGGTCTCCTTGAGGCCTATGGTTGGGTGGAAAGCACCCATGGTCCTTGTTATTTTGTTGTGTTGCATATGAAGATTTGTGTCTAAGGGAGCAATGGAAATGGCTTGGAATGATCATCTTGCAGATTGATGTTGGATAAGAAAACTTGACATTGTGCCCTCATTTGTGAAGGAGGATTCACCAGCTTGTTCATGTTCTCAACGATCATGTTGGACAATTTTCATGCTACTCATTGTCCATATCTTTCAATGTCCATGTTCCTTATGATTTTGAAAAGTCCCTTATGTTGCCCCATTGTGATGGAAGGAGATTGTATCATTGTTACCTAATGTACGTGTAGAAGAAATAATTGATAAGGTTGTATATGCATGTTTCATTTGGAGTTTATATTGTTATGAAAGCATTGGTATGAGTCACAGATTTGCTTTGACATCATTGTTATCATTTGAAAATGTGAAAGAAAGTTTTCTCCTTGTGGTATTGTAAATGACTAGTTGATAATAACAATCCATAGATGTTATGTGATACCATTGATTGTATAAATTTAAACTTAGTAGATTGCTTACAATCTTGTTGTGCACTCAATAATTTTGAAGGAAAATTTTATGTTCATATCACATGCATGGATAACATTGATTTTAATTACCAAGCTTAATGCAATTCTAAGCAAGGAAATCATCAAATTAATTTTATGATATAACAAAATGAAGTTTGTTGTAAGAGAAGACATAATAAAATCTATGAGATACATTGCTGTAGGCATGCATTTTCCTCTCTATAAAATGTATGGTAAAGGCAAATAAATCCCTTCCTTAATAAAGAGCAATAAAATATTAAAGAATATTCCCAGATTCTAGACTACTATCCAATAAAAATAAAAATAATAATAGCATATAGTGACTAATGAGTGTCCTAGACTAATATATTTAGAATGGTACACATTACAATCTTGTGACCTCTAAGTCACATCCAAAACTCAAATAATAAATTAGTAATTAAATAAATAAAGGCATATTAGTGTGCATGTTAGAGAATATGAAAAATTTAAATATTTAACTCAAAAATAAAATAAAAGCCAAGATTGATTGGATGTACATATAATAGGGTTAATATGAAGTAAGTTGTCCGGATGATGGGATTGGACAATCAAGGATAAGGATGGATGGTGCATTAAAATAATAACTCAAATATGGTTTTATCTAGTCAATAAAGCACATTGATACATTGATACATATATGTCAGAATGACAAGGTATGTTATATACAAGCCTTATTTATATGCTTGCACCTAATCCTTGCATAAACAATTCATCTAACAAATTTAAATTGACACACTCAATACGATGGTGTAGTAGGATGTGTTTAAATATAGATCGTGAATTATTATTGAGTTAAGTACTTTGAATTGCCCCTTAGACTTACTAAGAGTTCCTCATTTTATGTGCTTACTAATTCGTACTATGAAACTACTTTGAATCTTAACATGATTTGATAATAATAATATTGATACTGAGAAAGTGACCTTATGGTGAATAGTTAGATGTAATAATGTAAAAAGTAAATGTAATAGTATAGTAATTATAGTAATTAAAATAGTAAATGTAAAAGCATGGCAATGTAGCTAGATTAGTTAGTAGTTGATGAGCTAGATAGTTAGTAATTGTCTTTTGTTAGAGTGAGTTTAATTTATGTATTGAAATAGTAATTTTTGTGTTTAGAAAACTGTAGTGAGTGCTAGTTTGGTGAGGAAGCAATGTTGATAGAATGCATAAGGATGACTAAATAGAGTAAAGAGGGAGAAAATGACTCAGTATTGGTCCAATCTTTGAGAGGACTTGTAACTAGTAAGATATGGATGCAAGCACATGATACACGTTTGACACATAAAACAATTTTTTTATTCCATTAGTTGTGTAACTAATGTGTTGAATGATGGATACTATCAATGCAAGTGGCCCCTTCTCCATCATGTAGACTTCGAAGCTACCTTTGGGGTATATCTTTTCTAATTTCCAATGGTTATATCTGATATAGTGTGGTAGATAAGTGCACATTTTCTTATTTGACTAAGGGTGCTCATGTGATGAGTACTAAATCTAAATTCTCTAGATACGTGTGTTTAATCGATTAAGATATACTACACTTCCACACCATATAGTAATTGTCACATTAATATATATTGTAATGATTAATGAATGTGTGTACATTGGTAATGAGGATAATAAGTAATTCTGATCCCCTTCCCTTAAATGCTAGAATCACGACCTAGTCCATATGATACAACCGACAGACCCTAATAGAATATTAGTATCAGAGGCTTGTTAGGATATGAATTACCTCACTAATTTATGAGTGTTGTATCTTGAACTTGCTCGTTTGACTCGTGATGCTAACTTGAACTAGACTGTCATCCAATCTATTTGAAAACCACCTATGACTAAAATGTTAACACCTTCACACTATCCACATGAGTCTTGAACTCCTATTCAATGATAACCTTGTTTTACAATATGTAATTTCTTATGCGACTTCATAAGCTACAAAAAAAATAGAAAATTGTTGTGTTTTTACTAGTAAAATTTAGGGCATGACACATTATCCATGATAAATTGAACAATACTAGATACTAAATTAATATGTATATCATTGTGCACGTAAATGACAAAAATATATATCAAAATACATGTAACCATAGACAAAATTTTACACAAATATATATATCAAAGATCATGTATCCACAGACAAAGTACTCACATATATATATATATATATATATATATATATATATATATATATATATATATATATATATATATATATATATATATATATATATATATATATATATATATATATATATATATATATATATATATATATATATATATATATATATATATATATATATATATATATATCAAAATACATAGATCCATATACAAAATGTGGCTGATCTTGCCATCAGAATGTGTATAATATCAATATTTCTGTATACAATGTGGCATATGCCATCTCAAAATGTCTCATGATGCATCCTATGAAAACTATACTATCCTAGGGTGTTGGTGGATGATCAAAATGCAGCCTCTTTGCTGCACTAGGTGGATCGGATACCTCCTACATAAACAAAAAAGGAAAACCCAAAGTTAGACTACTAAATTTATATGATTCTACATATCTAACATTGAATTACTCAAATGCATAATGATCTTTTCCGTAATGGAGATTAATAATATCAAAATTTCGTAATAAATACCTCTCTCATCGACCTCCTGCGCTGGTCAGGAGTCCTCTCGTATGCCCTCGGCAATGCTGGTACCTCTCTGATTGTGGGCTGTATATGTTCAAATACCTTTGTCAGATGAATCTACAATTTAAACTATAACATTATAATTCATAGAATGCTAAATTTATAACATATTTAATCATGAATTCAAACTACAACTTACTATTGTAGGCTCCTCCTCAGGAGTGAGTGGTTGCATCATCAAATCTACATAACTGTCCCATCGAACCTCATGTGCACTAGGAGTCTCCTATGAGATACAAAATAGTAGTTGTTAATATCACGGAAATTAGTTTTGAATTTATTTATGAAGATAAGTGATGCAGGAGCATCCCATGCTCATCAGGGGAACATTGAAGATCCAAGGCATTATAGAGGTCATGGAACATCTCTTGAAGTCAATTGGGCAATCCTTGCACCAATTATGGCTCATGGAAGCATACAAAGTTATAATTTTGGACCCATATGTGGAAAAAAGTTTTAATTTGGCATGAGATAGGATTTTAGGATTTCATATGGTAGATGAGTCATTTGATAGGTTCATGTAGGTTGTCATGATCATATCTTGTCATTAGACAAGTCAAAACGTTCTAGAATTGAGTTTTGGGGTTTGAACAAGCAGGCCTTGGTTTTTAAGCCATTTTAAGGAGGGTTTTGAAGTTTGGGTGTTTAGGAGTGTGACCAAGACCTATAATCTTGGAAATCCTTAGTGTGCTAGTCCCTTTGTTGAAGCCTTGGCATGTTTAATTCCTCCTTGTGTGTCCCAAAGTTGAAAGGTACATAAGTGGTGTCTAGAGATTTCTTGGTGAGGAAAGAAAGAGAATTAGTGAGTTGGCCCTTGGGAAGGAAGAAAACTTTTTGTGAAAATGCCTCCTAAAAATCAAATGGCTAGAGAACTTGAAGAATTGAGAGAAGAGTTGGCAAAAGAGAAAAGAGAGAGGAGAGAACTTGAAGCATCTAGAGTGAGGGAAGAAAGACAGATGAGAAGAGAGAGGCTGAAGCTTATTGCAAGGATAGAATCCTTAGAAAAGGAAAGGCAAGAACCTAGAGGAGAAGAGGTTAGAGGAAGAAATCATGGAGAGAACCATGAAGAAGAAGAGGTTGGTAATGCAAGGCAAGAGCATGCGACAATAGATGATCCTGAAGAAAGGAGATTTATGAGAATCATTAAGGTAGTACAAGGTAATGGTGGGAAGAACCATATTGATTTTCCAATATACCAGGGTAAAATGGATAGTGAAGAAGTGCTAGGGTGGATAGAGGCCCTTGAGAACTACTTTGATCTTGAAGACATAGAGGCATATAAGAAGGTAAAAGTAGCAACAAAAAGACTGAGAGGAACATCACTCACTTGGTGGACTAGTGTTCAGAATGAGAGAGAGGAAAGGTGGTTCAGGGCACCTAACCTATGTGGCAGGGGGGAACAAGTATCTATGTTGCCGGACACCTTGCCACTCCATGAAAGCGAGGATTTGATTAGATTAGGAAGTTGGAATAAAGGTTTGGTCCATATTTTACAAGTTGGTCTATGTTTTGTAATAAAGGCACATGTAAAGCCCACAAGCATTTTTTTGTGGTTATAAACCAAGTGACTCCATGGGACCAAAAGGCCTTAGAATAGGGTATTTAGAGTCTAAACAGTATTAGCAAAAAGTGGTTGTTTGTTTGTTTTATGGTTGGGAATGCCTATATGGTTGTTCCAACGGTCATGTAGACCTTTATATATGTCATATGTGATCTCAGTTGAAAGGGGGAGATAAGAGTGTACGGTGGTTTGGAGAAAAAACAATAAAAACTTCAATTTTCTAGAAATTTACTTAGTTGCATTTAATAAATCCATATGACCAATTTTGAGTCAATGGAATAGTTTAGAAAGTTAGGGAATGCATAAAAACTATAGTTTGAAATTTGAATTTCAAATTCAAATGACCATATTAGTTTTGGAGGGAAAGTAGTAATTTGGTATTTGTTTGATTAAATAAACCTTTGTAACCAACTTGGTCAGTTGGACAGGTGCATATAAGCCTATTTAAGTTGTAATGAACATATGCAAGACATGAATCATTATTAGTATGTAAAAAATCACAAAAATTGTATAGAACAACAATCATACTTTCCTTTGCATCAATAAAAAAAATAAAAAATAAATGATACTTATACATATAATGGGGCTCTCTGTGCGAATGAAAATCCCTGATGATCTAGGACGTTGAATCTGTATAGGCTCATCGCCAGTAGCCACACCCTATATACAATAAAGAATGTAATTAAATGAGATTACCACAAAATTTTTACAAGAATGCATCAATATTTAATCAATTAGAAAACATCTAATTACCTTTCCTTTGTCAATGCATGCTGGCTCACCCCTCGCACTTTGTCCCCTTGGGGCAGGTGGTATCTGCAAGATAAAAGAAAGATTAGCAACCATATATGCTACAATATCAAATAGAAAAAAAAAATGCAAACACAACATAATGTACCATAGATATCTCAAGGCCAAATGAAATGGCTGAGAGTGTAGCATCATCTATTTTTTTGAGCTCCTCCTCGGTCATCAACTAAACATGAATGAAGATCACATACATGTAAAAGTCAGTATGGCTTAAAAATTAAAATTAATCTATTATAAAAATTAACTTTAAATCACATATGTCATAACAAAAAAATGTATACACGTACTAACACCGAAGGAGTCCATGCCTTTGCATTCCCCTCCTCTCTCACATCATGGTCTGTATCCTCTACATGTGCGTCTGGTGTATCCTCGTCTAATACAAAATGATACTCAGGAAGATCACCTATGAGACCTAGGAAAATATTCTTGCATGTAATGCAAGTGTGAGACACACAAACATGTGATGAGCTAGCTGATGATGAACTGGCACCAACATCATCAACACGAGGAGGCAGGACTGACCTAGCCTGAGATATCATTAGGCTACTCAGCCTATGAATGGCTCTGATGGTATGAGAGATAGCCTTTGCCATAATATCTGGATGTTGCACTCGAGGAGGGGGGAGATATCAGGGGGGGGACAAAAGTGCCAAGTTTCTTCCACTGGGAAGAGGGTCTATCCTGAGGAGCTCCTAGTCCTAAGCCCATGTTAGGCTTCATGCTCCAATAGTTCACTTTAAGTTTCAACACAAATTCTGCATATAATTTTCTAAGAAAATAAAATGGTATGTCTAAATTTCCATGTGGAGGGATATCAAAGACCATCCACCAACGGTCCCAAAAATTTGCACTTATGGCATAATTTGTGCACCATTTAATCGATAGTTTGGTTTTTTTTGGGTCAACTGGTATACCCATTTTTGGGTTAGCAAAAAGGCTAGCCAAATTGTCTTTGGTCATCATAATCCAAACCATCATCAAACATCTGGTGCATTTCATCATGCCAACGAAGAGCGGCATTTTGTTAGTTTGTAAGGGTTTCAGTGTTATCCACTATGGTGTTTAACGTGGATAACATAGGAGCCAGTGCAGGTACATTATTGTATGTTCTATGCAAACCTCTCAATTCAGTGAGATTTTCATTTATAAAATCCTCGATTTGAGGAGGGTTTTGAGGAGGTAGAAGATCATTTGGTGGAGGGGATACTGGATCGTTTGGTGGTGGGTTACAAGGAATATTATTCCCTGCCTCAGTGTCATCATTTTGATCAGCCATTCCTATTGAATTGCAAAACGTAATATATATTAAAAAAAAATCTAAATTTTAACCATTTTTGTCAAAAAAACCCTAGATTCAACTAAAACAAACAAAATCATGTTAAAATCTATTAAATTTAGGTTAAAAATGAGTCGGGGGGGGAACATACCTGATATCTGATATCTGATCTCGTATCTGATATCCGATCTGCTATGGCAATACTGGCCCCAAATTCACGTAAAATGAGGGCCCGCGGGTCTATGATTTTATTTAATCCAATGTACAAGTATCAGATATCCGATACTATATCGGATATCCGATATTATATCGAATATTTGATATAACATCGGATATCCGATATTATATCAAATATCTGATATAACATTGGATATCCGATATAACATCGGATATCCGATATGGCACAATAACATAAAATGAGTACAATATATATAATATAACATATAATATATAATATATATTACATTTTATATATTTTTATATTATATTTTATATTTATTATATTAATTTACTATATATTATAATATAAAATATTATATTATATAATAATAATATTATTATATTATATTATTATAATTTATAATATATTATACTTTTTTATTATATATTATATTATAAGATATTACTTTTTATTATTATATTATATCTTATATATATATATACTATATTACATTACTATATATTATAATATATGAAATATTATATTATATTATTATAATATAATATGTTATTATAATATAATACATTATAATATTATTATTATAGTATAATATTATATGATTATAATATAATAATAATATTATTATTATATTATAGTATAATAATTATAATAATAATAATATTATATTATAGTATAATAATAATTATAATAATAATATTATATTAAATAATAATAATATCATTAAGTAAATATTAATATTAAATAATAATAATAATATTAAATAATATATCATACTATTATATGATTATAATTATTAGTCAGATATTTGATTTAAAATCAGATATCTGATATTATCGGATATTCGATAAGGCTCGGCTTAACCTTCTAGGTTTGGTTCCTGGATAGGTAAAAAAAAGTCAGAGCAGATTTTGAAGTGCTTTTAGGCGTCTTCAAACTCTTTTTTTTTCACATCGCCACTTTTTGGCACACCGTGATCCTGCACATACCCATATCAATAATCTTATAAGCATATGAACCATATACCTCAGTAACAACAAAGGGACCAAACCAATTAGGACTAAAATTTCCCTTCTGCCCAAGCAAAGCATTCACATTCCTCTTATTTTCATAAAAAATGATATCACCAATGGAAAAAGAATTTTTAGTAACCTTGTTATTATAGTATTTTTAAAGAGATTAATGATAGCCTCTTACATATTCCAATACATCAATTCATTATCTAACATTTCCAATTCTTGCAAATGTTGTTCCTTAAAAGTATCCTTATTAATAATCCCATATAAAGAAAATCAAAGCGAAGGAATTTTTAATTCAAAGGCATAATAACATTAAAACCATAGACAAGATTATAAGGAGAAGTACCCATAGCACTATGGACACTAGTCTCATAAACCATAAGCATAAGGTTGACTGAGTATGCCAATTCTTTCCATGTTTATTAATAGATTTTTGTAAGATTTGTTAAATGATCTTACTAGAAGCTTCATATTTCCCATTGGATATTTGTCCAAAAATTTCTTAACCTCCTTATTTTAAAAAGGAGTACCATTATTAGAGATAATGGTTGAATACCAAATAAATAAATAATGTTCTAAATAATAAAGTCACAAATAACATCAATAATAGTAGAATGAATATGGAAAAATTCAACGCATTTCATAAAATAGTTAGTTACTTTTAGAATGTAGGCATGTCCTTGTGAGGGGTTGGGACTCAAAATCGAAGCCTTGATTTTAAGTATCATTCAATAAAATCCCTATAAGAGCTTTTTAATGCATGTGTACCCAACTATTCATTTGAGGCCTAAGAGGTGTTTAATGTTTCTAACACCTTGAATTAAAGATATCCACTCATCCTATGAAGATGAAATGCCATCCTGAGTCATTCTATGAAGTTCTGTTTTGAGCAATGTCCGATTCTACATTTTTACCTAGTGTCAAATAATGATAGGAGGCCTTGTTTGCAATTGAATATATCACACCCAATTATGTTTCATGACTCACCATTTTGGGAGTGTTTAGTATCCATACTAAAGAACCTATGTTTCAGATTTTGAGTCATTTTGATATGTTTTGACTAGGTTTTGAATCCCTCAAAGTTGATCATTTATTGTTGTCATGCTGATGCAAATTGCTTAGAATTTAGGGAGGCCCTGTTTGACTTGTTATAAATTTGACCTAGTTGATCAAAATGAAAAAATTCCTTTTGTATTAAATTTTAGAGGTCAGAGACTTGTTATGTTTCAATTTTGAGATTATGACAAATCTGTTTGATTAGTTTTCGAATGTGATTCCAAATGCAACTTATAAACTGATGTCAAGAAGTGTAGATTGGTCAGTACCCCTATTCAGGATGTTAAAACTATGAATCTATGATAGATGAGATAGAATGGATTGTACCATTGTGTTCTCATCTAAAAATAATTTAAGTGTGTCAATTTTCAAAACTTGATGAATCCGTCTGCACACTTTCCCAGGTCCATTCCATTTGCAAAAAATGCTTTTTTCTGCCAGTGTTTCTAGTCTAAAAATTTGAGTAGCCCACTTTGACCACTTGCCAAATGTTCCCAATTATTCTTCATGAGCCCTAATCCTAGATTTACACTCTCCTCATGACAATGAACCAATGCCCCATTCTTTATTTCCCCAAATGCCAGTTTGACCTATTCTCAAAGCCAAATCCGAACACAATTTATTGTTTTCTAACATTTTTGATTGTAGGTAGTTCTAAGAGGGCAACTTTGATGGTCAATATATTTTTACTGATAATTTTTCATGATATGAGATTTGGTAGGGTGCAAGAATGTGGAACAGAGAATCAGTGCATTTGATTTCAAAGCTCAGTTAGGTGATTTGGTCAATTTTTAAAGCCAGTCAAAGGACCTCTTGGCACGAAGTTGAAAGTATGTAGAAAGATGTAAAATGAGTTTTAAAATTGTTTCTAGTGGTCTAACTTGTTTCAAATTAGTATCAAATGATTAATATATCAATTTGACAATTCAATTGTTTGGAAACAATTTTTTTTTAGCTGGACCCACTTCGGGGCCCAACTAATTTCATCATATTGGTAGGATATTCAAAATTGAAGATGTTTAAGAGATAAAATGTCTATTATATGCTTTTTAATGCTTTGGCATGTGAACTTAATCTTTCAAACCAAATAGATAAACTTGGGATACATGTGCAAGATATGAACATGGAGGAAAATGATTGCACACACAAACTGAGAGGAGTCCTTATGTTCGATGGTAGTGTTGACATAAAGAAACACAATTTGACTTTGCTTCTTATCAATTTGACTCAATCAGCATTGTGTAGCATAAAAAGCATCTGTGGAACCTTTTTAAAGATGAGGTTGAATGATGGGGAATCATTTTAATTATCCAACTTTAGAAGGCAAAAATGATTATGGATAAATCCATTTGTGGAAGATGTGTTAACTAGTCTAGGGATGTTTTTTCTTGAAGCTACACCAAATCAATGACATGTACATTTTAATCCAGTGTTGCCAATTACAATGAGTTTGTGCTAAGGATAATAGTGACTCAAGTGTGTATGTTGGTGTAAATACATATTTACTATTTACACTTTACTTAAGTTTACTTAGGTTAAGCATTATTTTATTATTTTCTTAGGTGAGACACTTAGGAGTTTGCATACTTTTATGAATTATCATGTTGACAACATAGAAGTAAGCAACTCTAATTCAGCACATGGTGTCTACAACACTAGAGTTTGCATAATTAACTAAGTTGTCATGTAGACAACATAGTTATTCACACTCCTATTTTAGCACATGGTGTCTACAACATTATTTTGCATGCTACACCTTTGTAGGCTTATCCTCTCATCATCACACTTACTCCTATGCTTAACGGAGGATAACCCATACTTGGTGGACATGTGCCTTGTTCTATGATTTATCATGTTGCTGATTCCTATGCATTCTAGAAGCATTCAAGAGGCATTTATATATAGGCACTCCCAGTTTACTTTTACATTGAATCAAATACATATCGTCATTCTGATCATACTATTTTTGGTCTACTTTTGTGCTTGTGCTTGAGTTCTTTGATCTTGGGTGAATTTTTTCTCAAGAAAAATTCTTACATGGCATCAGAGCTTGGAGAATCTCTCTTCACATAGTCATTCAAGACCATTGTTGCTTCAGCACCTCGACCCAGATCTGGAGTACCATAGTCATTGGGAGTGTCTAGAGCTAGAATGGACCTTGCCATTACATCCAGAATGTTGATTCAATCAAAATTGGCTATAAATTTGTCTACCCTAGGCTAAAGTTGATTTTGAGGAATTTTTTTTTTGCAAATCGGCACTTGAAGGCCTAATTTACAAGTTCAGGTATGATCTTCTATTAGATCTACAATTTAATTTTTAGATATGTTATTTTAATCTTCTCTAAAATTATTTTTGATTGAGAAAATATTCTAATTTTTTTGGCAGTTTATTATTCCTCAGTGGCACATGTTCTGCATTTTTGACATTAACAATTGGTGGGATTCAACATTATAGCACCATCCATTTAACATCAAAATTCAACTCCTAGTAGGACCACTCAAACCATGATGAACAACGCTTTTGTTTTGTCTTTGGTGGGCTACACCTTTTACACTGCGCCAAGTTTTGTTTTCCCATGAATGTGGGATTAAAACAAGGGATTTCCAGCATCTTTTTTGTGAGTTCTAACAAGCACAAAGGAGACCCAATGGTGACTATGGTCCTTTTTTGGCAATGAATTTTTTGAAACTTCCATTTCCATTCATTCCCATGCATGTGGCCACCCATGGCGATCACACATCTGAACATGCGGTGCCATTGCCTAGCTACCATGTAGCCTTCAGTGGACCACACCCATGTGGATCCCATCCTACCTAGGGCTAGTAATACCATGCTTCACCAAAAAATAGATGGCAATTAGTAGGCCACATCAGCCCCAGTCATCATACTTTTGCCTAGTCAACAGATAGCTTGCAGACACCTGGACTGACATATCAGAGCTATACCGTACAAAGTCACCTTTTCTGTATAGTACCACATCACACTGTAGGGGTCCTTGTCACCTGCCAACCTAATCTTGCCATAATTTCCCAAAATCCATGTGTATATACATGTAGGACATTGAATTGTAGCTCTAACATGTGGATTGTATGCCCAGTTAGCACCATACCTTTCTGAGTCACTTTTTCTGTACATTTTGTATAGTACAAACATGCCAAGTCAGCTAGCTATATGCTGATGTCATCTTCCACATCATCCAATGGCCTTTTTTCACAAACGTTAGCTAGGCATAAGCCTAAATTTGACACAACAGTTTGTTGCCTAGACCCCTCTCCAGACACAATCTTGATATCACAATCTAACTTTGGGAGGCCATAACTTAGTCATCTAGACTCTAAATCAGGTGCAATTTTTCTTGATTTTGGGTAGAATTTTTTAAAAATTTTATTGGCGTAGTTCTTTTCTAGTTTTGGTGCATGGATTTGTCATAAATTGCATCTTTTGGCAATTGTACCTGTCTAATCCTACATTTTGCAACTTAAAATGCTCTGTACAGGCTCATCTAGACACATTTTCAGGTTTCATTTTTTTTTAAGTGTTTTATTTTTCATCTACTTTCTAGATTTGCATTCAGATTATAGGTTTGTATGGACAAAAATATCACTTTCAAACTTAGGGCCTTTTTTCCATTGTATTGCTTTGATAACTATTCAAAATTGTTTTACATCTAAGATACAATGCTTAGTGTTAGATTTTAGGCCTCAAAAGGTAGTTGTATACAAAAAAATTAGATGGCCACTTAGTACATTTTGACAAATGGCCTCTTATACATGCACTACCTATAAAGCATCGAATCATTCATTAGGGAGGGTTAATTCATTTTTCTTGCATCTTCAGGGGTTCATTGATTAGTTCATCATGGAAGAGGAATATTTAATTATCTTGATACCAAAAAACTATCAGGAATGGAGTCAATTGGTTATAACATATATTAGTTAGCACAATGCACTGCCATATGCGAAAGGACTTTCATATGATGGTGACACTTTTTCCCTCATTTATCATACTCTCTTTCTATTTATGAATATGGCAGTTATGGATTCACTTGAAGACATAAAGTCAACTGATCCATATGATTTTTGGATTCATCTTTGGCTGTTGTATGGAGATCCACACATTCCTCCATTCCCAAGAGATCTTTTACCTCTAGTGGTAGCTGCATCCTCTCCAAATGAGATCATACCTCCTGCTTCTCCTATTGATCCAATTTTAGCCACAAATGCTTTGAATTCAGTGCAACACGAACCTTCATGTCTTCCTAATTCAACTTCATGGGATGGCTTCCTACTAGACATTGTAGGTCTATTTGTGGAGTCTCACACTGAAGATGTGAGAGACATAATTGATGATATGCATCTTCTTCTTGTTGAGGTGAATACTTCATCCATTGCCATAGTGATTGATCCAACACACCAAGGTACACTTTTTCTTCCAGCTCCAACATCAGTGAATGATTTCTTGGTAGACATTTTAGGTTTTTTTGTGGAGTCACACATAGTAGATTTGGGAGACTTCATTGATGATATACAACTTCTCTTTGATGAGGCAAATCCTTCTTCAGTTGTTGCAAGGGCTCACTCTGACCCTCTTGTCCTTTCTCTACATGATCAGTCTTTACAGGTTGATGTGATTATGGATTCTTATGTACAATAGTTGTAGGAGGTCTCTTTGTCATTTGAGGAGATAGTTGGTTCTTTGGGACATGTTCTACATACATCCTTGCTAGATCTACACTTCTTCTCAATAGTATTGGAAGGAGGAACCATCAGTATCAACACAGGGACAGTTGAGCAGGTTTCAAAGACACCGTTCATCACAGTGATTCTTTCTACACATAGGGGAAGTATCTCACCAGTACCTCTACCATAGTTTCTTCCAAAGGGGAGGAACATCATCCAACACTCTTGGATCAGCTTCTACATTGGACCAACTCTCACTGATCAACACACTACTTTTATGGGGGGGGGGGGGGGGGTGACTACCTTGTCTCCTCCTTCTTCTCTTTTATGGGGGGGGGGGGGGGGGGGGGAACTTTTTCCTCTTATGGGGTTTTATTCTTCTCATACTTCTCTTTTGTATATACTTGATGTATGTTATAATAGGGGGGGTTTTCATTACTCCATCCATCCATGCATCTTGTTTTTTCATCTCTCTTTTTGGGGGAGGGTTTTTCCCATGAGGTTTTTCCTCCTTCTTTGCTTTATGAGAGATTGCATTTCATTATGTATATAGGTACCTAGCATGGCCTAGTAATCGAGACCCATTATGCATTTCATCCTAGCTTTCGTAAGCTTAAGTGCATTCCCTTAAGTTGCACTTAAAGGGGAGGGGGTATTGGTGTAAATACATATTTACTATTTACACTTTACTTAAGTTTACTTAGGTTAATGCATTATTTTCTTATTTTCTTAGGTGAGACACTTAGGAGTTTACATACTTTTATGAGTTTTTATGTTGACAACATAGAAGTATATAAGAAATTCAAATTCAACACATGGTGTTTACAACACTAGAGTTTGCATAATTAATTGAGTTGTCATATCGACAACACAGTTATTCACACTCCTCTTTTAGCACATGGTGTCTACAACATTATTTTGCATGCTACACCTTTGTAGGCTTATCCTCTCATCATTGCACTTACTCCTATGCTTAATGGAGGATAGCCCACGCTTGGTGGACATGTGCCTTGTTGTATGACTTATCATGTTGTTGATTCCTATGAATTTTAGAAGCATTCTAGAGGCCTTTATATACAGGCACTCCTAGTGTACTTTTACATTGAATCAAATACATATCATCATTTTGATCATATTCTTTTTGGTCTACTATTGTGCTTGTGCTTGCATTCTTTGATCTTGGGTGAATTTTGCCCCAAGGAAAATTCTTATAGTGTAGAAGATAAAAGCCTTCTCTAATACAACATGTGTTCCTCATCATTATTAAAACAAAGGGCAAGGTTAGAAGAATCTACTACCACATTGCCAGCTAGAGGATCTAAATTCTGAATCAACATTAGATAATATGGAGGAGGCCGGTTAGAAGGTGAAGATGATAATGTTGGCATTTGGTTTTTCTTTGAATCAAAGAAGAAATTCATACTTTCCTGAGAAGATGCAAAGTGAAGAGGAGATGTTCCATCTTCATTTGCCAAATTTTCTAATTGTTATATGCATCACCAAACATTACACTAAACACCATGGAAGTTGCAAGTATAACTATAGGATTATGCTCCATAATGGTGAACTTTCCCACAATAATCATCTTCAGTGTCTGGACTTGCAAATGGTGTTTGTAGGAAGTTAAATTTTTGCATCTAACACTTCCCAAATGCAAAATATGAAAACCATCAAAGGCAAAGTGGCAATGGAGTAAAGTGATTCATGAACCTATTGAATTGGGTGAGGTCACCAAGGCCATAGAAGGGAGTTTTTTTGAGGAAGCACCTGCACCTTAGAGCATGTTAAATGCTAAGCCGTGGTGAAAGCTTCAGTCCTATTGGCACCAACTTAGTTGGAAACTTTATAGATGTTGAAGACTAGTTGACTTTCTTAAGCTTAAGGAAGAAGTAAGGAAGTTAGTAGATACTCTCACTCAAGCTATGACATCTATCCTATTAGGTTTTCTAGCTCCTAAGTTTGAAATCACCTAGGAAAGGTTTCACTTTGTGTTGGAGGAAGCTGCAAGGCCTTTTTGATTGGGATTCCATATATTGTCACTACCATTCCACCCACTGTCAGGTTTGATCCAATTTGCTAATAACAAAAGATGTTCATAGGAGGTAGCCTATTTGATTTATCACAAATTTATAGTTTTCTCGGAAAATGTGATATTTTTATAGAAAAAACACTCACTTGTTAGTTGTCTCAAAAGACAACCACTTTTGGAAACAATGCATTCTCGTGCGATGCCGATGAGCAGCCAAAGGGAAAACATAATAAAATTTTGAATGAAAATACTGACATAGATAGTCAATGTGGCATGATGATGTGAAAATCCAACCAACTAGGAGGTGACAAGTAGCATCACATGATTGAGTCAAATAATTCATTGAATGACACATGGCAAGGTGACCCAGACCTGACATGCAAAGCGAGGAGTTGATGTAGTGGACAACACCACGTGTGATGATGTCGCTATGTCATGATGATGTGGCACCTTGCTAACTTGTCATACAACATAGAAATTGATGACATGGTAGGTTGTGTAGCATAGTGATAGGGCGGTGACATGGTAATGCTGATTGGATGATGACATGTCCTGAGGTGCCACATGTCACGACGTTGCTATGTCACGATGACATGGCACTCTACAGATTGGGATAACAACATGGAAACTAATGACATGGCAGCCATGTGGGAGGATAGGGGACCAATGAGGTAGTGAGAAGTGGGGCCTAGGTGGTGGATGTTAGATGACAAAGCAAAATCCAACGAATCAAAATGTGACACATGTCGGGGTCAATCAAATATGTTTGACCCGGATGGAAATTCTGGTAAAAATTTTCAAAATTCAAAAAATCAATATTTTATTATCTACTCCAGAAAACCATGTGGAACAGAGATTTAAATAAAATTTGATTTTAAACCTATAGTTCAAACTTTGGAAATTTTAAATTTTTGCAACCAAATGTAGTTTCAAACCTAGTCCATGAGCATGTTTTTCATTTTGAGATTCTAGGTATTTTTGATAAGCAGATATGGCACTATTATATATCACTAGAATTAGGAGAGAATGAACTTTCCATTTCTAGAGTTTGTTTTTGCACAGGAGGTAACTAGTTCAAGATATATGAGGATTTTTTTTCAGGTACCTAATTTTTAGTTTCATTCAGTTGGGGCAATTAGGATATGATTTCTAGTGAAATGGTGAATTGAGTGAATGTAAAAGGTAGTAAAAATATAGTTATGGGCAAGTTTTGTCACCTCCAAATCAGTTCAATTAGGGTATTATCAGCATTTCATGATGCATTTTAGATATTTTTGAAACATAATGTTTTTTATATTTAAAGAAGAGATATTTCAGGTTTGTTATAGAATAATGAAAAAAATAATATCAAATCTCATGGGTAGAAAGATGAGAGATGCTCTACAATAGAAAAGAATGAATATTAAATTGGACACATGTCACTTCTAGATTAGATCCAAGACTTCATTCATCTCCTATATCTCTCTCTTTTTGATTCATTGTAGAGGGTTCAATCTTCAGTTTTCTCAAATATGTGAGACCAAGGGTTCCAATTTTGAACATATTTCATACTGTGATACCATTTTCTTTAGTTATTTCCCTTGTAATGAATAACAAGAAATAAGAATACAGATAGTTTTGATCTTCTAGGTAGTTTTACATTTCAATTTCATGCATCTTATTGTATTTGTTTCAAAGAAATGAATGAAAATGCAACAGGTTAATCTTAATTTTGATATCTTGTCTTCCATTCATGTTGTTTGTGATCTTTTGTGTTTTGTAAATAAAGAGTATGAAACTCAATTGAAATTTGTTGGTTGTATATGTTGATTTATTTTGCCTATGACTCAAGGATTCATTTAAATACTTGGTTTGTCATCATAGGATTGTAGACCTCATGAAGGGATCGGTCAAGTATGAGATTTAGAAGGATGTAGATGTTTGATTCATAAGGTGAATAGATAGATAGATCAAGAAGTCCTGATGTATGAGATATGTCAAAGACTTTTAGGGATGTGTTTTAGGGGTTTGTGTGACTACCCAATAGATAAGGCACTGATTAGCTACAAGATTAGAGTGTTATGCTATTCATTTAATGTTTTCCTAAAATCAACATCATTAATCAAATATTTCTCCTTTTAATGTTGAAGAACTAAAAAGGATGCCCTCACTTAACTTATCAATCTCTTAGGCCATGTTAGTAGCCATTTCATGTCTGAGATCTTTGCATAAGTGTTAGGAGAATAAGGGTTTTATCTACTTTATTAGATCCAAGTGTATGTTTTAGCATTGGTACCATATAAGCAAATTTGAGGTCCACCCGCTAGGTTTTGCAAAGCTTGAAGTAGAAGAAGGTTCTATCCTTATATTTGGCAAAGTGTTTGAAAGGGTATGTTGAAGATGGGAAGTAGCTACACCTATGTATCTTGTTCTCATTAGGGTAATTTGAAACCATGATGTTTCAAAACACCAACATGAGGAAGGAGGATAAATTTTTCCAATGAGATCTATACCCCAAACACTAAAAATCCATGAGACTAATTAAGTATGAAGCATAGTAGAAGGAGCATGAATAAGGTTACGATGTTGTTGATACTGCAGACACCTTTTCACAAAAGAAAAATATTCTTGTTCCATTACTTGCCAATAATATCTCATTCTCAAGAGTTTGTTCACCAATGACTTTGCACCAAATCATCCTCCATAGGTTCTTGAGTGAAATTCCTATAAACATATGAATATATCATTGTTTCCAAGACATCAAAGTAAATGACCATCATATGATTTCTTATAGAGAGTGTCATCTAAAATGATATAACATATTGCTAGTTTTTTTATCTGATTATGGGCATTATGTGTAGCAATTTTAGAAAAGGTTTCATCCTTCAAGTATTCAAAGATGTGCATGTTAGAATGAATGCTAATGGTATTCCTATGGTGGAGTATCTTAGCAATTTTGGAGAATTGATTTAGTGATGTTATGTTGAATTAATGACAAAGTTTGTCATTGATGTCAACATACTGGCTATTCTATGAAGACTGATAGAGTAACACACAAAGTTTGGCTTCACATAGTTCAAGGATTGAAGATTAGATTATGGGCACATGGGATTATATTCTATAGTATGTATAGATCTTACATTTAATAGTACATATATAAATATTGATATTGGACAAAGTTATGATAGATTTGGGGAAGCTAGCTTTTAGACAACATTTCTAGAAAGAAGGTACTGATGTTTGGATTGTTCTCTTAATAGAGATGGAATCTGGTTGACCAATCTTAGATAGAGGTTGAAGACATGCTGAAGATGCTTTGGTTAATCACACACATTTAGATGACCAACAAGAGTGAATTTATGAAGACTATGAGATGCATATTGCTTGTAATTATGAAAAAAATGTAATATTGTAATGTAATATGTAATATAATATCTAAAGTTGGTCATATATTATTATTGTAAATTGGGAAAGCCTCAAGGCCAGCTCAATAAATTATTTTAGGACTTGATATAAAGAAAAGGTCATTTCCTTCGATGTAGAGTATGGTATGTAGCCATATCTATGTTATGTATTGTGTGAACTGTTACCCATTTTGCCTCCCACCAAAATTTGAACTTCAAATGCAAACCTCACCCAACGGTCACCTTCCATCTTTTATATTACTTAAAATGCCCCAAAAATATGAAAAATAAAGCATTTAAAATTTATGGTATTTCCTATCTTGTTTTGTTGGCTTGCAACTTTCTGTGCCATCAGATCTGGTTTAGATCTATGGTGGGCACTTTCTCGCATTATCAAAGCAAGCGATCTTTAAACATTGTGGGAAAACCCCTTAGTGACGCGTGGTAGGAGGGTCCATGTCCTTCTTGTGGGCCCTAGGATGGGAAGTGGCAGGATGAGATGGCAATTCAATTGGTGCCCACTTTCCCACATTTTGAGCTTTGTCAGACTTTCTGATAGTGCAAGGAAGTGCTTGGGTGATGTGTGTCCAGATGACATTATGGTAGGTATTCATAGAGATTCAGAATGCATGTGTTATGAGCCCCGTTAGATCTCCCAAGATCAATGATTGGCATATGCCCGCAAGATAAAGTTGCAAGAAGATTAAGGAATGTGGGCATGCCCCTTTGTGACACCTATCCCATGACCTCTCATGTTCCTAGTTGTACCTTCCATTGTCAGATTTTCAAGGATCAACGGTTGGCACATGCCTACAATAAGGAGTTGCAAGGAAGTTTAAAAATGCGGGCATGCACCTTGCCACCGCGTATCCTTGTGGGGTTAGTTTTATTCTAGGTGGTGCCGGTTGTATGCCAGGGTAATGCTGAGTCAGACCAAGTTAGATGCCAAGTATTTTCATGGGCCCAAGTTTCATGGACAGGCGCAGTGAATGGAGAGTCTTTCCTGATCATTGATCTTGCACAGATCAAAAATTAGTGCTTGCCTACAATATGGAAGTATGAGGAAGTTAAACATTATGGGGAAGAGCCCTTACAACATGTGTCCTTGCAGGCATAGGGAGATACATTGCAATTAGGCAGCATGGTTAAGGCTTGCGGTTGGCAGTTGCATCATGGTTAGGATTTGGGGAGGAGGCGCAGTTAGTAAAAGAAAGGTGTGGTCAACCACATGGGGACTTTGTGGAGTGGCAAAATAAAAGAAGATCATTGGTCCATGTGGCTCATTCTGGTGGCAGAGTTAAGTTGACCTGTTGATCATGTTGATTCACAGGCTAGAAACATGGGAATTTGAGTTTGTTGTGCAATCTGATCCTTGTGATCAATGCCAACCACTCTTTGATAAATATTGAACCCAATGAACACGGGAAAACACTCTATCCCTCCCTAGTTTATCCATCTAGCTTTGTTAGGATGATTTAATGGTGTCGTTTCTATCTTCTCGAGGCCTTGTTCCAACAAGATTAGATATCATTGCATCTGGATCTATACCCAAATTTGGTTTTCTCCATGATTGTTCTCAAAAGGGCTTAATGAAAATGGTTGTAGAGTAATTTTAGTTAGAGGACATCTCAGTTATGCCTGAGCTATAAAGACAATTTTTGTAGATTTTCAAACAGTTGACTCTTCTCCAACTTCTTTAATATTGCTTTGCAATTTCATTTGTAAATTCCCTTTGCCTCTGAACTGTATGACATTCTGCCTTATCTCCTTCAGCCATTAATGTGAAAGTGCAAGAATTATTTTCCTCCCATTGGTGTTTTTTAGAGATCTACAATATACATGATTGTATCTCTTTTGGCCTGTGAATGATATATAAGTGAATCTTCTCTTTTCTTATGTCATTCATTTTGGGTTTTCTAATCTATGTGTGATTGTTAGATTAAAGCAAGTCTGAATGTGTATATCTTTTGGTGTCATGATGGTTCAATAGTGCATATATGGGCAAGGATTGGTTGACCACTCTATTTTGGTGCATCACCCCCTTAGATTATAATAGGTAGAATTTCTTTTCATGCTTTCCTTCTCCCTTTTCCTCTCCAAGAGTAGTTAGGTGCACCTTGATAGTAAAGGGAGCCGACCTTCTCCAGAGACTCAACCTCATAGTTCAAGTCCCACAACTTGGAGGTTGTTTCCATGTTTCACAAGGTTGTCCTTAGGTAAAAACTTTGGACAAGGGTGCAAACCTCTGTGACAACATGAACTTACATGCAAATATCTATTGGATCAAAGAAGAAATTGGTGTGGTTGAGGCATGATGAACTTATAAGGAACTATATCTATCAAGAGAGGTTATTGTTGGACATTTGTTGATGTACACTTGTATTATTGAGTGATGATAGTATTGAAGCTATTTGGATAGTGGGTCCATCTATTTTCCTTGTAACCCCTAACAGGGTTGGCACAACTCCTAATAGGGTTGGATTCTCTTAATAATGATTCAAAGTCTCCTAATAGGGACTCATATGAATTGAATGCATTTCATTGAATCCTAACAAGGCCCATCCTTTTACAAGGAACTTTTATATTAGTACATCATCTTGTGGGTACCATCTCCACTAGGGTTTTCCCTCTGATTAAAGGTTTCCCTAGTTAACAGATCTAGTGTTATTGTGTATGGTTATCTTTATATGGTTGTTGTATCTATTATTTTTGTGTTTTAGAATTAATAAGGATATTGAGAGTTATTTTAGTTACATAACCAATTCACTCCCTCTCTTAGTTATCTTTGTGCACTTTACTTTCTAACAATTGGTATTAGGGTGACAAGTCTTTCAAGGAAAAGCTTAACAACTTAAGGAGATCTATTTCACATTTCAAGAAATAAAGTTTGAATTTTGATGGAGTTAACTATGGTAGTTGGAAAGAGGAGAAGATGACACATTTTCTATGCATGGGTTTGGGTTACCGGTTGATTACTAAAAATCAAAAGGATGTGATTGAAGAAGAAAAACTTTAAGATTATGATGAAACTCAGAAAGACATTTATATTCAATATGCTTACTAAAGAAGCACCATTATTAGCTCTTCCAAAAAATGAATTTTCTTAGGTAAGATCTTTAAGAGTTTCTCATAAAACTTAGAAAGCTTTGCAAATTACATTTGAAGGTGATAAACATGCTCAAAAGGTTAGATTACAGAATTGGATATGTTTTTTTCAAGATGTTAAAATGGTGGAAGAAAAATCTGTAAGAGGTTACTTTGGGTCCATCCTTTTACAAGGAACTTTTATATTAATACATCATCTTGTGGGTACCATCCCCACTGGGATTTTCCCTCCGATCAAGAATTTCCCTAGTTAACAAATCTAGTGTTATTGTGTATGGTTATCTTTCTATGGTTGTTGCATCTATTTTTTGTTTTGTTTTAGAATTAATATGGATATTAAGAGTTATTTTAATTACATAACTGATTCACCCCCTCTCTTAGTTATCTTTTTGCACTTTACTTTCTAAAAATTGGTATTAGAGCATTGGGTCTTTGAAGGAAAAACTTAACAACTTAAGGAGATCTATAGTGTATTTTAGGAAAGAGAGTTTGAATTTTGATAGATTTAACAATGGTATTTGGAAAGAGAAGATTAGGACACAATTTCTATGGATGGGTTTGGGTTATCCTTTGATTACTAAAAATCAAAAGGATGTGATTGAAGAAGAGAAACTTTAAGATTGTGATGAAACTCAGAAATACATATTCATAATCAATATGCTTGATAAAGAAGCACTATTATTAGCTCTTCCTAAAATTGAATTTGCTTAGGTAAAATGTTTAAGAGTTTCTCATAAAAATTGTAAAGCTTTGCAAAGTACATTTGTAGGTGATCAACATGCTTAAAAGGTTAGATTAAAGAATTGGATATGCTTATTTCAAGATGCTAAAATGATGGAAGATGAATCTATAAGAAGTTACTTTGGTAGATTAGTAGAGATTGCTATAGGATATAAGAGTTGTGGAGTAGAGAAATATGAAGATGGATTTGTATGGAAGGTATTGGAGACATTGACACCTACATACAGACAACGATCATAGATTGTTGAACAAGTTATTGGCTTAACATTTGATTTTAAAAGAGAAACTCTTCTTGGGAGATTACAATCATCAAACCTGTGGATGAGACATAGTGGTTAATTTCCTAGAATTAAAACTACTTTAAGCACACTAGATATGAAACCTATGTTGAAAGGAGTGCAAGTACAAGCAGAGATTATGCCAGTAGTAACTAAGAAAAAGTGGATGAATACAAGAAGATTGAGGAAGGACATCCCTTCTTATGAAAAGAGAACCTAAAGGTAACAAAATCTTGAAGTGTTGGACTTGTAATGAATCTGGTCATTATCCTTCTAAATATCCTAAAAGAATAAAGAAGTTTAAGAAGCCCTAAATCAAGAATGCTTAAGGATTGCCTTTTTTTTAATAAAGGAGAACTTAACGCTAAACTAGAATAATTCTTGACTAAAAGTGATGATGAGAATGATAAAATAAGATTTACTTCTATTAAGGAAGAATTCCCTAAAAAAGAAGAAGTTAGAGAAGAAAAAACATTAGTATCACAAAGTGAAAAAAAGAAATCTAATTGGATTATAATGATGGTTGTTCCCATCACATGACTAGAGATATGAATAAGTTTGTTGAATTCAACAACTATAATGAAGAAATGGTTAGAGTTGGAAATAATAGAGCCTATCATATAAAAGGAAAAGGATCTATTACAATTCATGGAAAGAATAACAATGATGTTTTTTACTTCATGGATGGTTTGAAACATAATCTTTTGAGTATTGGACAACTAGTCAACAAGGGTCATTAGTTGTAGTTTACAAAGAAGACTTGCATTATCAAAGACAAAAATTGCACATTGATTGGTACTAGTACAAGAACAAAAGGTAATGTATTTCAATTGAATGCTAACAAGATGTCATGCTCAGTTGATAAGGTGGATGTTGGTTATGGAAAAATAGATTTTGTCATATCAACTTTGACAACATTGTGAAGGTTAGCACTGTAGTACCCCAAAATTGGCATATTGCCGTATTAACCAACTTTGGTTTGTTCAACTATCATTCCTAAGTCCTATTTTACTAGGCAATTCTAATGCTGATAATCGCTACTTGACCTAGGTATCAAAATGCAAAAAATCCTAATCTATATTAATCATATTACTTATTTAATTCCTAAATATCAACTCAAATTAGCTACATAAACCTATTGATTTAATTTAATTTAATTATAAGTGTTATACTTAAATTAAATTAAATTACTTCTTTAGCTAATGCACAAAGGAATTAAATATTCTCATTCTAATTGTTGAATTTAATTATTCAATTTAGAATACTCAATTATTAGGTCATATTTAATTTCCTTAAATCAAATATCTTCTCCAATATTCTTTGTTTAAGTTAGAAATGGAAACTCTTAGTTGATTGAAATCAGAAAAGGAATTAAATTAGTTAATTCCTTATTCTATTCAAAAGCAATCAATTAACTTCCTTTTCATGAGGAAGTTTCCTTTATGACTGGCTCTCCTCTTCAATCTTGATCATCCATTTCGATTAATCTCAATTGTCGATCACTTTATAGATTCTATAAAAGAAACTCTCCATTCGTCATTAATATCATTTAGATTTTAAATATGCATCCATTTAGCATAGTATGTTATTTCAATTTCTTAGATTAACAATTGCATCTCTCATCTAGATTAATTGTACTTTCATTTAGCTACATAAATCCTTCATTCTAGAGGTCTGGTTGCTCGCTTCTCATTCTGAGAGAAAAGACATAATCCTTCTAGTTAGAAGGCAAAAGGTCACTTTGTTAGACTTTTTAGATAAACAATACAATTTTATTCTAGGATGATCTCTTAGGTAATGACCATGTTGAAGTGTGTGTGAGGATTTGAGGCCCACATTTCATGTACACAAGTACTACATTTGCAATTAGACATTTTCCTAAGATTGCAAAACATACTAACATGATGTGGAAGGAATGTGTGGTGGAAAAATAGAAGAAAATTTCATTTCCAAGCAAGAACTTTACTACTTGACCAAAGTTCAAGATTGTGAAAATAGAAAGTGGTTCTACAAAATAAGATCATTCTATGGTGAAAAGTATCTTACAATTCTTGATAGCTAGAATTCTTAGAGAAAATGATAAAATATTTGAGAAATTCAAGATATTTAAGAGTATAGTTGAGACTGAATCTGGTTTGAAGATTAGATGTTTGAGATCTGATAGAGGAGTGTTTACTTCAAATGAGTTTCATAATTTTTGTGAAGATACTAGTATAAAGAGACAAATTTTAGCCCCTAAGAAACCTGAACAAAATGGGGTAATAGAAAGGAGAAATATAATAGTAGCAAAGATAGCAAGATAATTGACGCTTGAAAATAATGTATCTAAAATATTTTGGAGATAAGTAGTAAATACATAAGTATACACTATGAACATAATGTAAATCAGATAAGGCATTGATAAGACATCTTATGAATTTTGGTTTGGACATACACCTTTTGTAAAGTATTTCAAAATCTTTGGAAGTAAATGTTACATTAAAAGAGATGATGATGTTAAAAATTTTGATTCAAGAAGTAGTGAAGGTAGGATCCTTGTATATTCATTGAAAGCAAGGCATGTAGATGTTTTAATCATAGAAATAAGACTATTGTTGAGAGCACTAATGTGAGAGTTGATGAAAAGTTTAGAATTCAAGAAAGGATACTTGATTATAGTTTTGACAAAGAGACTAATCCAAGGCCTAACAAAGAAAATGTTGAGCATGAATTATTATATGAGACTGACATTGATTTGTAGATTCAAATTAAGAGAGAAGTACAAAAAGAAGAACCAAGATCTCAGCCTAGAGTAGAAATTAGAGTTGAGATAGTAACACCTAACATAAATTTGATAAAGAACCACCGTGTTGAATAGATCATTGAAAGCAAAGACAAAGGAGTGATGAAAAGAAACAAGTTACAAGAAGAACTATGCTTAATTTCTCAAGTTGAACCTAAGAATGCTAATGAATCTTGCAAGGATGTTTATTGGATTAAAGTTTTGAAAGAAGAACTAGAGTAGATTGAAAAGAATAAAACATGGGAATTGGTTCCTAGACCTAAGGATAAGAATGTTGTTAGAACTAAATGGGTATTTAGAAACAAGATGAATGAACAAGGTGAATATGCAAGGAGAAAAGAAAGACTAGTATGTAAAGGTTATCACAATAGGAAGGAATTGAATTTGAAGAAACTTTTGCACTTGCTGCTAGATTAGAAGTAGTAAGAATGTTTTTGGCATATGCAGTGAAGAAGAACTTCAAAGTTTATCAGATGGATGTCAAATCAACCTTTCTAAATGGAGAACTTGAAGAATAGTTATGCATTAAGAAAACTGATGGTTTTCCTTTGATAAATGAAGATGACATGGTTTGAAAATTGAAGAAGGAATTGTATGGACTGAAACAAGCACCTAGAGCTTGGTATGCAAGATTGGACAAACATTGGACAACATTGGGATTCATGAAAGGTAATGCTGATAGTAATCTGTATATGAGGAAAGATGATAAAAAATTATTGGTTTTTATAGAATTTGTGGATGACATTATTTGTGGAGGTAATGATGAAGAAAGTAAGGTATTTTTAGAAGAAATTAAGAAACAATTTGAAATGAGTATGATTGGTGAGATGAAGTATTTCTTGGGATTGCAGATTATAAAAAATAATGATGGTATAATACAAGCTAAGTATCTTAAAAACTTATTGAAAATATTTGGTTTGGAAAAGTTGTGAACCTTTTGGAGCACCTATGATAAATGGATGCAAATTGTCTAGCAAAGATGAATCCCCCATTGTTGAACACAAAATGTACAAATCTATGATTGGTGGATTGCAATATTTGTCATATACTAGACCTAACATAGCTAATGCAGTTGGAATTATGGCAAGATTTTAGGCAAATCATATATAGACATATTATGCAATGATAAAAATATTTTTTAGATATTTGAAAGGTACATCTAATTATGGATTATGGTATGATAGATCAAATGATTTCACTTTATGTGCATACATTGATGTGGGTTGTTTAGGAAGTGTAGATGACATAAAAAGCACTAGTGGTGGAGCATTTTCTTGGGAGGAAGATTAGTTTCTTGGTCAGGTAAGAAACATGGCTATATTTCATAGAGTATGTTAGAAGAAGAATATGTAGTAGCAAAAGATAGTTGTAATTAGATTATATGGATGAAGAAAATGTTAAAAGAGATCAGGATTGAGCTTAGAGAGCTTGTTATCATACATTGAGATAACACCAGTACAGTGAGTATGTCAAAGAGTCTAGTGTTACTTTCAAAGATAAAGCATATATATATTAAGTATCACTTTTTGAGAGAGAAAGCTACAAGGAAAGAGATTAGAATGGAGTATGTTAGCACAAAAGAGTAGATAAAAAAAAATATTTAAAAAATTTTGGCGAAAGACACATTTGAGTATTTGAGAAGTATGTTAGGGGTTATGCCCCAACCTAATTTTGAGTAGCTGATGCAGACATTGCATTGGTCTGGTGGTAGCAAAGTACTATTTCTTTTATGTAGACTGGATGCTTGATTCTTCCTCTATGGGGGAGTATTTGTGTTTGAACTAAGTAAAGAAGGGCTTTTAGTAATTGATATTTACCAATGTCTTTGGACACTTTATCTTATAGCAAATCAAACTTAGACAATGGAAAAAATGATACCTTTTTCATTGTTGTTAGTGGGGGAGAGTAATACATGAAAAAATCTTTGTTTGGCTTTTCTTCCTTGCAGTGCTAACATCTTGTCCACCCTTCAAGATCTATCTCCTTGAGTTCTTCCACTCGTTATGCCAATGCATTCTATGGTCACTTGATCAACTCAGAGTCTTGATGCTCTGTGCTTACTCCTCACTTTGTCCTCTTCTTGACACTTCCTACTAGCCTTCTCTTGGCTTCTTCACAAGATGACACTTATGACCAAATCACTTTCTCTCTTGATCTCTCACCTATAACTCCTTATAAAGAAGTTATATTCTTCATTTTCCACTCAAGTCTTCCTGCTTATCAATTTGAATTGATTTTTGAAATTGTTTTCCCTCCAAACTATTTCTTTTAGAAAATCCATCAGTATTCACCTTGAATTGGTTTGCAATGTTTACATAAAATTCTATGACATCTACTCATCATCCTTATCATCCAACTAATTCACAAAATTCAATGTAACAAACTTATCATTACTGATCTGGCAAATCTTTTGAATTAACAAATAATGCAACAACTTTGCATCATTGGTTTACTGATGCTCGACATTAACTGGGTTACTCAGCTTCTACTACTATTTACTGATGCTCGACACCCTAAGAGATTTACTCAGCATCTAAAGAAATTTTCTCGACATCCACTACCTTTTTCTGATGCTCGACACCTAAAGGATTGCTCGGCACTCACAGATGAACTTAGTTAGTCTTTGCAAATGGTTTAGTCAAACCTTGCATTTTGTAGTGTCCATTCCTTGTGTCTTAAAGTATGTCATTAATACATGATTTCATCATTGTCTTAGCTGATCCTTATACTTCATTACAACATCATAACTTCAACCTTTCTCTAGGTGTTCTAGTTACATCTTGTTGATTAACTCCTCCTTGTCAATCAGCTAAGTGATAGTATTTGGATCACTTAAGCAATTGTCATTCTTGTAGTTAGCAAGTTTGACATCAATGACAAAACAATGATTGAAAGCATTCTTTACCAATTCCATCATTATTCATTCAAAGATATTTTCAATCATTTCCAACAACATTACATATAACATTCATGGGCAACATGAATGGGGGAGAAGATGTAGTAAAGATACATTTGGTAATCATGAAACTTAGATGTTTTTCATCTATGTTTCCATCAATACCAAAATGGGAGATTGATAGTATGAATGCTGATGGTATTTATATGGGGGAGTGGTTACTGATGTTATTATTGTAAATTGAGAAATCCTCAAGGGAAACTTAATAACTTATTCTAGGACTTGGTATAAAGGAAAGGTCATTTCCTTGCATGTAAAGTGTGACATGCGGTCATATCTATGCTATGTATTGTGCAAACTTACATGTGAATATCTACTATATTAGAGAAGGAATTGGTGCAGTTGAGGCACAATGAACTTACAAGGAACTCTATTTGGAAAGAGAGGATATTTTAGATAGTTTTTGATGTACACTTGTATTATTCAACGAGGATAGTACAGAAGCTTTTCAAACAATGGATCCATCTATTTTCCTTTCAACCCCTAAGAAGGTTGGAACAACTCCTAACATGGACTCAAAGTCTTCTAACTAAAAGATTTTATTTTAAATATGGATAAGTAGGATGAGTAAGGGTTGTCATTTATGGAAATATATATCTCAAGATGAGATGGTAGAATGTACAGATAAAGACCCTACAGTCAGAGACAAAAAAGTGTCTAAGTGTTAGATAGTTTTATTGGTAGTATAGATTTAGCATTTGATATTGCGAAGTCTATAGTAAAATTTCCATGTGCAAAGTTAAGGACAAATAGTACATACACTAATTATGACATGACTAAGTGCACAGTACAGTAGAGTCCATACATAGTTAGTTATATCAAATTTACCCATAAAAGCAATGAACATAGGAGAATAGAACACGACACTAAAAGATGAATAACAAGTTAAGGAATAACAATATTGATGAAATAAATACTTAATTATTTTTGGATGACATCTTAGATGTTAACTCGAAGTTAGCATGAGCTAATTTTCTATTTAGCCAAATGTGTGGAAGCATCAAAGCCATCTGGACAAAGTTTTGCAAAAAGGAAAGATATAAGTAAGAAATCATTACTTGTGAAGTATCAACAATGTATGGGAACTATGTATATGATATATGATCTTATATGAATATTATATGATGTAAATTCTAATGACAAATTAGAGAGATGCAAAGTACAATAGTTAGCAGTAAATTTTTTTTTGTATCTATCTCTATTGTATAAAGGCATTATATAATATAATTGCATGTTAAGGAAGTGGGCTCTTCTTGAATATGTATTTAATTGTATTACTAACTCCTAATAGGATTGTAGAAACTTCTAATAGGGTTGAAGCTTTTCCTAGTCCTCTAACAAGGTCTGAGATACTATATGTATTTCATAGACTCCTAATAGGGTCAATATCCTTAACATGATTCTTTTGTTTAGTGGATCTTTTGCTGGGTACCATCTCCACTAGGTTTTCCCTTGGCCAAGGTTTCCCTAGTTAACAAAATATGGTTTTATGAGTTCTTTTTGTGTATGGATTTATTTACTACTCAACATTGTTGGTTTACTTTCATATGCATGTTGTAAAGTAATTAACAATATTGAGTTGCGAGAATTTTTTTGTAGAATACTGATTCACCCCCCTCTCAATATTCTCTATTTCTAATACTTGGTATTAGAGTGCAGTTACTTAGAAGAGGCTTAACAACTTGAGTAAGATCCCTATGGATATGGAACAGTTAAAGAGGAACCTTAGAGAAGCCCTTGAATGAATTGATCTTCTTAAATAAGAAAGAGACAACCTAAAAGAATGGTATGAAGATGATAAAGATTACATTGGGAAACTAAAAGATAAGATCAATCATCTCAAATCTAGAAAATAAACTAGAGAGAAGATTAATGAAAATAATGTGGTAGAACCCTTAAGAAAGAAAATGAGATTTTGAAACATGAGTTAAAGATTGTTGAACTAAAATTAAGCTCAAAGAAAAATGATACAAAAATTGACTTAGATATGAATTTTGAGAATGCAGATCTAAGATCCCATTTGACACAAGTGACATCTGAATTAGATTCTATCAAAATAAAGCATGAAGAATTAGAGAAATACAACACTATTGTGAAAGCAGAATTGACTTTGGCTAAACAACAATTAGAGAAGCTATATTCTAGTAGTGATAAAATTGATGAGCAACTATTTTTCTAGAGATCTTATGATAAGAAAGGTCTTGCATATCTTATTGGAGAAAAATCTACCAATAAATTTGAAGTTAGAAAAGAGCCAGATCCAATAGTTGAAAACCCTAAACCTAAGAAGAATTATCAAAATAGGACCGAATCAAGTTAGTCTACAATAGTGCCTAAAGAAGTTGAGCAAGTAAATCAACCTGAGAAATGTGATGAACCAAAAAAAAAAGAGCAAGTTGAACCACCTAAAGAAGTGAGATATGACTTTAGAGGTAGATATTTTATATGTAATGGAATTGTTCATATGAAGAGAGATTTCATAGGTAAGTGTTTCAAACCTATCACTAATTTCTAATGTTACAATTGTCATGGTTTTGGACATAAAATAGTAGATTATAAGAAACCTAAGTTTGATAGTAATAATGATAATAGTAGAATGTTTAGGGATACTAACCCTATAGGTAAGGAAAGAAGGAGATCCTTAAGAAGATCCAGTGATCAAGAAGAAAGTAGTGGATCAAGGATAAATATTTTATGTTATAAGTGTAACAACTTTGGGTACATTGCAAGGAATTGTAGAGCACTTGTTAATTAAAATGGACCTAATTAGAGAAGGAGTATACCTCTATGTCAGTTGTGTAATAACTTTGGACACAGAAATATTTTGCAAAATAGATATAAGGAACTTTATCAAAAACTCAAACTACAGAAGGAAGAACAACAAAAATGACAAAAGGAATGATAGTAGCAATAACAATAAAAAAGAGGCACTTAAGGAGCACGTTGAAGAATTAAAGGAAGTATTTTTGAAGGAAAATGATCCATCAAGTTTGCATGTGGTTTTAGAAGAATAATTTTTTGATGCACCTGGAGAGAGCTTGAAACCAACGATATATTGTGTGATTTATCTTATTTGAATTAATCATTTTTCTATCAAAGAAAGAGCATCAAAAAGATGGAATAGAAGTTAGAGGTCAAGTTAGAAGTTGCAAAGTTAATAGAAGGTTTAGTAGATCACAAGGCATCTCTAATTAAGAGTGCAACTCATTTGGAGATCATATGAAGCTGTACAAATGAAGATATGTTTACTAGTTAAGAGAGAACAACTTTTACAAAATTGGGTAGATGTGCAATCAATGTAAAGGTTAAATTGAAAAGATTTAAGTGATGTGAACAAGATTTTGAGTACCATTTGATTGTGTGAATATTTAAGAGGAAATTGAGAGAGATTTGACAATGAAGTAAAGGAAAATTTGAAGCATTCATATTGCAAAACAAGAAAAGCCCTACTTAAATTTTTTTTAGGTATTTTATAGAGTTTCTCAATTGTATTTTCAAAATTATTGAATCATTTTAAGATGGAAAATCCCACTATGTGTGATGTGAATGAGAGACCGAGGTGCAAGTTTAAGAAACACCCATTTGTGTCAATGGAAGATGATCCTTTGGTAGCATTTTTTCAAGTTCCACCAAATGTATTTCATGTGGAAGATGTTAGGGCATATATTTACTACAAGTTTCATACCATTGGTGACAATGATATTCAAAAGGATATGGATGTGGTGTGTAATAATAATTTATAATTGAATCAAGGATTTCAACATTTGAAAGAATTGAACATTATCAAGAAGATGTTCTACACAGAGTTTGACAACCATGATTGGAGCAGAATAATTTTGAGCAAAATCCATAAAGGAATGTTCTAGGTAGGAGACATCCCTTTTATGATTGATAATGACATGATCCACAAGTTGGCTGGATTGAGAAGGGAAGGGAACATGAGAATTGATTTTGTTGGTGTTTCAAAATTTTATGCTTCAAATTATCCAGATGAGAGCATAATACCTCTAGGGGCAGCTACTTCCCATCTGCGACATATCCTTTCAAACACTGGGACAACTATAAGCTAGACCCTTCTAATTCAAGCTCTACAAAACCTAGGTGGGTGTACCTTAGATTAATTTATGTGGTACCAATTGTTCAAAAGCATAAACTTGAATCTAACAAAGAAGATAAAACCTTTATTTCTCCTATACTCATGCAATGAGTAAGATGTGCAGTAGAAAATTGCAAAATCTATGAAATCCAAAAGATGAGTGAGGGCATCCTTTCAGATCTTAAATAGAAAGGGAAATGGATGATTATAACTTTGACTTAAGAAAATCTCCAAATATGCAACTATAAGAACAAATTGATCTTGTAGCTGATTAGTGCCTTATCTATTGGGCAGTTCCATAAATCACACACATACATCTATGATACTAGTGACATATTCCATACATTAAGATATTAGATCTATCCTTTCACTTTGTGAATTAGAAATTAGTATTCATAAATACCTCATTCTCATGAAATATCCTTCTCAAATAACCAACAACCCTATCAAATACATCAATCATTTACTTGTCTCTTTTTTCTAAGAACAAAACATATGAGACATACAACCTTAAGGGGATGCAAATGGGTCTAAGTTCTTTGTCCCTAAACTACAAAATATTTCAAATTATAGAGATTAGAGACAAGAATTTGAATGAAACTAAGAAGTTTGTTGCTCATTGTATTCATTTCTTTGAAACTATACATTCAAGATGCATACGAATAACTCATGAAACCTCTAAATAGATATGGACTATCCATATTAGCTTCATTACTATATTTCATAATAGAGAAATATGTTGAAGAGAATGGTATCATAGTCATGAAAGAAATTTAGACCTAACTGAAACCATCCTTGTGGTATCACAACAGTGAAAAATGTCCAAGAAACTAGAACCCTTATAATGAGAGAGAAAGAGAAAGATATAAGAAAGGAATGAAATCTCAGATTTGATTTGGAAGTGACATGTGTCCACTTGAATCTTCATTCCCTTCTATTGAAAAAAAATCTCTTATCTCTATAATTAAAATCAGAAAGGAATCTCATCATTATATCTCAACAAACTCAAATTATCTCTTCTTAATGATGAAAAACCCTATTTTGATGAAACCATTAGATATGCATCTGAAATGCTGATAAATGATTCATTAAACTAACTTGGAGGTGAGAAAATTTCTTCCTAATTGCATCCCTACTACCTTTGGTATTCACCCAATTCACAATTTCATCATATATCAAATTTGGACTACCCTAACTGAATGAGGTTGAAAAATAGGCACTTGGTACAAAACCTTGAATAACTTGAACATGTGACTTCTTATGTAGAAATAAACCAAAAATATTGAAAATTCACTTTCTCCTAGTTTTGATGATATATAATAGTGCTATGTTGGCTTCTTAGGAAAGCCCAAAATCTTCATTTGAAAACTAGGCTCCTGGCATGACCCTCAGGACTGTATTTCTTTGCAAGTATTTAATTTCTCCTAAGGTCAAAAATTTAGGTCATAATCTTAAAAATTTAAAACTTTATGCTTGTTCAAAGACTGAAAAATAATAAAAATTTATTTTTTCATGCTGTGTATTTTCCCTCCAAAATCTCATTTGGGTCAAATTTGTTTGACCGAGCTATGCCACATGGCAACACATCATTTGTTGGTTCTATACCATCACCTGCCACCTAGTTGCCATGTGAAACCCTATAATTAGGCTATAGATTTTCCATAGCTTGTCACATGACATGCTACCATGTGTCACCATTACATTGGTCCTTCTATACTTGATCACTACGTCATGTCATCACCTATTGGGTGCCCCACCATGTCACTGCCATGTGGCACTTCTTGATTGTTAGACTTGTCACCCTTTTGAAGTGGGCCTGCCACCACATGTTAGCACATGGCTATGTCACTATGGTTATCTTCCTTACAACTTCCCATTGTAACATAGTGACGTCTTCCAGATCTGACACATATCAGCATCCCATGCCTCCAATCCTAGACCTGCCAAATTATTACTCCTCATTTTCTACACCACATTACTAATGCCATGTCATCACCCTTACCACATGGTGGCTTGTCTCTTTATTGCCAAGAAATCCTAAGTCTGCCATGTTGCTAGTGACATAGCAACATCATGACACCTATCTCTCCTCACTACGCGATGACCTCATTTTCTATGCCACATCTAGAGTGTCCTACCATGTGTCACTATTCAATTCATCCATGTGCTACCATTTGTCACCTCCTAGTTGGTCAAGCTTCACGCTACCATGTCAATGTCCTTGTCTACCTATTTTGGTCAAAATTTTTCATTGCATCACCAAGTCAACGGGCCCACCATGCAAGCCTTGTAGCTTTCCAAAATCCCACATCTTCAAGAAGCTATACATTAAAGTGTTTTGGTATTTAAAAAGCTACGAGACCTTCCACATGATAGATGTGGGGATACATTTTTTTCAAATAAAACTTCACGGACCTTCTACCATCCATGGTTTCTCTCAATGATTTCCATCCAAAACACTTGGTGATGCCTCCCTTGCCATGCTATCTACTATGTTCTAGGTATGATCTCTCCATCTCACTTGCATGTGCTCCTTATTTATCAAGAAAACTCCTTTCCTATCACCATGTGGACTGTTGTGTTTATTAAAAAATGTTTTCAATGGTATTTCTGTATTCTATCACCTCTCCTTTTTCCATCCCTCTTCTTCATCATACATTTCTGTGAGACATAACAAGTATTCTGGATCACTCCAAGACACGAGCCTCCCTTTTTTAAAACATAGTAAAGATGACCAGACTCACCAAGACCTCCGCTATCAACATTCTAGAAAACTAGGTACAACACCCACGTCCAAAGCATAGAATAGTTTTTCTTTGACATAACTTTAAGTCATAGTGTTCTCAATGGCTAAGACAAAATTGTAATGTGAATCCCCTATTCTACCATGGCTTCTTCATACATTGTGGACTGTAGGCACTTCTTTGTCCATTCTACCTCTATCGCAACACACACACACACACACACACACACACACACACACCCTTACTCCACTTAACCAAAACCATCGCATAGACCCTCACCTTTTAAAAGCATAAAGTATCGAAGTCTGAAAAATACCATAAAATGGTGCAAACTTTAGATCATTACAAAAATGGCTTCCTAAAACACAAACTGACACATCCTTGAAAGAAAAATTGCCATCTAATGGAAAAAGAACCACAACATTCAAAAACATCTGCTGGTTTTTGTGATGATGCCTCCCAATGTGTCGTGGTATTTTTTTACTTCCTCATGATTTCTTATTGTTCCTTTTGACTAAAAATATAGATGCCCACTACAAATTGAGGAACAACACTATAGGAAGAATTGTTTACAACCATATCATTTAGTTGTCTTCTATTGCAAGTTTCACCATAGACTTACAGTTTGTAATGAAATATTACAATTGAAGCTCTAAGGATGAAGGGGGGAATAGGATTGAGGAAAGAGAGTAGGAAAATCTGAAGTATTAATTGCTTGTACAATCCCACATACCCATTTTCAAAAATTTAAATCTTTTAAACATAACATGCAGATGTAATGAATAAAAAAAATGTAAAAACTCCTCATTGGTTCACCCTTAGGTGTTGGAGGATGGTTGAAAACCCCTACTCTCCCTGTGCAACATGTGCCCTTATGGGAGCATTAACTTGGGGAGATAATTCAACCGTGGGCATATAAAAAAATCCTCCAAATGCTGCCAGATCTATGACCTTTAAACTTTTGTTTAATATTTTCCAATTGTACTAATCAAGTTGCTATGTTAACATGCCTCCAAGGAGTATCCCATATCATATATCTTCAAGGTAATAAGGAATTAGAAAAATTAGACTGAGTGCCTTCTAAGATTAGTTTTGAGGAAATCAATAAATAACTCATTACATTTCATTTCATGCAAAAAACTTATACTATAGTACCCTTAGAAATATAAATTTCAAACCCTTTTAGTATATTTACCATGTGCATAAAACCAAACACTTATTTGAATATTTCATAGCAAATAATTTTGGTGATCATGGCCATTATGTCTTATCAAGACATTTTTATTCTGCCAGTCACGTCCCAAAGTGAGTATGGCTAAATTTTTTTCCAAACCCAAACACCTGACCTATCAAATCCATTGATTTGGCTCTCTAAACTAACTAGATTTAAACTAGATCAAAATCGACCATCCACTAATCACTTAAAAATCATTTTAACACTTTCTACAAACTATGATCTTTGTGCCAAGAGGTCATTTGAGTAGCCTTATAAACTAACCAAAACACTTGATCGGCTCTAAAAACAAACATATCGATTCCTTGTTCCATATTATTGCACCTTGTCAAATTTCATCTCATGAAGACACCTGGTTCAAAAGATATTGACCATCAAAGTTGCCTTCTCAGAACTGCTTGCAAGAAAACATGTCAGAAAACCATAAAACACATTCGGTTTTGGCTTTGAAAATAGGTCAAACTAATACTTGGGGGCATGAAAATTGGGGCATCGGTTCATTCTCATGAGGAGAGTATATATTTATTATTTGGACTCATGACTAATAACTAGGAGCATTTGGGTAGTGGTCAAAGTGGGGTACTCTAATTTGCAGAATTGGGAACACTGGCAAAAAAGTAATTTTCTCAAATGGAATGGACCTCGAAAAGTTTGCAAACAGATTCATCAAGACTTGAAAACTGGCATACTTAAAGAATTTTTAGAGTAAAGTATAATGGTATAATCCATTTGGTTAGGAAATCATGAATTTAGAGTTATGATATCCCAAATAGGGGTACTAATCAATCCACACTTTATGACACCAATAAATCTTTAAAAATTGCATTTGGAATCACGTTAAAAAATATCAAACAGATTTGTCATAAGCTCAAATATGAAACATAGCATTTTTTTGACCTCTAGAATGAAATTGACAACAATAAACAACTAACTTTGAGCGATTCAAAACTTAGTCAAAACATGTCAAAAAAACTTAAAATATGAAACATAGGTTCTTTGATATGTATAATAAACACTCCTAGAAAAGTGAGTCATGAAACATTACTGGGTGCAAGATATTCAATTGCAAACTAGGCTACCTATTGCTGTTTAACATTTGGGCAAAAATGCAGATTTGAACATTACTCAAAACAAAACTTCACGGAATGACTCATAATGAAAATTCATCAAAATAAGATGCATGAATATGCTGAATGAAAGGTGTTAGAAATATTAAACACCTCTTAGGCCTCAAAAGGATAGACATGTACACATGAATTAAATGCACTTATAGGGCTCAATTTTTAGGACGATGCTTAAAATTAGGGCTTCAATTTTGAGTCCCAACAGATCTCATTAAGGAAGATGATGTAAGAATAATCAACAAGATTATAGGCTACAAGATGAGAAATAGTTCAAGATTAAATTTTGTACCTACTATATGCATCCATGTAGCATATCTTATGACTATAAAGAAGGAAAATATCAACATGTGCAAAATTGTGAAGCAAAAATTGCTTGACAACATTGAGAAGTTGAAGAAGACAAAAAAAATAGAGTTCAAATTTGAATTTATATTAACTTGCTTATTCTTCTAAGTTATCAAAGAGTTTCTAGGTATGTCAGATCATGAATGGAATGGAAACAAGTGTACAATGAATTTGATTACTTACCATTATAGGAGACAATTAGAGGAAAGAATTTTTGAAGACATAACCAAAATGATGAAGAGTTTCTAGATTGAGATGAAGAAGAGATTCATGATTCCTCCATCTCTAGTGGAAAAGTATAAAGATGATATATGTTTCATGGTTGAAACTAATTTCACATGCATGGAGGCTATAGAACCAAGAGTTGGGTTCATAGACCCTATCGGGTATAAAATGAGTGTAGATCTTATAGAAGCCTATGCAAAGATCATCCTTGAGTCTTGTTGTGGTCTCACAACAAACACCCCATTTCTTCTAGAAATGGGGACCCCCTAGTAATTATTTTGTCCACTAGACTCCTAGTCTAAAGTTTAGGTCATTTTTGGACTTCCCCAAGAGACTAGGTCAAGCTCCAATCTCAGAATGGAAAGTTTGCAGAGCTTGAATCTAGAGAAAAGTGAAGTTTTTAAAATTTTATGTGCTTAAGTTTGCACTAGTGCACATCTGCACCTATGTGCACAAATGTGCACCTATGTGCACAAGTGTGCACTCATCTCCTTTCAAATATTTGGAGATGCACACTAGCACATGTGTACACCTTTGGAGGGTGCACACCTACAAAGGTGTGCACCTAGGGACATGTATACTGGGGCCTAGGGTGTATATAAGACCCTGGACCCCCTTCTTACTTCATTCTTCTCCACTCCTACTCCACATCTGCACCCTCACATCCTCAATGTGCTCTTGTAATATCCTTCTCTCCCAACTTGCAATGCAAGAGAAACTAAGGTTAGCAACACCAAGAAGGTGTGCACATGTACACCTCCACAAGGTGCACATGTGTGCACCTTCTCAAAACCTTAACAAAAAAGTTTAAAAAAACCTAAACCTAAGGAACTTAACCTAAAACACTAAGAAGGTATGCACACATACACCTCCTCAAGGTGCACACATGCACACCTTCTTAAAAAACACAACTAATGCAAAACCTAAGGCAATGAAAAGGTGCACACATGCACACCTCCACAAGGTGTGCATGTGTGTACCTTTGTGCCTTCAAAGATTAAGCAAAAAACACCAAAAATTAGGTAATTCCTCCCAACTTGCACATGCATTGTGCATGTGTGTAGATGTACACATGTGCATGTGCACACCTAATGAAGGTGTATATGTGTGTAGATGTGAAACTATGCACAAAAGGCCAATTAAGGACCCGATTAGAGCACTAGTGCACCCGTAAGGTGCACTAAACTATATTTTAGGGCATTTCAAAGGGACTTAGTTATTTTTGGTTACATTTTGACTAGATTTTCATATATTTGGGGTCAATTAGGGTCTATTTTAGGTCAAAGCTTAGCTTTCCAAACTAATGTTGTTTTTCTTGTGTAGAAAAAATGGCATCATCATCCTCTTCAATGAATGAAAAGATAGCTCTAAAACCTATTGTATTCAAGTACCATGGTGCACCAAGGAAATCCTGATTTCAAGATGGGCATGCTGAGATCATAGACACAAAACTTGGGTCTAGACTAGAATGCTTTCCTTACAATCTATAAGAAACCAAAAGAATAATCTACAATGGTGTCAATACTTATCTGGTTAGGCATAGTGAACACGACATCACATCCTACATCTGTCCAGTCTTCAAAACTTATAATGGCTCTTACAAAGAACTATGTGACCAAAGAGAAGGTCATCAAGAGTGTCACAAGAAAGATAGTCTTGGACCTCTACCCAAGAAATATTGAGAAGATATTCCATGTTCTTAGGGCAGACCGGTATTTAAAGATTACCTATGATAGAGTAGAGAGGTGGTATCAAGAGAATGAAAAGGAAGCTAAAGAAACAATTTAATCCTCCTTCTTGATAGACAGAACACCAGTAGGCCATAGAGTTGGAAAAGTGGATAGGACTCAAGGTTATATAAGGATGATATTTGGTACATAATTAGGCTTTTGAGTAGAGTCAATCAACTTCCTACAGTAGGACAACTTCACACCTAGATGGTCCATTTTATTGATACCATCAGGACAATAAAGATGCCAATAGACTAGACTACTATCCTTAGTGATAATCTACATGAGAAACTCATAGCCATGAAAGCTGATCCAAGGTTCTATATGAAATTGTATATGATGTACTTACTAGTGACAAGAACCACAAACTACCCAGGACTTTATAGAAAAGGAAGCATGCAAGATGCTAATGCTTGGCCCTATGTGGTATATCCACAATTGGTGAAGAAGAAACTCTTAGAGAAGAGTGCGGAATACAAGGTGGTGAATGAAAACTTCATCTTCAAAATCATCATATTCATAGAAGGTGATTATGCAAAAAGGATGTCAGTAGAAGCAATAGCTAGGATTACAAAGATTGACACATATGACATCCAATTCAAAAAATTCACTTACCTAAGGGAAGTTGAAACTTTGGAAAACCTAAAGAAGCTCTTGAGATATCCATTAGATAGGCTAATTTTGTTGGAGATTGCATGCCAACTCATGTCTACATAAAACAGAGTGAGAAGATAACACAAGAAGACATGGGTTTGGCCCATTAGAATTGGTGCTTTTGAAGTCAAGAAAAAGAAAGACATTATGAATTTTGATTTTGAGTAGGATCAGTATCCTTTACAAAAGTACAACTCCCCTTTCCTTTACTTTGACAACATAGGGATGGTACAAAATTTGGTAGAGAAGTAGTTTGTACATGAGGATGCATTAGAGGATCATTAGATGAATGCAATATATGACTATGATATCAAGATAAGGGATTATTATAGGATGACTCTATATCTAGAAGAGAAGGTGCTGATAATGAAGATCCCACTAAAGGCTATGGAGAAGGGTATAGAGGATATCTTGGAACCTTTTTATAATGGGAACAAGATCTATGACTGATCGATAATGAATGTGAAGATTAGATGAGTTGAAAATGTTGACATCAATCATAGGGCTAGATATATAGTCCAGTTGACAAAGGAATGAATAAAGAAGCCATATAGAATGGATTTGGTTCCTTAGGCTATCCCCTACAAGCCACTACATGACCAATCAAAGGAAAAGAAACATTACTTACAGTGCCAACCTTCCCTACTCAATCCCTAGTGAGGCTGAAAATGATACATCAACATGAGAGGGAGGTTGAGTACTTTAGGGAATATAAGGGAATGAATAAGAGAAAAAGAGCACATACAAAGTCAAAGAAGTAGACAGCTCAGGACTAAGAGCTAGAAAAATAACATGCACAACCTAAACAAGTAAAGCCTCAAGCTAAGCTCATAGCTAGGGTCCCAGCTCAAGATCCTGAGAAAGTGCCTCAAGTTCCTCCACAACAAGAGAAGGAATAGAAAGTATAGGTATAACAAGAGGAGGAGGAAGAAAAAAGGGTGCCACAAGAAGCCACACAAGAGGAAGAAACCTCCCCCTTAGCTCCTAAAAGGGAAATTATTAAATTAACTAAAACAACACTACCATGGAGAAGGAAATTAAAAAAGGAACTCTATCACCATAGGTGCCTAAGATAATCCTAGCAAATGACACAAAAGAAGAAGGGGAGAAGATTGAATATGTTCCTTGATTCAAAGGACTCACTCAATATGAGAAATAGAAGAGGAGAGAAGAAGAAGTTCAACATGCCTCCATCTGATCCTACAAAATCTATTCTTGTATCAACATCAAATGATGAGCATCAACAATGGATAGCTAACATGGAGGGTCAAGAAATTGATGTCTTTGATCTCTCCGATTTTGATTCCATGCTAGTACGTATTGAGATGGTGGGAGAAAAGATAAGAGACACTCCCATGAGTGAAACCTTAGGAGAGGACTAGAATCAAATGCCACATTTACCTCAAGGAACTCTGGGCATCCCACTACTACCATCTTAGGACTTAACATTTTTGGACAAAGGCTCAGTGACTCCACTTCCTTAGGCCACAGAAAGAGAGCCCCAACAATTGCATGCCAATGAAGCATTAGAGGAAGGGAAAATACTTGAAGAGCTTCAAAAAAATTCCTCATGATATAGAGGCTAGGACCTTAGCCCAAGCAAATATAGAGACTCGAACTATAGATCTTTTTCAAAGAAAAAATAATCTAGAAATGACTGATAATGGGAAGGGGCCTACAGTGGGAATGACTTCTTCAACAAAATACATTTCCCCCATGGGCACCACACCAACATGGTTGAAGAGATAATTTATGTTCTACCAAAAAAGGTAGTTGGACCTGGCAGTCAAGGAGGGAATGAAAAAATTAGTGAAATAATTAAGAAGCCTGAGACAACTACGGGTGATGCACAAACATTAGCCTTCATAATGAAAAACCAAGATAAGGACTTACTTGCACATATAGCTATTCCTCCTCCACATACTGACACTAAGGAACTAACTCCTAAGGATTACCAAATCGAGGAGATCATGTTGGGAAGGTCCATGGTAGACACTACAAAAGTAATGATCACTATAGGCATGAAGGAGGTGTTTAGACATATGGATTAGGATGAGTCCAAGTTGATAGCATGTAAGAAGCAAAATGAAATATTAAGAGGCTATCTACATGAAATTGTGGCTCCTATAGACCTAGATAATCTAGAGATTACTCTTGCTGTAGTATTAGAGAGGAAAGGAATAGGAATGGCATAGTTGGACCCATTTTGGGAGGCATGTCAGCAATGATGTGATAATTTTGAAGAGAAAAGTGTATAGATAATATAGGAGAACTTGAACCTATTGCTCCATATTTAGTTGAGTGTGAATAAGCTAGTATCTATAGTAAACTAGGATGGAGGGTTAATAGATGAGGTAAATACCTAGGCAAAAGACCTATAGGCCTTGACATCAATAAAAGTTCAAAGTTATTGTATGCTCATGGAAGTATATATAGTTGAGGAGTTAGTTAAACTTGATGATTGAATTAAAAAGATATTAGCCAATAATAAATTCATGGAGGGACTACATCTAGATATACATAAGATAACGAACCAAACTCAAGAGAAAATTTTGGAAGCAAAAAGGTATTACAATGCTGCTTGCCTTGAAATCTTTGAAGATGAGTCCAAATCCAAGCTCATTGCAACACAAGCAATAGTCCAACAAGTTCGAGGAACACTTAAGAATGCTTTATTAGATGAAGGCATAAGACAAACATTCAAAACTAAAGAGGTATTATTGGAGCTAGATACAAAGCTTGAAGATTTTGTGAATACTTGGATCGAAGTAAGTAACTACTAATAATAAGTAAAGGATAAATATAGGCTTTGGATTTCCCAAAATTTTCCCAAGCAATAAAGATAATAGAGAAATTCAAGAGTAGACATCTAGACATCATTTTGGTCTAAAGGGGAAGAAAACCTAGATGCTAGAAATGCAATTTTGACACTTAAGAAAATTTTGGATTTTTCAAACCTGTCATCAAGGCACGTAGGTGAGAAGGTACACTTTTCTCAAAGGTGTGCCAATAGTTAAATCTTAGTTCCTAACTTAGAGAATTCCATGTGACAAAAACACATTTTAACGATAATTAAATTCCTAGAAATGCCTAGTGAAGGCCAAGCTTCCATTTTTAGAGTTTCCAAAGACTCCTAGATCATCTTATAGCTGCATTCATCTTATCTTCTCATTCTTTTATTCTTTTGTGTTATGTAAAAGCTCATGCACCCATTAATTGATAAACAAGGGTGGAGACCTACTCAACACCATTTTGAGAGTTTGTTTGTATATAATTAGATTTGTTTTATTTATTTTTTAGCACAAGTTTCATTTTAAGAATTCTCTCTCCTAATACAAAGGGAGGAGATGATTTCTTATAAATACATGGATGTAATATGTTCTCTAGGTTGTTATTTTGATGCAATAATATATGCTATTGGTGCTCTCATTCTGAGTGTAGTTATTCTTGCTAGAGTGTGTTATTTTTGTGAATGCATGTTCATGAATAATAATAGAGCCAATGGTTTTATTATGTTGTTATGATTGTGCGACCTTTTAGTTTTGGTGTTTGCCTCATGTATTAAAATTTTGTTGATGTACCAGGTTGGAGAAAAGATAACCTATTATTTCTTCATAACTTATTGTCTCGCATGAGTGCACTTTTTGTGGTCTTTTGATTTGATGAGAAGTGAAATGTATTTTAGTTATTATTGAGTTCCCATCAACGATTGCATCGGTAGAATTGAGGAAGCACTACTCCTTTTTTCATTGGTTTCCTACTCGATATTTTTCATTATTTGACTTGTAAATGTGTTGTTACCATGGTTTATGTCCATTAGGAATTTTCCTTTCAAGTTATTTTCTTTAATCTCTCATTACCTTATCTCTATTATTTTCTTTACTAATGCTTGGTTAAAATAGGAGTTCACATAGTTGCATCTATAAATTGCATTCATCATAAAACATAAAATACCAAAAATATATATCTTTTATGGTTACTTTTTTTTTAAAATAACAACATATCAAACATCTTATTTGAAATTGTTTGAACCAATAAAGGCCCCCTCATGAACATACACATTTATCTTCAATTAAGCAGATCCCAGTAGGTAACAAGATTGCTTAGAACCTTCAAGTTGATCCTTGATTATCTTTTCAATATTGGAGTTTGAAAGGATTCCTACCATTAAGAATTGTGCAAAACAACAACTCAACAAGTCTAATAGGGACAAGAATGCCCTAGATGGGGAAATTATGAGGAAAAGATAAGATAATTTCATAGTGAACTCTATAACAAATAAATTATGAAGGAAGACAAGAACATACAAGCCATCTTGAATGAATTTGGTATGACCAAAGAAGAATTCAATAAGATCGAAGGGATTTCCTTAGAAACGAAGGCAAGTGGTCAAATAGAGATATTGTCACCCACATCCCTTGCAATGGAAAGATCCTTTGAAGGTGTAATGGTACCAGGATCTGTCTATCATATACCTTCTATCCCCTATGTTGTAGTAGCACAAGTACAACCCTCTATTGCACATATAGTCAAGAAGCTTGATGAAGAAGAAGTCACAATTATTGATGTCAAATCATTTAATCCTCTGAGGAAATAAAAGAGACTCACAAAAGTGAAACAAGAAGTTGATTAACCAATCAAGAAAAGAACCAAGTAGTTATCAAGTGGACTAGGCAAGAGGAAGAAGACATTGCAAATAATTGAATTTGATGTATCAAAGGATGAAGAGAAAACAAAGGATAGACCTAAAAAACAAGTTACTGGAGAAGCAAGGATAACCACTTGGAAAAATCCTTGGAGACCTAAGGAAGAGAATTTGAATATGCAAATCATTAATGGTAATAGTTTTTTTCAATTGACTAAGTATTATTGTTTGTATAGAAACATGGATAGAATGCAATTAGAAAATGCTATAGTTAGGAATATGATATTAAAGAACAAGAGATTTGAAAATATACAAAAAAATATTCCACAAGATCTGTATAACAAACTAGATAATAGGAGAAGAAGAGTCATTGAAGAGGACAAGAAAATTAGAGAAAATTTGATAAAGAAATTTTGCGAAGTTAATACTAATGATGACATGAATGGAATAATGAAGTGTAGTGAGCCCTTGTTGAGGAAAAAAGAAGAGCTATTCTCTTGATGAGAGGAAAATATAAAGAAGTTAATAAGGATCACAAAGAGGTTCTCACTTATAAGAGAACACTTATTTGTGAAGTTAAGTATGATTGAGCATTAGTTAGAAGATTGTTTGACAAAAAAAACATCATTTGGAAAGTTTATATACTCAGACCTAAATGCATTGGAGATTTCATCATATGGATTGTGCACTCTCCTAAAAAATTTAGGAGTAAAAGTATCATGGGTGAAGAGCATGAAGAGTTTGAAAGTCATTTTTGTAGACTATATTTCTTGTGTATCAACCTAGAGAAGAGGCAGAGAATCCAAAATTTTGACATGTAAATAAGTTTTGATACCTTTGTCATTGATGTCAAAGGGGAAGAAGTACACAGGAAAATATTATAGAATATAATGTAAAGGAAAGTAACACTTATATACAAAGGTTAAGTAGTATTATAGTGTATTAGGTGATATAAGGAAAAATGGTTATAAATACAATGATCCACAATATTTGTAATTTTGAAACTTTGCAAAGTTTTGTTGAGGCCAATTTTGAGGAAGTTTTTTAGTAGCATTTTGGGACTTAGCCAATTTTCCCATATGTTGCCATCAATGCCAAAGGGGGAGATTTTTGGAAATATGGATAAGTAGGATGGGTACTTAAGGGATGACATTTATGGAAACATATATCTTAGGATGAGATGGTAGAATGTACAGATAAAGACCCTATAGTCAGAGACAAAAAATTGTTTAAGTGTTAGACAGTTTCACTAGTAGTTTAGAGTTAGTATTTAATGTTGCAAAGTCTACAATGACATTTGAAATGTGCCAAGTTAAGGACATATAGTACATATATTCTTGATGATGTGGCTAATTGATTAATATAGTACAATTAGTGTGATGTTAGTTATATTAGATTTACTAGTAAAGGCAATAAATAAAGTAGAACAAAGCAAAACATAGCATAACCGTAAAAGATGAATAACAGGCTAAGGAATTATTTTGTTTATGAAATAATTATTTAATTATTTTGAGCTGAAATCCTAGTTGTTAACCCTAAGTTAGCATGAGCTAATTTTGTATTTATCCAAATGTGTGGAAGCATCAAAGTCGACTGGACATAGTTTTGCAAAAAGGAAAGAAATAAGTAAGAAATCATTACTTGTAAAGTATGAAAAATGTATGTGAACTATGAATATGATATGCAAGATTATATGAATTTTATATGATTTGAATTCTAATAACAAATCAGAGATATGTGAAGTACAACAATCAGTAGTAAAAAATTTTTTCTATCTACCTCTTTTGTATAAAGGCACTATATTATATAATTAAATGTTAGGGTAGCGGGCTCTTCTTACATACATATGTAATTGTATTACTAGATCCTAATAATATTTAAGCAACTCCTAATAGCGTTGAGGCTTTTAATAGGGCCTAGTCCTCTAACAAGCATTGAGACACTATACATATTTCATTTTGTGGGTACCATCCCCACCAGGGTTTTCCATTGGCCAGGGTTTCCCTATTTAAAAAAATATGGTGTAATGAGTTCTCTTTATGTATGGATTTATTTAGCATTCAACATTATTGGTTTACTTTCATATGCATGTTGTAAAGTAATTTAAAACATTCAATTGTGGGAAATTTTATATAGAATATTGATTCACCCCACTCTTGGTATTATCTATTTCTAATAGACTCATATGTACTAAATGTATTTCATTTCTTTTATTGACTCCTAACAAGGTCCATCCTTTCACAAGGAATTTTTGTATTATTTCATCAGCTTGTGGGTATCATCCTTGCTATAGTTTTCCCTTTGATCAAGGGTTTCCCTAGTTAATAGATCTAGTGTTATTGTGTCTGGTATCTTTATAAAATTGTTGCATCTATTATTTACATTTTTTAGAATTAATAAGGATATTGAGAGTTGTTTTAATTGGACATTTGATTCACCCCTGCCTCTCAATTATGTTTATGGAATTTACTTTGTAGTAGTGGACATACCTATTATATGAATGGAAATTAAAACATCAAGCCTTAATTGGACTATCCTTAGAAATGATAGGTTCAATAAGAGTATGAATAGTGAATAAAAAATCCTTATCATCATCAAGACACATATGAGATGTAACACTAGCCATATTATCAACATGTTTATTGTCTTTCCTAGGTACCATCTAAATATTAAAGAATGAAAATGTAGGGGATAAATCAAGGGCTAATTCATGATACTTTTTCATCTTATAATTCTTAACTTGATATAAGTATTTAATCCATTGCATAATTAATTGTGAGTCACCAAATAAGTTTAAGTTCTTGATTTGAAGGGATAAGGTTGCTCACAAACTAATAATAAGAGCCTCATATTATGCAATATTTTTAATGCATTGAAAAATCATCTTATAAGAAAGAGGAAGTGATTTCTTAGGAGGAACAAGGATCACATCCATGCCAATGCTATTTTTACACCTAGATCCATCACAATAAAGTTCCCAGGAATTATCCTTACTTATGGGTAAGATTTTTGCATTAGGAAATTTGATAGGAGTAGTAGTTGTATGCAAAGAAGGAGCCTTAACTAAGTAACCAAACAAGGATTTCCCTTTGATTTATTTTTATGAAATAAATTATAAATCAAATAATGTCAAGAGCATCACCAATTTTGTGAGACATCTAGATAAGTCAGTTTTGGAAAATAGATGTTTAAAGGATCAAACTTAACAATTACATTGACTTTTTGACTTTCAATAGATAATACTTGAGTTTCTTACATGAAAAAACTAACAAAAGCCATTGTTTCTCTATATCTATTGATTGTGCCTCATAATAAATCAAGGTACAACTAATGTAATACATGGGATACTCTTTACCATCATTACCATATTGAACTATAACAATGCTAAAGCCTTAGAAGAAGTTGATGTATGGAGATATAAAGGCTTATTAGGTTGAGTGGGTTGCACAATAGGAGGATTAGCAAGGTATTCCTTAACCTACTCAAATAATTGCTTACAATCCACATTCTAAGATAAAGTTGAGTCTTTTCTAAGAAAGAAAGTAAAAGGAATAGTTCTATAAGATAAGTTCAAAATAAACCTTGTAATAGCTTGTATCTATCCTTGTAAGCTCCTAAGTCGTGATACATTTTAGGAGGTGACATGTTATCAACAACCTCTATATTTTTAGTATCCACTTCAATACCATGATTAGAGATAATAAATTGAAGAAATTCACTACTATTTACCCCAAAGGCACATTTGTGAGGATTCAAGTGCATATTATAGCTCCATATCCATTCAAATATTTGTTGTGGTTTCATAATGCATGCCTCATTTCTCCTAGAAATGGGGACTCCCCAGTATAATTTTTTTACTTTCCAAACCAAAGTCTGGTTCTGAGTCATTTTTAGGGCTTCCTATGTTGTTTGAGTCTAGCCTGGCCCTTTGCCTAAAAAACCTAGTTGTTAGAAACTGAAGATTTCAAGTGTAAAAGTGATTTGAGAAAGGCAAGGTGTGTACTAGTGCACCTAGCACACATGCACACCCCACAAGGTGCACTCATGCACTAAGTGCCTTAGTGCGAGAACACTTACCTTTGGAACTGTACACCTACACACGTGCAAGTGCACACCCCCAAAGGGTGCGCACTTACCTTGTCTCACAAAATCTAACAAAAATAAAAGCATTCACCTAAGTGAAAGGTGTACATGTGCACACCTATCCAAGGTGCACACATGTGCACCTTTCAAGAACTTAAAACTAAATCTTTTACATAGTTAGTGCACACCCCACAAGGTGTGAAAGTTCACACTCTATTTCAAATACATAAGGACACTTTGCAAAAGTTAAGGGTGTGCACTTTCACATGTCAAAGGCTAAAATGAGGTTTTTGAGTGTTTTGCAATTTTTTTCATTCTTAGTCTGATTTTTTTTATAACTAGGGTTTGTTTAGGGTTTTTTTTTTAAACTCAGTGGACTAATGTTTTCTTCTTTCTATAGATAAAAAGACATCCTTAACTTTTTGGGGTCATAACTTTTGATCTAGATCTCAGAATTCAAAACCATTTACACCATTTAAAAGAAGAACTAAAAATATAATTTTTAGTCCCTAAAGAGTGATCCTCTAGATACCCAATTTTCAACTTGAAATTTTGAGTAGAAGACATTCGAAAAAGCCAATTAAAAGGACCTACAAAAACTTGTAAAAAAAGTATGAAAATATTTTAAACATTTGATCATTTTAAATAATCTAGATCATTTGGTCTCTGACTAGGAAGGATTGGGAAGTCAGAGAGAAGAAAGAATAAAGCAATTTACAATAAGATCAAAGATACAAAGGTTGGATACATGAATCAGAACGGGTTTTACATCTTATGCAACTATTAATGCCAAGATTCAACATAGGTGCCTTAGGATTTTAGAAACAGAAGGAGTTCAGGTCTATGAAATTGTTTGGCTATAAAGAGGGTATAAATCATCAAAAGGATCAAAGTACACAAAAGTGATCTAAAACCCCATTTGAGAAAAACCCAAAAACTATTTTCAAAATTGAGAACTTTAATTTTTTGGTGAATTAAGCACCTTGCACAAATTTCTCCCAAGTTGCATAGGTGTGCAAGTGTGCAAGTTGCACTTCTCTCAAGGTGCACTTCTTCAGAGTGCACTAATAGTTAACTACTAGTTCCAAATTTAGAGCTTTCCATGCACCAAAAATGCATTCTAATGATGGTTTAACTCTTACAAACACCTTGTAAAGGTAGAGCTTCTATTTTTGGCATCTCTAGAGACTCCTACATCATCTAATGGCTTTCTTCTTCTTATTTTCTCATGATTTTTTTTTTAAAGACATGTAAAGGCTCATTCACCCATTAATTGATATAAATAAGGGTGGAGTCCTACTTGGCACCATTTAGAGAGTCAATTTGTTTATATTTAGATTTGTTTTATTAGTTTAGAAGAATATGTTTGCATAAAGTGATCTCTCACTCTTAACACAAATTGAGGAGAGAATTTCTAATAAATTTAGGAATGTAATATGTATTCCAGACCATCATTATTTTGATGCAACAATACATGCTATTGGTGCTCTTATTTGGAGTGTAGTTATTCTTTCCTGAGTGTGTTATATTTTGTAAATGTATGTTCATGGAATGTAATGGAGCTAATAGTTTTGTTGCATTATTTTGATTGTGAAATCTTTTAATTCTAGTTTTTGCTATAGTTTTACAAATTGTGCTGACATACTTAGTTTGAGAAGAGATCACCCTATTACTCCTACATAGATTTTGTCTCGCATGAGTGCTCTTTTTGTGGCCTTGGGATCTGATGGAAACTGAAACATTTGATGGTTATTGAATTCCCATCAGTGATTACATCAATGGAATTAAGGAAGCACTGCTCCTATTTTCATTGGCTACCTACCGATATTTTTGAATGCTTAACTTGCACACATGTTGTTTTTGTGGCTTATGTCCATCAAGGATTTACTTTTCAAGTCATTTGCTTAAACTTCTTGTTACCCTATCTTTGTTATTTTCTTTTATAAACACTTGGTTAAAATTAGGAATTCATATAGTTGCATAGTTAAAATTGCATTCATTTAAAAAAATAGAAAATACCAAAAACATATCTCTTTTTGTGGTTAATTTTGAAACAACAAGTAGATTGATGTCTTATCTTAAATTGGTTCAAACTAGCAAAGGCCTCCTTGTGAACAAACACATTTATCTTCTATTGAGCAGATTCTAGTAGGTCGCAAGATTGCCCAGAACCTTTGAGTTGATCCTAGACCAGATTTTCAAGAGAGGAGTTCAAAAGGATTCCTACCATTAAGCATCATGAAAAATGAAAACTCAACAATATTATTCAAGGAATGAGAATATGTGCTCCCCGTTGGATGAACTTAGCAAGAATACCATCAACATAATCTTCAATAATTTTATGGATGTAATTGTGAAACATGGGATTCATAGTGCATTGATAAGTTACACTTGTAATCTTTAATCCAAAAGGAATCATAGGCCACCAAAAGGCACCCCAAGCTATATTATAGATGCAGTCTTACACTAACTACCATGTCATATTTAGAAAAGATAAATCAACTTTCAAGGATGATTTATTCAAATATAAAAAATTAGAGCACCCAACAACAATATTTGACACCTAAGGATAATAATCAATATAAAAAATAAATCCAACATCTAGAAGTTTTTCTATATTATCTTTAACCAAAGAGAGATACTCAAATTCATCTTATGGATCTTTGTTTAATATTTTTAGCAATTGGTGCAAGCACAATGTTATGCATCACAATCTTTGGATCCATGGCAGGTGTATTTGAATAATACCATGCAAAGATATATTTAAATTTATCCAAGAGAGTATTGAATTGGTCACATTCTTCTTGAGTCATTTTTTTCCCAATTTTAATGACCTTTTCAAGGTCATTTTGATCCACATGAACATCAATTGTCTTTGTAATGAGAAAATTCTATTTTATGGAATCTTCAATTGTAAAATATCATTATGTGTGTTATTTAAATCCATATCTTCCCCAAAGTAACCATAAATATCTAAAAAATATGGTCATTTCTTCTTATGATGAAAAGAAGGAAGATTATCATGTTCCCTTAGAAAGTCCACTAGGACACCATCATTAGAGAAAAAACATCAATTTGAATTTTTTGGTCAAAATCCACAAGATTTAGGTTAAGGAGTCTTAAAGGTCCACTACAAATGTGATTAACATTCAAATGGAACAATGAACGTTACTTGTAGGATTAAATCCTAACCCATATGTATGTTCAAGAAATCCACTATCTAAAGGAACGTGTATGCCTTTTTCAAACTTTCCACAACCCTTACCATTAAAACCTAATTTTGTGAGTAAAATATAACAAGAACCACAATGATCAACCATATTCATAAGATTCAAGGGTTATTCATAGGTTACTATGTCATAGAAATCAGAATTAATAGTCTAAAGAACTTCCTCTATGGAACCTAGAACACAAGTATTTTTTAATTCACCCAAAAGATGAGTAGGAGTAAACACTTTCTTTTTAGGTTCAAGTTGTATTTTCATGAACTTTAAATTGAAAACCATATATTCTCTAATAAAAGAAGGATTGAAATATAGATTACCCCAATCATCTTTGGAAAAAGAAGAATACGGTTCTTCATTCTTTGGAGTTCATCTTTAGTCTTAGGTTCCTTAACCTCTTGCATAGGAGGCCAAACATATTCTATGTTTAAACACCATGAAGGGTATACATAATATTTTTATAAACAACATGAACCTTGTGATGAAGATATAAGGAACAATATGCATAGTATATAACCAAAGTCATCCTTTAATAAGATTATAGTTTAGATATGTTGGAAATGCTAATGGGAAAGTAAGTTCTAGGGGTGGGGGTTGGGGGGGGGGGGGGGGGGGGGGGCGGGGGGGGGTGGGGGGGTGTTGAATCAACACTTTAAAACTTTAATCTTAAAAACAATTCACCGTGTAAATCCATCTCATAATTTTTCATGTAATCCAAAATAAATAACCATATATTACATCCATGGAATAAATTAAATTAACAAATAACACATAAGATTTGGTTACCTAGAAACCCTCCAAGGAGAAGGTAAAATTGGGGTGGGGATGACACCCACAAATCTTCTCTATTGTAGTTGTAAATTCTTTCCAATTATGGCTACAAAGTTTTGATCATAAACTATAATCTACCTTGCGAGGGAATTAACCTATTAAAGGCTTACAAGACATTTATGTCTCACCTTGATTAAAGGATTTCAAAATCACAATTAAGTAATCACTCAATTAAGAGATTTACAACACCCTATTAGGACTACTCCATTAAGTTATTTACTCTATAGCACCTCTTAAAATGATTCAACACCTAATATTTGGTTAGAACCTTTCTTCTTGATGTTAGATCTCCTCTTTGATAGTTATTTCTTGATCCTTCTGATCAGATCTATCCTTTCTAAACCTCTCACTGCTTGTCTCTATTCTTGTTAGACTGATTCTGCTCTCCATAACTCTGTCATAGCCATCATAGCCACCATGAATGACTTATAAACTCTTAGAATTAATATCCTCACACATAGATAAAAATTTTAGGGTGTACCTTTCTTAAATAAGCATTGGTGGAGATGGATTAGGTCAGAATCAACATATGTGGTTGATCCTTATTTTTGCCTACTATTTCTATTAATCTGATTGGTTGCATGCATTGCATAGGGATGCATAATATGACAACATACTTATCTCTTATAATTGTAAATTCATTATTATGTTGGCCAAAAAAATTTACATAGAAGTTTGAGCCATAAAAAATATCTATGCCAAAAATTGTTCACTTGACATCAATAGGCTTTGATGCTTGACCTACACTATGCTCTAAATACTATTACTTGGCTCTTGTATAACTCAACAGTTACTATTACCCAGTACCTAAATCACTCAACATGTATAGATTGCTTGATACTTGAGTGAATTGACACATACTAGCGCTTGACATTGACTAATTATATTACTTGACATGTACTATCTGAAGGCTTATGCTTGACATATACTATACACTTGGCTCATACTTTTATCTACTAAATAATGACTAAGTGTTTTGTCACTACCTTGTCAAAATTAAAAATGAGATTAACAAGAGATCCAAGCATAACATGTAAATGAGTATTGTTGTGGTTTCACAATGCATGCCCCATTTCACTTAGAAATGGGGACCCTTACTTTATTTTTTAGCTCTTCGAATCCCTAGTCTGGGGTCTGAGTCCTTTTAGAGGTTTTCTTACTATTCTTTTCCTAATCTAGGTCTCTACCTAGAAATCTAGATGTCAAAAACCTAGTTTCTAAGGTAGAAAGTCATTTTTTAAAGGTTAGAGTCATACCTAACACACCTCACTAGGTGTGCTAGTGTGCTAGTAGTAGAGGAAAACACTTCCCTCTTAGAAGTATGTAGTTGCGCACCTCCAAGATGTGCTCTAAGCCCTGGGTCTATAAAATTGGGACCCCTACTCCTCTTCACCTTCAATCTTTGCTCTAGCTCCCATCGACCGGACCAACATAGCTTCTAAGGTGCACTACTATGCATGATCCCTTCTTTGCTCCACCTTCTTATACATCACAAAAACATTAAACACTAAGAAAAAGGTGCACAACTATGCACCTATCCAAGTTTTTCAGCTATGCACCTTTTTTTGCATTAATCTTAAAAAACTTAAAAAGTATAATTCACTTACACCTAGTTAATGTTGCATAGCTATGCACCTATTTAAGGTGCACAATTGGACACCTTCACTAATAATAATATTTTAGCTAAGGAAAAAAGGGTGGGCATTTGGTGCACCCCATGAGGGCCAAATGTGCACCCTCTTTTTTCACTTGCCTTATGTTTTGCACAATGAGGTTGTGCACCTAGCACACCCAACAAGGTGCGCTAGGTGCACACCCTCAATATTAGAGGTTTAAGTGTAGTGAGGTGCACCTAGTGCACCTTTGAGGTGTGCTAGGTGCACCCTTTTTTGTTTTTTAGGTTTATAAATAGGTTTTTTAATAGTTTTCATAAATTAGGGTTTCTAGTTTTTTTCATGTCATCATTAGAATTTGTATCAATTAAGATTTTTCAAAATCTAGACTAATAAACATTGATTTTGTATAGATTCAATGGCTTCTTCATTATCTTACCTCACTACAAAGATGGTTCTAGAACTAGTAGTTTTCAAGTTTCGAGGTGTTCTAGCAAAGGCATGCTTCCAAGATGACTCAGAGATCCAGGACACTGAACTTGGTCATACTGATTGGAATTTGTTGCTAATGTTGTGCAACAAACCTATAGAGAGGTCCCCTATGATATCTGCTCTTATCTAATTAGGACTAGTCAATGAAACATCACACATAGTATTGGTACAGTCATTGGAGTTGATCATGTCACTAGTAGAAAACTATATCTTTGAAGAAAGGGTCATCAAGAGTATAACTAGAGAGATCATGCTAGATCTCTGACCTAAGAATATAGAAAAGGTATTCCATCTTTCAAGAGAAGATCAATATATTAGATTAACCTATCAACAAGTAGAAAGATGGTACAGAGAACATGTAGTGGAAGCATCTAAAATCATCCAATCCTTGTACCTCATTGAGAAGACTCCTCTTGGGCATAAAGCAGGAAAAGTGGACATGACAAGAGGCTATATGAAAGATGATATTAGATATTCTATAATAATTTTGAGTAGATTCATGGGGTTACTGGCATTAGGACACCTGAACATATGGATGGTGCATTTCATTGAGACCATCAGAACAGTGAAGATGCCAATTGATTGGGCTTCGATTCTTAGTGAGAACTTGGATGAATAACTAGTGGCAATTAAGAACAACTGTAAATTCTACATGATATCCTATTTGGTATACCTGTTAGCTACAAGGGCAATAGACTATCCAAGGCTTTTCAAAAAGGGAAACATGCAAGATGCAAACACATGACCCTATATAGTATATCCTCAGTTGGTAAAGAAAAATCTTCTAGAGAACAACAAGGAATACAAAATTATGAATGATGCCTTTATTTTCATAATTATCTGGTTCATTGAAGGGGATTATGTGAAAAGGATGTCATATGAGGCAACGATAAATATTTTTGAAGTTGGTACCTATTATATCCAATTTTAGGCATTCACTTATTTGAGGGTGGTGAGTATAACTGTCAATCCCAAGAAGCTCCCTAGGTATCTATTTGGTAGACTCATATTGTTGGAGATTGCTTGGCAACTCTTGTTTGCATATGATAAAGTAAGGAAGCAACACAAGATAACCTAGTTGTGGCCCATTACTATAGGACCATTTAGTGTGCTTCAAAGATAGGATATTTCATCTTTTGAGTTTGAGTGGGATCAATATCCCTTGGATGAATATAACTCTCCCCGTCCCTATTTTGATAACATTGGAAGAGTAAAATACTTAGTAGGGAAAACATTCCAACATGAAGATGCAATTGAGGAAAATTGGATGAATGCAACAGATAACTACAATATCCACATAAGGGATTATTGTAGGATGACTCTCTATTTGGCAAGCAATGCTTTGAATATAAAGGTTCCTTTAAAGGTAGTGCAACAAGATACTAAAGATGTCTTAGACCATTATATAATAGAGATAAGATTTTTGATCAAACCATTATGAATGTAGAGATTGATAAGGAAGAAAATTTAGATATTAATGATAGGGCCAGGCATGTCATCAAATTGACCAAGGATTGGATCAAAATACCTTTCAAATTGGATTTGATTCCTCAAGTAGTAGTCTTCCATGCTATAGTCCACCCAACTAAAGGCAGAGGATCCAAGGTAATAGTGCCCACTTTCACAACTTAGTCCCCAGTGAGGCCAAAAATAGTACACCAACTTGATAGAGAAGTTGGATATTATAGGGCTTAGAAGGGTAAAGAAAAGAAGAAGAGAACTTTTCCTCAACAAGATGAGCCAAAAGAAGTAACAACTCAAGCACCACCAAAAATTAGGGGTAGAGAATGTATAGGGGTCAGAGAATGTAGAAGCTACACAGAGGCAAGATAATCCTCATGTGCCACCATCAAATCAAGGGCAAGGAGGAACTGAAACATAAGTGAAAATGGGGTCTCCTCCTTGACCAAAAGTACAAGCCTCCCCATTAGTTCCTAAAAGAAGAAAGATCAAAACTCTGATCAAGAGGAGACAAAAGGTAATTAGAAGAGTTATTCCTTTCCCATTAGTCCCTGAAGTCATTCTAGAAGAGGAAGAAGAGGATGATGAAGATGAAGAAGATAACCTTCCTCTAAGTTAAAGGACTCATCTTGTTAGAGCAACAGAGTTAGAATGGAGAAGAAGTTCCACCATTATACCACCATCCATTCCTATACAACCTATTTAGTCTACAACTTCCAAGGATGAGATGCAACAATGGATTGATGAATAGGAGGGTGCAGGGGTTGATGTATTTTAGATGTTAGATTTTGATTTCATGCCTATCAATACTAAGTTGGTGGGAGATAAGATAAGGGATACTCCAACTAATCAACCTCAATAGGAGAATTAAAGTTAGTTACCATCTTATCCACAAGGACCCAAAGTAGCTCCACCATCACCAAATCAAGATACGTTTTGTATGGATAAAGGTTCAACTTCTCCTCTCCCTTGGAGCAATGAAGAAGAATAGTTCCAAGTGGAACAAGAGGGTGAGACACAAAAAATACCTACTAATGAAGTGTTAGAGGAAGGAAAAATATGTGAGGAACCTCAACAGACTTCTCAAGACACAAAGGTGAGAATTATGGACTCTACAGATATAGAGACTCCTGATGTGGATCTCTCACAAAAGGAGAAGACTCCAGAAAGGAGGGATAGGGGAAAGAACATAGTAGAAAAAACTCCTTCTTCTTCAAAAGGTAAATCTTCAAACCAACATATTTCAAGATGGTTGAGGAAAGAGGTGTTTAGAAACAAAAGGCAATGATATGATACTGAGGAAGAAGGAATGAGAGAATTGATTGAAGCTCTCAAGAAGCTTGAGTCACCTCTAAAAGACACATGAGCACTGGCCTTTGTGATGAATGATTAGAATCAAGACTTGTTAACACATGTTTCTATCTCTCCTCTACATGTAGATATTGAATAATTGACTCCAAAGGATTATCAAATTAGGGAGGTTGTGCTTGGAAAAACCCATGGTGGACACTGGCAAGTTAATGGTAACAACAAGAATTAAAGAAGTGTTTAGGCACTTAGAGCTAGATGAGATGGAATTGATGACACTTTGAAAGTAGAATGAGATCCTATAGGGATATCTAAATGAAGTAGTTGGTCCATTAGATCCTAAAAATCCCAAGGAGACTTCAAATGTGGCACTGGAGAAAAGGGATAAGGAGATTATGTAGTTAGATCCATTTTTGAAGGCTTGTCAGCAATGACGAGATATTTTTGAAGAGAATGTTGTGCAGGTTATATAGGGAAATATTAAACTACTACATCATATGCAAAATAATGCAGATAAGTTAGTGGCCATTTTGAACCAATATTTTGGGCTAATGGATGAAGTACATACCTGGGGTAAGGACTTGCAAGCATTACAGTCAATCAGGGGACAAAGGTATTGGATGTTAATAGATGTATATACAATAGAAGAGTTAGATAAAATTTATGATTAGAGAGAGAATATTGTGTATGGAAATAAAGAGATGGAAAAATTACATGTGAATATTCATAAGCTCAAGGATCAAACACAAGAGAAAATTTTGGAGGTAGAGAAACATTATAGTGATGCATGCTTAGACATTTTTGAAGATGATTCAAGGGATAAAATGATGACTATAGAAGTAGTTGTTAAATAGTTCCAAAATACTTTTGAATAAGCTTCTAATGATGATAATATTAGACAAGAATTCCAAACTAAAGAAGCATTATTAGACTTGGATGTGAAACTAGGAGATTTTGCGGAGACTCGCATCGAGGTAGGCAATTATAGGCATAAAGTGAAAGAAAGGTATGAAGCTTTAGATTTTCCTGATGCACCTCAACCCACTAAGATTATTGAGAAATTCAAGAGCAAATACCTAGGCATAGCTTTGGTATAAAGGGGAACAAAACCCAAAAGCTAGAATTTCAATTCTGAAACTTGGTAAAATTTTGCATTTTTAGACCTGCTTCTGAGGTGTGCTAGGTGTACTGCTTTTGAGGTGCACTTCTTCTGAGGTGCACCAATTTTTTTTGAAGAAGTCAAAAATGTGTCAACAATTAATTGCTAGTTCTAGATTTAGAGCTTTTCATGCACCAAAAATGCATTTTGACAATAGTTTAACTCCTACAAACATCTAGTGAACATGGAGCTTCTATTTTTGGCACTTCTACAAAATCCTACATCATCTAATGGATTTCTTCTTCTTATTGTCTCATAGAAAATGATGACTTGTGCAAATAATTTTCATAAGAAATGAGTAAAGAATGTGAGATGTCTATGTTTGGAGAGATAAAATTATTTGTTGGATTGCAAATCCAACAGAAGAAAGATGGTATCTACATTACTCAATCTAAATATATCAAGGAGATACTCAAGAAGTTTGGAATGGAATATTCAAGACTAGTTGGAACTCCTATGTCTACTGGACATAAGCTTTCCAAAAATCATGATTCCAAGGAAGTAGATTAGACCACATACTAATCAATGATTGGAAAATTATAGTATGTAGTGCATACAAGACCTAATATTGCATTAGCAGTCAGAATGGTTGGAGGATTTCTAGCAAATCCCAAAGAAAATCACATGATGGAAATCAAGAGAATCATGTGGTATCTGAAACATACTGAAGAATACGGTTTATGGTACAAAAAAGGAGGCAATTTGGATTTGAAAGTATTCACAGATGCTGATTGGGCAGGAAGTGTTGATGAAAAAAAGAGCACAAGTGGTGAGCACTCTTTCTTGGTAAAAGACTAGTGCCTTGGACAAGCAAGAATTAGAAATGTATTTCTTAGTCCACAATAGAGGGAGAATATGTAATAGTTAATTGTTCTAATATTTTTTGGTTCAAGCAACTATTGGCAGGTATGAAGATAGAGATCAAGGATCCAATGATTATATGCTATGGTAACACCAATGCAATCCGTATATCAAAGAAAACCAAAACAAAACACATTGCTATAAAATATCATTTTTTGAGAGAATTGGTATAAAATAAAGAGGTAAGATTGGAATATGTGAATAGTAAAGAACAAATTATAGATATATACACTAAGCCATTACCTAAGGATGCATCTATGTATCTAAGAGGTAAGTTAGGGGGTCATTCCCCTATCTAAAGCTCATTAAATGTAGTTTAGTGATGCAACAACTAGAGCATGTTGAAGATCAATCAGTTGATGCAGTACTAACAAAGGAATAGTGCAAATGAATTAGTATATGAGGTACATTGATATTCACTAAATATTGTCTTTGGCATGAGATGTCAAAGAGGGAGAAGTTTACCATCATATCTCATAGAAATTTTATAAAGATATAGAGAAAGAAATGCCAAAGAGGGAAAATGAACTTGATCTAATATTAAAGATAGAGTTTGCTATCAGAAGAAGATATTTCAGATAGAGTTTTGTTGATAGAAAGAGAAACTAAAGGCAGAGGGAGTTTACATTGATAGATGGAGTTCTCATGGATGATAATCAAAATGAAACTAAGAATACATTCCTTATTTTATTCTTGCTCTAAATTTTCATTACGTTATGACATGTTGTATTGCCATCAATGTCAAAGGGGGAGATTGTTGGAAACAATTGATCAATTATGTATTGTCTTTGATGTTACACAAGATTTCATATCATTGTGAGCTAGTGTATGCCAAACTCACTCGGGCATTGAAGATATTTTTTTTTGTTTTTCGAGCATTCAAGAGTTTTCCTAGTAGAAGACAATGTCTATCAATTTCACTCAGGCGACAAAGAAAAGTTTGCAAAAATTGAGTGTTAACTGAGCTCACTCAGTTAATGAATGAAATATTGGATGGAACTAGTGTTAACTAAGCTCACTCAATTACCAAAGGAACTTTTTGAATATGTAGTGTTAATTGAGTTCACTTGGTTAACACAAGAAATTTTTTTTGAGTTATTATCTACTGAGTAGGGTTGGTTAATGAAGGATTTTCTTGTTTTGGCATGTTGAGTTCAATTGAATTGTTTGTTGGTTCTAGCTGACTAAGAAGATGAATATTAATTATTCTAAGTTGTATTCAAGTTAACTTGACAATGTATAAGGTATAAATATAAGGTCAAGTTGAGGATTGAATGTGTGGAACATAATTGAAGATTTGATGATGCTTAGAGGAAGAAAATTAGAAGGATAAGTAGAATATCCTTGTTGAGCCACAAAGATACATTTGATCAGGAAGGATCAAGTATACAAGCTAGAATTGTGATATGTAATCAGCAATTTAGTTGCATCATAAATTAGGTCATCTCATTGTTACCTTCTAACCATTGTAGCAATGATCTAAATCTCTCAATAGAGTTGGCTTAACAATTATTTGTAAATCCTATAACAAGCTAGGATTTCTATTAAAACTTCTAAAGACCTCTAACAAGGCTACTCCTAATAGGGTTATTAAATCTTCTAATAAGGTCACACCTAACATTGTGTTTTGTAACCTTTAATAGGGTTGGCTCCTAACAAAGCTCACTTCAGAAGAGTGAAAATCAGTAACTAGTTGCAATTGGTTATTTTTCCCAAATTGGGTCTCCATGTTAAATCTTAGTGTCAATTGTGTTCATGCTATTTATTTTATTTGTATGCAACTAAGTTAAAGTAAGATTAACCACAAAAAATATCTTAAATATTTTCATGTTAAGCATTTACTGAGTTATAACATTTTGCTTTTGTGTTTTCCAAGTTATAGCAGAGTTTAGTTTACATAGAGTTTTGATTTGTATTAACATCTAAGGGATCTAGGATTTATTTTTGTGGTAACTAATTCAACCCTCCCCTCTCAGTTACTCCTCTTATATTTCCAAGAAGTATTTCATTTATGCAATCATAGTTAGAAAATTTTCTAAGTGTTAGACAAATTGTAGTAGTATAGAGATAGATATGGTATGTATGGATGACTGAGTTTGACTTAGGACATGCACAATTAAGGATTAGTAGATGAAAACATGGTGATGATGTATGTCAATGCGCATACCTATATACATGGTATGATGGAAGTTATAGTCAAGATACCAATTTGGGTATCTAATAGAACACAATAGAGCATATCAAAGAATTGGATTGTATGACTTAGGGAATTATTTTGGTGACAAAATAATGACTAAATCATGATGGGCCAACATCCCATATGTTTAACCAAAGTCATTTTTATATTTGGTCATGTGTGTGAAAACATTAAGGTTGACTAAGCAAAGATTTGTTAGTTTGTGAGATATAAGTAAAAATCATATCTTGCACAGATAATGTGTGATCTAATGTGAATGATTGAGAATAAATCTTAAATGATATGAAAGCCTTATGTGATGCAAAATTTGAAGTATGATTAGAGAAAGTGCAAGATAAAATAGTAAGGCAACATTGTATGTATACCCATACCCATTCTTGTGAAGAACTTTTGTATATTACATGTTAGGGTAGTGGGCTCTTCTTGCATACGTTGTATTTGATCCACCAACTCCCAACAAGATTGAAGAAACTTCTAACAAGGTTGAGGCTTTTAATAGGGTCTAGTCCTCTAACAAGGACTCAAGACACTATATGTATTTCATAGACTTCTAGCAAGTTCAATACCCTTAACAATATTCTTTTGTTTAGTAAATTATCTTGTGGGTACCATCCCTACTGAGGTTTTCCCTTGGCTAGGCTTTCCCTACTTAACAAATAATGGGGTTATGAGTTCTCTTTGTGTATGGTTATATTTATTATTCAAAATTGTTTTTTTACTTTCATATGCAAGTTATAAAGTAATTAATAATATTAAGTTGTGGGAAAATTTTTGTAGAATACTAATTCACCCCCCTAGCATTATCTATTTCTAATAGTAATCTCTCCAGTTGCGATTATTTAGATCATGGTGTCATGTTTATTTTCCTAAGACTGTGGTTGGAACTTGTACTTGTTGATCTTGGTTTAGTTTATTTTCTTTGAGCACATTGATCATTTGTTGGATACTTCATTTCATATTGTAATGTTGCATTCGGAGTTGGCATGGATTGATCAGTTGCATGTGCTCATGGAAACTTAGAGATGGAGATGATGGTGTTATCTCTTGTGATTAGAGATGTGTTTGTTGGAATGGTTAAAGGTTTTCATAGGAGGACTATGAGGTATTTAAAAGTGTAAGTAGAAGGACATGGTACATGGGTAGTGTATTATTTATGTTCTTGATGCTACGAGTTTTTTGTTGCACCTCTATGTGATGATGTTGACAATGGACATTGAATTTCATGTGGCAGCCATGGTCATGTGTAGTATCTCTATGGATATCAATACATACTTGTCAAGTGGGAGATTTTTGAGAAATGACAAGTTTGTATGGTGGTTGTTCACCATATGGTGAGATATTATACATGTACAGTGAAACACTGTACACATGATTCCACTATATAATGAAGGGTCATTGTGGTATGCCTCGTAGTGAAGTGGGTATGGTGTTGGTAGCATAGGTGTGCGGTGAATTTGGTATGCCAAAGGGAATGATCTGATGTCAGAGGTGTCTGAGTTGAAGGCTTCCACAAGATCAAAGGCATGTATGCCACCAAAGGCATTCACGTGACTAAAGGTTTGTGATTGAAGGCATCTGTGTCACTGAAGGGTTATGTATCCTTGAAGGCATCCATGTGACTGAAGGTGTCTGAGTGATTAGAGGTGTTTGAGTCACTTGAGACTTCTAATACCTAAAGGAGTGACTATCAGATAGATGATTGACCATTGGATGGATGAGTTCCAAGGCTGCTAGTAACTGGATGACAATCAATGCACTAGAATCAATAACCAATTACAGAGTGTATAAATGTCAATAAAATTCATTAGGAATGTAATAGGCTATGAAATTTAGGTGTATTGTAAATGAAATCTAATCCTGTGAGCCTATCTAGAAACCAAAGTTTGTTGTATGTAAATTTTTTACTGTAATACAAAGTTTCTCAGGGGTTTTTGGGTGGTGGATTTTTTTCTCAAAAGGGTTTCTCATGTTAAATATGGTCTTCTGTGTTTATCTTTTGTGAATATTGTTTTTTAATGTTCTCATTTATCCTATGCATCTCAATGCTGTAAAGTAGATTTACAATGTAAATTGGCATTTGGAAGTCATTTTCTACAAGTAGCTTTCCTAACAGGAAGAAGAAGGTTAGTGAAAGAAGAACACAATTTGGAAAATGAAGAACAGTTTGTGAGAAAATAATTAAGTGACAACATAATGTGAAGTTTAAGACTATTCTAGATGATTCCAAGATAAAGATGAATTTTGTTAGGAAGATCTATGACTAGATAAATTCAATAAAGAATTGATGGTAAAGATTTGAGAAGGGTTATGAGATCCAAGAAAAGACACAAGTTTCAAGAATGAGATAAAGTTGGCAAGATTCATAACCTACAATAGATACATAAAATCTAAGATTATGTGGATCAGATTAATTTATGGAATCCCTAATTCATGAGATGAAAAGAAACAAAAATTGTCTATATAAGGAAGAGACAAGGATGGAAATGTTGATGGTCCAATGAAGAAAAAAGTGGATGCAAATGAGTTGAAGAGGATCCTACTGAGCATATCAGAACTGTGAGTTGGAGTCAAGTGAAGAATTGAGTATGTTGGCCAATCAGTAAGCAGAGAAATTGAGTAGAATGTAGATCTAGACAAGAAAAGTAAGTTTTAGTTTTATTAGGTCATTTGACTATTACTCTCTAACCATTGTAATAGAAAATCTTCTAACCGAGTGGACTTAAGAGTCTTAATTTGTAAATATATTTCTATGGTGGCATTCCATTGAATATTTGTAAGTCCTTTAAATAGGTCACTCATTGAAGGGTAATAAGGTCTAGATGATCTTTGGTCAAAATCCCCAAATAGGGTCACATCTAACAATGTGCGTAACCTTTAACAAGGTTGGCTCTCAAATGAGCTCACTTTTAAAGAGTGAAAATATTTTGGATAACTAGTCCTTAATGGTTTCTACCATAAATAGGTTTCCATGTCAAAAATCATGGTGTCAACATGTGTATGGATGTTATGAATGTTATTTACTTTAACATGTTAAAATTGTCATTATTTTTATAAGTTAATTAAAGTTAATGATATTAGGTATTGCAAGGGAAATCTATTTGATGCATATGAAAGATTAAATTATTTGTGATTATCAAATAGGTTTATTGATAAGTATAAGTTGTTATAAGTGTGGTGAATTGTTTGAAAGGGAAAAATGATAACAGATTCGTTGCCTACCCCCAACCACTTTTTTAGTTATCTAACAATTGGTATTAGAGCTCTAGTGCCTAGAGAAACAAGTTTGAAAGACTCAAACTAAAGATCCAAAGATGTATAAGGGAGAGATATCAAAGGTGAAAAATAAGAACTTCTCATCATGGAAAAGAAGAATGAGGCTATACTTATCTAGTATTGGAGACTATATATTGTATTACCTCAACAACCAGTACACATCACCACCCCTAGGTCCTATTACTATTGTATAGATGAGAGAAAAGAAAGAACATAACTCATTGATGACAGATATTGTTTCTTTCTTGATAGATGTTGAATTTAGTGGTATCAAAAATTATGCTATTGCTAAAGAGATGTGGTACAAGTTGATACTAGTTCATAGAGGAGATCAGAATGTGCTGAGAGAAAATGTTGAAAGCTTAAGAGGCAAGTTTGATGACATCAAGATGAAAGAAAGTGAGAACATTGTGCAATACTGCAATTGAATCAAGAAATTTATTAACACTATCAAAGGAGATGATGGAGTCATAAGTGATGATACCTTGGTAAGAAAATTTCTAAGAACACTTTTACCTATTTATGCTATTAGATTCTTTTTTATTCAAGAGTTTAGATCTATCCTAGGAAATGATATTAATGTTGATGGTTTGATCGGCAGATTGACTTTTTTTTGAGTTTAATAACTTTGATAATTATGTGATACCTAAAGTTGAATCTTCTTTCAAGTCATCCCTAACTATTGGAAATTCAACAAAAATAAAGATCACTCATAAAATCAAGAATGATAGTGATTATGATTCTGATGGTGATGATCAAGAAAAGCTTGGATATTTTCTTGTTAAGAGGCCACTGAGAGGCAAAGGAAAGTATAAAGGAAAACTACTCTTGATTTCTTTCAAATGTAACAAGGTGGGTCACATTGTTGCTAGATGTTTTGAAAAAGACAAGAATTAAAGGAATGGAAAGAGAGAGAACATATACCAAGGAAACAAAGACTACAAAGATAAAGGAAAGAAATCTTTCTACCTAGTTGAGGAGGAAGACACTGAGTATGATACTATTGATCAAGAGGAAGGTGAAGAAGTTGTATATGTTGTAATGAAAGAACATTACAGAGGAGAAGAAAGGTATGAAAAATAAAAGGCTATGTTTTCTCAAGTAAGTTAAAAGGAAAATTTAATTTTTGATAGTGGTTGCACTCATCTTATGATTGGTGATATTGGTAAATTTGAGAATCTTGAACATTATGATGATGGATTTGTTAAGATTGGGAAAGATGTTCCATGTCCTATGAAAGGAAAATGTTTGATTATGTTGAATGAGAACATCAAATGTGATAATGCATATTGGGTATATGGACTAAATTATAATATGTTGAGTATGGCATAATTGAATAATATATGTCACCGAATAGATTTTCAAACCTAAAGAGTAAAGATATATGATGATGTTGGAAATCTGATCGGTACAATTGAATAATCAAGAGGTAACTTATTCTACCTGGATCCTATTGGGAACATATATTTTATTATAACATTTTAAGATGTTTGTGTTGACCTTGAAAGGAAATCATAGTATTTTTAGTTAGTACAAAACACACATTAACTAGGCAATATTGGTCAGTCATCACTATGATAGAACCACCATATAGACTAAGCTATTAAGTAGCACAAATGAAGAAGTTTAGTTGGTGATGAGGCATATATAGTGTTATACTTGTATTTTTCTTCATCCTTAAAGTCAATTTTTAAGTCTTGGGAGTGCCTAGGTTAGAGTTGAAGTTGAACCTTCGAGTCAGTTCAAGTTCAAGTTCAAGTTCTATCACTAGCACAAAATGTTAAAAGCATGCTAGTCATTCTCCTAGTTGTCAACCTTCATATTTTCATATGGAAAAGTTAAAGTTTAAGTTAAACCTTCAGGTCAGTTTAAGGTCAACATCAAGTTCAAAGTTCAAAATTAGGTCCATTGACATACCAACAAATACAAATGTGTTGCAATAAGAAAAAAAATCATTTTGTGGGGGAAATTTTTTTTAATTTGACAATTGGATTGAGCTGAATTTTGGATATTTTTTAGGAAACCTAATTATCTAAACTCTATCCAAGCCATTTTGTAAAATTCATTCTAGATCAAAAGTTATGACTGTTTAAGTGCAATAGTATATAAACTACTAATGACAGTCACAAGATCATGACAATAATTTGTCACTAGCATATGCCACCTGTCCAAAAATACACATGGGATTCATTTTATATTTGGTAAATATATTTGTTATAATCTATGAAACTTTTAAATGGCTCAAATATTAAATATTTTAAAGTGATAAGAAGAAGATTACTCACGAGAATGATTAAAATGATTTTCAAGAAACAATTACTAGAATCAAAATGCAAGTGAAAGTTTTTATTTATTGTGATGATTTCTACACAAAGGGGATTCTTCTCTTTACCAGGAGTTTTGTAGCTATAGGGAGTGAGAGAATGCATTTTTATGGGCAATGATTATAACAGGGGGGAGGAACAAAAGTTTTATTTTTTATTTTTCTGCAACTTGACTGTAATGACAAAGATAAAATGATATTGTTATTATTTTTTTACACATCTAAAATAAAAGAGAGTTTCATATATCAGATTCTAAAGTCTAAAGATGATTTTCTTGGATTGAAAATGTTTATATAGTCATTTCTTTCATGTTTTAGGTGCAGCTGTACATTATCATTCATAGTTAGTAGAATAAAATAATATTTCTTTGCACTTCCCTTGTGATGTGAAAGACTGGATAGATGGTCTTGTGGTTGTTTGTTCATTTTTCTTTCTTCACTATCTAGTTTATAAATCTTATAATCACATTTTTCCCATAGTGATAGGTAAATGCTATAGAAAGCCTGCTAGAAAGCCTTTGTGTCTTCTAGTAAAAGACATAACTAGCTATTTAAATTCTTTGAGTATCTTTCTAAGAGGGAATTGTACCTCTCAATTTAGAGGAAAGCTATCAATCTCATGATAGTACTTCCAACTATTAGTGGCAGTTGTCCTTCTATTTGGGCATTTTGAGTCATTCATTGCATTTAATTTTAGAAGGACAAATTTGTTTACTAACATATAGTTAAGGAGCACATACACATGTTTCCAATCATTTCAATAGTTGCCAAGTGATTCAGTAGGTCACATGTGTTGAACAATCCAAAAGGTAAAATTAGTTATAGGCAAGTAAAGTTCATGCTAAGGGACAAAATGTTAGAACAAAAAGAGTTGAGTGCTAGAAAATATATGAGTCAAGTAACATAGTTTGATGTATGAGTTTGGAATGACACAAACTCATATGTAAACCATTTTTATGAGTTGGAAGTGTGTTTATGTGATTGAGGAGTCGATGATAAGAGGTAATGCCACCTTTAATTATGGATCACTAATCCCCGTGTTATGTGATTAGCCAATTAGAAAAATGGAAAGGTCAAGTGACAAAAGGAATGAATTGTGATTTTTGACCAAGATCTAGAAGCTTCATTAGATAACTATTTAAGGAGGGTTTAAGACTTAATTTTGAGTAGTTAGGTTGCTAAAGTGTTTTTGAAGTTGTAAGAAAGAGGATTGCATAGTTGAAGGTAATTTAGAGGTTGAAGGACTAAGGAGACCAACCAGTGGAAATAGGAGATTAAGTATATATGTCACATTGAGGTGATTGTATATTGGAAAGAGAAGATCTATCATCAACAATCAAAGTGAAGACTAAAGGATCATGGTATCAATTTTATTCTAACCAATATATCTCTTAATAGAGTGGTCCTACTAGGCTTATTGTAAATCTTTTAATAGAGTGGTCCTAATAGGCCTATTGTAAATCTCTTAATAGATTAATCACTTTATCATGATGTAAAATCCTTTAATAAAGATAGACTTAATAGTCCTGTAATCTCTTAAGAGGCCAGATCCTTCATAGGGTAGATCATTAGAAGTGATCAAACTTGTAGCCCTAATAGGCATACTTTATTACTGTAATAGTGAAGATTTGTGGGTGTCATCTCCACCACAATATTACCTTCACCTTGGAGGGTTTCTACATTACCATATCTGGTTTCATGTGTTGATCTATTTCTTACTTGTGCTATTCATGTTATTAGATGTTATATTTGATATCACAGCTGAGGTATGATGTTGCATGTTGAGGTTTAAGGTTAAGGTAGAGATATGTGTGGTGAGTTATGTATGATTGTGATTCATGATTGAAGTGGTGAAAGTTTTATAGATCTTGATTCACCCCCTGCCCCTCTTAGCATCTCACTTTCCCTATTAGATTTCCAATAATTGGTATCAAAGTTGAGTTCTCTAAGGAAGAAGTCTAACCACTTGAGAGTCAAAGATCTTAGATATGGAATCCTATAAGTTGGGAAAGGTTATTAAGAATCAAAAAAATTATTTCATGCTTGCATTTGAGAAAGTCAAGGTTACAAAGGAGGAATTGAAGAAATCCCTAAAGAGAAGGAAGGGGATGACAATTAAACAAAATTACAAACAATATAGAGAATAAAGCATTCAAGAATTATGTGATGAAGGTAGATCCAATGAAACTAGTGCAATAATAATAGATTTATTGGAGAAGAACAATAATTTGAATGAAGAAATAAAAGAACTAAAAAGAGAACATGAAATATAGTCAGTAAGGCTATGTGAAGTGACTGAACTAAAGAAAAAGGATAAAGAAGACAAAGTAATGACTGATGAAGATAAAAGGAAGATGGCTATGAGTATTGATGTAAGGATTAATGAAGTATAAAGGATGAATCACAATCAATTTGACATGGTCAATCAATTATTAAGTGCCAATCATGAGATTTCTAGGAAGGTGGAAGAGATTGATAATCTAAGATTTAAGAACAATCAACTAAAAGTTGAGTTAAGAGCCAAAAATAAAATCATGGAAAGAATGAATAGATCTAAAGAGGGCATGAGACAATTTGATGAACAACTAAACCACAAAGAATACTTCATGACATCACTGGTCTAGGTTATAACGAGTTCATATAATCTATCGAGCAAGGAGAGTCATCAAAGCATGGAGAACAAAGGAATGCTAAGAACAAAAACCCTACATGTTATCACTGTAGAAAACCAAGTTATACAACAAGCATTTGCAAGAGGAAAACTAGTAATTCAAATCCTAAGCCTAAATTTAATGGTAATTATTTTAATTGTAGCAAGCATGGACATCAAGCAAATGAATGTAGATCAAAGACCAGTAAGACACAAGCTACACCTAGATTTGAAGAGTATTGTTACACATGTTAGAAGTGTGGTTATAAGGCACAAGATTGTAGATTTAAAGAAAACAATAGTTGGATATCTAAAGGTCAAGGTAAAGTAACTAGGCAAGGAAATACTTTAAATTGGGATTACTATACATGGATCAATTATCATTTATGTGGAAAGTATGGACATATTGTAGAATATTGTGCAAGCATGCATCTATTGGAATACTTTAGAATAATTGAGAGGGGTGGGTGAATTAGTTATCCAAGGTCTAGATGTATAAATAAAGCTTTTCACAACTTAGTGAACCCATAAAATATTTATCATCATGAATATATCCATAAGATTATACAACCACTTAAAACTTGTAGGTTATTGTCAAATCAATTTGCAAAAATGTAAACATGAAACATAATAGATTCAGCAATACATTTGACACAATGATTTATGTGGAAACACAATTTGGGAAAAATGATCAGTAACATGCTACTCTTTTCACTCTTTTGAAGTGATGCCTTGTAAAAGGCCAACTCTATTAAAGGTTACAATACACACTATTAAATGTGACCTTGTTAAAGGATTTCAATCACCTTGTTAGGAGTGAGCCTTGTTAGAGGACTTTAGACCGTTCACATGGAAAGTCACCCAGTTAAAGGATTTACAAATGACTATTAGGTTAACCTTAATCCAAATGATTTAACCTAGACTGATACAATTATTAGACAGTAACAGTAAGGCTTGATCTAATAAAAACTTACAACTTCGTTCACAGATTATAGATCTCTATTTCAGCCCTCCATTCTACTTTGCCTTCACACATTGCATCTCTGATAGCTTTTTCACCCTTCAAGAATTCATATTCTTAAGCCTTCTTGCTTAACATGCCAACGTAGGCTCTTCTCTTAGGTCACTTGATGAAGCAAAGCCCTTTACTCCTTATCTTCCTTAGGTTCTCATACATGAAAACCCTTGCTTCTAACCAACCATTCCTATATGTAAGAAATTAAGATCTTTTGCCACTCATTCTCCATTGTCTAATTTAGGGTTAGGATAGATTAGGTAGGATATAATGAATCTACCCCATATTTCATATCTCTTCTCAAAACTTTTCCTTCAATCCACTTTGAATTTTTCTCAAAATGGTTTACCTTAAATTTTGTGTCACCGACTCATCAATCTTATCTTCCACCTAGTTCACACAATCTAATAAAAAAAACTTGTTAGCTTAGATCCATCGAATTCACGATCTTTCAAATAATTCAACCACTCGACATTAACTTACTTTTGATGCTTGGCATGTGCTGTGTTGCTCAACATCCTCTATCAAATCATTCAGTAAGAACTTAATTTTATTGGTGCTCAACATCAACTTAAATTTTCTCGGCATCCACTATTTTTCTTGGCATACACTAGAATAGATTTTTACTCAGCTCCAACTGATTCTCTACTTGGCTTGCATTGACTTTGCTGAACACCTACTATCTACTTAGTCAAGCTTGGTAGACAAACTTTGTTTAACTTTTTCTTCTATACTTGCTTAGTGTAATCAACCTTTGTAACCTTAAGTAAATTATCAATACATCATGTTATCATTGTCTTAGCTAATTCTTGTACTCCTTTACATATCATAACTCAACCTTTCCTCTAGGTGCTCTTGTTACATCTTTTGATCAAATCCTCTTCATCAATCAAATAAGTGATAGTACTTAAATCTTGTAACTAGTTGTCTTACTAGAAAATAGTAGGTTTGACATCAGTGAAAAAATAATGATTGAAACATATTGATCATACTTGTATCAATTTTTTCTCAGTAGCCTCCTTCTTCAACAATCTCCCTCTTTGGAATTGATGGTAAACCAAACTGATCAACCAAACTAACTAGGTTAAAATAGTAAGACCAACAAAATACCAAAAAGAAAATAATTCATTGTATCAAAATGTCTCCCATTATTAGCAACTTTCATCTTTTGAATAGGTTACAAAACTCCTTTGTGTGATCGTTATAACTCCCTCTGAATTATCTTCCTCTTATTAGGTAAATTTCTTTTCCTGTATGTTCTATCTCCCTCTTAGATGTATATCACTTCCTCTAGAACCATTTTAACTCTTGTGTTTCTCTTGATAATTAACTATCTCCCTCTTTCTTATATTTCCCTTCATCAAAAATTATCTCCCTCTTTGACAACAATGCCAAAGACTTATCATCTGAATATTTAGATATGAATTTATTTAGTTTCTTCCTTGGTCACCTTGCTTGTGATTGATTAGTAGTGTCAGCTTCTTTGATTACTTTAGGCATCTCCTAAAGTAAGATCCACTGTATCAATTTGTAACATATGAAAATCATCTTGTTTGATGTAGGGCACTCCTTTTGTTACTTAGATAGCCTTTGATAGGGGTATCACCCCTATCTTACCTATTAGATACTCATGAGCATCCTTAGGTAATGTTTTTGTGAAGCTATCAACAATTTATTCTTTTGTATTAACATACTCCATCTTCACCTCTTTATCTTGAACTAATTCTCTCAAGTAATAATACTTGATTGCAATGTGCTTAGTCTTTGTGTCCATCAAAGGATTCTTTGATATGTTTATAACACTTGTATTATCACAATAAAGTGTCACTAGTTATGTGATCTCTTCCTTCATACCTTTGAGTAGCTATTTGATTCATACAATGTTTGTACAATTTACAGAAGCAGTAACATATTCAACTTCAATAGTAGATTGTGAAGTGCATCTTTGTTTCTTACTAGTCCATGTAACTAGCCTCTTGCCTAAAAAAAATGCTCCTCCATTGGTGCTCTTTTTGTCATCAATGTTTCTAGCCCAATCAACATAGGCTCTTAATTCAAATTTCTCATTTTTCTTATAGTATAGACCATACTCCTATGTTCCTTGTAGATATATCATTATTCTCTTTATAATCATCAAATGATTCTCCCTAGGATTAGCATAGAATCTTGCAACTATCCCTACAAATAATGCAATGTCAGGTCTACTATGTACTAGACATTGTAATTTTTTAATCATAGACCTATACAATGTTTGATTCACCTTAGTTGAATCATCATTCTTTGATAATTTGTGTCCTATCAACATAGGTGCACTTACTAGTTTGGAATCCTCCAATCCAAAAGTTTTCAATATTTACTTGACATATTCTGACTGAGTGATGTTTATACCATATTTCATCTGATATACTTGCAAACCCACAAAGAACTTGATCTCTCCAAACATAGACATCTCAAATTCTTGCCTCATTTCATTTACAAAAGCCTTACATAAAGCATCTTGACCTCCAAATATGATATCATCAACAAAACTTTTAGATAACAAAATACCTTTCCCTTTTTCTATCTTCATGTACATATTGTTGTTATCATCAGTCCTTTCAAATCCAATCTTCACAAGATAATTATGAAGTCTCTCATACCATGCTCTTGGTTCTTGTTTCAAACAATATAGAGATTTGTGTAATCTACATACCATGTTTTTATTGTTAACATAAACAAATCCTTCCAGCTATTCTATGTAAACTTCTTCTTCCAATATGCCATCTAGAAATATAGATTTAAGATCCATTTGATAAATGTTGAAACCTTTGTATGCAGAATAAGAAAGTAAAGTTCTTACTCCTTCCAATCTAGCAACATGAGCAAATGACTCTCCATAGTCAATTCCTTCTTATTGTGCGTATCCTTTACAAGCTAATATTTCCTTGTTCCTTATGAGTTCACTATTTTCATCTAGCTTGTTTCTGAATACCCACTTGGTATGAATCACATTTTTGTCTTCTAGTCTAGGAACTAGAGTTCATGTTTTTTTTTCCTCAATTTATTCAATCTCTTCTTTCATGGCTTTACTCCAGCCCATATCTTCTAAGGCATATCTCACTGATTTAGGTTCTTTCATGCTTAGCAAACATGTATCATTTCTCAATATGTTTCTTGTCATTGGTGTAGCATCTTTATCTTCAATAATTTGTGCAACAAGATGATGTCTCTTGACATATTTGGACAATCTTGGTTCAGCTCTAGTTTCTTCATTTGGTCTTTCACCTTTAGAGTCACTATGTACATCTTTTTCAGGTAGCTCAACATCTCTTTCATGTACACTAATCTTAATCATAATGTACTTCAACTTCATTTTGTAACTTGGCATCTAAATGTAGCTTGGTTCTTGAATGCAACTCAACATTCATAGTATGTGACTCAATAGTCATTGAAACTTGCTATTAGTTTGTAGCTTGATTTGTAGCATCTTCTTTAGTAGGCATACCTTCATAAAAGTAGACAAATGATTTGTATTCTTTTGGTTATTTCATACGTTCAACCTCATATACTTTTGTATATTCATCAAAATTTACACTTGCACTTTCCACATTTTTGTTAGTGTTAGTATTTAAACACTTATAAGCTTTACTTCTTGTGTAATATCCTAGGCATATACCTTCTTCACTTTTTTTTTTTGGTTTTCCATTCCTAAAGTCTTTGAGAATATAGCATTTTCTTCCAAATAACTTAAAATGTTTTACATTGGGTGAGTATCCATACCATAGTTAAAAAGGTGTTGAATGAGTACCTTTCTTGACTTGTACACAGTTCAAGGTATAGACAGTTGTACTTACAGCTTCTCTCCTATATTTCAAAGCAACATTTTTCTCCATCATGAGTGTTTTAGCATAGTCCATTATAGATCTATTCCTCCTTTCAGCAATTCTATTTTGTGGAGGGGTTCTAGGGGAATATATATGTCTTTTGATTCCTTTGTTATTATAGAACATCTCAAACATTTTATACTATTACCTATTTCCTTCTCAACTCTTCCTAAGTACCACTTAAACATTTGGAAAGCATCAAATTTTTATTTCAAAAATATAACTGTCATCATTCTAGGATGATCATCAACAAATAACATAATGTACTTATCTCCTTTGTAGCTTTGCACTTCAATTGGTCCACACAAGTCAGTATGAATAATCTCTCATATTTATTTAGAGGTGACACAAGGAAGAGAAGAATAATTAGGGCCTAGGGCACACCCAGCTATCCAAATCCACCTTGTGAGAGTTAACACAGTGAAAAATATAACACAAATATAGCACCAAGGAGAGAGAACAAGATATCTTTATTGATTCCTCAAGTAAATAGCATACATGCCTAGCTATAAGGCCTTCTAGGTTATGACCAAAACAAATTACAATCTTTAAATTCTCACTTCCAAGTGCATATATTATGTTCACAATCTCACCTCTAGCTTCTGTCTACCTATCCTTCTCTCACTACGTAAAACCTAACCTTAGACTTCCTTAAATACTTGCCAAAATGGTTTACAAAAGATTCTAGAACATAGAAAGGCCACAAGTTGGCTCTTTACAAATATTAGCTACCTAACAAAAATTAAATGCAAGTAGAGTCAGCCCAAACTAGAACCAGACATAGACAACTTAGTAATTGAAAATTGGCACTCGACATCCACATGATCTTGGCATCCAAAGGAATCACCTGGCAGCAACTACGAACTTGGCATCCTCCAATGCTTGGCAACCAAAGGAAATCACTTGACAACCAAAGGGACTCGATAACCAAAGGATTCACTTGACATCTAAAGAATTCACTTGATAACCAAAGGAACTCGACATCAACTAAGAATGACTCAGCATCCAAAGAGTTCACTCTATAACCAAAGGAACTTAGTATCAACTAAAAACTTGATAGTCACTAGCACAAAGAACAAAAGTGCAGGATTACAAGGAAACCCAAGATGCTCCTACATCAGACAACCGAGGTTGGAAGAAATGATTCTCTTAAATCATGAAAGTGTCACAACCTAAGCTGAATCCAACTTAGATTGAGAAATCCATGTAGCATCTTCAATATGTCTATTCCTCCACTTCATCAAATACTCATAGTAATCTTTTCCTCTTCTGCTCTTACAAATTCTTTGACTCAATATCTGTTCAACTTCTCCAATCTGTTTCTTAGGGTAATCATTAGGTACATCAACTTTATCATCTAGCTCATAATACTTGTATAAATCAGCAACATTAAATATAGGAGATATATCCATGTCATTAGGTAACTCAAGTTTATAAGCAATACCATTGTTAAACTTCTTCAAGATCTTACAAGGTCCAAACTTCTTCATCTTTAGCTTACTATATGTTCGAACTGGAAATATTCCTTTCTTCAAATGAACCATCTCCTCATCACCAACTTCAAAATCGTGATGTCTTTCAGACTCATTAGCATTCTTTTTATATTTTTGATTACTTAGTTCCAACCTCAACTTCACTTTCTTATGCAAAGACTCCATGAAATTAGCAAATGCTTCCCCTATAGCACTTCTCTTGTCTTAACCAACAACATCCCTCTAATCTGATACTCCTCTAGGCTACATTCTATTAACAATCTCAAAAGGTGTCTTTCTTATACTCCTATTCATAGAATTATTATATACAAACTCAGCTTATGCCAATACCATCTCCCAATTACTTGGCATGTCTCCAACTAAACATCTTAGCAAATTACCCAAGCTTCTATTCACAATCTCTATCTGTCCATTAGTCTGCAGATGAAATGTAGAACTAAAATTTAATTCAATACCCATCTTCTTCCACAAAGTCTTCCAAAAATAACTAACAAACTTACTATCTCTATTAGAAATAATACTTCTTGGTAATCCATGCAATCTTACAATCTCTTTAAAGAAAATTTCAGCAATATGCTTTGCATCTAATGTCTTTTTACATGGTATAAAAGGAGTCATCTTAGAAAATATGTCCACTACAGCAAATATGGAATCATATCCCTTCACTGTCTTAGGCAATCCAAGAGTAAAATCCATACTAATATCACTCCAAGGTTTTTCAGGAATAGTAATAGGTGTATACAAACTAGTATTCTAACTCACTCCTTTTGCAACTTGACAAACTCTACAACTCTTTACAAATTTCTAAACATCCTTATACATTTGGGGCCAATAATACTTCTCTTTCAGAAAATTCAATGTCTTATCAATTCCAAAATGTCCAGCTAATCCACCACTATGCTTTTCCTTAATCAGATTCAACCTCATAGAACTTCTAGGAATACACAACTGAATACCTTTGAACAACATACCTTCTTGAATGAATTAATCATCATACTTACTTATATGATCTTTCAGATTTGGTGCTCTGCACTCTCTCCATGCCTAGAAAAAGTTAAGATTAGCATCATACAACTCTTTCATTTCATCAAAACCAAGAACTTCAACCTTCATTTTAGTCAACAAAGAATGTCTTCTACTCAATGCATCAACAACTCTATTGGTAACTCCACTCTTATGCTTGATAAAAAATGTGAAACTCTACAAGTACTCAACCCACTTCATATGTCTCTGATTCAATTTATGTTGACTTCCCAAGTATTGTAAAGCTTTATGATCAGTATACAACACAAACTCTTTAAGAATAAAATAATGTCTCCACTTCTTCAATGTTTGAACAATAGCATAAAACTCTTGATCATACACATAATACTTCCTTTTAGCATTATTCAACTTTTCACTAAAGAAAGCAATAGGTTTACCTTCTTCACTTAATATAGCTCCTATTGCATTACCACTTGCATCACATGCAACTTGAAATACTTTGTTGAAAATAGGCAAAGTCAATATAGGTAATTCAACAACCTTTTGTTTCAAAGTCTCAAAAATCTTATTAGCTCCATGCGTCCACTTGAATTCCTTTTTATCTCAACTCATTGTCTCGATCATAGCATTACAAATGACACTGAAATTCTTTATAAACATTTTGTAAAAACTAGCCAAACCATGAAATGATCTTACCTCACCCACTTTCTTAGGTTAGGCCACTCCGAAATTTATTTAACCTTTTTCGGATCCATCCTTAAACCATCAGCTAAAATCACAAATCCCAAATACACAATCTCATCTTGCATAAAAGAACACTTCTTTAGATTAATTAGCAACTTTTCTTCTTTCAACCACTGCAATACTTGTCTAATATGCTCAAGATGTTCTTCCTTAGTCTTATTGAATATCAAAATATCATCCAAATAAATAATCACAAACTTATGCAAAAATCTTTCCAAAAACTTCATTCATCAACCTCATGAAAGTACTAGGTGCATTAGTCAAACCAAAAGGCATAACCAACCATTCATACAAACCATCTTTTGTCTTGAAAGTAGTCTTCCATTCATCACCTTCTTTGATTTTGATCTGATGATAGCCACTCTTCAAATCAATCTTGGTAACATAATTTTCTCCACTCAAACAATCTATTATGTCATCCATCCTTGGCATAGGAAACCTATATTTCACTATTATCTTGTTAATAGCTCTAGAATTAGTACACATTCTCTATTCTCCATTATTTTTAGGTGCTAATACAATAGGTACAACACAATGACTCAAACTTCCTCTGATTAAACCTTTCTGCAACAATTCATGCACTTTTCTATTAAGTTCTTCATTCTCTGTAGGTGTCAATCTATATGGTGCTTTGTTTGGAAAACTAGCTCCAAAAATTAGATCCATTCAATTACGTATACTTCTTATTGGAGGTAAACCATCAAGAATGTCCTTAGCAACAATATTCTTATATTCCTTTAGCAAATTTTCAATTTCTTTAGGTACTCAACTTCCATTAGTTTCTGTTGTCACTCAACCACCACTAATTGGTGCTCGGCTAACACTGTTTGCTGGCACACAACTTTGTCCTCTAGGAATTATAGGAAAAAAACTTTATTCTCCTTTACTTCTTTTTCAAATTATTTTCCATTAACTATGCAAATTTTTATTGCAGTACAACTGATCTCATCTAGACTTTCAATCAAAGGAAGCAATGTTTGTTTCTTCCCATTTACACAAAGAGTATATTGATTCAATCTTCCATCATGCATAACATATCTATCATAATTCCAAGGTCTACCCAACAAAAAACGATGACAATCCATGGGCATAATATCACACAAAACTTCATCAAAGTAATTTCATATCTTGAACTTCACAAGGCATTGCTCACTTACCAATATCTTATGCTCATCTTTGATCCATGAAATGTGATAAGGTTTCGAATGCTTCAGCCTTTGTAATTGTAACTTTGTAACCAACTTTTTTGATGCCAAATATGTAGAACTTCCACTATCAATGATCACTTTGCAGCATTTTCCAGTCATCTTACATCTTATCTCGAAAAGACTTCTCTTTAAAATAGGTTCTTCATCACTTCCCTTATTACATAAGGTTCTTCTCACCATAAAATTTTCTTCAGCCTCAAGTCCATTTGGTGAACCCTCATCATCTCCTTGAATCACAACATTCCTATTACCTTGAATACTTTCAAAAGATCTACATTCAAAAGATCTATGTCCCTCTTTACCACATCTAAAACAATTACTATGAAATCCACCTCTAGAATAAGAATTACCTCTTCCTTGGTAAGAATTAGTACCTCCTCAATAAGAATTACCACTTTTCCATTCAGTCTTTCCTTTTTCATCATTATTCCATTTAGATTCACCTTTATCCTGCACAAAAATTTTAGATCTGCCACCTTCAACATAAGATCTACCTCTACCTCTCTAGAATCTACCACCTCTACTTCTTTGTCTTTATTCATGCTTCTTTGCTAAGATGTCCTTAGCTTTTAAGGCATATTGGTATGCTGCTTCAACACTTTCCAACTTCACAAAACTTATTTCATCTTGAATTTTAGATCTCAATCCATTTATGTACCTTGCAATTTTCTCAACTTCATCATCCACATATCCAGATTTGATGTCCAATCTATAGAATTCTTCGGTATACTCTTTCACAGTCATGTCCTTTTGTTTCAAATTTTGCATCTTTCTCAACAAGCTAACTTGGTAATCATCAGGAAGGAATTTTTTCTTTACCTTGTTCACCATCTTTGGCCAAGTTCTGATCTTCTCTTTTTCTCTCCTTTGTCTATCAGTTTGCAAGTGCTCCCACCATACTAATGCATGACCTTTCAACCTTGTGACTGCAATCTTCACCTTTCTATTATCAGGAGTGTTTTCATACTCAAAGAACATCTCCATATTTGAGATCCAATCCAACACAACATTGGTATCCAATTTTCCATCATAAGGAACAACTTCTATAGTAGGCTTTGAATTTTCCCCAGACAACACTCGCAACAATCTTTCCTCATCTTGATCTTCTTTAGGTTCTAAATTATGGTTTGGTGTTGTTGCTTCATCATCACTTACATCATCAAGATGTGCTCCTCTCCTTTGGGTTGTCTCCACAACATCTAATCTAGCTGCAATTTGTCTCAATTGATCCAATATATCATCATCGACATTTCTTCTACCATGAACCATCTTTACAAATTAGGTTCCTACAAGATCAGAACCCTTTGCAAGTTATAGGTCAAATCAATAGATTTTCCACCCTATAACCAAATCAAATCAGGGTTCTACACAATCCAATATCCATAAGGATGAAGCTCAAGCTCTGATACCACCTAACACAAGGAAGCGATGAATAAACAGGGCCTAGGGCACACCCAGCTATCCATATCTATCCTGCAAGAGTTAACATAGTGGAAAATACAACACCAAGGAGAGACAACACGCTATCTTTATTGATTCTTCAAGTAAACAACATACATGCCCAACTATAAGGCCTTGTGGTTTAGGGCAAAAAAAATAAAAAATCTTTAAATTCTCACTTCGAAGCACATATATTCTATTTGCAATCTCACCTCTACCTTTTGTCTACCCATCCCTCTCTCACTACCTAAAACCTAACCTTAGACTTCCTTAAATACATGCAAAATGGCTTAAAGAAGATTCTAGAACATAGAAAAGCCACAAGTTGGCTCTTTACAAATATTAGCTACCTAACAGAAATTAAATGCAAGCAAAGTCAACCCAAACTGGAAATAGAAGCAGACAACTCGACAAATGAAAATTGGCTCCCAATATCCACATGAGCTTAGCATCCAAAGGAATCATTTGGTAGCAACTATGAACTTAGCATCCTCCAATGCTCGACAACCAAAGGCACTCGGCAACCAAAAGATTCACTTAGCATCCAAAAAATTCACTTGCCAACCAAAGGAACTTGACATCAACTAAAAATGACTCGGCATCCAAAGAGTTCACTCAACAACCAAAGAAACTCAATAGCAACTAAGAACTCGGTAGTCACTGGTAGAAAGAGCAAAAGTGCAAGATTGCAAAGAAACCCAGGATTCTCCTACATCAAGAGGCATGAGCTTTACTCTTAGAACTTGACATTATCATTTTGCCTAATTGAAATTGTTTGCACATTATATTATTAGGTTTCTTCCACTTAGGCAGGCCTCTAACTTTTCTCATGTTACTAATACTAACCAATTTATCAAAATTAACATGACATAACCTTTTGTGCCATAGCCATGCATCATCAAATATTACAACTAGACAAGTAGCATCCTCTATGTCAAGGTAGAATAGATTACTCCTGGTCTAATCACCCTTTCCAATCAGTTTTCCATTTGTGTCATATATTTTACCTATCTTATTTTCAAACTCAACCTTACATCCTGAATTATTCACTTGTGACACACTCAATAGATTATAGTTAAGTCCTTCAACATAGATAGTATTGTCACATAAAATCTTATCTATGAGTTTGATAGAACCTTTTTCTTTTATCAAACATGGTGCATCATTACCAAATCTTACACAATTTCCATCATAACAATTCAAGGTAATGAACTTACTTTTGTCTCTAGTCATGTGATGTGAACACCCACTATCAATGATCCATATATCATTCTTCTTCACACAAGTCACAAGTGTAGTTGCCTCATCTTCATTAGATTCATCCTTCATTGCAACATACTCCACTTCATCATCATGTTCATCAAATTCATCTTTTTTTCCCTCTTCAACAATGTAGCAAGACTTCTTTCCTTTATATTTGTAGTTCTTGTTGTCTTCATCTCTTGTACTTTTGTACTTCTCACCACCTCTATAGTTCTTCTTCTCTGGACATCTAGCAGCAATATGACCAACCTCATTACAGTTGAAGCAAATAATAGGAAATTTACCTTTGAGTTTTCCTTTACCTTTGTGGAATCTTCTTTCCAATAGTGCTTCAAGTTGTTCTACATCCTCCTCATCTATATCACTATCACTGGACACATACTTTATCTTTTTTTTCTTCTTCTTCTCATTAGGTTCCTTTAATGATAGCTTAGCTTTGAAAGAAGATTCAATATTTTTAGGTTTTTATTTATCAAATTTAGATATCTCAAAATTAGTGAGCCTACCTTCTGGACCTTCAAGTGATAGATTATTCCCTAGTATACATCTCAGTTCTTGAATTGCAAAAAGTCTAATAGTATATATAGGAAGTAGTGTTCTTAAAAAATTTCTTAGTACAATATCATCATCTATTTTGGTAGTATCTCCTCTTATTTCATTAACAAATTCTTTTATCCTTGTGACATATTCAGCAATATTTTCACCTTCTTCCATTCTCATATCATCAAACTTACCTCTGAGACTTTCGGTTTTCACTATTAGAACATTAGTAGCTCCTCCATAGATGGTGGTTAATGCATCCCACATTTTATTTCCATAGTCAAGACATTTGATATCATCAAATTTGGCATAGCTTAGGGAAGAGGTAATATCCAACATTGTCTAGTTATGTTCTTTCTTCTTTTTCATATCCTCGACAGTTGGGGCTCCAGTGGGATAAATATGCTCAATAGTAATGGTAGATTGTACATGATCTTCAAGTCCTCCACGGTGTAGCTTTATCAAAATTTTCCATGGAGGAAAGTTATCTCTATTAAGCTTGGGTGCTTCTCTTTTTGACATCTTGATCTTTGTGCTTCTAGTACCTTGAAATTAGTCCTCTTAAGCAAATGGCTCTGATACCAATTGTTGGAATACTTTAGAATAAATGAGAGGGGGTTGAATCAATTATCTAAGGTCTAGATGCATAAATAATACTTTTCATAGCTTATTGAACCCATAAAACATTTATCATCATGCATATATCCATAAGATTATGCAACCACTTAAAATTTGTAGGTTATTGTCAAATAAATTTACAGAAATGTAAACATGAAACATAATAGATTTAGCAACACATTTGACACAATGATGTTGCAATACTTTACAATAACTGAGAGGGGAGGGTGAATCAATTATCCAAGGTAAAAATGTATAAATTAAACTTTTCACAGCTTAGTGAACCCATAAAATATTTATGCCCATGCATGCATCCATAAGATTATGCAAACACTTAAAACTTGTAGTTTTGTCAAATCAACTTGCAGAAATGTAAACATGAAATATAACAGGTTCATCAACACACTTGCCACAATGATTTATGTGGAAACCCAATTTGGGAAAAACCACTAGTAACATGTTACTCTTTTCACTCTTTTGAAGTGATGTCCTATGAAAGGCCAACCCTGTTAAAGGTTACAATACACACTATTAAATGTGACCCTATTAAAGGATTTCAATCACCCTTTTAGAAGTGAGCTTTGTTAGAGTACTTTAGACCATTCACTTGGAATGTCATCTAGTTAAAAAAATTTCACACATGATAAGCTTGCTTCATGAACAACCATTCGTATAAATGGGAAATTAAGATTTTTTTTCACTCATTCTCCATTGTCCAATTTAGGGTAAAGATGGATAAGGTAGGATACAATGTGTCTACTCCACATTCAGTATCTCTTCTAGAAACTTCTCCTAGAATCCACTTTGAATTTTCCTAAAAATGGTTTACCTTGAAGTCTATGCCACTAGCTCATCAACCTTATCTTTTACCCAGTTCACATAATCTAAGAAAAAAAACTTGTCAGCTTAGATTCATTGAGTTCACAATCATTTAAATAATGCAATAGCTTTGGATTATCCAGCTTCTGATGCTCGTAATATACTGCGTTTCTTGGCATCCATTGTGAAATCACTCAACACGAGCTAAAGTCTATTATGCTCAGCACCAACTAAACTTTACTCAGCATCCACTATTCTGCTTGACATACACTAGAATGAACTTTTACTCAACTCCAACTAATTTTCTGCTTGGCTTGCACTGACTTTGCTTGACACTTACTATCCACTTGGCTAAGCTTGGTAGACAAACTATTTGTAACTTGTTCTTCTAAAATTTCTTAGTGTAATCAGACTTTGTAACCTCAAGTAGATTATCAATATATCATGTCATCAATGTCTTAACTAATTCTTGTACTTCATTACATAATCATAACTCATCCTTTCCTCTAGGTGCTATTGTTACATCTATTGATCAAATCCTCTTCATCAATCAAATAAGTGACAGTACTTAAATCTTATAATGATTTTTCTTATTGATAAATAGTAGGTTTGACATAAGTGACAAAACAATAATTAAAACACACAGTATTCTTCAACAATCTCCCTCTTTTAATCTAGTTTCAACAATATCCCTTTGCAATGATCTTTTCAATCTGATCTCAACAATCTTCCTCTTTGGCATTGATGGAAAACCAAACTGGTCAACCAAATGGTAAACACCTTTGTTCAACCAAACTGACTAGGTTAAATAGTAAGACAATACCAAAAAGAAAATAATCCCTTTTATTGAAATCTCTCTCTCTCTCTATTAGCAACTTCCATCTTCTAATTAGGTTACAAAATTCTTTCATATGACTCCCTCTGAGTTTCTTGATGTATCTTCCTCTTACTAGGTGGATTAGTATTTCTCCCTCTTTCTTGCATTTCTCTATCTCTTGCTCTATCTCCCTCACTCTGATCAACAATATCAACAATTATCTCCCTTGATCAGTAATCATATTGTGGATCAACAACATTATCTCCCTCTTTGACAATGATGCCAAAGACTTGTCATCTTTAAACATGTAGATATAAGCTTTTCATTTACTTTAGTTTTCTCCCTTTGCCACCTTGTTTGTGACTAAATTGAAGTTTCAACTCTTTGATTACTTTCAACAGCTCCTAAAGTAGGATCCACTACATCATTGTGTAACATATGAACATTAGTTTGTTTAATGTAGGGCACTCCTCTTGTTACTTAGATAGCCTTTGATAGGGTTATCACCCCTTGTTTACCTCTTAGGTACTAATTAGCATCCTTAGGTAATGCTTTTGTGAAGATATTAGCAGTTTTCTCCTTTGTGTTAACATATTCCATCTTCACCTATTTATCTTGAACTAACTCTCTCAAGTAATGATACTTGATTGCAATGTGCTTAATATTTGTGTGCATTACTAGATTCTTTGATATATTGATAGTAGTTGTATAATTACAATAAAGTATCATTAGTTTTGTGATCTCTTCCTTCATTCCTTTGAGTAGCTATTTTATCCATACAATGTTTGTACAATTTATAGTAGTAGCAACATGTTCAAATTCAATAGTAGATTGTGAGGTACAATTTTGTTTCTTGCTTGTCTATGTAACTAGTCTCTTGCCTAAGAAAAATGCTCCTCCATTGGTGCTCTTTTTGTCATCAATGTTTCTAGCCTAATAAACATCAATGTAGGCTCTTAATTCAACTTTCTCATTCTTCTTATCGTATAGACCAAACTCTTCTATTCCTTTCAGATATCTCATTATTCTCTTCATAGTTATTAAATGATTCTCCCTAGGATTAGTAGAGAACCTTGCAACTATCCCTACAGGTAATGTAATTTTAGGTTTTCTATGTACTACATATTGCAATTTTCTAATCATAGACCTGTACAATGTTTGATTCACCTCAGCTGAATCATCATTCTTTGACAACTTGTGTCCTATCACCATAGGTGTACTTACTAGTTTGAAATCATCCAATCCAAAAAAATTCAATATTTCTTTGATATACTTTTATTGAGTGATGTATATACCATATTTCATCTGATATACTTGAAAACCTACAAAGAACTTGATCCTTCCAAACATAGACATCTTAAATTCTTGCTTGATTTGATTTGCAAAATCCTTAGATAAAGCATCTTGACCTCCAAATATGATATTATCAAGAAATATTTCAGATAACAAAATACCTTTTCTTTTCTTTGTCTTCATGTGCATAATGTTTTTATCATTAGTCCTTTCAAATCCAATCTTCACAAAATGATTATGAAGTCTCTCATACCATGCACTTGGTGCTTGTTTCAAACCATATAGAGCTTTGTGTAGTCTACATACCATGTTCTTATTGTTAATATCAACAAAACCTTATTGCTATTTTATGTAAACTTCTTCCTCTAATATGTCATTCATAAATACAAATTTATCATCCATTTGATAAACTTTGAAACCTTTGTATGTAGAATAAGAAAGTAGATTTCTTACTCCTTCCAATCTAGTAACAGGTGTGAATGTCCCTCCATATCCAATTCCTTCTTCTTGAGCATATCCCTTGCAAACTAGTCTTTCTTTGTTCTTTGTGACTTCACCATTTTCATCTAGCTTGTTTCTGAATACCCACTTGGTGCTAATCACATTTTTTTCTTCTGGTCTAGGAACTAGACTCCATATTTTTTTCTTCTCTATTTTTTCAATCTCTTCTTTGATGGCTTTACTCTAGTCAACATCTTCTAATGCATCTCTTACTAATTTGGATTCCTTCATGCTTAGGAAACATGTATCACTTCTTAATTTTTTTCTTGTCATTGGTCTATCATCTTTATCTCCATTAATTTGAGCAATAGGATGATGTCTTTTGACATATTTAGGCAATCTTGGCTCAGCTTTTGTCTCTTCATTTTTTCTTTTAGCTTCTGAATAATTATGTGTATTTCTATTAGGTAGTTTAGCATCTCTTTCATGACTACTAATCTCATAATTAGAATGTACATTGACTTCATTCTATAGCTCGAGATCTAAATGTAGCTCGGTTCCTAAATGCAACTCGACATTCATTGGGTGTGACTTGGCAGTCACTGAAACTTGTTCTTGGTTTGTAGCTTGGTTCACAACACCTTCTTCAGTAAGCATACCTTCATAAAAGTATACAAATGATTTGTATTCTTCTAGTTCTTTCATAGGTTCAACCTCATACACTTTTGTATATTTATCAAAATTTACATTTGCACTTTTTACAATTTTTTTAGTGTTAGTATTTAAACACTTATAAGCTTTACTTCTTGTGGAATATCTTCGGAATATACCTTCTTCACTTTTTGCATCAAGTTTACCATTCCTCAAATCTTTAAGAATATAACATTTACTTCTAAATACCTTAAAGTATTTTACATTGGGTGAGTATCCATACCATAGTTCAAAAGGCGTTGAATGAGTACCTTTCTTGATTTGCACACAGTTCAAGGCATAGACAATTATACTTACAACTTCTCTCCAATATTTCAAAGAAACATTCTTCTCCATCATGAGTGTTCCAACACAGTAAATTATAGATCTATTTCTCCTTTTATCAATCCCATTTTGTTGAAGCATTCTAGGGGTAGATGTTTGTCTTTTGATTCCTCTATCATTACAAAACATCTCAAACTCATTTGATGTGAATTCTCCTCCTCTGTCAAATCTCAAACACTTCAGACTTTTACCTACTTCTTTTTCAACTCTTGTTAAGTAACACTTAAATGTTTGGAAAGCATCAAATTTATGTTTCAAAAACATAATTGTCATCTTAAAATAGTCATCAACAAGAAAAATAATGTACTTATCTCCTTTGTAGCTTTGCACATCAATTGGTCCACACAAGTCAATATGAACAATCTCTAGTATTCGTTTAGAGGTATAAGTTTTACTCTTAAAACTTCAGTTTGTCATTTTGCCTAATTGACATTGTTTGCGCATTACATTAGTAGGCTTCTTCAACTTAGGTAAACCTCTAGCTTTATTCATGTTACTGATACTAACCAAGTTATCAAAATTAACATGACATAACCTCTTGTGCCATAGCCATACATCATCAAATTTTATAACTAGACAAGTAGTATCCTCTATATCAATATAGAATAGATTACTTCTAGTTTGATCACCCTTTCCAATCAATTTTCCATCAATATCATATACCTTAGCAATCTTGTTTTCAAACTCAACCTTATATCCCGAATTATTTAGTTGTGACACACTCAAGAAATTATAGTTAAGAGCTTCAACATAGTAAGCATTGTCACATAAAATCTTATATGCAAGTTTGATAGAACCATTTCATTTTATCAAACATGGTGCATCATTACCAAATCTTACACTATTTCCATCATAATAATTCAAGGTAATCAACCTACTTTTGTCTCCAGTCATGTGATGCGAACATCCATTGTTAATGATGCATAGATCATTCTTGTTCACAAAAGTCACAAGTGTAGTTGCCTCATCTTCATCAGATTCATCCTTCATTGTAACATACATCACTTCATCATCATGTTCATTACAATCATCCTTTGTTTCCTCTTCAACAATGTAGCATGACTTTTTGCCTTTGTCTTTGTAGTTCTTGCTATCTTCATCTCTCCTACTCTTGTATTTGTCATTACTTCTTTAATTTTTCTTCTCTTGACATCTAGTAGCAATATGACCAACCTCATTTCAATTGAAACAAATGCTATGTAATTTACCTTTGAACTTTCCTTTACCTTATGTAATTTACCTTTGAACTTGCCTTTACCTTCATGAAATCTTCTTTCCGGTAGTGCTTCAAGTTGTTCAGCATCCTCCTCATTTGTATCACTATTACTAGACACATACTTCTTCTTCTTCTTCTTCTTCTTCTTCTTCTTCCTCTTATTAGGTTCCTTTAATGATACTTTAGCTTTGAAAGTAGATTCAATATTTTCAAGTTTGTAATTATTAAAGTTAGATAGCTCAAAAGCAGCGAGTCTACCTACTAGACCTTTAAGTAATAGTTTATTCCTAGAATACATCTCAGTTCTTTAATTTCAAAAAATCTAATAGCATATATAGGTAACAATGTCCTTAAAAAAAAAATTAGTACAATATCATCATCTATATTACTAGTAGCTCCTCTTATTGCATTAACAACTTCTTTTATCCTTTCAACATATTGAGCAATATTCTCACCTTCTTCCATTCTCATATTATCAAACATACCTCTGAGACTTTCAACCTTGGCTCTTAGAATATTTGCATCTCTTCCATAGATAGTGGTTAGGGAATCCCACATTTTCTTTGCACTATCAAGACTTTTGATATCATCAAATTTAGCATAACTTAGGGCAGGGGCAATCTCCAACATTGCCTGGTTGTGTTCTTTCTTCTTCTTCATATTTTCAGTAGTAGAGCTCCAACAGGATCAGCATGCTCAATAGAAATGGTAGATTATGCATGATTTCCAAGTCCTCCAAGGTGTAGCTCCATCAAACTTTTCCATGCAAAAAAGTTATCTCTATTTAGCTTGGGTACTTCTCCTTTTGACATCTTGATCTTCATGCTTCTAGTACCTTCAAAATAGTCCTCTTAAGTAGATGAATTTGATACCAATTGTTGGAATGCTTTAGAATAACTAAGAGGGGGGATAAATCAGTTATCTAAAGTAAAAATGTATAAATAAAATTTTTCACAACTTAGTGAACCCATAAAATATTTATACTCATGCATGCATCCATCAGATTATGCAATTACTTAAAACTTATAAGTTACTATCAAATCAACTTGTAGAAATGTAAACATGAAATATAACATATTCATCAACAAACTTGACACAATGATTTATGTGAAAATCCAATTTGGGAAAAATCACCAATAACATGCTACTCTTTTCACTCTTTTGAAGTGATGCCCTATGAAAGGCCAACTTTGTTAAAGGTTACAATACACACTGTTAAATGTGACCCTATTAAAGGATTTCAATCTCCCTATTAGAAGTGAGCCTTGTTAAAGGACTTTAGACCATTCACTTGGAATGTCACCTAGTTAAAGGATTTATAAATGACTATTAGGTCAACCTTAATCCAAAGGATTTACCCTAGACTGATACAATTTTTAGAGAGTAACAACAAGGCCTTTATCTAATACAACTTACAACTTCATTTGTAGATTATTGATCACTATTTAGTCCTCAATTCTAGTTGGCCTTCATACTTTGCAGCTCTAATAGCTTGTTCACCCTCCAAGCATTCATACCATTAAGCCTTCTTGCTTAACATGCCATTGCAAACTCTTCTCTTAGGTCACCTCATGAAGAAAAAAGGTTCTCGCACATGAAAAACTTGCTTCATGACTAGCCATTCCTATAAATAGGAAATTAAGATATTAATCCTCTCATTCTCCATTGTCCAATTTTGGGTTAATATGGATTAGGTAGGATACAATATATCTACCCCACATTCCATATCTCTTCTAGAAACTTCTCCTAGAATCCACTTTGAATTTTCCCAAAAATGGTTTACCTTGAATTTTGTGCCACTAGCTCATCAACCTTATCTTCCACTTGGTTCACATAATCCAAGAAAATAAACTGGTTACCTTAGATTCATCAAGTTCATGATCTTTTAAAAAATACAGTAGCTTGGAATTATATAACTTCTAATGCTTGGCATATACTCTGTTTCTCGACATCCATTGCAAAATTACTCGACACAAACTATAGTTTACTAGTGCTTGACATCAACTAAACTTTACTTGACATACACTCCAATGAACTCTTAGTCTGCTCCAACTAATTTTCTTCTTGGCTTGCACTGAATTTTCTTGGCACCTACTATCAACTTGGTCAAGCTAAGCAGACAAACTTTGTTTAACTTGTTCTTCTAAACTTTCTTAGTGTAATCAACCTTTGTAACCTTAAGTAGATTATCAATACATCATGTCATCACTATCTTAACTAATTCTTGTACTTCATTACATAATCATAACTCAATCTTTCCTCTTGGTGCTATTGTTACATCTTTTGATCAAATCATTTTCATCAATCACATAAGTGATAGTACTTAAATCTTATAAGTAGTTGTCTTACCAAAAAATAACAAGTTTGACATCAGTGACAAAACAATTATTGAAACACATAGTCTTCTTCAATAGTCTCCCTCTTTCAATCTAGTTTCAACAATCTCCCTCAACAATGATCTTTTTAATATGATCTCAACAAATGATTTATGTGGAAACTAGTTACATGCTACCCTTTTTCACTCTTCTGAAGTGATGTCATGTGAAAGGAAAACCCTATTAAAGGTTACAATACATACTGTTAAATGTGACCTTGTTAAAGGAATTCAATCACCCTGTTGGGAGTGAGCCTTGTTAGAGGACTTTAGACCATTCACTTGGAATGTAACCCAATTAAATAGTTTACAAATGACTATTAGGTCAACCTTAATCCAAAGCATTTACCCTAGACTAATACAATTATTAGAGAGTAACAGTAAGGCTTGATCTAATAACAACTTACAACTTGATTTGTAGGTTACAAATCTCTATTTCAGTCCCCCATTTTTCTTGGCCTTCACACATTTCAACTCTAATAGCTTGTTCACCCTTCAAGAATTCATACCCTTAAGCCTTCTTTCTTAACATGCCAATGCAGATTCTTCTCTTAGGTCACTTGATGAAGCAAAACCCTTTACTCCTTATCTTCCTTAGGTTCTCACACATGACAACCCTTGGTTCTGATTAGCCATTCCTATAATAAGGAAATTAAGATCTTTTGCTGCTCATTCTCCATCATCCAATTTAGGGTTAGGAAAGATTAGGGAGGATTCAATGAATCTACCACTTATTTCATATCTCTTCTCAAAACTTCTCCTTCAATCCACTTTGAATTTTCCTCAAAATGGTTTAACTTGAATTTTGTGCTACTAGCTCATCAATCTTATCTTCCACCTAGTTCACGCAATCCACAAAAATAAACTTATCAGCTCAGATCCATCAAGTTCACGATCTTTCAAGTAATGCAACCACTTGGCATTAACTTGCTTCTAATGCTCGACACATAATATGTTGCTTGACATCCTCTATAAAATCATTCAGTAGGAACTAAAGTTTACTAGTGCTTGACATCAACTAAACTTTACTCAGCATCCAATATTTTTCTCAACATACACTAGAATAGACTTTTACTTGGCTCCAACTAATTTTTTGCTTGGCTTCCACTAACTTTTCTTGGCACCTACTATCCACTTGATTAAGCTGGGTAGAAAAACTTTGTTTGACTTGTTCTTCTATACTTTCTTAGTGTAACCAAGCTTTGTAGCTTTGTTTGACTTGTTCTTCTATTCTTCTATACACATCAACAAATTTATCAATTACTTGGGAGATGATTTTGAGACTATGATGGATGGATATTTTGATGAATTCAAGCTAAAAATGAAGGAAAGGTCTCGGATCCTTAAGTCTTTGGTTGACAAGTATTATGAGAGTATTTATTTTCTAGTACATATAGATCAAACCTACATCCAAGCAATCATACCTAAATTTCATGACTGAAGCCACTAGGTTATGAAATTAGCATTGATGGGGTAGTAGCATCAATCACAACATTGCTAGATGAACCTATAGATAAGGATGCCAAACCATTTGGTACATATAAAAATTCAAAGATAAAGATCATGATGGAAACAAAGGTTCCTAAAATGGATAGGAAGAGAAAATGAATGAACACAAGTTAGGAAAGAGTTTTAGGTGAAGTTGTTGACTATAGATCACACAAGGAAAATGAGAAGATATATCTAGTAATTAAGAAGAAGATAAAGCGGAAATAAATTAAGAAGAAGAGGTCGAGGATGAAGGCAAAGAGATAGTTTTGTCTGAGGCACAAACAAGAAAAGGAAAGAAAAATGATTTTAAGCCTACCCCTGAACCACAGAGAGTGACAAGGCAACTTTTAGTGTAGCTACCAAGCCCTAGAGGAAGGGAATAGTAAAGGTCACAAGACCTACTCAAGGAAGGAGTGCAAAAAAAGGAAGGCTCATCCTAAGGGGTTGAGTGAAGAAGAATAGTGAAGAAACCAAGGAGAAGGCCCATAGTTACAAAAGAAGATAATGTTAAGGACCGAACATAATTTGAGGATACAAGCCAATTTAGAGTGGTTGTACACAAGAAGCCTAAGACAATCAATGAGGTATATAAAAATATTAGGGGAAGTTCTAGATTGTCAAGATTTCATTTTATTAAGTTTGATAAATTGAGTAATCAAGATAAGAACAAAGTGAAATAAGAAATGCTAGATATGATGGCTAATTTCAAGTATATGCCATTAGAGCTAGGAAATATGACACCTAATGAGCTCTATGGTAGAGTATATGGAAAATGGAAATATACACTAAAAATTGAGAGGCAAATTAGAGAGGGGATGCTTGCTGAAATCATGTCTGAGTTGAATAAGAAGAAAATTACAAAATCCATGAAAGAATTCAATAATAGATTTGTACCTAAGAAAAGGGCTTTCCTAATTTTGAAGAATAAAACTGAACCTTTTGAAGAGGAAAGGAAAATGATTTGGAAGAAAATATATGGTTTAATTCCTTATTATGAAGAAAATACCAAGGAAGAAAAAGATGAATGAGAGTGTGTGGAGTTAGGTACCAATAAAGATATTTATGATGGCCAATACAATCTTGTTGATACATTCAACAATTTGCTGCAATTGAGTGAGGGATAGACTAAATTAGTGGTTATTGATGATGAACTAGAGAAGATCCCTAATAAAAATGTGTTAAGTAAAGGGAATGTCATAGTTGAGTTGAGGAATAAAAGTGAAGACTTTGTATAGACAAAGTCAGTACAGATGCTAGCTCATAAAAAGTTGTTGGACCCCAATCCTGTGATTGTGCAAGTGAAGGACTTGTTAGAATATATAGTCCACCAATATAACTAAGAGGGGGGTGAAATATTTATCTAGCTAATATCACAATTATCAACCTTATTAAAATTTAACCATATGAACAATATAATCAAAAACCACAACAAGATACTCATGCATAGTAATACTAGATATGTTAACTAGGGAAACCCCTGATCAGGGAGAAAACCCTAGTGGGGATGGTACCCACAAGATGATGTACTAATATAAATATTCCTTGTTAGAGGATGGAACCTATTAGGAGTCTATAAAAATAGTTAGTACATATCAATGCCTATTAGGAGACTTTGAATTCCTATTAAGAGTTCTGCAAACCCTATTAGGAGTTCTGCAAACCCTATCAGGAGTTGTGGTAGATAGATGGATGCACTGCCCAAACAACTTCAAGGGAAAAATCAATGAACCCAGTATCCAAATGATCTTTGTATTATTCCTTGCATAATAATAGAAATGAATTGCACTTCCTTCCTCTTTCTTTGTCCTATCAACTAGACTTCTACTCCTTCTGATTTTGTAAGTAGATCACAATAATTGCATCCAATCATCCCTTGGATTGCTTACTCACATTCAATAAACACTCTACTCCTTTTTTCACTTTGTACAATACTTGATACTTTTTTTACCAACAAGGAAAACATCTTTCCTTTATACCATATCTTCAAAATAATTCCTTGAGTTGATCTTGAGGCTTTCCAAATTAATTATAATAAGATAATTAATTAATTTGAAATTACAATAACACTGTCAACTCATAGTATATACAAAAATTCACATGTGTTACTTTAGGACATGTGCACTTGTTGATGTCATCATCTGGCTATTCTCTATCACTGGTTGGCTGCACATCAGTAGATTATATCATTGTCAAAGGATATAATGCAAACATCAGAAACCACTTCTTAGGTACTTTGTCTTTGTACTACTCTCTATATATTAGGCATAACTTATGTACATTATTTGCATGTAACCTCATCATTAGGATACTGTACTGAACATGTCCATGAAAATGCATCACTAGAAACTCAAAACCTTGTCTATATATCTAAGATCTTTGTCTGCACTTTTCCAATCTTCACAGACTTACTGCTATGTTGACATCAATAAAAAACATAGTCATGAATGCAACATTTCAATACTCTCTAATGGTTAGGATACTCCCCTAGTGTAGTATCATCAGCATTCATGCTAACAATCTCTCCCTTTGGCATTGATGGCAACATAGATGAAAAATATCTAAGTTCAAGGAATACCAAATAGTACTGTGCTCCTGTTGTTGTTCGCATCTTCTCAAATCCTATTCATCAATCAAATCTGAAATCCTCTGGAACACTTCTATGTTATTCTTCTTCTTTAGGATCAGAAACAATTGTTCATAATAAACAACATGCCATACATCACAACTCCTTATGTTGCATATCTTCCCCATAGAGATATTCCTCCTTCTTTACTTGAATCTTTTTAGATCTCCCTAATAAAGTAGAGACTTACATGCACTCTCCCCATACATACTTAGGATATGTTTTTCATGCATATTCTCTCCCATTGACATCAATGACATAGGCCTCATTATTTCAATTAATTGCTCCAAGTCTTCAACTAGCTCAAGTGTCCAAAGACACTACTCAACACCAAATACCAAGAGTCCTCAATGACTTAGCTCATAATAGATACTCCCCTATATAGGAAAAATCAACATTCAATCTAGTCTAACAATAATGCTCTGTACTACTAGACTGATGCAATCTCTTCATCATCTACTTAAATGTAGGTAGGGGCATAACCCAAAGCATACCTCTCAAGTACTCAAATGTATCTTTAGATAAGGGATTTGTAAAGATATCTGCAATCTGATCTTTAGTACTCATATATTCCAACCTAATTTCTTTTTTTGTTGCCTTCTCTCTCAAGACATGATACTTAATAGATACATTCTTATTCTTAGAATGAAATAGAGGACCCTTAGACATACTTACTATACTTGTGTTATCACAATATATGATAACAGGTTCTACAAACTCAATCCTGATATCCTTCAACATCTTTTTCATCCACATCACTAGATTACAATTATTTTTTGCTACAACATACTCTGTCATAGTTGTACTCTGGGAAATACAATATTGTTTCTTGCTCACCTAAGAAATCAATCTTCCTCCAAGAAAGAATGATCCACCATTGGTGCTCTTTCTATCATCCATACTGCCTACCCAATCCACATCAATCTATGTAAATAGAGTGAAATCACTTGATCTATCATACCAAATTCCATAGTCAGGTGTTCCTTTCAAATACCTAAATATCCTCTTCATTGATGCATAATGAAACTCCTCAGGATCATCCTGAAATCTAGCTACAATCCCAATTGCATCGCTATATTTGGTCTGGTGTGACTTAGATATTACAAACTTTCAATCATGGATTTGTACTTCTTCTCAACTGTAGGTGTCTCATCCTTACTAGATAAATTGTGACCACTTATCATTGGTGTACCAAAATTTTTATAACTTTCCAATCCAAATCTCTTCAACAAATCTTTCAAGTGTTAGAAACAATAGTCCACCAAGATAACTGAGAGTGATGGTGAATCAATTATCCATTAGTTAAAATATTTATCTTCTTTAAAAAAACTTAACCATTCAACCAAAGTAAATAAAAACCATAACAAGATGCACATATATAATTACATTAGATATGTTAACTAGGAAAACCCTTGATCAGAGGGAAAACTCTCGTGGGAATGATGCCCACAAGATGATGTACTAATATAAACATTCCTTGTTAGAGGATGGACCCTATTAGGAGTCTATTACAACATTTAGTACATAGAGTCCCTATTAGGAGACTTTGAATCCCTATTAGGAGGTTCCAACCATATTAGGAGTTGTGCCAACCTTGTTAGGAGTTGTAGTACAATGTATGTAAGATGAGCCCATTGCCCAAACATGCAATTTCAAATAGAAGAAGAGCTCACTACTCAAACAAGTAATTTACTATTATGTTCTTCTTTCCTTTTTTTTTTTCAACTAAACTAATCATTTTGAGACCTTGTAGACTAGGTCATGAACCTTGGATCCAAATATCAAACCTCAGATCACTTAGAAAAAACTTGACAATGAATTTTTCTTCACTTCTACTATACTCTACTCAATTTCACATTCCACTCTTATCTTGCCTACATATATCGTCCTCATGCATTCACATATATTTCATGATAAAGGAAATTTCCTTCCTTTATATCGAGTCCTCAAAACAATTCCCTAAGTTAGTTGTTAGACCTTCTCAATTAATCATTATAGGACCACATTAAGAACACATTACACTTAGAGATAACATTAATCTTTCGCCTTGCAACTTAAATAACATTTTGTACATGCAATATTATGATGAGTGATCTTAGCCACATCATCATCAATATGTATTCTTCACATCCTCAACCTCAATTTTCAAGATAACAACTCTGCTAAGAGATATACCAAGTTTACTAGAACATGCCTCTATAAACTCTATCTCAGAACAAACATTACCAAAACTTACATAACTTCTTCCAAACTTATCATTTATTTTTTTGACATTAACAACATATACTACATACTCAACTCTACCTCCGATAACCTTGGATAGTTAGAATACTCAACTAGTCATATGTACCAACTTGGTTTTCCACTATTCTTCTAACATATACCACAGAAAACTACTATGTTGACATCAATGACAATCGTAGTAACATATCTACAATACTCCTCCATAGGAATACCATTAGCATTCATGCTTCTAACAATCTCACAACATCAAGTACTTATCTTATGAAATGAAGATACCTTCACTATTCTACACAATTTGCAATCCTAGGAAAAACTTCATTTCTCCTATCATGTTGATCTCAAATTCATTCTACATTTCTTTAGAAGACTTATCACTTTCTTCATAATTTCCTCTAAATATGATCAATAAACCATTCTCAATTTCTTTCAAATATAAGTTACTATTTGTCATACCTTTAGTAAATCCAAGTTTTGCCAAATAATTAACCAATCTTGCATGCCAAGTTCTAGATGCTTGCTTTAGACCATATAGAGATTTCTTTAGTTTGCATACCATATCTTTGTCTTCTATCAAAGGAAAACCTTCAGGTTGCTCAATATATACCTCTTCTTCAAGTTTTTGATTCACAAAAATTGGTTTAACGTCCATTTGATATAATTTGAATGCTAAAAATATTACTATTATCAGTAAACCATTCTCAATTTCTTTCAAATATAAGTTACTATTTGTCATACCTTTAGTAAATCCAAGTTTTGCCAAATAATTAACCAATCTTGCATGCCAAGTTCTAGATGCTTGCTTTAGACCATATAGAGATTTCTTTAGTCTGCATACCATATCTTTGTCTTCTATCAAAGGAAAACCTTCAGGTTGGTCAATATATACCTCTTTTTCAAGTTCTCGATTCATGAAAGTTGGTTTAACGTCCATCTAATATACTTTGAACTTATTCTTTGCATAAGCTAAGAACATTCTTACTGCTTCCATTCTAGCTATAGGCGCATATGTCTCCTCAAAGTCTATGCCTTCTTGTTGTGAGAAACCTTTGCATACAAGTTTGGCCTTGTTTCTCATAGCTTTACCTTAATCATTCATCTTGTTTCTGAATGCCCATTTAGTTCTTGTGAGCACTAAATGTGGGCCTCTATATTCACACACACTTCAATATGATCATTATCTAAAGAATCATCCTAGAATGAACATGGGATTGTTCATCCAAAATATCCAATAGTTTGATTTGTTGCCTCCTAACTAGAATGATTTTGCTAATGCTCCCAACCCAAGAAGTTAGCAACTAGGCATCTAGAATGAAGGATTTTTAAGCTAAATGATATGTAAGATTAAGCTAGATGTATGCAAGTAAATTTAAGAACACAAAGAAAAAATTAATCTAGATGCATGCATGATTAATTTATATGGGATTGCAAATATGAGAGTATTAAGCTAAGAATGCAAGAATAATTGAGTCAACAATTCAGCATAAATTTGATATAATTCACTTGCAACCTTCGAAATGAGGAATTGAGGGATTCTTAAATAGAATCCAAGAATTTGATCAACACTTGAGATCAAATTGAATGAATGGTTGAGATTTGAAGAAGATTTAGTTAGAATAGAAAGTTTATTTATGAAAAGGAAGTTAGCTGATTACTTTTGAGGGGAATAAGGAGTTAATTGGTTTAATTCCTTTTTTGATTTTAGTCCACTTAGAATTTCCATTTTTGAACTAAAGAGAAGATTTGGAGAATATATTTAATTTAATAAAATAGAATATGACCTCATAAATGCATAATCTTAATTAATTGAATAATTAAATTCAATAAGTTAAAATGAGGATATATTTTATTAAATTAAATACATGTAATTCCTTAATGTGTATTTTAGCAAAAGGGGTAATTTTAATTTAATTAAAGTGCTAGGACTTGTAATTAAATTAAATTGATTCATAGGTTTACCTTTGATAATTTGATTAGACTTAGGAGTTAAATAAAGTATGTAATTATTGTAGATTAGGGATCTTCTGCATTCGACACTTAGGTCAAGTAGCAATTATTAGAATTCAGAATTGCCTAGTAAGATAGGACTTTAAGAATGATTAAATAGACCAAAATTGGTTTAGCATGGCAATGTGCCAATTTTGGGGAATTAGATTTTCCCCTCTTTGAATGAATGTGTGAATGATATGTTTGATTCAAAGAAATCAAAAGTATGAAGCATAGATCAAGAAATGAGATCGGTTCCAAGATTCATGACACAAACACCAATTGATAAGATTTTTTTAAGGTTATCTCCAGGATGAAGTTTAACCTTAGGGAATCTAGATAGAACACCTAGATACCAAGATTGATAATATTTTTAAGGTTATCTCTAGGATGAAGCTTAACCTTAAGGAATCTAGATAGAACACCTAGATACCAAAATTGATAAGCTTTTTAAGGTTATCTCTAGAATGAAGCTTAACCTTAGGTAATCTAGATAGAACACCTAGATACTAAATTTGAAAAGATTTTTAAGGTTATCTCTAGAATGAAGCTTAACCTTAGGGAATCCATATGGAACACCTAGATACTGAAGTTTATAGACCAAAGATTGTCAAACTTCAAAGAATTGTTCCTAGAATGAGACTCAATTCTCAGGATTTGGGATTAGGCTGTCATGATACCTTTCCATTAGAAGATGACAATATTAATCATGATTCATAGAATTATCCCTAGAATGAGGCTTAATCCTTAGGAGTTGGGGTTAGACTATCCCGAGACCCATCCATTGAATAGTGATCGAAAGAAAGAGCTTAGAATTGTCCCCAAAACAAGGCTAAATTCTCAACAAGAGTTAGGATTATCTCTAGAACAAAGCTTAATCCTCAGCAAGAACTGGAATTATCTCTAGAACAAAGCTTAATCCCCTAGAATAATTTGGAATTATCTCTAGAATGAAGCTTAATCCCCCAAAGTATAGATAGAACACCTCAATACTAGTCCATGGAAGAGATAACAAAACCTATCATGAGTTGTAGAATCATCCCCAAAATGAGGCTTGATCCTCAAGAGTTGGGGTTAGAATGTCTTGATACCTATCCATTGAACTATAACAAGAACTATTATAAGATTGATCAACTAATTAGAAGATGAGATGCATGACATATGATGCCAGATAAAGGGGAACAAGGTGCCTCAAGTGATGAGATGCCATGAGTGATTAGGACATAAGTTTCAGATTGAATTGAAGCTAGTTTTGAAAGATTCAATGATGTAATCATCTTGCCCCCTTTAGGAGTGAAATCAAAAGATGACACACCAGAATAGTGATGTAGAGTAGTATATTGAGAGATATTGAAGAAATCTAAGGTTTGAAAGAATATAGAAGAGATCTGAAGGATGTGAAGAAAATTTGGAGTCAATTCAGAGTGATTTCAAGGTCCCAGAAGACCAACTTTGACTTTGGTTGACCAAAGTTGACTTGAGTTGACTTTTCATAAAATTTTGAAATTATTTTTAAGAAATAAGAGGTGAAAATATTCCAAGATTTGCAAAGTTACATAAAAATGGACTACACAAGTGTTCGATTTTGTCAGTCCCAAAAAATTTGAAAATGTGAATTTGAGTTGTTTAAGTGTGTCAAATTTCAAATTTGATCTCAAAAATGGGTTCAAAGCAGCCAAAGTAGCCAAGAGCGTGATTAATCAATCATTTGTGTAGTCATGAAGAAACGTGATACATTGAAGAAACCAACAACATATCATGTTGAAAGATGAAAGTAAAGTAGTGATTGAAATGTGCTCTTATGCAAGTAGAGTATGCAATGCAACCCTAAGCTAGATGCAACCCTAGGTCTAGTTACTGAAATCATAGAATTATCATTACTGAGTGTTTAGCAAAAATCACAAATGTCATACAACTCTCACTGACATTTCAATCATGAGAATATAAATATAACATTTATCTTAGTTTATTAGGATTAAATGTAAGCATTAAGGCATAAGAAGCCAAAATGATCAAAATATTTGTCCCTTTAATGTAGCAAGTGAGCATAAGCATCAGAGCATAAACACTAGGATGACCAAAATGTTGCTTGTGTGTAGACACATCAGACACATGAGAGATCCTTCTTATGCTAAGTAATTAGTATGTATTCTGTCTACAATGACCCTTGCATTTGTAACCTGAGACAAAATTGTATTAAGTATACTCACAGTGACCTGTATGTTCACTTAGTAGGATGAGTATTAGTATTTATTATAGCATAGAGAGTTCACTCAAACAAGCAAGAAGAAGAACCAAACTCAATGAAGAATCCATATAAAATGAGTCAAGGTTCACACAACCATCCAATATAAGATAGAGGCTCTTATAGTAGACACCCCTTTTATATGGATGCTTCAGATCATTAGAACTAAACCAACAAACAGAAAGAAAAGAAAAGATCATGCCCCTAGTCCTCATTTCTCTAGTCAAAAGAGACATCATTGAGTTACTCGAAGGGAAATGATAAAGAAAAAGAAAAACAAACAAATAAAAGCTCAACATAGTTTAAACAAGTGCAACATTTTTAATTTAGGATTTGTGTTATAGGATTGATGTCAAGTGTTAATATTCAAAACATGTATGAAAGAAATCTCTTTAGTAGGGTAATGAAAATAGAAAGATGTAGTTAGAACAATTGGTGACTAAAGTCAAAGAGTAATCTTTAGTAAAAATAACCTTACTAGGAAATTTAGCAATAGTAGATAGACACAATTAGAACAACTGGTAGCTGAAACTTAAGAGATTTTCCTCAAGAGAAATCTCTGTAGTGAGATGAGCGACAGTAGGTAGACATAATTTGAACAACTAGTGACTGAAGCTTAAGAGATCTTTCGTGAGAGGAATCTCAAAAGTGACACAAGTGAAAATAGGTAGACATAATTAGAACAATTAGTGACTAATGCGAGAGATATTCTATAAGAGGAATCTCAAAAAGTGACACAAGTGACAATAGGAAGATATAGTTAGAACGAATAGTGACTAACACGAGAGATCTTCCATGAGAGGAATCTCAAAAGTGATACAACCAATAGTAGGCAGATGTAGTTAGAATAACTGGTGATTGACCCAAGAGATCTTTCGTGAGAGGAATCTCTAGAGTGACACAAGTGATAGTAGGTAGATGCAATTAAAACAACTAGTGACTGACACAAGAGATCTTCTATGAGAGGAATCTCTAGAGTGACACTAGTGACAATAGGCAAATGTAGTTAGAACAACCGATGACTAATGCTAAAGAGATTCCTAAGACATTATAGGGTGTTTCCCCCGATTTATGACAACATTCAATCCATGGATGCATAAACAAAAGAAAAAAAATTAAGTAGGAAAGCAACTATGCAAGAGCTAGAAGATACACTGTAAGATGTAGCATTTGAAACAAGAGGTGCCTATTTTTGCTACCATGATGCCTATTTGCTAGGTTTTCATCAATGAAACTTTTCTTCTTTTTCATTTTTTTTTGTATTTTTGTATTTTTCATTTTTTTTGTATTACCAAGGTGCCTATTTCTAGGTTTTGACTAGGATAATAGATTTTTTTAGGACTTTGAAATATGTACAAAGAGCTTTTGAAATCATGTCAGCTATAGAACCACTTCAAATGGAGAGTTTTAATAGGCTCCTTGAGTGCCTCTCCCTCGATTGTACAAAGTTGATAAGCACCATATCCAAACATTGCAGTAACTATGTATGGACCAAGCTAGTTGGGTTTGAACTTCCCTTTCTATACCCATTGTTGCTAATTCTTAGATTTTTCTCTCAAAATGAGATCACCCAATTGGAAGTCACATAGCTTAACTTTCTTGTTGTAGCTTCTAGACATACACTATTGATAAGCTTGAAGATGATCGCATGCCACTTGTTGACATTTATCTAACAATTCTAGCTTTTGAAGCCAAGATATTTTGTAGTCATCATCAGTGATGAGGCCCTTCATGGAGATTCTTAAAGTAGGAATCTCAAACCTAATTGGAAGCACAATATTTGCTCCATATACCAAAGTAAAGGGCATTGTACCCGTTGGAGTTTTGATACTTGTTTTATTAGTCCATAAAGATGGATTAATCTAAAGGTCTTAGTCCCTTCTAGATTTGTTAACTATATGATGTAAGATCTTAAGGATCACCTTGTTGGATGCTTCCACTTGACCATTACCTTGGGAGTAATAAATAGAAGACCAATGTTGCATGATTTTGAACTTTTTGCTCAACTCTTTTAGATCCTTATTTTTAAACTATCCTCCATTGTTAGTAATAATGGAGGACACCATACCTACATATGATGTAATTCATAATGAACAGAGCTACAATTTTTCCATTTTCTATAGAGAGAGGGACTGCCTCTACCCATTTAGTGAAGTAGTCTGTAGCTGTAATGATGAACTTATATCCATTTGAAGAGGATGGGTGAATCTAACCCATGAGATCAAAGGCCCATTGTTGGAATGGCCAAGTGTGATAGATGGAATTAGCTCCCTGGCTAGAGCGTAAACCAGATTTCCATGGAGCTAGCATTATTTGTAGGAGTTGGCATATTTCATTACCTCTTGCTCCATATTTGGCCAATAGTAACTAGCTCTAATAAGTTTATGAGCTAGTGTCAAGTTGTTAGAGTGAGATATGAAAATTCCCTCATGTATATCAATTAATGTGTATTTGGATTCATCAAGTTCTAGAAACCTAAGGAGTGTTCCTTCAAGACCTCTCCTAAACAAGTCATTAGCAATAATAACATACCGTGAAACACTATAGATAAGATGATGTTTTTCATTCTGGGTTAGATTGTCCAAAATTGTTTAGTCATGTAGGTAAGAGTATATATGGTGGTAGTGAGAGGAATCATGTCCTATAATAGAATAGATCATCCAAGATTTAGGGGAATTATAGGTAGGGTAGAGTAACATCTCCACAAGGAACTTGTGTCAAAGATCATTCTCTTGCATCTATAACATGGAAGCAAAAGTAGGCATTGCATCAGCTACCTTGTTGTCTAGCCAAGGAATTTGTTGAAAAGTGATATGAGTAAAATATTTCTTCAAGTCATCTAGCATGCATTTATATGGTATCAACTTCTCATCCTTTGTTTGATATACATTTTTTCCCTAGTTGATTATGAGTTGTGAATCACCAAAGATATTCAATTCATCAACTCTCCATTCAACTACAATCTTCATACCATTAATTAGGGCTTCATATTCTTCAATATTGTTTGTAAAAGGAAAAAAAATCTTGTATTCCTTAGGCAATGAATACTTTTTTGGTGTTATAAATTAGAGCCCAACACTGGATCCCTATTGTATGAAGGAACCATCAAAGAACATCACCCAAGTTTGATGTGTTAGCATTAGGATTGATTCATCAAGAAAGTCAATGTTTAGAAAAAGAAGACTTTGCATTGGCACTTATGCTAATTGATCAACAATTACCTATCCTTTGATAGCCTTTCTCTCAACATATTGAATATCAAATTTACTTAGTATCATGACCCACTTAGCTAACCTTCTTGTTAGAGCTACCTTGCTGAGTAAATGTTTTAGTTGATCAATTTTAGCAACCAGTCATGTAGTATGAGTGAGCATGTGATGTCTCAACTTTTGAGAAGCAAAGACGACTGCCAGGCAAGCTTTCTCAATGATGCTATAATTCATTTCATAAGAAACAACATGTGACTGAGATAATAGATAGCTCATTCCTTGTTATTATTATCTTCTTGAGCTAGCAAGATACAAAGAGATGACTCTGTTGCTGAGATGTACAAAATGAGAGGCTTCCCATACATAGGAGGCATCAAGATTGGTGGATTAGTAAGGTATTGTTTTATCTATATTAGACTCGGATCACAATGTTTGCTCTAGTTATATTTCACACCTTTATGTAGAGTTTTGGTAAAAGGTTGTGACCTATCTTCCAGCTGTGAGATGAATCTACAAATGGACTGAACTCTTCTTTGCAAGCCCCTCATTTGACTGATATTATAGGGTGGAGGCATGTCAATAATTGTTTGAGCTTTCTTTGGTTCTACCTTAATTCCTTTTGTAGACATAATGTAACCAAGTAGTTTCCTAAATGTTACACCAAATGCACATTTTTTGGGGTTGAGTCTCAGGTTGAATTTCTCCATATGGTCTAGGATGAGTCCCAAATTGTGAAGATGAGTATTGTGTGTCATGCTCTTAACCAAGGTATCATCGACATAGTCCTTCATCATCTTATGCATCATATCATGGAAGATTGTAGTAACCACCATTTGATATGTGACACCATCATTTTTTAGACCAAATAGCATCACATTCCAATAGAAGGTTCCCCATACACAAGTGAAAGAATTTTTCTCTTGGTCTTCTGGTGTAATTTTGATATGATTATAACCAAAAAAATTGTCCATGAGTGAGTACATTTCATATCCGCTATCATATCAATGTTAGGGAGTGGAAAATAACCTTTTAGACATGCTAAATTTAGATCTCAAAAATCTGTACAAACCTTGATAGATTTGTCATTCTTGGAGACTAGAACAATGTTGGAAATCTATTTAGCATAGTTGATGGCACAAATGAAACCAGCTTTTAGAAGCTTTTCTAGTTTAGCTTTAACATGTAATGCAACATGAGGATGCATCTTCTTAAGTTTATGTTTGACTAGTTTAACTCCCGGTGCAATAGATAAATGATGCATTATGAGATCAGGATCCAAGCCTAACATGTCTAAGTATGTCCACAAAAAATTTATCTCTTTCTCTTGGAAGAAGGAAATGAATTCTACTCTCTCTTCTGTCAATAGAGATTGTGAAAGATGTATCATATGAGGCTCTTCTACTATTCCCAAGTTGATTGGTTGTGTTGGTTCTATCAACACTAATGATCTTTCCTAAAAAGGACTAGGAACTACATCAAATATCTCATCCTTAGGCACCTCAGAGAGGTTTTCACCATGTTGTCTTATTTTTACTATTTTAGGTTCTGATACTACCACAATGTGGTTTTCACCATTAGACCTTCTATTTCTTTTCTTTTTTATTATATGACTGAGATATTTGATGTCAGCTTTAGTCATGTTGACGCTTTGTTCGCTGGTGGAAGACTTTACAAGTTTGATAATATTTAGCTAACAGGCAAGAGCATAGTCATTCTGGAATGTAGGTACTTCACTAGATGCATTGGACTTCCAATCTATGAGCTTGGGATAGCTGAGTGAAAGAGATGTGGTGGGTTCAATGGTATTCATAGTATAGTCATCAAATGTTTGGACAAGTAATTTGAGACCTAGAGCAGCTTCATCCACAAGTGTGTTTGAATACCTTGGATTTCTAACATCATTAATCAAAGACTTGATGACACTAGCTATATGAGACTCATTTGACCTAACCCTAGATTATTCACCTACCTCAAGCTGATTTTCATAAGTGTGAACTTGATCCATATCTTTATCTATAGTTGCTTCTGAGAAAGAATCAAATGCATACTCTCGATAATTTGTAATGCATGGAGACATATTATAGAGTTCCCCAATGATAATAGGTACCCATTCCCCTTCATCATCTAGATTTTTACAAAGTCATTCAATGACTAAAGAATGACTTGACCCTCCTTGTTCTTGTTGAATATGGGGAGAATCAACAGTGTTGTCAGAAGAATCACTATCAACATCCACAATGCTAACACGTGGTATAAAGTCATATAGTTCTGTGAATAATTTAGCAAGATTAATAGGAATTGGATAAGGATAAGGAACCTCATCATCAACATCATCCTTATGGTCATCCAACTCATCTTGTGACTCATATTCAGATGAACTCTCAAGTTTCAGTATAAATTTTTTAATCCCTAGATGGAAGGGAATCTTCTTGAAACCTAGGCCAGATGTATCTTGGGACTTTATACCTATCACTTTGATAGGATCAATCAAGCCATTTTTGTTGCATTTTATTGGAACATTCCCTTGGTAGCCAAAATGTTTCATAAGTTTAAGACCTAGACCATACTTTTCAAGCATAAATCATGAAACTATTCTGTGAGGTCAATTGGAGTTTCCTCTCTGTATACCCATGCAACAATGGCTCTATTTTTGTCTTCCTCCTCTAGAGGTATAGTAGCTTTAACAAAGGTACCATTATACTTAGTTTGAGGTGACAGCACAAAAGGTCTCTTCACTTTAGATGGTCTCCCATAATGACAGGGAGACTTGGGAAGAGATGTTAAAGACAGAACTAGTTCTATGCGATATTCACCTATCTCAATTTCTTTCAACTTAAGTGGCTACTCAATTTTGTTTAACTTATCATCATGATGGTTTATAGATTCCCTATTAACAACTACAAAGCTTTCAACATATTTTAGCATGTTACATGTGTAACTAGTATTTGTAGGTATGGTGACTTCAGGGTCATGAAATGGAAACTTGATACATTGATGGTAAGTTGAAGGCACAATTTGCATTTCATGTATCCTTGGTCTCCCTATTAGGATGTTGTATGCTAATGCAATTTCAAGGAGTTGACAAGTGACATCCCTTTCTATAGGACCAGCTTGAAGAGGCAACACAACAAGGTCTAAGGATTTCTGCTCGACTTCATCATATGCCTTGATGGTTACGTTGTGATGAGGATCAATGGACTCTTCAAAATAGCCCAATTGTCTGAGCAGTGTAGAAAACAAAATTGTTTAAACTAGCTCCATTGTCAATGAGCAGGCAATGGACATGCTTCTTGTGTATCATGACTTTAATGTGCAATGGTTGGTTATGTGGATGACTCAGTGAATTGTCCTCCTCCTTAGAGAAGGACATATAGTGAGGTGAGGTAAGATGACCTACCATAGATTGGAACCTATCAAGATCAAGATCTTGAGATACATTTGCATCAATGAGGGCTTTGTCAAGAATCTTCCTATGAGAAGGTGAGATCTTGAGCAATTCAAAGATTATTATTTGGGCACTTGTTTGTTGCAATTAAATGAGGATACTATAGCTAGTAGTCATAGAAGATGTTGCAATTTTTGTAGCTTTGCTAGATGGACCAAAAAGAGGTTTGTCATTGTGTTGTTCTAACTTAGGACAAAAAGGCATAAGGCCTTTAAGGAATATCTTGGCATGAGAATGTGTAACAGTGTTGGCACAAGATTATGATGGTTCCTTGTCAGATGTAGTGGATGTAGCATGCCTTAAGACAAATGGTGTCTTAGGTTTAGTGTTGTCTTATTTTACTTTGATGGTGATGATGTCACAATACTCAAAATCCATAGGTTCAACCATGTTGACCACATCATCACCATTAGAGTATGTATAGTTGACCTTGTTATGAGCTTTATGTTTAGATTTTTCTCCTTTTTCATAGCACAAGAATGGTTCCCTAAAACCCTTGTGATTTGAGTTCTTATTATGTCCATCCACAACAATTTCACCATCATCAATTAAGTCTTGAACTTTGTGATGTAGGTTGATACAATTGTTGGTTTTGTGACCTTTTTTCTAATGGTATTCACAAAATGTAGTTTCATTCCACCATAAAGGTTGCGGTTGTGGATCATAAGGATGAGAATTATCCAATGGAGAAATGAGCTTGTTTTGCAACAAGGTTTTATAGACCACATTCAAAGGTTTTCCAAGGGGTGTATATTCTTGTTTTTGGTGTGTAACCCAAGATGAGTTCTTCATTTTGTTTCCAAATTTCTTGTTGTTTGGAGGAGGTTTGTTAATGTTCTTAAATTCTTTGAGATTGTTTGTAATATTGAAAGCTTCTTTAGTAGGCTTAGAAGTAATGTTATCAATGACTCCATCATGTACTACCTCTTACTTCTTATTCACATACTTCAATTTATCTTTACTAGAGGTTGTTACTTGTTTAGTGTCCTTTTGAAGGGTTATTTTTCCCTTTTTGACCATGAATTCCTTTATTTGGATAGCTTGTGTGACTATGTCTTTAAAGGTGTGTGGACCTTGAAGTTTAACTTTATACCCAAAATCAGGTAAAATATTATCTGTAAATATGTCAAGTCTTTTTGTTTCAAGAATCTTACATGGATATTTGGTGTATAGTTGTCGCAACCTCTGAAGAAATGTGAGGAAAGGTTCCCCAACTTTCTATTTAAGGTTACAGAAGTCACATATGTTAATTGGATGTTGTATGTTATGTGAGTATTGTTGAACAAATAGGTTAGCAATCTCATCAAATATTTTGATACTAGTAGGCAGTCATGAAAACCATTCCATGGCCTAACCACCTAGACTCTATGGGAATAAATGCATAAGATATGTCTAATTGTGCATGAATTCCATAGAAAAAAACACCAAATTCCCTTAAATGATCTTGGGGATTGGAGGTTTCAAAGTATTTTTGGTACTTGGGCAACTCAACTCCTTTTGGAAAAGGAGGCATGTCTAAACTCTTATCAAAAGGAAATGGACAAAGAGTGTCTAAGGTGCATGTTTTGATTGGTTTATCCTTGTCATGCATCACTTGGGCCAATTGCTCTTGCATGATCTTCAGTTTTTTTTGCAACTTGGACATTTTAGTTTCCTCTTTATGTGTGATGATTGTCTCAACATTAAAATGATGAGGTATTTTTCCTCTCCCTTGATTGAGTTTGAGAAAGTATTTCTCTTTCTCTTCACTAAAAAAAATCTTCATGACTTTCTGGAAGTGTTTATCCATAGGAAATTTTTCGATGTCTTTGGGAATTATTTCTTCAATTTCTGCATTCTCATATGTGAAAGGTTCTTTTTGTGTTTTTTCCTTGGTGATCTTATCTGCTACTATGTTCTCCATTTTCTTAGTCTTGATCAGCCTATTTGCAAATATGACAAGTTTTAGTGTGCATTGGTTGAAAAGGTCTTTTGAATAAGAATTTAGCTATTTTGTTTGGAGATGTATATGTTTTCCTAGTTTTAGGATTCTCTTGATACAAGGGGTTCCATGTTTGTTGAAAGTTAATGGTAAATGTCCTTTGAACATGAGGTGGTCTAATAGGTGAAGGAGATGGTGAAGGCTCCTCACTAGATTCATTAGATTCAAATTGTGTATAAACTAGGTAGCGACCTCTCTCGTGATTCTGACCCCTAGCTCTACCTTGTCTAAGTTTGTAGGGAGGAAACATGTTTCCACTCCTTGTTGCAACAATCATAGATAATGATGAAAAGAAAAGCTTAAACAAGGACCATAGTAGAACATAGCCTCAAAGTGAGATTAGAGTGTTGTATACCTAGGTATGAGTCATCTGAGTAATGGCTAGAATAGAAAATAGTTATGACTATCGTGACACAAGGTATGACAAAAAAAAAAGGACATAATAAGATAACTAAGTGAGGAGACTAGTTCATGTGTAGATTGCAAGTTATCAACTAAGCAAGAAGTTAGATTTTGACACTATTAAAAATAGAGGAATGACCAAGTGTTCTAGACACAAATCAAACTTGGATTAGATTTTGAAGAGGGAGCTCAAAATAGCTCACTTTCTTTGATAGATTTTGATAGACTCGTGCAAGGAAATAACTTTAGGGTGAGTAAGTATAAACAAATAGGTGAGTAGACACAACTAACAGAGTAGTTTTGATAGTTTTAGGACAAGATCCCACGTGAAGATTCACAGAGAATTGCGTGAGAAAGTAAAAAGAACCAGGCAAAGTTTCAGAATAAAAAATATAGACCAATTTTCTTGTACGAGGACTTGCACAAAGTCATGCGAGGATTTAATACTTTGACCAAAAAGGACAAATTTTTGACATGAATAGATAATGTTTGGAAAAATATTATGTAGAGATTCATGGATAGTCATGTGAGGAACTATGAAGAACTCCACGAGGAAGTGCAAACAGAGGGTTTTGTCATGCAAAATTGTGCAGAACTGGATGTGACAAAAGGACTAGACTAATAGTTTTTGGCTAAACTTGAAGAGATTTTGAATGGTTTTGATAGTTCTAAATAGAAGACTAACTATGCTTACAAGTTTCAGGTAGATAAAAACATAATTTTCAAGTTTTGGACATCATTTTGGTTTACCAATAGACAATTTTTTTTAGATGTGGGAAGCAAGCAGTAATAAAAAACAATCCAATCAAGGACAAAACAACTCAAAGGGATGGGGGATTCTTAACCTTTTGTTTGTTTGATAGATTTGGAAAATTTAAAAGACTCAAAAAAGACATGATTTATCCCTATAACCAAAAATAGTAGAGGAAGCAAAACCTTTGTCTTACAACTTATGTGCATGCATTCACTTCACACAGTTGTTTCACCCCACTACAGAGCACCCATGTTTTTGGTGTATTCCAAGGACTCAATAACATATATGCTGAATGAGCACCCTTGTGGTAGGGTTCAAGTGCATATACCACCTTCTAGCATCCAAGTATATGCCTATGGTGAGTATCTACAGGAGAGATTCTTGCCCCTACTTGCACAAAGATTATGCCCTCTTTTATAGGTGAACCGAGTAGCACCTATCTAAAAGTTTTTTAATTGGCCTCCATTTACATTAATCCCAAATGGCTACATGAATGAGGTTAAGGCTAGTAGCCCACACCAGCATCTGAACATGCATACACTTGACTCACAAGATTATGGCCAGTGCAATAGACAAAGCCTCCTCTTGATATGTGATATCATGGATCAAGAGGAACATATTAATACATCTTTGGATTCTTTTTATCTACAAAGGTTCTTTATTATAGTGAGTTGGAATCATTGGCAAAGGGTGTGTGCTCACTTGGGTCATTCCCAGAGGTTGGATCACGCTAGCAGGCCCTCTAAAGGTTGACTCAAATTGATGGTTTGGATCTAAGGGTCCAAGTTTCTAATTTTCCTCAAGGGGAAAGAGCATACTCCTCTACCTCATCACCTTACCCAAACACATAGAACATGTTCATCACCAAGTTAGCTTATCAATCCCAATTTGTCTTTTTTGAACACTTTGATTCCCTAACAGTAAATCATCATCTCTTCATAAAAATATTTGCTTGGGATAACCACTAACTTTCTTGCCTCCCTCCGGTAACATCCTTCCAAAGGTGTCTAGGTTTTTTATTTACTCTTGGGCATCACTTCCAAATAGCAAAGAGCATACTCCCCTATTCCTTTCTCTATAGCCCTACAATGTTCACAAACCCTATTAAACTGTGTAAGAAAGTAGTAAAAAGACACAAAATTTTAGTGGGTTTGAATATATTCTTTGACATGTATATCTTTGACAAAATGTCCTACAATCAAACTGTTAGTATTGTTTAAACTTTTGTAATAGGGTGTCTTCGATAGTTAATCTGCAAACCACTATTAAGCTATTGAAAATCAAAAACTGAAAATGAAATACTTTAGAAACAACCATTAGTTAAATCATCATGATAAAAATAAAATATGAAAAACTGCATTTTGCATTTTACTGACATCAAATTTTGTACAAAATTCTTCACAGGCCTACACAAGAAAATGGTGTGTACCATGTGAGAAATCGCTCAATTATACACTTTTTCATGTAAGAAAGTGTAGAATAGGGAGTGAAATCTTGGGGAGAGAAATTGAGGGACTGTATAGATGACAATGACAGAACCTTTAAAAATTGTAGAATAAAGAATAGATGAGGCCAAAAACTTTATTTCGCAACGCCACAATAGGCACCAAAAATGTGGGCCTCTATATTCACACACACTTCAATGTGATCATTATCTAAAGAATCATCCCAAAATGAACATGGGATTGTTCATCCAAAATATCCAACAGTTTGATTTGTTGCCTCCTAACTAGAATGATTTTGCTAATGGCTCTCAGACCAAGAAGCTAGCAACCAGACATCTAGAATGAATGATTTTTAAGCCATATGATATGCAAGGTTAAGCTAGATGTATGCAAGTAAATTGAAGAACATAAAGAACATATTGATCTAGATGAATGAATTATTAATCTATATGGGATTGCAAATATGAGAGTATTAAGCTAAGAATTCAAGAATAATTGAGTCAACAATTTAGCATAAATTTGATATAATTCACTTGCAACCTTTGAAATGAGGAATTGAGGGCTTCTTAAATAGAATCCAAGAATTTGATCAATGGTTGAGATCAAATTGAATGAATAGTCGAGATCTGAAGAAGATTCAGTTAGAATAGAAAGTTCTTTTATGAAAAGGAAGTTAACTAATTGCTTTTGAGGGGAATAAGGAGTTAACTAATTTAATTCCTTTTCTGATTTTAGTCCACTCAAAATTCCATTTTTGAACTGAAGAGAGGATTTGGAGAATATATTTAATTAAATAAAATAGAATATGACCTCATAAATGCATAATCTTAATTAATTGAATAATTAAATTCAATAAATTAAAATGAGAATATATTTCATTAAATTAAATACATTTAATTCCTCAATATGTCTTTTAGAAAAAAGGGGTAGTTTTAATTTAATTAAAGTGCTAGGACTCATAATTAAATTAAATTGATTAATAGGTTTACCTTTCCTATTTCAATTAGACTTAGGAATTAAATAGAGTGGGTAATTACTACATATTAGAGATCTTGTGCATTTGACACTTAGGACAATTAGTGATTATCAGAATTCAAAATTGTCTAGTAAAATAGGACTTAAAGATTGATTAGATAGACCAGAATTGGTTTAGCATGGGAATATGCCAATTTTGGGGTATCAAAGGTCCTATCACATTATTGTCTTTAGGTCTAGGAACTAATTCCCATGTTTCATTCTTCACAATCTGATCTAGTTCTTCCTTCATTTCTTAAATCCAATGATCATATTTGCATGCTTCATCTTCATTTTTAAGTTCAACTCAAGAAATCAAATATATCTCCTCATTAATTGTGTTTCTTGTCATCACACCTTTGTCTTTTCTTCCAATTATATGCTTTGGAGGGTGATTCTTTGTCAGATTCCTATTAGGGGTAGGAGTTGACATCTCAACTCTTATCTCATCTCTAGGTTCAAACCTCTCCTCTCCTCTTTGCTCAGTTTTTTGCACATCATTTTGTAGATCATTATTAGTCTCAAAGAAAAATTCCACATTTTATCTAACAATTCTAGAATTATCTTCTTCTATAATAGTCACTAGAGCTAGCTCTTCTTTTACTTCCTCTTCCTTAACAATTTTAGAATTATTAACTTCATCATAAAGTGAACTCCTTCTAGATTTTCTTTCTCTCATAGGACATCTTAATGAAAAGTGACCAAGCTCTTTACATGTCTAACAAATGAAATTTTTCATATCTTCTGGCTCTCTTTTCATAAGTAGATCAATTCCTTATTGGATCTTCATGTCTTCTTTGGATAAGGATTTGCATGAAATTCTATTCTTTTGTGTGCAACAAAAGGATTCTAGATTAGGAAACTCAATGTTCAAATCATTACACATATCTAATAACTCACCAAGAATCTCCATCTTCTAGGCAACAAAATTTTCTCTATCTAACTTTGGACTATCTCTTCTTGGCATGATCTCCCAAAGTTGTTAAGCTTATCCATCAAGGACCTAGTTCTTTGATACCAATTGTTAGAATATAAAGTCCACCAATATAAATGAGAGGGGGGGTGAATTAGCTATCGAACTAATATCACAATTATCAACCTTATTAAACTTTAATAATATAAGAAATATAATCAAAAACCACAAGAAGATACTCATGCACAATAATGTACTAGATATGTTAACTAGGGAAACTCTTGATTAGATGGAAAACCCTAGAAGGGATGGTACCCACAAGATGATGCACTAATATAAATATTCATTGTTAGAGGATGAAACTTGTTAGGAGTCTATAACAACATTAAGTACATTTCAGTCCCTGTTAGGAGATTCCAACCCTATTTTGAGTTGTGCCAACCTTGTTAGGAGTTGTGGAAGACAATTGGACCCACTACACAAACAACTTCAATGGAAATATCAATAAAAATTTTAGCAATTTTTGAACCCACCCCCCCCCCCCCCCCCCAAGCAAAAGTTTGATTTTTTAGGGTGACAAACATGACCAAAGGTCAAATTTGACTATTCAAATTTATTTTCTATGCAAACTTGAAAAGGGTATGTAAAAAACCTTAGTCTTTCCTTTTTATCCCTAAGCCTTCAAATCTTTATGTTTGTATGTTATAAGCTTGTGCAATTCAAATTGTGATCTTGTGATCAAATCCTTGTTCACATGATTGCGAGTAGTTATGATGAAGGGTGCTCCCCTTAAAACCATAAACTCGTAATAGAAACAAAGAAAAAACAAATGCAAGAACAAAATATGGACTTCTTATTTGTGACGCAAATGCAGAATTACAAAATTTACAAGTACAATATGCTAACCCACATGTGCACCTTCATTATAGTAATCTACAAGACTAAGTTGTGAACTACTACCCAGAGCTATCCTAGATAATGTTTAGGTCTTTCTTAAATATGCAATTTTATGCTACCCAAGAAGGTTCTAGACAATAAAACTTAATACCTAGGCCCGACAGACCCTAACAATACATATAGAGTCAGCCAAATACATCTTTGACAATTATTTTAAATATTTTGGGTAGCCCAACTTTGGACACACATAACTCTTGAATCGCTGCTCTGATAGGCTATTATGACCACTTTTTGGAAATGCCAACTCTTGATCTACAGGCTCAAAACTATGGAAGTGCATGTCCATCGAGTTTTCGAACCTCATCTAGGAACTCTAAGGCCTCCAATAGTGAGCTTAAATTTTTTTATGCAAATATGTCCACCAAAAATCTACAATAAGTTCTCTAATACTTATGCTTGAGCAATGAGATTGTTATGGTAGGATTACAACTCTAGATGAACCTTTCTGTACAAAATGAGAACATTTCGAGCTCATATGACAAACATACCAAAAATAGCAAGTTCCCATAAATAGTAACCACCCTATCTACTAGTCCTTATTAAAATAGAAAAGACTGAAAATGAAATATTTTTGGGTGATGCAAGATTGCTCTTACACCTAGGATGCTTCTACATCAAACACTCAAGGTAATTTGAGAAGTGACTTCGTCACGTCTCAGGTGTTAAGAGGAAAACCAAGATGGTTAACCTCCTCCCTTGTGAGCCATGATGAATCCTCTACTAGCATCCCTTTCCATTTGAGTAGATATTCCTCATAAGTTTTGTTCCTAGTACTTTTGCCAATATGACTATCTAGTATCTCCTCAATCATCTTTATAACTGAACTAGCTGCTAGAATACTCCACTATGCTTCTGCAACTTCATCTCCATCACCTCCTTCATAATACTCTGTCAAATCAAAAATATTAAATATTGGTGAAATATTCAATTCAATAAACAAATCCACTTCATAAGTATTTTTAGAATCATGCCTTTTCACTATCTTGCATGGTCGAAACTTCTTCATCTTCAACTTATTATATGTCCCCACTAGAAAACACTCTTTTCTCAAATGAACCATGACTTCATCTCCAATCTAAAATTCCTTATACCTTCTTTTCACATTTTCCTTAGCTTTATACTATGTATTCATCTTTATGATGTGTTTCCTCACCTCCTCATGGATGTTCTTCAAATGTTCAACAAATTCTTCAGATTTAGCATTATTATCTCTCCTTTATCCAACTACCTCAATTCAGAAGAATTTCTGGGACTACTCCCATATACAATCTAGAATGGTGATTTACCAATACTCCTATGGATAGAATTATTATATGCAATTTTTTCCTATGATAAAATCATATCCCATCCTTTAGGCTTGTCTCCAACCAAACATCTTAGCAAGTTTTCCAAACTGTGATTCACAACTTTTGTCTGTCCATCAATCTATGGATGATGTGATGAACTAAAACTTCAAATTTATCTTCAACCTCTTCCAACATGTATGCCAGAAATACCCAACAAATTTGGTATCTTGATCTGATTTGGGATTTCTCTTATGTTGAAGCATTTGTAAACTTCTTTTGGAAGAAGTCATATCTATGATATCATATTTTTGATGTTGTACAAAATTTCAAGTATAATAAAAGCATCCTTTGTAAACTAGTTTATCTTCTCTTTGTCTCCATATTGTTGTGTTTTTGGTAGTGAATTGATAAGGGTGGTGTGACTCTTCATCAAATGGTATCAAAGTGCCCCTTCGTCAAATGGTATCAGAGCATAAGCATAAATAAAAGAAAATTAGCATATTCAAAATGTGAGGATTTGGCATCTTCATCAACATGTGCAACTCTAGCCTAGCCTTCTAGTCTTCAATTTGTCCATCCTTGGCATTGGGTACATTCAAATGCTCTATTCCCTTCTTCTCCATAGTGAGAAAATTTCCCATGGAAGCCTCCTCTTCCATATCCTTGTCCTCTATCTCTTCCTCTCTGATCTTTATTTTTGTGATCATGGGAATGATTGGAATTTTTTCCCCTTTGGTTCTAATTGCTACTTCTAGCCTCATCCTTGTTCTTTTCATCATAATTATGGGCTCCATAAGATTGTCTTCCAAATCTTCTACCGCAGCCTCTTCCTTTATTCGTGTTGTGAAACTTCTTGCTCAATTTCTCCTCAACTTTTAGGGAAAATTGGTATGACTCCTCAATACTATTCATTCAAACCAAACTCAACTCATCCAAAATGCTTGACCTTAACCTATAAAGATAATGGGCCACTTTCTCCTTATCATATTTTGCATGGCCAATTCTAATGAGAACTTGGTAGAACTCTTCGGTATACTCTTGAATAGATTTTATCACTTGCTTCAACCCTTGGATTTTCTTCAACAAATCAAACTCATAATCCACGGGAATGAATTTTCACTTCAATTTAGCTACCATTTGTTCCCATCTAGTGATTTTTCCCTTTCCCTTTCTATTTCATTCCAACTGAACCTTCTGCCACTAAATCTTCACATGTCCCTTTAGTTTTACCTTTGCAAACCTGACCCTATCAGGATCCTCAATAGCTTCATACTCAAAGTACTCCTCTAGTTCACTAATCCAATCAATAAGCTCCTCTGGGTTAAGGTTTCCTAAAAATGTGGGAACCTTAAACTTAGGTCTTTTTCCAATCTTGGAGATTGCCCTAAAAAGCCTTTCTTCCTATGGGTTTAGAACTACCTCTACTTTAACATTTTCGTCTACTTCATCCTCATCCTCGCTTTCATCTCTTACAGAAAGATTTATTCCTCTGTGCATTTGTTCTACCAATGCTTACATTTGTCTTTGGAGGGCTCTAAAACCCTCAGATGTAACACCTGTAACTCTTCTGTCATGCTCTCTTCGTGGAGGCATTTTTGTGCTTCCGTTGAAACCCTAGTGCAAACTGCCTCACAATCGGCAATCTATCTACATGCTCAACCTAAACCACAATCTTGGTGTGAGCTACCTAATGGTCAAAAATCTATCCACACACTCAAGAACCTAGCTCTGATACCACTTGATGAAGGGTGGTCCCCTTAGAACCATAAACTCATAATAGAAACAAAGAAACAACAAATGTGAGAATAAAATATGGACTTCTTATTTGACTACAAATGCAAAATTACAAAATTCACAAGTACAATATGCTAACCCACATGGGTGCCTTCATTACAGTAATCTACAAAACTAAGCTGTGAACTACTACCTAAAGTTGTCCTAGAGAATGTACGGGCCTTTCTTAAACAAGCAATTTTATGCCACTTGGGAAGGTTCTAGACAATGAAACTTAATACCTAGGGCTGACAGACCCTAACAATACATATAGAATTGGTCAAATTCATTTTTGACAATTATTTTAGATATTTTGGGTGGCCCAACTTGAGAAGGTCATAACTCTCAAATCGTTTCTTTGATTGGCTATTATAGCCACTTTTTAGAAATGCTAGCTCCTGATCTATAGGCTCAGAACTGTGCTAGTTTTCGTCGAGTTTTCAAACCTCACCCAGACACTCTATGATCTACAATGGTGAGCTTGAAGATTTTTCTACAAATATTTCCACCAAAAATCCATAATATCTTCTATGATACTTATGCTTGAGCAATGAGATATTTATGGTAGGCTTACAACTCTAAAATGAACCTTTCTGTAGAAAATGAGAACATTTTGAGCTCATATGACAAACTTACCAAAAATAGCAAGTTCCCATAAATAGTAACCACCCTGTCTATTAGTACTTATTAAAATAGAAAAGACTAAAAATGAAATATTTTTGGGTGATGCAAGATTTCTCTTACACCCAAGATGCTCGTGCATCAAGTTATGGCTTAACCTTCAGGTAGACTACGAAGGTGTGATACAGTTAAATACATAGTTAACGTGGCTTCATTAGTGCCAATATTCAAATTTAAGTTGTGAAGGAGTGATTTCCTTGTTCACATGGTCACAAGTAAAGTTTGTATTAAGAAAACCTCTGAGGGCCCATGATCTTCCAAGCTGTCAAATGAAAGAAGATCAATGCTCAACATTTCCATGCATTCACAAAATGCTTGATCTTTAGCTATTGCAAGAATATGAGCTTTGGACATGTGTTTGGGTGGGCGCAATCTCTTAAGTTCCTTTTTGTGTTATCGCAAGGGGCAAAAATATTTTCATTGAATGAAGGAAAATATTTCAATCAATGATTTCCATCGATATAAGGTTAAAAGGTTAAGTTGTGATGCTACAACAATGAACACTTGCAGCCAAATTTCAGTGCCTTCCCATGATCGCAAGCAATTATTGCCTAACCATGGTCAGATTTGTGAAGTAACGATCCCTATTTTTTGCTTGTTCACATGGAGTCAAGGGAAAACCCTAGTTAAGATCATGAAGTAGTGATACAGATGGAGTGCATCATCATAGAGTTAATAGTAAGGTTAAGAATTTAAGTTACGATAGTGAGATGGCAGTTAGTCTGATGGTTTTTCCTATTTAGAATAGTTAGTGGTGTGGATTAGTTGGTGGTTCTGATGGATTGATCAATGGTAAAAGGTCTTTGTGCAACCTCACAAGGTCTAAACTATAGTTAAGGAAATATGTTGTGATATTGCAGTGAAGCATCAAGTAATCATGAGGGTAGTCTATACAAGACATAGATATTTGATGTTAGTTGGGAATACCAAAGTGATGGTGTGAATCATTAGTTTCACATTGTCACAGGCTCGAAGAGGTTAAGGGGCTAGGGTGATTTCAAATTGTGATCCAGTAATAACAATAAAATGAAGTAGGTTGCAATTTCATAAGAACAAATAGCTAATGAAGAATTTAGGTTGTGAAGCAGTTATCTGAGGTAGTCAACAAGTCAATATAAAAGGAGGATGGCTAGGTAGGGTGGTGAAATACTTCAAGGTCATAGGGCCACGTGGCAAGGTTTGATTGCCAATTCCAATTGACTTGATGATTTGCCATGTTGAAAACAAGGAAGCAACTCTTTAATGGAAAATATGATCCTTTTGATTGCTTACAGCCACTTTCAAGTGTTCTCTATGCTTATTCAATGTAGTTCCATTCCTCCCACTGCCTGGTTCATCCATCTACCCAATCAATGATAATGGATGTTGTTTTTGTCTTCTCAAGGCTCACAAAGATCAAATTTCCTACATCTAGATGTGTACCCTGATCAAATCTTCCCTAGATCTATAGTAATTGTTCTCGGCAAATTTAATGATAGTAGTTGGCTTTGTCTTCCACTTGAAGTTATCTCAGTTATGCTTGAACTATAAAAGCAAGTTTTGTAAACCCTCCAAGGGTCGGTCTTTTCTATGATTCTATAGTAGTAGTATTCTATGCTCTATTACTGTAATTTCCCTTTTTCCTATGAATGAATATAACTCTCAATTGTATCTCCTTCTTCCATTAATATATCGTACAATACCTTCTTTCCTTATATTGATGTATTTCCTTTATTCTTTGACTATATGTTGTGTCCATTTTATCTCTGAATGATATATAGTGAAGTTTCTTCCTTATACCATTTATTGATTTTTGGTCTCTGTATGATCTTTAAGTTAAGTTTAAGATAGAATCTGTATACCTGAGGATTATATTGATGAATTGTGCTTCCTTGGGTAGGTATAAGATTGAACAATACTATTTGGTGTATCACCCCACTCTAGATTAGAATAGGTAGTTTTCTTTCATGCAATTCTTCTCCCTTTTTGTCTCAAGAAATAGTTAGGTGCACCCTAATAGTAAGGAAGTCAGCAGTCTCAAGAGACTCAATCTCTAATTGCAAAGTCTCACACATTCAAGATTTTTTCCATGTTACATGAGGTTTCCTTTAGCTAAAAACTTTAGGAAAGGGTGTAAAATTTTGTGTCAACAAAACCCACTGTCCAAATGATCTCTATATTATTCCTTGCAGAATAATAGAAATGAATTGTACTTCCTTCCTCTTTCTTTGTCCTATCAATTGAACTTTTTCTCCTTCTGATCTTGTAACCAAATCACAAAACTCGTATCTAATAATCCCTTGGATCACTTACTCACATTCAGTAAACAATCTGTTGCACATAATACAATACTTGATAATTTATTACAAACAAGGAAAATATATTTCCTTTATACCAAATCTTCAAAATAATTCCTTGAGTTGACCTTGAGGCTTTATTAATTAATTATAATAAGATAATTAATTAATTCTCAATTAAAATAGTAGTTTTGGCTAACAGTATATACAAATCTTCACACCTGCAACTTTAGGACCCGCGCACTTGTTGATATCATCATCAGATTGTCCTCTGTCACTAGCTAACCACACATCACTAGATTATATCACTGTCAAAGGATATAATGAAAATAATATAAACCACTTCAGGTACTCTATCTCTATCAAGATGAAGGACAAGGAGATATAAGTGTTGGTCAGGCCGATAAACATGTTGTGTTGGCTAATGAAGAGAAAATGTCCAAGTGCAAGAAAACTGCTGATGAGGGAAGGTAAATGAGAATACTAAAAAGGAGATTCACAAAAGGGGCTAGAATCATCAAGTGGATTATTCCACTACACATGATAGACCAATTGCTTCAGGAGCTTAGATTGAGAGAGAAAAGGAGGTTGTTGAACCGAGCTCTACAGGTGAACAATTTAAGTTTCTAGAGGAGGAGAGTAAGATAAGAGCCAATATCATATTAGTTCAAGCTTTGCTAACACCTCATTTGGAGGTCATGCAAAGACATTTGTAGAATGCCAAGGCTCTGATTCATAGTGATTATAATTTATCCATTGCAAATAATATGGTAGATTTAGCAACAAGAATGGAAATTGAACACCATATTCTTGAGATATTAAAAAAGAATTGGGATACCACAATGGATCACATCTTGCAATGACATAAAATATTTTTTACTAAGTATGGTTTACTTCTCAGTCCCTAGCTTACAATAAAAAGACAATCATGACAAAACCAAGGGGAAAATGTATAGAGACCAAAGATTAGATGAAGGAAAAATTTTGTATACCAAGGAACATGAGTCATGTATATAGTTATCAAACCAACATATGGAATATATTCAAAGGGGGAGTTCCAAGTTTTGAAGTTTTTTTATGAGAATTTTAATAATGATAAGTGTTTTTGTCACTAATGCCAAAGGGAGAGATTATTGACCCTAAAAGGAAATCATAGTATTGTTAGTTAGTCCAAAATACTTGGTCATTAACTAGGCAATGTTGGTCGGTCATCACTATGATTAAGACACCATACAAGCTAATCTATTAAGTAGAACAAATGAATAAGTTCAATTGGTGTTGGGGAATATATAATCATTGAGTGCATACGAGTGTCGCTAAACATTTCAATAGTTGCTGAGTGATTCAAGAGGCAACATGTGTCAAGGAATCTTGAAAATAAACTTAGTTATAGCCAAGTGAAATTCATGTCAAGGGACAACATGTTAGAACAAACAAAGTTGAGCATCATAAAATATATGATCTGAGTAACACAATTTGATGTATTTAAGTTTGGAAAGGCACAAACTCATATATTAACCATTTTTCCAAGTTGGAAGAATTTTTATATGATTGAGGACTCAATATTAAGAGGTAATTACACTTGTAATTGCATATCCTTAGATGGCTATTTAAGCCTGGTTTAAGGCCTAATTTCAAGTTGTTAGGTTGTTGAAGTGTTGCTGAAGTTGTAAGAAAGAGGATTGCATAGTTGAAGGTAATTCAGAGGTTAAGACTAAGGTGACCGAGAAGTGCATTGAGGAGAATAAGTATATATGTCACATTGAGATGATTGTATATTGGAAAGATAAGATCTATCATCATAAATAAAAGTGTAGACTAAAGGATCATGGTACCAATTTCATTATAACTAGTGAATTAGGTGAATCTCTTAACAAAGTGGTCCTAAGAAGCCTATTGTAAATCTCCTAACAGAGTAATCACTTTATTGTGATGTAAAATCATTTAATCAAGGTAGACTTTATAATTTTGTAAGCTCTTAATAAGGAAGACCCCTTACAAGGTAGATCATCAGAAGTGATCAAACTTTGTAGCCCCAACAGACACACTTTATCACTATAATAGTAAAGATTTTATAGGTGTCATCCCCATCGCAATTTTACATTCACCTTGGAGGGTTCCTGCATTACCATATCTGGTGTCATGTGTTGATATATTAAATATATATATTACTCATTTTGATATATGATGTTGCATGCTGAGGTTTAATGTTAAGGTAGGGATGTATGTGGTGAATTAAGTATGATTGTGATTCTTGATTGAAGTGGTGAAAGTTTTATAGATCTCAATTCAGCGCTCCCCCCCCTCTCAACATCTTACTTTCACTATTAGATTTCTAATAGTTTGGCTATGATATAAGAGGTTTTTGTTGATCTTTAAGCCTATGTTGTCTATTAGTGTTCAAACACTTAATCATTTACTAGGAAAGATTACACCATCATCACTATGATTGAGTTCTAGTAAAGGTTGAGCATATAAAGCTCATTTCAAGTAGGATAATGATTGTTGAGTATTTAATTAAGACCGAGAACATGTATGCACCAAGAAATATAGTTGGAAATGAGCATATTGACAAGTTAACAATTTTTGAGCAAGCAGGTATATAGAAGCCGAGTGATAGTATGAATGAGTTCACATGACTGAGCATCATAGCATTCAATTGTCAAGTAGTTCAATTTTGTCACTTGAGTTTGTAATGGCACAAACACATATGTAAACCATTTTGGCCGATGGCTATATGAAATTTAATATTTGTAGAGCCAACTAAGGAGTTAATCATGTGTCATTATAGAAGGTAGTGATCCCTAGGTATACAATTCAACTAATCAAAAAACTAGATAGAAATGACAAAATATGATGAACTATAAACCATCGATCAAGATCTAGAACATTCACAGAACATCTATTTAAGGAGGATTCTAACCCTAGATTCAATGTGAGTGCATGCATGAAATAATGAGTGAATGTGTATTCACATGTGTAGAGAGAAGACTAAGTCTAAAAGTAGATTAGACAAAGAGCAACCAGAGTAGTGAAGGACTAAAAAGAGATATTAGATTAGGAGATCAAATCAAAGACATAGAAAAGAGGACACCCAATACTAGGTTACAGAGAAAACTGAGGGTTAGGTATTGAATCAGGGTATATCTCTTAATATGGTTTTAACAAATCTATGTAAACCTCCTAAGAGAGTCATTACTTCATTATGAATGTAAAATCCTTTAACAAGGTGAGACCTAAAAATCTCTAAAGCTTTTAATAGGGCAGACCCCTCATAGGGTATATCATATCTTATGATCAAACATTGCAGCCCTAATAGGTTAACTTTAATGTTGTAACAGTGAAGATTTGTTTGTTTCATCCCCACCCCAGTTTTACCTTCACATTGAACTATTTTTGGGTTACCAAATCATTGTGTTTTGTGTTAAATCTTTCATGGATGTGATGAATTTCATTTATGTTTCAGAATTATAGTTTTAAATGTCATATCTAAAGTATGAGATGTTATAGGTGTGAGTTCAAAATTTTGGTTTATAAGTTAAAGTTTAAGATCCTGATTCACCCCCCTCTCAATATCTTGTTTCCAATTAATCTTTTAACAATTGGTATTATAGCTCAGTTCTCTTGTCAGTAAGCCTAATAGCTTGAGAGGGTTAGATCATGGAGATGGAAGCATATAATATGGGAAATATCATTGAGAACTAGATGATTGAAATCCAAATGATAATGCAACAATTAGAAGGAGAAAAAGAAGAGTTAAGGGAAACCCTGAAAAGAAGGAAAGAGATAGCTATTGAACAAAATGACACAGAATGACACAAAAGGACTTCTTAATAGTGGAAATACCGGTAGTAATGATGAAGCATTGACATAACTACTAGAGAAGAATAGTGCCCTAATGAAAGAAGAAAAATATCTAAAAAGAGAACAAGAAATCTAATTAGTTGCACTATGTGAAGAAATGGAAAAAAAGAAGAAAGAAATGGAAGAAACGCTCATGGTTCAAGAAGGCAAAAGACAGATGACTATCAGACTTGATGAGAGATCATTTGAAGTATATAAGCTCACAAAAAATCAATTGGACACGATAAATCAATTAATAGTTACCAAGTAGGAAAGCAAAGAAAAAGGAAGAGAGTCAAGGGAGGTGACAAAGATTAAGGAGAAGATTTTGGACAACCTATAGAGGTTGAGGAAGGAAGAGGAAAAGAACTTGATGTTGTGAAGCCTAAGGAAACTAAGCAGAGAAAGGTTGTTATTATTAAGCCTAAGGTAAAGGCCAACCTAGAGAAGAATGTACAATGGATAGTGACACCTCAGAAGCCAAAAGGCAAGGTGATTATTACTAGGTCAAAGACACCTTAGCCCCCTATTGAGAAGGTAAAAGGAAGTCTATCAAAAAAGAGGAAACTAACGAGAATACCTTAGCAAGTAACACAAGGAAAGCCAACGAGAAAACTGATTGTAGCACAATAGGAGGAAAATGATTAAAAGACCGAGTTTGATTAACCTAGCAAACTTAAAATAGTGAAGAGACTCCTTCGAATGACTGTAGATCAGGTATGTGAAAAGTTAAAAGAATCAAAAAGTTTTATGGGATTCGAAGGTATAAATTATGACTCTTTGAATGATGTTGATCAAGATAGGCTTGAAGAATCTATGATCAACATGATGATTAAGTTTAGATGTACACCATTGGAATTAGGAAATGGATTCCCAATAGATATGTATAAACAAATTGATGCAAAATGGAATTGGGCACTAGCCACCGAGAACCAAATAAGAGAGACAACATTGGCACAAGCTATGCTAGATTTAGGGAAGACTCATATTTCTATAGACCTTAAGGATTTTGTAAAGAAGTTTATACCAAGAGATAGGGCATATAAATCTCATGAAGTTGAGCAAGATAGTATTCAGGTATGGAAAGAAGCATTTGGATTGGTTACTCCATCTATGGAAATGAGGGAAGGTAGAGATGTAGTAGAATTTGAAGATGACTACAAACAAAAAGTTGTCAAGCTAACCAAGGAAATTAAGCAACTAGTCAATCAGTGTGAATACAAAGACATTGTCACAATTGAAGATGACACATACACCCATCCACCAAATCTGAATATACTAATAGAAGAGGACATTGAAAGCTTACTGTTAGATCAAAACAAGCTTTGTACTAACCCAATTTGGTTACAAATTGTAGATTATCCAAAGCTTGACAATAAGAAGACTAATGATTTTAATGTGACATCGGTTATAGAGGATACAAGTGTTGAAAAACTTGCTAAAGCTTGAATTGTATTTACACCATTTACTTGTGTGCCTATTTTACAAACAAAAGTTTCTAAAGGAAACATGCACTATATTGGTAGCAGAAGAAGTAATAGAGAAAGAGAAAGAGGCCACTCAAGCTCTTATTCAATTTTTGAGTGTAAAGGTTTCAAAACCCACAACTGAGACACCTATACATCAGGTGATTCCTACACAAGTGCAGCAACAAAGATTGAGATCGAGTGACAAGGGGAAAGAGCTGTAATTATCACTACCTAGTGAAACACCCACATGATCTCAAGATGTGACTCAATCATGCCAGGAAGATGAGTGAGTGAGTCTTGATGAGGTAATCACATTACCTATGTATGATTTGAATAACCTAACACTTGAGAAAATGCAAGAGCTACAAATCTTGATAAGTAGTAAGGCAAAGCAAGAACAATTGAGAAGAGAGTAGACGAGGAGGCATGTATTACATGCTATCAAAGATATTTTTGTAGATGCATTTGAAATAATAGATTTGAATAATTACCATCCAATTTTGGATCAGCTAGTGTATTTAGTTGATAAGATTCAGACAAAAGATATAGAAACCAATAAAAAATTATTACAATGGTCTGAAAGAAGAGTTGAACATAAAGTGTTAGAGAAAGTCTCACATGAACTTGTACATAGACAAGCTAAGCTTTCTATATTAGTCACACAACTGGAAACAACTTTGCAAACCATCAATTCATTGTATTTGAAATTGTGTGACATTGATTTCTTTATAGTCTATACTAAATGTTCATTAGAATTGCTACATGCAGACATAAGAGCAAGTGTAATTACATTGGGCCAGAACGCAAGTTCAAGCTCGTCCTCATATAATGAATTGACATTTAGTCAAAAGGGGTTAGCCGAGCTCACAGCTAAGGATACAAAAATCAAGAATAAATTGATACTAATTCAACTTCAGTTACTCCAACATATAGAGATTATTCAGAAGGAGATATCTATTGCCAAGAATAGTTTGTAGAAAGATACACATTTTTCACATGTTGAAGATTTTATTGATCTAGCTATCAAGCTAGAAATTCAATTTCAAACTTTGGATCAAGTTAAGGAGATATGGCATCAAGGCAATACCACTATTATGACAAGTCATCAACAATTCTTTGATGAGTACAAATTATCCCCAATAGCCCCAAGACATTCATGACAAAGATAAGAAAAAATACAAAAAGGGAGGAAATATTGGTGAAATAATGAGCATTCATTACCACAAGGGGAAACATTATGAAGTCATAATAAAGGCACTAGAATAGATCAGAGCAATGTTAGAAGACATCAATGATCAGTATGGTCTTAGGGGGGTACTCATTTTGAAGGAAACGATTATTCATGACAAAGTGCTTTTGCCACTAATTTCAAAGGGGGAGATTGTTGATCTCTAAGCCTATATTATCTATTAGTCTCCAAACACTTAGTCATTTACTAGGCAAGATTACATGGTCATCACTGCGACCGAGTTATCTAGTAAAGGTTGAGCATACAAAGCTCATACCAAGCAAGATAGTTATTGTCGAGTATTCATTTGAGACTAAGTATATGTACACGTCAAGCAATATAGTATGAACCAAGCACATTGACAAGTTAATGATTGCCAAGAAAGTAGGTATATAGAAGCCGAGTGATAGTATGGATGAGTTCACATGACTAAGCATCAAAGCATTCAAGTGCCGAGAAATTTAGTTTTTTCATATGAGTTTGTAATGACACAAACACATATGTAAACCATTTTGGCCAACTTCTATATGACATTTAATATATGTGTCATTACAGAAGTTAATGATCCCTAGATATGCAATTCAACCAATCAAAAAAATAGATAAAAACAACAAAAGATGATGAATTGTAAATGATCAATCAAGATCTAGAAACTTCATAGAACATCTATTTAAGGAGAATTCTAACCGAGAATCAATGTGAGTGCATGCATGAAAGAACAAATGAAAGTGTATGTGCATGTGAAGAGAGAAGACAAAGTCTAAAAGTAGATCAAACAAAGAGAAATCAGAGCAGTGAAGTAGTGAACAGAGGTATCAAATTAGGAGATCAAATCAAAGACATAGCAAAGAGGAGACTCAAGACCAGCTTATAGAGAAAACGAAGGGTTGGGTACTAAATTAGTTACTTTTAACTAAATTAGGGTAAATCTCTTAATAGAGTGGTCTTAACAGATCTATGTGAACCTCCTAACAAAGTCCTTCCTTCATTGTGAGTGTAAAATCCTTTAACAAGGTGAGACCTAACAATTGCTAAAGCTTTTAACATGGCAAAGCCCTCATAGTGTACATCGTATCTTATGATCATACATTGTAGAACTTTATTATTAAAACAGTGAAGATTTGTGGGTTTCATCCCCACCCTAGTTTTACCTTCACATTGAAATGTTTCTGGGCTACCAAATCATTGTGCTATGTGTTGAATCTTTCATGGATGTGATGAATTTCATTTATGTTTCAACATTACGATTTTTAATACCAAATCTAAAGTATGAGATGGTATAGGTGTGAATTCAGAATTTTGGTTTATAAGTCAAAGTTTAAGATCCTGATTCACATCCCCCACCCTCAGTATCTTGTTTCCTATTAATCTTCCAATACTTATGTCATGTTAATTTTAATAATATAGTCAATGTTAGTAGAAAGAGAACAATCAGAGGGCTACCAAGCTTATCTAAACATGATAAAGTGATGTGTAAGAAATATCGGATTGAGAAAATGACTAAGTCAAGTTTCAAAAGTAAGTCTTACTCATCTAGTGATGTATCAAAATTAGTTTATGTTGATCTATGTGGTCCTATTAAACTTCAAAGCTGCTATGGTAATAGATACTTTATCCTATTAATTGGTGATTTCTCAAGGATGATGTCAATTATGTTTCTAAAAGAAAAATTTAATGTTTTTCAAATCCTCAAATGGTATAAGGCAAGAATTGAGAAGGAGACTTGTAAGAAATTAAAATGATTGAGATATGATAGAGGAGGTGAATTAATGTTTGGTGGCTTTACTGTCTTTTGTAATGATAATGGAATAAAGAGACAATTGTCAGCACCAAGGACACTACAACAAAATGGAATTGCTAAAAGGAGAAATAGATCCATTATTGATTGTATTAGAACATTGTTGATTGAGAAAAAGGTTGCATAGATCTACTAAAGAAAGGCTATTAGTATTGCATTCTATACATTGAAGTGCAATTGAAGAAAGACACAAATAAGGCACCTTATGAACTTTGGTATGGACATACACCAAATGTAAGTTATTTCAAAATATTTGGAAGTAGGAGTTATAATATGAAAGATGATAGAAATGCAAAATTTGATTCAAAGAGTTTTGAAGGCATATTCCTAGATTATTCCACTAGGAGCAAGGCATACAAATGTTTGAACAAGGCAACTGAAAAAATGATTGAAAGTGGAAATGTAGAAATCACTCCTAAGAGGACAAACCCCTAGAAAGGATACTTGCATCTCATATTAAGGAAAACCTTTTTACTGTAGTGCAAGGCTTGTGTGTGTCACCCTCACCATGGTTTTCTCCCTCTAACTGATATTTTCTATGTATAACAATAAGTGCATTATGTGTGATGCTCTTGTGTTTGACCAATGTTATTTACTTCTATTTCATTTCAATAGTTATTTGATACATTGTTTGAAAATAACTTTAAGTTAATCAGTAGTTTGAAATTATGGTTTATATGTTGTACCAACTTCAGAGTAGTCTTAAGAGTTTGATATTCATTTTTTGTAGTGGGTTATCCATAAACATGTACATATATGCACAAAAGATAGAAATATATTTGACATTCAAATAGTTCTTTCTATTACAACAATAAGAGTCTATAAATATATAAGTTATGCATCCATTTATTAGTTAAATAAATTCATTAACATATTAAATATACTCTCTTGATTATGGAAAAAATAAAATGTATTATACATGCAATTAAAACATCACCAACAACCCATCATAAATCTCGTAGAAATGATATGTGTATTGGCTTGACAAGAACCTATTTACCTCATGATTTAAAAATTGTGTTTGGAAATAGGGGGTATATATGAGCACTTATGAGACTTTGCTAAATGAGATTATTCTCCTTATGTAAGACCAACTTCTCTAATTTAACAATTTGCAACAATGGTTGACAATGCATCTAGGGCATGTGCATGTAGAAATCACATCAATTCTATGATAGAAAATAATGCAACATGTATTAGACTTCTCTCTATAGTCCCTAGGCATGCTCGAGAGTTTAGATGATATAGCAGTGAACTATACCGAGTTGTATTATGCATCATTTTAGTAGACAAATCAAAACATTTTATATTATGATTAATAGGATGAGATTTAGCTTGAATAGGGATTTGAATTTGCATTGGAAAGTTTAAGAACGTTTCTATATCATAGATTTTAACCAAAGTTACTTCTATACATAAAATCTAATCGAAGTTTAAAACAAAGATAAAATTTGAATTGATTTTTAACATAGTTATATCACATTATAAAATTGACCAGCTTCAATATAGGACATGACTTATAAAACAATTATTCCATTAAAAGAAACTTTAAATCCAATTATTACAAACAACCATCAATCATGGTGAATAAAATGAAAGATTTTTATGATGAATTTATTGGACAATCAATAAACCACATAGATTCGACCGACATATTTTTCTCTATGTCATTGCTTGATTCCTTCATTTATATCCAAAGCAAAATGACAGAAACCAATGAATTTCATCTAAGAGTTTTATGAGATTGATAAGATTTAGCCTTTTTGTTGCTTGATGACAAGAATCGTGTCCACAAAATTTAGATTTAGAAATCGAGTGTTGAAGTTACATATGCTTGAAATCGTCTACTTCACTTGGAGAAAGTGTACTACATAAAGCCTTGACAATGACTATTTTTGCATCTTCTTTATTTTGGCGGTGACAAGACATGGCTAATAGAGCAGCTCAGAAACGCCATTTTTGTACCTTATTGTAGCTTGAAGACATCTTAACTCAATCCTTGAGTTATATCTAGTCTGTTTGATCTTGTGGACTTTATTAGAAACATACATTCCTTAAATACTAAATATAAGTGTTGTGAATGATAAATACTAAATACTTGAACAATGAAATATGGAATATTGTATATAAATTTTACAAATAATAATTTAGACTATTAAAATTATAAAATTGGCGAAATAGTAAATATAAGATTTCTAGTGGATAGGATCTAGTAGTTGAGCACCCTAATTACACGCTTCTCAAAATCTTATATGAAAATCTCAAATCACTCCCAATTTTTTTATAATAGCTTACTTGATGAGTCATTTGCTTATAACTAAGGTTCCATATCAATTATTATATCATATCAATATGTTTTTTTAGCAAGGTGTCCAAAAAGCACAAATAAAAAGTGAGACCAATGGTCACAAAGAAATTACCCATAATTGTGCAGTTGATGTGGCATCATGTCATTAGTTTCTTTTTACACCCAAGGGTGCATTTCATTAAAATATGAGTACTCATCATTGTCCTAACACTTTAAATTCACAACTATTGGTTCAATGTTGTAAAGAAAAATTGGACATTAAGTCAACAATTATGAATAATAAATCAATTAGGGGAAATGAGCCACTTGTTGCCCATATATGCAATGCCGCCACGTTAAATGTTACCTTCCCCCCACCCCACCATATTACCGCCCAAAAAAACCTCGTACTCACATACAAACATGCCAAAACAAATCACCATGAACACTAATAGTTGTTCACTTTTTTTCATTTTTTAGTTTTCTTGTTGTTGATTGGTCCATTTGTGCAAAAATTACTATTTTTTCGGTGAGCAGCTATTGGAGGGTCTTAGAGGCGGGCTTTGGGCGAACATTTTAAAATGACACTTTTAGATCACCTCGCATTCTACAAGTTCTATAGAGAGCTCTGTAAATGCGAGAAAGTCGAAAGGTTAGCTTTAAGCTCTTCACTCACCTATGGAGCTTCATTGAAAAAATTAGCAAATTTCAACATATGGATTAGGAACTGCAGGTGCACAAAATTAGCCTAGGCAACTACTGAGTCGTTTCTCCTAGTGTGGATATCAAGTCCAATCACAGTCATTGGAACTCTGAGGTACTGAGTCATTTCCCTTATTATATCAAAGATATGTGTATCATAAAGATGATTGCTTGTAGTGTGCATGAAAATATGATAATCAAAACTAGTACAAAATGTCCTCATCAATGAAACTACTAGACTCCTCATAAAATTCCAACAAATTAAAAAACCAAAATGGTGGTGGGGAGGGATGTTAAGTCTCCATCCCCCGTGGTCCTTAAAATTTGAGGGTTTGGAAGGGGAAGGCGCTTCTCTCTATTATATTGTAATCAATTTTAGTGTTAATTGGTTAATGCTTTGTTATTTAATATATTTAGAATGAATGTATAAATATTCCTATTCTCACAAGACTTGATAGAAAAATATTTTAAATAAAACATCACTTATAAGACAACCATTATATTAAAAAAACTAGCCTATAACCTATCGGCAAATTGCTAGTCTCTAGTCGAAATCTTAGATTTTACTTGAAATTAACACATAATAATAATTAATTCTAACAATAATAATAAATATTATCGAGCCTTCCGACCAATTACCATCACTTCAATTAGCTTCAATAATGAAAATTTTTAATGATGAAGCTGGCATTGGACAATCATAAACACACAAATTCCACCGACATATCTTTTCTCTCATTAATTGATTACTTCATTTCTATCTGAAGCAAAATGAAAAAATAAAAATTAAAATTGATGGTCCAAAAAGAGATTGAAATACTTGTGGCCTTGGCAGAAACGTTTTTTCCATGTGCTTCGTTATAACAAGATTCTACCTTTTTCTTGCTTGGTCATAAAAAGACGTCGAGTATTGAAGTTACTTGATATCATTTGCTTTACTAGAGAGAGTGACGTACATCAGGCAATGAAATCAGAGGAGGCTCAGACATCTGTGTATCTAATTATAGGTAGACATCTTAACTCAATCCTTGAGTTATATAGGTTGTTTGTTCTTGTAGACTTTATTAAAATCATACATTCATTCACCCCAGCTGATTACCCATGAGTTTAGAAATTTTCAATTAAATACTATTGTCAGATCTTTGTTAACATCTATTGTCAGATCTTTGTTAACATCCTTTCACCCTATGCAACTATTTATCAGACATGATGCATTGTTGAACATTTTCTGAAATTTAGAAAATATGGCAGCATTTTACAACAATTTCATGATGAATTGTTTATGATCTGAATCTAAGTCATAAGGTTCAAATTCAAATTTGTGTTCAAATTGGGTAAGGATAAAATTTGGGAAAAAAATTGATATTAAATTAAACTTATATAAATTTATCTATTTTTAAATATAAGTAATATATCCACAAAATCGGCAAAATAGTTTGACATTGCTAAATAATTAAATTGAATAGATTAGTATTATTTTGAAATAAACTAATCTTATTATAAATAACAATATTATATTAAATATCACAAAGTTGGAGATGAAGTTTGGGACGGGTAAAAGATTTCAAGATGAACTGTTTATGATTTGAACCTAAGTCATAAGGTTCAGGCTCGAGGTTTGAAGTTGAATTTGAGTTTGTCGATCATAAAATTCAGATGAAATTCAGCAAGGATAAAAAATTGACATTAAATTGAACTTATATAAATTTATCTATTTTTAAATATAAGCAATATATCCACAAAATGGACAAAACAGTTTGATATTGCTAAATAATTAAACTGAATAGCTTACTATTATTTTGAAATAAAATAATCTTATTATAAATAAAAATATTATATTAAATATCACAAAGTTGAGATGAAGTTTGAGAAGGGTGAAAATTCACTCAAATTCAATTATATTATATTATATATTTTCTGATGCATTCTATAAAGAGCTTAGTCCACAGGGTGCTAAAATGGGAGCTTAGAAAGATATGCACATCTATCAGACAATAATTAATAAAGGAGTTTTATTACATCCTATAGTTGCAACCCCTCTTGTACACATGTATGCAAAAATGTGTAATCATGAATTGCTCTTGATTTTCATTGTGTTAGTGTGCATTATTTAAACAATAAGATCCTAAATAGAAGCCATTTTTATATGTAATTTTCATGAGGAGCCTCCAATTAAAAGCATCATATTATTTGTTAATGTTATTTTTTTGTTATCATGCTTTTCATTTGTATTATTATGTTTTTCAATTGTATGAAAATTGAGTGGATATTTTCATGTCTAGTTTATAGAGTTAATGATGGATCTTTCCAAGGTCAACCAACTTTGTTTTAGAAAATTTTATAAAGAGAGTGCTATTTTAAGATGGTTTTAAGTTTATTCTAAAATGATTTTATATTTTGTTTTAATATGGTTTTTTTTAATCTATAAAAAAATTCAAGGGAAGAATTCATAAGGAATAGTGCAATAAAAAGACAATCAAATTCTTAGTTTTGTTAGAATTTGTGTACCTTCCAAAAGTGGGAGTTCTTTCTTGGGTAGTGTTACAAGGGAAAATCCTAACTGTAGATAAGTTTAAAAGGTTTGGGTTTCAAGGGCCATCAATATGCCCTCTCTACCAAATGAACAAGGAGGATGCCAATCATCTACTATTGTCGTGTTCTTTTTCATCACAAAGTTGGCACTAGGGTAGCTTTATGCATTGTCAAATGATATTTTGTCCCTTTTTCAATCATGACCATAAATAAACCAAAAGAGTCTATGTGAAAACATGTGGATTATTTCATCCTCAATCCTTATCTAAGAACTTTGGAAGGAAAGAAATGGGAAAATATTCTAAGAAAAAGGTATGGGTATACTTTCATTGTTAAATAAAATAGAAGCAACAATAATTAAAACAATGAATTCACAAACAATGAGGGCATATGTTAAAAGTCTTTTAGCAAGGAATAGATACCAAGAAGAAATTTGTGTTAATAACTTGGGACAAAATTTGCAAACCATTGGAATATGTAGGAATGAATATTAAAAATCAGCCACATCAAAACCAAGCTTTAGGGGGAAACCTTGTCTAGAAAATTCATCATGAATCGCATCTCATGTGGGCCAGAATCTTAAGAGGAAAATACCTTTCAAATCTAAATGGGGAGGGGGCCTTGAGATTTATGAAATTTATTAGAGGATCCTTGACATGGAACCTCATATCTAACTCTAGCAAAATAATACTAGATAACACCACATGGAACATAAAGGAGGGAAGTGAAACTATATTTGGGGATGATTTATGGGGAGAATATCCCATTATCAGTCAATTAATGAATTCAAATATGATAAGAAAACATATGCCTAATAATTGGGAGAAATGTGCCAAGGATTAGATTACAATTTCAAAGCCTAACCCTCATGGTATGTGCAAATGGAAATAATTGGGAAGTCTAACCTTGCATTAGGAAGACATAGATAACTTAAATAAAATCTGAAAAGATAAGTTTTTCATTCTTAAATTGTGTAGTGATGAAATCATCTAGAATGGTGCTAAGTTAGGGAAATACAATGTGAAGGAAGCGTACAAGATAGTCTCTAGTCAGCATAATCAAACTTAAATTCAACTGCCAATATAGTAATGTTGAATCAAAGTTTTCCTACCAAAAGATACAATTTTTTCCTTGGGTAGTGTTACAAGGGATAATCATGACTACATACAAGTTTAAAAGATTTGGATTTCAAGGGCCATAAATATGCCCTCTCTATCTAAAATAAATGAGGATGTAAAACATCTACTACTAACATGTCATTTTAATCATAATGCTGACATTGGTTGTGTGTGAAATCAAGATGTCTTTCTATATTACCAAATGATATTTTGTCCATTTTTCAATCACAACCATTAACAAACCAAGAGAGTCTATGTGGAAACTATACAGTTTCTACAAATTCTGCTACAAACCAGATTATGAAATAATACCTTTTGTCTTGCTTGCTAAAGATGATCTTCTTTAGTTCAAACTTGAAGTGTTTGTCAATAGTATAAATAATATTCAAGAAATGTTCTTACTTTGCAATAATTTGAATAAGGTAGTAATGTAGAGGAGCAGACTTTATGTTGTATTATGTGCTCTCTATCCTCATACTTACCTTATATTTATATTGAACCCAAGAGTCATGTCCTTACAAAAGACATGACTCTTCTAGGTCGGCCCTTATAATAAACACATAATTATCCTTCAAGATTGGTGTCTACTAGAAGATCAAATTAGATAGCAAACAAAGTTTAACAACTATGCAAAGTAAACATTATTTAATGCTCCTAAATGAGACATCGATAAGGTAATTCATAAAGGGTTATAAATAGGCAGATCCTACATGAGGATGTCTATGCTTTATTTGATCATGTACGATCTGTTGTTCAAATCAGTATGTTATCAAAGTTACATAGAATTAACACTCCCTCTTAACTTGATAATTATACTGAGAGATAACATATCTAGCAACATCAATCAAGATGAATAAGCATTGATTGATACTCTATATTAATCTGAATATCCTAAGCATGTGGTATCATAGAACACATGATACTATGTCATATTACCATCTTGTGATATGACTTATTACTCATACTAATGATATGACTTATCACTCATACTAGTGATAACAGTATTGCATGGAATGCAAGTTATAGGATAAAATCTAAAGAATGATTAAATTCTTCATTTATCCAAGTGGTGACTTATAGGTATTGGAAATCCTATATCACGACATGATCTTGAGTTAAGATCTACCAGAACACGAGATAAAATTCGAAGAATCATTAAATTCTTTTTTTATCCAAGTTGTGACTCATAGGCGTAGAAATGTCTACATCACAAAATGATCTTGAACTCATCTAGATCTGACAATAGTTCTCTATTATTCAGCACATTATTTAAGAGATCATCTCTCATAATGTCTTTTATAAGTAAGTGTTCATTATCTCAAAGATTGTCACCTCTTAAATAATGAATACAAATGTATTACAATTCAACCATACCAAATCTTTTCTTGAAGTGGTCTATCTTCGCTCGAGAGAGAGGCTTTGTAAAAATATCTATTGTCTAATTTGTAGTGAAAAAGTATTCTAATTTTACAATATTCCTATCTACCATATCTCTTACATAATGGTAAGGAATTTCAATATGCTTGGACCTGTCATGAAAAATTGGATTTACAGAAAGCTTGATGGAACCCTGATTATCACAATGAATAATAGTAGGATTCACGGGTTGACCCAATAATAACAAAAGTTGCTTTCTAAGCCAAACTACTTCCCAAGAGACCATTTTTGTGGCAATGTATTCAGCTTCTATGGAACTTTGTGCTACTGATGACTACTTTCTACATATCCAAGATATCATCGCTCAGCCTAAGCTGAAGCAACATCCTAAAATGCTTTTCTTATGAGTAACACTTCCAGCCCAATCTGAGTCTGTGTACCCATGTAAATCCAAGTAAATGTTTTCATACTTGAGCCCAAGATTAAGACTGCCTTGTAAGTATCTCAATGTGTTTGATTGCAACTAGGTAAATCTCCTTTGGTTCACACATAAATTGACTTAAGGCATTAATAGCATAGAAATATTAGTTCTTGTATTTATCAAGTACATAAGAGACCCAATCATCTATCTATAAAGAGTAGAATCTGTGGAAGGTGATTTTGTTGTTGCTTCCTTAAGTTTATGTAGTTTAGTTTCCATTAGAGAAGACATAGGCCTGCAGTTCCACATTCCAAATCTCTTCAAGATGTCTAATGTATACTTTCCTTGATTAAGTATGATGCTGTCAGAATTCTACCATACTTTCAGTCCTAGGAAGTAATGAAGGAGTCCTAAATCTTTCATCTCAAATTTTTTGATTAGATCTTTCTTACATTGATCTATAAGATGATCGTCACTTGTTATTAGTAAATCATCAACATGCTGTATCAAAATCACCATATCATCTTTATCCCTCTTATAATATAGATTTGGATCAGCTTCATTCTTGGAGAATCCTAAGCTGATGAGATACTTATCAATTCTTTCATACCATTCCCTTGGAGCTTGTTTAAGCCCATAAAGAGCTTTCTTGAGCCTTATATTCTCTGGAGCAAAGTCTTGTGCTTCCTCTACTATCTTAATGGCCCAAAGTGGTCTTTTCTTTGGATTTTGAGTTGATTAAGATTTTGAATTTCATCTTCAATTTCTTCAATGTTTTCTCTATGAAACTTATATTCAATATTTTCTTCAAAACTAGGTAAGGGAGAGGGTTCCCCAGAACTTAGGGCTCATTTGAATGCTAAATTTTCTTCAAATATTACATTCCTACTAAGTTCAATGTTTTTCTGACTAGGTATGAAAATCTTATATGCTTTAGATGTTTCACTCTACCCAAAAAAAATACTTTCCCTCTCGGAGGGTTCTAACTTAGTCTACTTTTTCTTTTGGAACATATAAATAAACTGAGCACCCAAAAATCCTAAGATGACTTATATAAGGTTTAACCTTAGTAAATACTTCTTTAAGAGTTTTATCTTTAAGGTAGGAATGAGGACTTATATTTTGAATATAGATAGTAGTACAAGAGGCTTCTACCCAAAGATAATATTCTACATTTTGATCAAATATCATAGCTCTTGATGCTTCTATAATTTTTCTACTCTTCCTTTCTACTACCTTGTTTTGTTGTGGGTTATAAGGAACAATATACTCCCTCTTAATTATTGTTTCTTTACAAAAATCTCTAAACAAATCTAAAGTATATTCCCCTCTATTATCAGTCCTAAGAGTTTTAATTTTGTGTCCTAATAAGTTTCAATTAAGGTTTTGAATTCTTTAAATCTCTTAAGGATTTCTTATGATTCTTTACACTTTAAGAAGTAAATCCAAGTTTTCCTAGAGAATTCATCTATAAAAAGCATATAGTACCAGAATCCTCCAAGAGAAGGAATAGACATAGGTCTACATAAATTTGAGTGGATTAATTCCAAAACATTGTTAGTTTTTCTAGTGCTATCATGAAATGGACTTTTTGTGTTCTTACCCAGAGCGCATCCTTTGTGTATGCTTCAGTGCTCTTTATTCAAATTAGGTAAACCAGTTACCATCTTCTCCATAGTTGATAATTTTTTTACTTTTAGATGTCCTAACCTTTTGTGCCATATTTTTTTTATATCAAAAGCTTCATGAATTAGGGCTTGAATAGGTTGACAAGGTTGTGTATTTAATTCATACATGTATCCCTTTCTTTGACCAATCAAATTTTATTTCTTAAATGAAGAGTTCTTAGACTAGGTCATTACTTTATTTTCCATGAATGCAACATTATGTCCATCATCTTTAAGTGTTGTAATTTGGATTAGATTCTTTTTTATTTCTGGTACATAGAGTACTCCTTTGAGATGTAGAGAACTACTTGACTTCAGTTTCAAGGTGCAACTCCCAATTCCTTTGACTAAATGAGTAGAATTATCACTGATGGTAACTTTTTCATCAACTTCTTTAGATGTAAAGTCTAGTTCTTCTTTGTATCATGTAAGGTGTCGAGATGATCCGCTATCAATTACCCATTCTTTGCTTGATACTTCATTTGATAATGCAGAATACAATACATGATTCTCAAGATCATAGTTATCTTCTTTCCTAGTGATGTTTGTACAATTTACTTGATGCTTTATATTATCAGGGAAATTAGATCTATAGTGTCCAAATTTTTCACATTTGAAGCATTTTACTTTGGATATATCTTTCTTAGGTTTTTCATTTCTTGAATTACCCTTTTTCTTCTTGAAGTGCTTCTTTTTACCTTTATAGGAATTTGTATTGAGAACATGAAGTTCTTCATCTTCAATTTTCAATGTTCCTCCTTTCTTAAGTTTCCTAAATTCTTCTTGCACGAAATCTCCTTCAAGTCTATTAAAGTCTAGAAGATTGTCTCTAGCACTTACTCCTTGTGAGAATGTTTCCCATGAATCTGGTAACCCATCTATAGCCATAAGTGTTAGATCATTGTCTTAAATTATGGTCCCTATACTTAAAAGTTCGTCTCTTAGACTAGCCACCCTTAGGAAGTAAGAGTTCATAGATTATCCCTATTGTAATATTGTTGGAAGAATGAATATCGATGATATTCCTATGGGGGAGGGAGTATTGTAGATATGTTACTATGATAGTATGTTACATTCATGACTAATTTTTTCATTGATATCAATATATCAGTTTTTTGTGGTATTTGGTAGAAGAACAACAAAAAGATCAAGTTGGTATAGATGACTATTTGAGTATTCTAACTATATGAGGTTATGGGAGATACTTCTGAGTATTTAGTATATGCAGTTAATGTTGGAAGAAGAAATGATGAGTTTGGAAGAAGTTATGTAAGTTTTGGTGATGTCTGTTCTAAGATAGAGTTTACAGAGGCATGTTCTGGTAAACTTGTTATATCTCTTAGTAGAGTTGTTATTCTAAGAATTGAGGTTGAGAATATGAAGAAGACATATTGGTGATAATTTAGGTAAGATCACTCATCATAATATTGCATGTACGGAAAGATATTCAAGTTGTAAGGTGGAAGATTAATGTTATCGCTAAATGTAATGTGTTCTTAATGTGGTCCTATAATGATTAATTGAGAAGGTCCAACAACTGACTCAGGGAATTGTTTTATGGATTTGGTATAAAGGAAGGACATTTTCTTTTATCATATGGTATGGTTGATGATTGATGATAAGCAATAGTAAGAGCAGAATGCAAAATCGAATAGAGTAGTGCGGAAGTGAAGGAAACTTCATTACTGAGGTTTTGCTAAGTGATCTGAGGTTTGTTATTTGGTTCCAAGGTTTGTGACCTAGTCTACAAGGTTTGATAGTGATTGGTTCATTTGACAGAACAAAGGAAAGAAGAACATAATGGTAAATTAATTGTTTCAGCAGTGAGCTCTTATTGTAGTTGAAATTACATGTTTGGGCAATGGGCTCTGCTTGCATACATTGTACCACAACTCCTAATAGGGTTGGAATATCCTAATAGGGATTCAAAGTCTCCTAATAGATACTCTATGTACTAAATGTTGTAATAGACTCCTAACAAGATCTATCCTCTAACAAGGAATATTTATATTAGTACATCATCTTGTCGGAATCATTCCCATTGGAGTTTTCCCTATGATCAACGGTTTTCCTAGTTAACATATATGGTGCAATTGTCTATGTGCATCCCATTATGGTTGTTGTTTACTTTGGTTTAATGGTTAAGGTTGTTTAAAGAAGATAAATGTATTAATTGTTGGATAACTAATTCACCCCCCTCTCAGTTATCTTGGTGGACTATTGTTTCTAATAATTGGTATTAAATCATCATGTCCTTAAAGATAAAGTTTAACAACTTTGGGAGATCCATGGTGAGCATGTTTATGAAAGATAATCTGAAGTTTGATAAAACAAATTATGATAGCTAGAAAGAAAAGATGAAGACACATTTGTTTAGTATGGGTCTGGGATATTGGATCTTGACAAAATCAGCGAAGACAATCATTGCTGAAAAAGATTTGGAAAATTGTATTAAGGATGAAATAGATCTTTTTATGTGCAACATGAGAGCTAAAGAAGCAATATTGACTGCACTTCCCAAAATTGAATACAATAAGGTAAAATCACTTGCCACTTCACATTTGATTTGGAAAGTTTTAGAAAATAGTTTTGAAGGTGATGCATATTCTAAGAAGTTGAGGCTACAAAGTTGGATTTGTACATTTCATGATGCTAAAATGATGGAAGATGAATCTATAAGAACATATATAGGTAGGATATTAGAAATTACTATTGATATTAGATCTCAAGGAGGAACTAAAGAAGATGATGAGGTTATATGGAAGATATGGAAGGCTCTAACACCACCATTTAAGTCAAAAATATAGATGACACAATTGTTGATATCTTGTACCAAAGATTTCACAAAGGAGACATTGCTTGGAAGACTTGAAGTAGCTGAGAATGAACTTAGACAGTCTGGAGAATTAACCAGAACTGAGACAACTTTTAGTGCCTTGAACATTGGACCTAATTTATCAAGGAGCACAAGTGCTAGAGGAGATTTTGCTAGTAGTAGTAGATCTGAGGAGGACGGAAAGATTGAAGGAGTATCCCTTCTAGTAAGAAGAGAAAAAATAGGTAATAAAATTTTTAAATGTTGGACTTGTGATGAATATGGTCATTATGCATCTAAGTGTCTTAAAAGAGAGAAAAAATATAAAGGAAATTACAAACCTAGAAAAGAAAGAGAGTGTTTGTATGCAAATGAAGAAAATGATTCCGATGAACAAGCATTACGTGCTAGTGATGATGAAATTAGATTTATGGAAATTAAAGAAGAAAGTCCATAGAAAGTACCTTTGGTGTCACAAGTTGAGAATAAATCTAATTGGATAATTGATAGTGATTGTTCACATCATATGACTAGTGATATGAACAAGTTTGTTGACTTCAAAAGTTAGGATGGAGGCACTATCAAAGTTGGAAACAATGCAGCATGCCAAGTTAAAGGTATTAGATCTATAACTCTTGATGGTAAAACTAACACTGAGGATGTGTATTTTGTTGATGTTTTAAAGAACAATCTTTTGAGTGTTGGATAACTAGTGGACAAAGGTTATCAGTTGCAATTCATAGAGAAGACATGCATGATCAGAGATAAAGATGGAAAGGTAATTGGAACAGGAACTAGATCTAGAGGCAATGTATTTCAGTTGAATCCTACTGAAATCACATGTTTGGTTGCAAAAGTAGATGACAGTTGGTTATGGCACAAGAGATTATGTCATCTAAACTTTGATAGTATTGTAAAGACTAGTAGTATGTTTGCAGTTAGAGATTTGACTAAGATTGTAAAGCCTACTAACACAATTTGCAAGGAATCTATGTTGGCAAAGCATAATAGAAGTTCTTTTCCTTGCAAGAAGTTTACCACTACAGAAAAATTGGAGAGTGTACACACAGATCTTAGTGGTCCTACGAAGACTAAAGGATTCTATGGTGAAAGGTACTTTATGATTCTAGTTAATGACTTTTGTAGAATGATGTGGGTTGCATTTCTTAAAGAGAAATCTAGGGCATTTCATAAGTTTAAGATATTCAAGAATAGAGTTGAGAATGAGTTTAGTATGAAGATTAAATGTTTAAGATCAGATAAAGGAGGATAATTTACTTCAAATGAGTTTAACATGTTTTGTGAAGAAAATGAAATCAAGAGATAATCAGCTCCAAGAACCCCTGAACAAAATATCATTGCAGAAAGAAGGAACAAGTCAATTACAGAAGCTACAAGAGCTATGTTAGCTGAGAATGAGGTATCCAAGACATTTTGGAGAGAAGTTGTGAATACAATAGTCTACACTATGAATAGAGTGCATGTTAGGAAAGACACAGAGAAGATCCCTTGCGAACTTTGGTTTGGTCACTCACCTACAGTTAAGTATTTTAGAATTTTTGGGACTAAGTGTTATATCAAAAGAGATGATGATATTGGTAAGTTTGGTACTATAAGTAATGAAATTGTGTTTCTTGGTTATTCATTGAAAAGAAAGGCTTATAGATGTTATAATTAGAGAACTAAAACCATTATGGAAAGTGCAAATGTAAGAATTGATGAGAAATTCAAGATTCAAGAGAATAGTTGATTACAATTTAGATGATGATGATGATGTTACTAGGCCAAGGAATGATGAGGTATTTCTAAGACTAACAATGATTTACAGAATGAAGGTGAGCCAAGGCAAGAACAAAGCTTAGAACCTTCAATAGAACCAAGAGTTGAGGTAGCAACTCCTACTTTAGGAAATAATATGATAAAGAATCACCCATCTAAGCAGATCATCAAAAGCAAAGATAAAGGTGTGATGAAAAGAAGTAGAGTTAATGAAGAACTATGTTTGATATCTCAAGTTGAAACTAAGAATGTAGATGAAGCATGTAAAGATAATTACTAAAAACAAGCTATGAAAGAGGAATTGGATCAGATAGTAAAGAATGAGACATGGGAATTGGTCCCCAGACTAATAGACAAGAATGTGATAGGAACTAAATGGGTATTTAGGAACAAGATGAATGAACAAGGTGAAGTTGTAATGCACAAAGAAAGATTGGTATGTAAAGGTTACTCACAACAAGAAAGAATAGATTATGAACAGACCTATGCTCTAGTGGCTAGAATAGAAGTAGTAAGATTATTCTTAGCCTATGCAACACAAAAGAAATTCAAAGTATATCAGATGGATGTCAAGTCAGTATTTCTGAATGGAGAACTTGAAGAAGTGTACATTGAGCAGCCTAAAGGTTATCCTTTGACAGATGACAAGGACATAGTATGTAAACTAAAGAAAGCATTGTATGGCTTGAAACAAGCACCAAGAATCTGGTATGCAAGGTTGGACAAGCATTTGACAAAGCTTAGATATAGCAAAGGTACGATAGATAGCAATCTATATTGGAAAAAAATTGATGATGGTTTGATGATTTTGGTAATATTTGTTAATGACATCATATTTGGAGGAAATGATGAAGAAAGTGAGAAGTTTTCAGAAGAAATGAAGAAAGAATTTGAGATGAGCATGATAGGAGAAATGAAATTTTTTCTAGGATTATAGATTGTATAGAATAAAGAAGGAAACTTTATTTCTCGAACTAAGTACTTGAAGGATTTACTAAAAAGGTTTGGTTTAGAAACATGCAAACCCATTGGAAAACTTATGGTAACTGGACACAAGTTATCTACAAAAGATGAGACACCTACTATTGAGCAAAAAAAGTACATATCTATGATTGGAGGATTGCAATATCTGACTCACACAAGGCTGAATATAGAAAATGTAGTTGGAATTGTTGCAAGATTCCAAGATGATCCAAGAGAAGCATTTTATGCAGTAGTTAAAAGGATATTTAGATATCTAATGGGAACATCTGAGTTTGGATTGTGGTATGATAGATCTAATGATATTACTCTAAGTGCTTATACGATGTTGATTGGGCAAGCAATATGGATGACAGAAAGAGCACCAGTGGTGGAGCCTTCTTTCTTGGAGGAAGTTTGGTTTTGTGGCTAAGCAAGAAGCAGGATTGTACATCACAAAGTATAGAGGAACCAAAATATGTTGCAGCAGCAAAAAATTGTAATCGAGTTGTTTCGATGAAGCAGATGTTGAAGGATATAAGGATATAAATCAATGAACCTATTGTCATACATTGTAACAACACAAGCATGGTAAATATGTCTAAGAATCCAGTGTTGCATTCAAAGACTAAGCACATTTCTATCAAGTATCACATGTTGACAAAAAAAGTTGCAACAAAGGAAATTAGATTGGAGTATGTGAGCACTAAAGAGAAGAGTGCAAATATATTCACTAAGCCTCTACCCAAAGAAACTTTTGAGTATTTGCGAGGTTTTCTTCAAGTTATGCCCCTTCCTATATTAGAATAGAAGATGCAAAAGTGCATCAATCTAGTGTAACAGAGCACCATTGTTGTCTAGATTGAATGTCGATGCTTCCTGTATGGGGGAGTATCTGTGATTGATAGAGTCATCTAGGAATCTTGTTGGATATTGTTGTGAGCAATGTCTTTGGACACTTAAGATAGTAAGAATCAATTGTTGTAGAGTTTGATGCAGTAAAGTTGGTTGCTGAAACCTTTGACATTGATGTCAATGGGGGAGATATTTAGCATGAAAAATAGCATGGAAAAACAACATTTACAACAATGACAGTAAAGGTTAGCATGAGTACAGTAAGTTCAGAAGAAGCACAAAATGGAATGATAGTTTTACAGAAAGCACATTGAGGTGTATCGATGGGGGAGAATAATTGATGAAGAGGATTTGAAAAGTAAGATGAGCAATTTTGTTGGTATTCTTGGAACTAGATGTTTTTCATCTGTGTTGCCATCAATGCCAAAGGGGAAGATTGTTGCAAGATTGTTGGAAGTATGAATGCTAATGATATTCGTATGGGGGAGTATTGTAGATATGTTACTATGATGGTATGTTACATTCATGACTGAGTTTTTCATTGATGTCAACATAGCAGTTTTCTATGATATTTGACAAGAGAACAACAGAAAGATTAAGTTGGTATGGACAACTAATTGAGTATTCTAACTATCTGAGCTTATGGGAGATACTTCTAAGTATCTAGAATATGTAGTTAACATTGGAAGAGGAAATAATAAGTATAGAAGAAGTTATGTAAGTTTTGGTGATGTCTGTTCTGAGATAGAGTTTATAGAGGCATGTTCTAGTATACATAGTATATCTCTTAGTAGAGTTGTTATTCTAAGAATCAAAGTTGAGGATATGAAGAAGATATATTGGTTATGATGTGGCTAAGATTTCTCATCATAATATTGCATGTATAAAAAGATATTCAACTTGCAAGGAAAAAGATTAATGTTATCTCTAAGTGTAATGTGTTCTTAATGTGGTCCTATAATGATTAATTGAGAAGGTCTAACAACCGAATCAAGGAATTTTTTTATGGACTTGGTATAAAGGAAGGACATTTTCCTTTATCCTATGGTATGGTTGATGATTGATGGTAAGTAGTAGTAAGAGTGAAATCAAAGTTGAGCAAAGTAGTGCAGAAGTGAAGGAAACCTCATTGCCAAAGTTTTGCTAAGTGATCCAAGGTTTGATATTTGGATCCAAGGTTTGTGACCTAGTCTACAAGGTCTGATAGTGATTGGTTTAGTTGATAGAATAAAGGAAAGAAGAACATAATAGTAAATCACTTGTTTGAGTAGTGAGCTCTTACTGTAGTTGAAATTGCATGTTTCGGTAGTGGGCTCTTCTTGCATACATTGTACTACAACTCCTAACAGGGTTGGCACAACTCCTAATAGGGTTGGAATCTCCTAACAGGGATTCAAAGTCTCCTAATAGGAACTCTATGTACTAAATGTTGTAATAGACTCCTATCAGGGTCCATCCTCTAACAAGGAATATTTATATTAGTACATCATCTTGTGGGAATCATTCTCAGTGGGGTTTTCCCTCTGATCAATGGTTTCCCTAGTCAACATATCTAGTGTAATTGTCTATCTGCATCTTATTATGGTTGTTGTTTACTTTGTTTAAATGGTTAAGTTTGTTTAAAGAAGATAAATGTATTAATTATTGGATAACTGATTCATCCCCCCCCACCCCCCAAGTTATCTTAGTGGACTAGTATTTCTAACACTCCCTTCTTTATTTGTATATGATTTAGTTGCCTTTTTATTGCAAGGGTTCTAGTCACATTGTTAACTTCATATGTATTTAATAATGCATTTATCATATGAAATGTTGTTTGATGTTTCATTAGCATAGGTACTATTTCATTTTTCAATCCATCTAATATGATTTGCATGGCTTTCTTATTTCCTTTACTCCAGATAGTTTTATTCGGTTCAACAACAGGTTTCTTGGATGCTAAATCAACAAACTGTTTCACATCATTGTCTTCAAGAATCATCATAATTCTGAATTTCCTAGCAATGAAATGTTCTTTCCCATCAAACCTTTCCTTGGGTTTGATTATACTTGCCATTGGAGATAGAAGGATGTTGCTAGATATATAAAGTCTGATCATTTAATTTGCAGAGCCTAGGTTCAACTACCAGAGCTCTGATACCATGTAATTTTTTTGCAAATTATGCTACAAATTAGATTATGAGATAATACCTTTTGTCTTGCTTGCTAAAGATGATCTTCTTTAGTTCAGACTTGAAGTGTTTATCAATAGTATAAATATTATTCAAGAAATGTTCTTACTCTACAATAATTCAAATAAGGCAGTATTGTAGAGGAGAAAACTTGATTTTGTATCATGTGCTCTCTATCCTCATACTTACCCTATATTTATATTGAGCTCAAGACACATGTCCTTACAAAGGACATGACTCTTCTAGGTTGGCCCTTATAGTAAACACATAATTATCCTCCAAGATCAGTTTCTATTAGAAGATCAAATTAGATAAGAAATAAAGTTTAACAACCATGCATACTAAACATTATTTAATGCTCCTAAATGAGATGTTGATAAGGTAATTCATAAAGGGTTACAAATAGACAAATCCTACATGAGGATGTTCATGCTTTATCTAAACATGTACAATCTACTATTCAGATCAGTATGTTATCAAAGTTACATAGAATTAAAAGAAACTTGTGGATTATTTCACCCTAAATCATTATCTAGGAACTATGGAAGGAAAGAAATAGGACAATCTTCCAAGACAAAGGCATGGGTATAGTTTCACTGTTAAATAAAATAGAAGCAACAATAATTGAAACAATGAACTTATGAGTCTCAGTTCATAATTTTTCCCCAAAGTTTTAGACCACATGGGACGATATTATGTCTAAAATTTGGTTTGAACTCATTATCCCTCAGGTTATAGGTAAAGAAGGGCAAGCAAGTTTTGGGAAAAGAGAAAGGTGTAGATGGTCATTATTAGCTAGTGGTGGGTACAAGTTAAACTTTAATGGGGTTTCCAGAGGAAACCCTAACTTGTCGAGTATTGGATGCATTATTCACTCTAGCAATGTAGAGACTATAGCAAGGTTAACACTACAACAAACTAAATATATCAATATCATGGAAGAATTCAAAGGCTTACTAGCAAGAGTATCCCTATGCTTAGAATTTAAGTTAACAAAAGAATAAATTGAAGGGGACTCAATGATTGTGATAAATTTGGTAAAATCCAAGGCTACCCCAAATTGGAGGTTGCATTCTCTTTTTGAAGTGGTGTTAACTTTGATTAGAAAATTTGAGAAAGTCACAGTTAACCGCATCTATACAAAAGGGAATTGTTTATCGGATGGTTTATCCAAGATGGGTGCATACGACGATCATCTCAAATATACATTTGAAGGAAGGAATGAAGGAAGGAAGGAAGGTTAGAAGTTTTGAAAATTCAACAAGACTGGCTTGATTGAAACAATGTACATTGCCTTATTGTACTTTATTGATTAAAATGGTTTTGTCAATAGAATGCAAGAGCATTTGGATTGGGTTTATCAATATAAATATGATAGAATTGGGAAGAAGAAGAAATAGTGGAGGAAGAAGTGAAGGTAGATGAAAATGGTGAGAAAGAAGAAAAAGAGTGGAATAGGAAGAAGGAAATAGCATAACCCGAGGAGGATACATTGGACAAGTCATAGGATAAAGAGGAAGAAAAGGAAGAGAAGGATGTCTCTCGGGCATTGAACCCACGAGATGACAAGGAGGAAAAACGATCTTTGAATTCCTCTTGCTGAGGGTTAACAAATAAAAACCTACATACCCTATTTTGTCTTCTTCTTTTTTTCAAAAGTGATCTTGCAGCTTCTAGTGTTTGATCTATCAGTGGAACAAGTTCAATTTTTAGGTAGTGTAGTCAATTTGAAACTTAGGCTACTCATTTTAAGTTAGATTATTTTTCCTATATGTTTTTTGTTGGACTACTTTTGGAAACTATGTAGCCTTAAACTCTTTTATTTTATCATACTTCAATACAAAACTTTCGAATTTGGTTCCTTATTTAGCAAAAATAAAATACAATTGAGTTCTTATAGTAACATTTATATCTTTTGGCTTCACAAAAAGCCACCACAACTTATTTCTCATTCATATACCAACATTTCTAAAACATCAAACCCATTAGGCCTTAGGATGATGTCCTCCTTAGTGAAAGGTGCTAGTAAGATTTGACTATCTCCACTTGTGATAATGGAGGGAATTCACAAGATTTTTATTTTATGATACAAGTTTGAATCCTTGAGTAACTTCCAAGTAATTCATTAAAACAAGAGATTGATTCAACTCAAATGAGTTCAAGCTATGAGGTTTATCCTCTATGAAGTTTCATATAAGTGATTCTTGTAGCTCTTTTTTGTGAAAATGCTTTATGTTCTTTTTGACCTTTAGCTAACGAAATTTATCTAAATTTTTTTCTTGGACATTTATTAGTTGTTATATAAGAGGCCTTGCCTTCATGTATTAACCTTGTTTCATCCCTTTTAACTACTATTGATTCATCCAGAATGTTTTTTTTATTTCAACTCGTTTATTTTCAACATAATGTTCTTGATAATTTGTCTCATATATTGTAATTGTTTAGGATGTTTTAGGGCTAAGCTTTCTTTTTACTAGAGCATGCATCTTTGTGCTTATTATTTTTAGAAGTTCACTTCACTAATTTTCTTGACAAGATCTATGAAGTGTTGACTCTACAAAACACATATTTAATTTTGAAAGTGCAATTGAGGTTTAGTTGATCTTCTATGACTTCTAAAGTTAATGGAAGTAATCAAAATCCAAGCACATGTCTATGTCACTTTTTATAAAATCTTTATATTCTGTCCATTTAGGAATATACAAAAATATGCATCGTCTCTTTTTTATTTTCTTAAATTTGACTTTTTATTTTTCTATGTGAGTGTTCTATTTCTTTGTGTTAAATCCAAGAGTGTATTCATCTAGATAAAGGAATTAAAATCAATTTGTGACCCTTTTGTATAACTCTATTTTTGTCATTTGAGGTCAATATCATGGTAAAATATTCACATACCATGTAGAATTAATATATGATGGGTTATATTACATAATAAATTACCTCCATAGTTATCTTGTGACTGTGGGGCAACTAGGTCCATATCTAGTGATAGAGTTTCCAATTGGTTATTTAGTTGATCTTTCTTACTTTGATTTTAAAAAAATTAGAAACTGATGGGGTCAAGCCAAATAACAGAATGGACACAACAAGAAAGGGGAAAATTATATTAACTATGTAAATATGCTAATACATTCAGTACAGAGAAAATAGACTTCAAAACATGCCCTAAGGGCTTACAATAGTATAAATCTAGAGATAATTTCTCTTTTTAGTACCTCCTTTCAAACTCCACTCCGAACTGCCTTTTACAATGCCAAAAATGTTCTTAAATAGACCTAGAAGGGTTAAGGATTAGGAATACATTCTAGAAAGTGCTAGTTGGCATCCACTGACCAAATAGAAGGCTCCAAAAGTCGCATTAGAAGTCAGCACAAAATTAGAAGAATCCAAAAACGGTAACCAAACTTCCAGGAGGCATAACTTTTGAACCATAGCTCCGATGGACGAACCGTTTACATTTTCAGAAAGCTCTATAGCCCTATAGACCAGCTTCGCTCGTCCCCCATTTTTTGGCCCTGTTCGAGGTCATTTAATGCCCCTAACCTGACTTTGAAGCATTCTTAGGATGTCTCCAGAAACTAAAAAATTGCGATAACTTTCAAACTGTGGGGCCTTTTGATCTGATTCTTTTTCTGGAATGCTCTAAATTACAATGACAATCATCCGACCAATTTACACCTTCTAGTTCACCAAAATGATGGCTCAATTACATACTCCTATTTTTTTGGCATTTACATGTATCCCAAGGTGATTAAAAACTCTAACCCAGAACACTAATAGTGGAACTGTGAGAGTTGAAACTATTATTTGACCCAAATGGGTATCCAGAAATGAAAACACATGAAACAAAAACTAAGTCTAAGTACATTTTTTTGGGTGACACAGGATTGCCCTTATACCTCTGGATGCTTCTGCATCAAAAACCATTGTAGACATTGTTTTCCTTGATTGATGAGGCATTCCTTAGAGAAAATAGATGAAATTTTGACTTCAAATTCGACATGGAGGAAGGAGAATTAGTAGGGATTAAAGGATGAACATGCCAAATAAGAAGTTAATTAAAACCTATAAGGCTCTAGTTGATAAAGACTCCCTAAGATAGCCACCATGAGAGTGGTGGGCATGCATAATACTGACAAAAACATTTCTAGTTAGACTAATCCACATACTATTGAAAATATAATAAGATACATGAAAGTTATTTATGATTTCAAGAGGGAATGAATGCCTTAGTTAAGGCTCACCCATTATAGTAAATGATAACTTGGCTATATACACTCCGTGGTAGCAGAAAATATTGAATATACTATGCTCTATTAGGAAGTTTATACTATACATTAAGTTCATATATTTAAATTAGAAATTAAAGATCTAACACCAAGTTAGTAAATTATCTTAGATGACAATTAATATAGTAAGAGACCATAAATATGAATATGCCAACAATCAACCAAAAGGGATGACTAAAATGATCAATATCATTCAAATTTACTATTGATTCAAAGATAGGTTATGGTGGTATTATATATATAGTTAACCATATCCTAATTAGAATAACTTTTAATGAAAAGTACAAATTAAAATATTGGCTTCCCATAGTTGTTTACCATATGGAGTTGTAGACTGAGCAAATGGGCAATTTGGATGAGAAGATTCAAATGGAACACTAAATAACTTCTAATGAAAAGTATAGATTAAAGCACTGACTTCCCATAGTTGTTTACCATATGGAGTTGTAGAGTGAGCAAATGGGTGATTTGGATGAGAAGATTCAAATGGAATACTAACTTTAGAAATTAATGAAAGGGTGCATAAAATGAAACAATATCATCATTATGAAATTTTTATATTTAAATCATAATGCCCCAATGTTAAAAAATGAGTCATATACAACAAAAATTTTCAATTTGCTCAATTCTCATATTGGCATAATACGGATAGTTTGATTTGCTTCTCTATAAAAACATGTGAATACATATGAGGTAAGGTCATATTTATATTATGTATGAAAAAAAAAATTATTATTTTTTGAGAGAGAAACTAGCCTTGTGTTTGGGCACTAGTGAGTTACTTACAGAGAAAAGATAAAATAATAACATTAATTAAAATAATAGAACTTGATATTTTAGAAGTTAGCATTCTTTTAGATCTATGAAAGTGTTTTTTTTTTTCGAAAACATTAATGATGTAAATTGTTGTGGATACAACCCTACATTTTCAAAAAATATTCTTAACTTACACTAAGCACTCTTACACATTTTGTTAGTAAGTACCTCTTTTCAAGATGTTTTGGCTAGATCTATTTTAAATGTATACTTAGAAGGTGTCTTTTTTATTATTATTGAAAAATATGCAAGAATACATTTAGATACAAGAGAGTGCAGCAAAAGCTGCCAATAGAAAAATACAGAATGACACTAAAACATATGCTGAGAAAGGCAAGTAAGAACAATATCATTTAGTAACATCAACAATGTCTTTCTATCCACAATCATATAGAAAACATTATAGATTTTAGTTTCTTTCAAAATAACATCTTAACTTTAAATTCTTTTGAATTGGAATAAGTTAACTCTCATAATTCAGAGAGAATTAAACATAATAAGTATTTTTGACAAATGACTATTCAGCAGACAAATTACACCTCGTTAGACAATTTGTTTACATTTGTTAAATAAATTAAACACTTGGTGAAGGTTTTGCAAATGGGGTTGCTAGCTTTGGGTTTAACCATGGAGGAAACTCTATAGTTAAGCGCGCTCAGGCTGGAGTAGTACTGGGATGGGCGACCTCCCAGGGAGTCCCAGTGCTTCACCCTTGTGAGCATCACCTAGATCCAATGAGTGTTAAGTGTTCCATTTACTCTCATGAGAGGTGGATTCATGTTGAATCACTACTCATGAAACATGGGTCAATGAGTTTGACTCAAAATCACATAGCTAAATCCTGGTAGCAATATCACAAATTAAACTCAGTGTAAGTGTAGTTTTAATTTTTAAAAATTAAATACAAACAAATTGTATAATGAAGTGTACTTTGTCGGTGGCATAGACATTTTCAGTTTATGTATACAACTATGTAAATTATGTACCAAGAATTGTGGCAGTAGATTACGGCCAAACTCTCTCTGAACACCACGTGGCCAAACCTGTTTCCCTATGCAAATGCTGTAATCAATGTACAGCTTTTAGAAATAGCATACCTCAAAATAATTGATTATTTATCACAAGAATTATGTGAATCCATGTGACAAGTGAACGCCATGTGACAAAAGTTAGCTGAGTCCATCATACAAAATCATATAGCAGCTGCAGCTAGATCTTCTTGCTATTTTAAAATCCCAACTTATTTTCCACAACTGTTGAATATATTCATGGCTGTTTGTTCTTTAAACATCATTATTATTATTATTATTAAATCATACTCTCGTTCAATCCTAGCTGATTACCCACAAATTTTTAAATAATTCAGACATCATTAAACCATATATTCACTCTATCCCAGCTGATTACCCATGAGTTTTGAATCTAGTTATGTCTGTCTGTTCTTGTGGACTATTAGAAAAATCATATGAGTTTTGAATCTAGTTATGTCTGTCTGTTCTTGTGGACTATTAGAAAAATCATACATTCATTCAGTCCCAGCTTATTTCCTACGTGTTTTAAAATAAACCAGTTGAGAGCAGCTTTTGGCTATGATGGTGACAACCCACACGAGAAGCATCATGGGTTCGAAACTCTTATCCACACCCTGCAAATCTGGCAAGCTGAAGGCAGAGGATTGGGTATAAATGCAATGCTTTAGGTATCTAGAATTCACACAGATTGAAGAAGTTGAATAGTGGGGGTCTCATTAGAGAATGGAAACACCAATGAAACACCTACTGTTTCTGTTGGTTTTAGGGTTATTCTGTTGTGTGCCATGTTTTGGTGGAATAACGAGCAAGTATGTCAGGAAAACTGAAGCATCAGTGGACATGCCCATGAATAGTGATGTTTTCAGCATTCCACCTGGTTACAATGCCCCTCAACAGGTATTTTGCCCCAAGCTACATTACACTTTTGCAATCACTTATAGTTTTCGAATTAGATTGTGTAGAATTTTTTATCATCCGTCTTCTAGATCACACTTCCTGATTCTGATTGATTGATGAGGGGACTGTGATCCCAAATGTTTACATTCTTATAGTTTGTGGATTAGAGTGTGTAGAATTTTATCGTCAGCATTTTGGATTACACTTCCTGATTCTGATTGGTGAAGGGAGTGTCATCCGAAACATTGATCCATCAGATCAGATAGTGTGATCCGAAACTTTGATAATAAAGAGTTCTACACAATAAGAACCCGACATTTTACATTTCTTTTTATCAATAATAGATTTATTACTTTGGCTGTAATGGGTTGTTCTCTTTCCCTGTTATGGATCAAGATCAGGTGCTTTGCCTAATGCATTCATTTGATCATGAGTTGTATTTAATCTGTTTTGGTGGAATGCAGGTGCATATAACTCAAGGAGACCATGTGGGTAGGAGTGTAATTGTGTCATGGGTTACACCATCTGAGCCTGGCTCCAACACTGTTCTTTATGGCACTGAGGAGTCAAAGTACGGCTATTCAGCAGAGGGGGTTGTTACAAGCTACAAGTATTATAACTATACATCTGGCTATATTCATCATTGTGTGCTGAAGAACTTAACGGTAGACTATTCTTTTTTCCTTCTACTGTTCATATTAAAACAACATTCTTCTCTGTTTCCTTCTACTTCAATATTAAAACAAGATTTTTAGAGTGGGGTCTTGGGGAACGATCTTGTTTACTTGATTGAAAATATTTCTGTCTGTGTAGATTTAAACAAAATATCCCAGTGTTTTTCAAAAAAATTGTGTTATAATGTGTATATTATGGGGATGGTACTACGTTTGGTTTCAATCAAGTTTCTTTGTCCATATACCATTAGAAACCGGCGCTTATGACACCATATAAAACTGGATATGTCCCTGTCCAACTCATTCAAGCACTGCCATTGCATTAATTTTAGCATTTGAAATGTTGAATCTACATTGGATAGATGGTTCCCTTTAATAACTTTCATAAGGAAGCTTATGAATAGTGGGCATGTAGATAAGCATAAAAAAAATTAATATAGAAAAGTTCTATATATTTAGTGTTTATTAAAGAATTTTTTTTTCAGAATTTGAATCTTTTAATGTTTTGATCAGAAAGTTTGTAATTTTTGTTATTTTTGTTGTCTCCTCAGAAAGTTTGTAATTTTTGTAATTTTTGTTGTCTTTTCTTTTTAAAAAAGATTGGTCAAAAAAATATCTTTAATGTTTTAATATATTTGATTGAAGTATTTTTTAAATCAAATATTTTATAATGTAATGTCATTATGTTTCTATAATTTTTTTTTTTTGAGAGATTAACAAATAATATTAGTTAAATGTATTTTTTTTAATTGTTTTACTGCCACCAGAATGAGGTATTTTTGTGAATAGACATTATTAAATTTGAAAGAGATCTAAGCAGCCAACTACAGTCAATCCAAAACTTAATTTTCTTTTGAAAGCTCTTTTTATATAAATTGTTTATTAGTAAACTATAGAACCACCAATCAAATTTTATAAGAATGGGGAAGAGATCCTTTAGCTACTCAGGTTAACTTTGTGCACCTAGAATTCCTAATCTGTAAGTCAAAATTTGTCGATTTTTCTAGTGAACCTTTGTAGGTGGCTAAAGAACTTCAAGCTAAAGTTTAGATGATTCTCATTTACGGAGCTCTTTGTAGAAATTGTAGAGTGTGAAGTGGTTAAAAAGTGTCATTTCAAAATTTTCGCCCGATCCCTATTATGTTCATCCCCCAATAGACTCTTACCAAAAAAAAGTACTTTTTCCACAAATGGACCAATCAACAACCAAGAAAGCTAAAAAATGATTAACTATTACTACATGTGTGATCGGCTATTAATACACGTGTTATTGGTTATAAGTACATGTATTATCATTTTTGAGAGCTTATTAAAAGCGATAATTAAGGGGATCTATAACGATACCATATCAGTTATTAGACCTTGACAACTACTCAGTCTCTTCCCCTAGTAGCCACAAATTGAAACAATAACACTGAAAGTTTTCACTTCTTGTTGCTCTAGTCATGTAGCACATAAAAAAATTTGTCGATAGGCTATTTTTCGGAACGTTGTTATTGGAAATTAAATTTTTGACGAAAAATTTGCAAGAGTTTGGCCAAAAAATTGAAAATCCTTCCCGTTATTTACTAGCCAGTTTTTATCTCCTTCCACTTTTAACTCTTGTTTTGATACTTATTAGTTGTTATCTCCACTTTTAACTTTTTTATTTCTTTTTCAATTTATTAGTTGTGATCTCCACATTAGTTCATATGTGATCTCCACATTAGTTTTTTAAACTTGATTTAGATTTTAGTTTTTAAATTATTTTAATTTATTTTTTATATTAGTTTAATTTTTTCTTTAAATATTATTTTTTAGTTTCTATAATTTATTTAGTCAATAGAATATTTATTAGACATATTATTTTTTATATTTCTCTTATTAATTTTTCACAATAGAGTTTTTGATGGTGTTTTAAATGAATATTTTTTTCATATTTGATAAATTTAATTTAAATAAATAATATTTATTAATCTATTTGAAAGATTTTCATAAATATTATGTTATTTAAATTAAAAATTATTAATAATCTAATTTTTCACATAAGATTACAATTTAAATATCCGCTTTCAACTATTGTTTTTCTTTTCTTATTTATTTAAAAAATAATTACTTATGATCTCCACATTAGATTATGTTGTGATCTCTATTTATTAAACTTTTAATTTTTTTAATTGATTTAGATTTTAGTTTTTAAATTACTTTAAATTAATTTTTTAATATTAATTTAGTTTTTTTTTTTTTTTATTATTATTTTTTCAATTTCTATAAATTATTTAGTCAATAGAATATTTGTTAGAGATGTCGCTATTTTTCATATATTTTTTTGTATTTCTCTTGTTAATTTTTTGTAATAAATTTTTTGATGGTTTTTTTTAAATGATTTTTTTTCATATTTGATAAATTGAATTTAATTGTAAAATATTGAAATTATTGAATACGTTTCTTAAGAAATATTCAAATTTCCTAAATATTGTAAATATTATATCTATGTTTTAATCTTCAACTTTTTTATTTTTGTATTTCATTTTTAAAAACTTATATTTACATTATTTAATGTTCATTCTACATTTTTCTCTTAAATCTCATCTCCTATCGGTGCACTTGTTGCATGTACAAAAACATGTGACTGCTAGTTTTTAGATAGTTTAGAATTGTCGAAATGTTATAACGCAAATTAGGGAAGGCACGTGATATGTTAAAGAAAGGTGTTAATCTTGAGAAAAAATTTAGAAGTTGAGAATCATTTAGAGAATTCTAAGTCATTTATTACACCATTTTAAATGTGAATAATAGTTTCTCCACTCCAATTTGTTTATATTGTGGTGTTTTATTTATGAAGTGGTTAGAGCTATAAGATTTCTGCAATTCATTATAATGTTATTGAATTTCTAGGTTTGATTGTATAGAGTTTTTTTCATCATTATTTTGAATCACACTATGTGATCCGCCATTAGGATGCATTTTCCATCAACATTTCAAACACACAATGTGATCTATCATCAAAATGCAAAACATTGATGAAAAATCTTCACACAATCGAAGCTAGAAATTCAATAGCATTATGAAGTGGCTTCTTTAAAAATTTAGAAATAGATTTTTAATTTTTTTAAAGGTTTATGAATACCTTTTTACATTACTCCTTATATTTTTAGTAGAGAAAAATTAGGCATTAAATCAGATAGAAAAATATGAGAAAATCTAAAGCTCTAGGGTGAATCTATTTCTTTTCTTTTTTATAGTTAAAATTATATACCCTAAGCAAGAATAGCTCTCATTTTTTAAAAGCAAATTCTTAAAATTTCAAAAATTGTTTTCATTTTGTTTATGAAATGTCAATTTGTTTAATACATTTTTTTTGTCAATCTAACTTAGACTTCTAAAATCTTATAAAGTAGTTGTCAATTGTGATTCATTTTAGCAATCTACAATTTTTTTAATTAAACACACAACATAATTTGAATTCTTCTTAATTAAACACAAAGCATAATTTGAAATCGTCTTCCAATTGACATCTCTTTGATATTCTTATAGAAATATTTATGAAATATGAAAATTTTATATTTTGGTATTTGCAACATTTTTGTAATCTATTTTTAAAGGCCTTTGCAAATTAACCCTAAGAATTTCATAAGTAGCTTAAGATGAGAGCCTCACTATACCTTCTAAGGAACTCAAATTAGGTCTTATGGTAGGTCTTATGGAAACTTTTCAGCAAATTCAACAACTTCAATATTTGTTCAACAACTTGAGAGTTACAACCCTAGCATGTTGGGCACCAAATTTTATAATTTATTAGTATTTTTTTAATTTTGTAATTAAAATTATTCTCTTTTCATTATGTGTTTGAACTTCTAAAGATGAAGCAAGTGTGAGGCTCTTTGTTTTTTGTTGTAAGTCCTTGTTGAACTTATAAAATGTATGAATTTATATATTGTATCTTTTGTATTTGGTAACCATTGGAGGTTTTCTTTTTGGTTCTTTCCTTAGTGCACCTTTGAACTAGTTTATATATATATATATATATATATATATATATATATATATATATATATATATATATATATATATATATATATATATATATATATATATATATATATATATATATATATAAAATTTGAATCAACAAAATAGACCATAAGATCTCAATTTCGAATAAAAACTATCTTATTCAACTTTACTAGTTGTCATTTCATATTATCTTATTATATTAATTGCTCATTATAACACATCTAGTATCTTATTGTTGTACTAATTTTTTTTTACAACATAATTTAGATAAGTGGTATAAGCATCATTTTTTTCCTACATATATCATATTATATGTGGTTAAGCTATCAAACACTTGGGTTGAAGAAAAGAGGTCCTTACAACTACTTTTTTCTTAAATGTAGATAATTATAGATGGTTAGAATGAGTTGATTCTGCAAACTCCTTCAACATGTTGATGAAAGATAATGATGAATGAGTTTTTTTAAGTCCAACAAAATTGAGATGAACCCCAACCAATTATACAAAATGAATAGAAATGTCATTCTTTTGTCACATGCCTTTCAAGGCCCAAGTAAAATTTGTGAGTCCAACTTTTCAATTGAAAATTGATCTAGATTTTATCAATGTTTAGCTATATACATTGCAAAAGTCTATTTTAAAAGCCATTTATCAGATTTTGAGCATATAATATTCATCCTTGGTAAAGTCAATACTCCTATACAATAATCATGAGAGGTTGAGTTTCTATCAAGGAGAATTGAATAGGAAATGTTTATGGTTGACATTTTGATGTAGTTGTAATGAGAACCCTACATGAAGATGATTTGTGTAATGTATCAAGAAGGATTATTTCCTTGAAGACACAATTGAATATAAGTATATGAATTTAATAGTAGTTATTAAAAAGGACCCTCTAGTCAATGATTATAGGTCAACTCCTTCTATGCATTATCAACAAATCTCAACATTTAAAAGATGGAGAGAAGCACTGAGTCCACAAGTTCTATTGTAGAAAATTCATTAATATATTTCAATAGAGATAGGCTTACAAAATATTAAGAACTTATGGATTGCTTTACATGCAGTCAATATTAACTAATAATAAAATAAAATGAAATAGTAAGTAGTTGATACTTTAGGGATTGCTTAAGAGAGAAGGTAGTAGCTATTCATATAAGATGAATCAACCAAGGAATTTCTATCTCAAGAAGAATCGCCAATGAAAGGAAACAAAAGAAACACAAATAGGTACTAGTATGTGATCTCAACTTATAAGATCCCTTGAAATAATATTAATGATTGTTGAACCACCATTCTAATCATAGGCACACTTGAAGTGGAGGTTTCTTTTGACTATCTAACTCTAGATCATTTTGAATAGAAGGAAAGTGATTAAATAATTTAAGTACACATGTAAGCTAGAGATTCTATTGTTGAAGTAATATTTCATGAAGAAAAATAATACTTGTTCCACTCATAGATGTAGTTGAATGGGAAAGACTTGGATTTCATTGTTGATTGTGAAAGTTAAAATAATTCAATCTCTCTTAAAACCATGACAAAATAAATATGCAAAAAAACACCTCATTTGCAGCCATAATATATGGGATAAGTGATTTAGAGGTGGGGTATTTAGATAAGTAGATAATGTTGGTTATCGTATTCCATCATAACCATTAGCTCAATGGATTAATGTGTGTTGTAGAATCCATAGTTTATTATTAACACTATCAGCTTAGTGCTTAATAGGGAGAAGAGCCAAAATACTTGTTAGTCTCACCTTTTATAGAAAAGTAACCTAGGGATTCAATCAAAGTGTGTTTGGTTGAACTCTATTTGATAGATTTTAGTTTGATCAATTTAGAGGTGAGATAATTAGGTAATAAGATAATAATACTAGAGTTTGATCAACATGTGTTCAATGGAACTCAAATTGAGATATCAAGTTTGATCAATTTAGCACTAGGATAGCGCATGTAAGAAAATAATATTGTAAGAATTTTCCTTGGGGTGAAATTTACCCAAGACCAAGAAGCACAATAACTAGCACAAAAGACCAACAAAGTATGATCAGAATAACAATATGATATTCAATTCATTATATAGTACACTAGAGGCGCCTATATATAAAGGCCTCTATGATGCATCTAGAATGTCTAGGAGTTATCAATATGATAAGCCTCACAACTAAGCACATGTCCACCAGGAATGGGTTATCCTCCATTAAGCACAGGAATTAGTGTGATGATGAGAGGATAAGCCTACAAAGATGTGTCACATAAATTTATGTTGTAGACACCATGTGCTGAATTAGAGTTGCTTACTTCTGTGTTGTCACCAAGACAACTCATATGAGTGCACAAACTCCTAGGTGTCTAACTTAAGAAATAATAAAATAATCCATTTTATTCTAAGTAAACTTAAGTAAAGTGTAAATAATAGTTATTTACACCAACAGATATTGTATATATAAGTATTCCATCAAAACTAATAATATAATGAAGTAATGTGTAATGTAACATATCCAGATGCATTAACAATATAAATATAGTAAGCTTAATAGGGAGAAGTGCCAAAATAGCTAGTTCAAGCTCCCACATTTTATAGAAATAGAAAGGGGGTATTTTTCATTAAACTCAATTAATAGTAGTGGGATTGATCATCAAACATGAATTGATCAACCAAATTGTTGGCGCTCAAAATTGTAGCCCAATTTTTGAGCACCATTGAAGAAATTGAGCCCTATAAATGCTTTTGATATGATTGTACCTGGTTGTACCTTTGAGGCTTAAGAGGTGTTCAATGCTTCTAACACCTTCCTTTTAGTGCATCTACCTGTTCCATGAAGTTAAATCACCATTCTCAGCCATTCCGTGAAGTCCCGTTTTGAGTAATTGTCATTTCTGCATTTTCACTTAAGTGTCAAACAGCAACAGGAGGCCATGTTTGCATATGAATATCTTGCACCCAGAAATGTTTCATAATTTTCCACTTTGGGAGTGTCTATTGTCCATACCCGAGAACTGATGTTTCAAATTTTGAGTCATTTCGAGTCAGTTTGACTAGGTTTTGAATCCCTGAAAGTTGGTCATTTACTGTTTTCATGCTGATGCACATTGTACATAATTTTGGGAAGCCCTGTTTGACGTGTTATAACTTTGACCTAGTTGACCGAAATGTTGAAATTCCTTTTGCATTGCATTGTAGATGTCAGAAATTTGTTATGTTTCAAGTTTCAGCTTATGACGAATCTATTTGATCAATTTTCAAATGCGATTCCAAATGCAATTTCTATCTTTTTACTGATGTCAACAAATGCAGATTGTTTGGTACCCCTGTTCGTGATGTCATAACTTGAGATCCGTCATTGCCTAGATCGAATGGATTGTACCACTGTGTTGTCCTCTGAAAATACTTTAAGTGTGTCAATTTGCAAGTCATGATGAATCCTTTTGCAAACTTTTCCTGGTCAATTCCATTTGATCAAAAAACGCTTTTCTGTCATTGTTCCCAATCTGCTAAATCCAAGTAGCCTACTTTGACCACTCGCCATTTGCGCCCAGTTATTCTTCATGAGCCAAAATCACAGATCCATACTCTCCTCATGACAGAGAACCAATGCCCCAGTTTTCGTCTTCCCAAGTGTCAGTTTACCTAGTTTTTGAAGCTAATTCTGATCCCAATTTAGTGTTTTCTGACATGTTTTTGGTAGGCAGTTCTGAGAGGTCAACTTTGATAGCGAATATCTTTTGACCTTGAATTCATCATGAGACAAGATTCGACATGGTGCAAGTTTGCGAAACAGAGAATCAATATGTTCGATTTCAGAGCCCGGTCATAGGTTTGGATCAGTTTTTAAGGCCAATCAACGAACCTCCTGACATAATTTGACAGTTTGCAAAGGAGAGTTAAAATGAGTTTTAAATGTTGTTTTAGTGATGGATTTTGTTTTCAATCAGTTCAAGATGATTGGTAGGTCAGTTTTGCAATTCAGGTGTTTAGAAATGAATTTTTTTTTAGGCTCGACTATCTTCATCTGGATGATAGGGCAGGTTTGAGGATGTTTTTATGATGACTTTGGTCATTATGCTATTTCAATGCAAAACATGTTTCTAATCAAGCTAGGGATGATGGTTTATTTCACGTTACTTACGGAATCCCCAACTACGTTGCCCCTAAAGTCATCAATGATAAAGGTTATGATGGGATAACATCAGACTTGTGATCATGTGATGTCATCATATTTGTTTTAATGGCAGGGTATTTTCCTTTTGATGGTTCAAATCTCATGACATTATATAAAAAGATTTAAAAATAGATTTCCCTAAGATTTTGGAAAATGAATGGTTTTGGGGAAACTTCTAAAGGAAATTTTAAGAAATCACCTAATTTGAAGCTTGTTGTTATGAGTATTATGTTGAAAATTTTCAAACATATTTCAATGGTGCCTCACTTATAAATTGGACTGGAATGTTGCATTGATCCAGTATGGAAGAACTGGCTTGATAGACCTTATTTTAAAGAAATATGAAGAGATGAAAGCTAATAAATGCAAGCCTAATCTAAGTACATATAAACTTCTCATTACATTTCTTTGTGGAAAGAAAGGAAGAAATATATTGGAAGCAATCAAAAAGTTTCAAGAAAGGCTACATGCAAGGTTTATGCTAGATAAATCACTTTGTGGTCTATTTCTCACATGTTTGTGTGAGAACAACCAATTAACAGAGGCTCGTAAGTATGTTGATGATCTTTAGAGAATGGATTATTTCACAAGTCAGGTCAATTGAATGAGGCATAGGAGACATTGGAGAGCATGAAGTGTGCTGGTTATTCACTTATTGTTCATATATATACATCTCTGATTGTTTATTTCATTAGAGAGAGAAAATCAAAAGAGGCATTTTCATTGAACCTTTTATATGAAGTGATGAGAAATAGAATTTACCCCAGTGCTAAAAACTTCAAAACTATATTTTGATTTTAACAGAGTACAAGCAACGGTAGGGACGAGGAAGCTTGTGAATTTGAAGGGAAGACATCCACCATATGATCAAAAACTGCAGGTCAAAGGCAGTTGGAAGAGCAGCAAAGAAGTAAAGAGGCAATTCACGCTAAAAGGAGAGGCTCCACATGTGAACAAAGGTAGTTGGCAGAGCCCATGTGCAAAGCAAGATAGTCCACGATGGAAGCAGGAGAGCCACCCAAGGATTGAAGGAAAGTCCATGGCTTCAGCAATATGGCCCATGACTTGCATGCAGATGCCTATGTTTTGATGGCAAGAACAAAGGCAGGGACAAAAAGTTTGGAGCAAGGGGTGTATCTATAGATGAAGCCACAGTTTGTAGCAGGGAAGACTCAACAAATAGGAATGAGGAAGCCACGGCTAAAGGTGTCCATCGCATGGAGAGGAAGAGGTCATTCACGTGCAAAGTCGCTCAATACAAGAAAGAACACCCCACGCTAAAGGAGAGGGGTCTCTCACCGCTGTGAAGGACACAGTCAAAGAAAAATATGGAGAATTGACATCATAAAAGAAGGCAGTTTAAGCAAAAGGCTACAAGTTAAATAAAATAGAAGAACGTGCACATAATGCAGGGAGCCCGTTGACAGAGCACATCAAAGCCCACGTGAAGAGTTGTGAGATGAAGCCACTGATTATAAAAAAAAAGGGATGGAGCTGGCTAAAGTGAAAAGGCAAAGCTGATTTGAAGGTTCACGCCAGTTTAAAGCCATCCACAGCATCAAAAATGGAAGGAAATAGTAGTCTTAACATAGATGATTGCAAGAAGCTGCCCATGTAAAAAAAAACTCACGCATGATAAGAAAGGATTCTCCACGACATATCAAAGAAGCACACACGAATCAAAGGAGAAGGCGACTGTTGGAAGGAGAAGCCATAGTTTTTAATGTTGTGTATAAAGGTAGAAATCCATGCATGAGAAGGTAGTGGCGAAAGTAAAATGTCAGAGACAATAATCTCACGCATAGGTAGGCGATTATTTTCAGTTTCTTAATGATCAATCATGAAGATTGATGGTCCTCTTGATCCGAGGGTGCCTAGGTCTCCCATCAAGTTCGTAGGGCAGTGGAAACAGTGATATTCCCATTATCCCACATTGGCTAGGAAATGGGAATTTAAAATCTTTAAATACAAATAATTGCAAATGCGTAGTGTTTTAAAGCATGAGGCTTTTGGAAGCCATGGAGCATGCACGGGGCCCGTGTAGTCGACCTGGAGGTGATGTTAGCGTGATGGTAGTCAAAATTTTAAATGAAAATGTGAGATCGATGACATGGCATCCAAAATCCAGATGCAACGAGATGATGCCACGTGTCCGATCGAATGGTGGCGGCATACTCGCAAAACCAAGATGCATGCTAGATAGGCAATGCAGGTAAGCGAGCTACTGCCACGTGGCAGCGTGCCCCGCTTAGCGATGAGGTGACGCCAAATTAGCAGATCAAGACTGGAGGCTTGAGACTGCGCCACATGGATAGATCAATGGACTGCGCATCCCTGCAAGACAGAAGTGTTCGATCATTAAGCAAAGCGGGAAAGCGGGCAAGCGCCATGTGGCAACAGGTCCCAGCCTGCGATGATGTGGCGCTAGGGTTTGACCAATCACGGAGCATCACGTGGTTCTTGGTCAACAGAGGGTTGACCCAAAGTCAGAGGGTATGGAGAGGTTCAAAAAAATAATAATAAATAATATTTTTTATTATTTCTCAGAATGCACATGAGGTTTTTAAAAATTTCAAAAGGGCATTTCTTTTCTAAAGTTTGAACTTTAAATATTTTCAAATTTTTTGAAAATTTAAATTTTAAAGGATGCAGACTTGATAGTTATGCCAGGGGAGTATTTTTCGAAATGACTTTCTGGAGGTTTTCGGAAGGCTAGATATGCGATGTTATATATCGCCGAAATCGAGAGAAAATGAATTTTTTGATTATGCAGTTAGTTTCTGCATAGGAAGCAGCTAGTTCATGGTACAGAAGGTTTTCTCTCAGAGATTGAATGGCATGTTTTATCAGGTGTTTCAAGTCACCAGTTGCAAAATTCAGTGGAAAAACATCATGAAAGTATTCAGTGACTATTGTATCAGATTTTTTTGAGTTTTTGTGATGTTTTGGCTTCAATTTGATAAATTAGCACATATCCGGATTCATTAGCAGATATTTGTCTTTGTTGAGATATTTTGCATTTGAGAGGCAAAACAAAAAAGATATGATTAGCAATTATAGAGAGAAGGTAGAGAGAAGCTTTTTTAGTTTCTTGGGAAGGAATTCTGAGGGGACACTTGTCAATTATAGATTCAATCCGAGAATGGCTTCTTTCCTATATCTTTCTTCCTTCTTCTCTTTTGCAAGGGTTGGTAGTTTTCTCTAGATAATACCAGCAGGGTTCCAATGTTTTACTGTGAAACCATTTTCTTCAGCATATTCTCTCTTGTATGAATAGCATTAGGAAGGATAATACAGATAGTTCAGATCTGTTAGGTGTTTTCTAGGTTTTCATTTCATGCATATGACTGTATAATTTCAAGGAAATAATACAAAGAGCAGAGGAATTTCATTAGTTTCATTCTAATTCTTGTCTCTAGTCTCAGTGAATTTTCAATATTTTATAATCTTTGAACAAAGAGCTTAGGTCATAGTTGCAGTCCCTTAAGGCTGTATGTTGTTTTATTGTTGCTTATGACTCAAAGAGTTATGTAAATGCTTCAGGGAATCAACAGGGTTGCAAGTTTATTGAGAAGGATATCATGTAAGAATGAGATTCAGATTGAACATGGATGTCCATTTACAAGGTGAATGGATAGATCGTATATTTAAAGATATAAATATGTCTTAGATATCCATATGTGTGTTTTTTATTCATAGATTTTCCCAATGGATGAGGCACTGATTAGTTTACAGGATCATTAGGTCTTACTGCTACATATCTGAGGTTTTGCTGAATTCAACATTATTAATCAAACATTCTTTCCCTTTCATGTTGAAGGACCTAAATGTTCAACCCTCATTCAGCTTATGAGATTCATAGCTTTGCATTTAGCTACTGTAGATCTGTGTCATTTCATGAGTCATTAGGAGAAATAAGGGTAAAATCTACTTAATAGATTCAGGGATACGTTTTTGCATTGGTACGATATCATTTGAATATGAGGTCTACCTGCCTAGGTTTAGCAGAGCCTGAAGTAGAAGAAGGGTCAAGCCTTATAGTTGGCCCTGTGTTTGAAATAATATGTTGAGAATGGGAGTTCGCTACCCCTAGATATGTCATATTCTCATGAGGATAATTGAAAACTCGGTAACATTTTCAAACACCAACACAAATTATGTGGCACCCCCATGGTGGTATTTTTCTCTCTTATCTAAAATTTTAGTTTTCTTTGTCAAAATATAGTGAACTCCATCTTGTGTAAGTTGTGTATGTAATGTATGCGTGTATTTAGACAAACTAAAGTATGGGGCAACCTCATGGTGGTCATTTCTTCTCATATTCATATGTTGCAATTATATTTTCCAAAAGATTCATGTAATGCATATGCATGCATGCATGCATACACATGTATATATGTATATATTGCATATATATTAATAGTTGGGATAATTATATAAGTAGATAATGTTGGTTACCTTATTCAATTGAGACTATTAGTTCAAATATAATAGTCTCTATTGAACTAATAGTTTGTATATATATGCATACAACTATACATAGATTTATATATACATATGCATAAGAATATGCATATAAATCTATGTATGCATGTATACACATACATGCATACATATATGCTTACATACGAAGAGTCATGCACACATGCACGTGCACATACACCCACATTGAAAAAGATAATGATAGATAAATAGAAATAATATGTGTATGTGTGTACACGTGCATGGATGTATGTAAATATGCATGTTTGCATGTATATATATATATATATATATATATATATATATATATATATATTTCAATTAAAACTTTTGGGAACAAAGTAACCTATAAAGTAGCACCTAGAGATATGTTTGATGTTTATTTGACAAAATAATACATGTAAATTGTTATGATATGTGTGTGTGTGTGTGTGTGTGAATGTAGACCTTGCAATAATATAATATAGTTGTAGAAATGGAAGTACTTGAATTACTAGAAGTAAGCCCCCTAAATCTCATATCCTTGATTAGTGCTAAATTACAAGCATGACAAAAAAGAATTGGACTAAGGCAAAGATTCATAGGGGTAGAAAAATTGTACCAACAAATTTGGATTAATGATAAGAGTTATCATCTCAATGATGGATCTTGGAGTGTGATCCAAAATGCTGATGGCAAAATATTTGACAAAGTAAAAAATAGAAACCATCAAACCAATGATATAGTTGCTACAATTTAAGGATTGAAATTATGGCATATATAAGTAGTGAGAATTAAAGTTATATACCTATACTTATGTAAAACGTACTACATAATTCTACCTATTTCTTCCACACTTTTTCATATGTTTTATTTATGTTTTTAATAAAACTTATTTCACAAACACAATAACTCCATAACTAAAAATAAAGAATCATAAAAAATCATAACATTAATAACTCTTAGAAATATTTATTAAGTACAAATTGCACCTTTCAATGCAATGGGTACATCAAAGAGGTGTGGAAGGTCAATTTAATTTAATTTTTTAATTTTTTTTGCAATTTTTGTGTAGTACATCGTATCAATTGGTAGGACAATTAGAAATGATGTTTATTATGTCACAATTGTCCCAATGAAGAGTGGTGAAGCGAGAACTTGAATAATGGACAAAGATTGAGTGTGTGTGTGTGTGTGTGTGTGCATGTGTGTGTGTGTGTGCGCGCGCGCACGTGCGTGCGTATGGGTGCAAGTGTGAGTGCATGTGTGTGTGCATGTGTGTGTGTGTCTGCATGTGCTTGTGCATGTGTTTGTGTTTGTGTGTGTGTGTGTGTGTGTGTGTGTGTGTGTGTGTGTGTGTGTGGAGAGAGAGAGAGAGAGAGAGAGAGAGAGAGCTTTAGTATCATCACCCCTTCTTTTTTACTTCTCTTGTTTGCACTTGTTTCTCTCCTTTCAAAGTCCTTAAATAATATTTTTCCATGTGTGTGTGTTTGTTTCTCTCCTTTCAGAGTCCTTAAATAATATTTTTCCATGTGTGTGTGTGTGTGTGTGTGTGTGTGTGTGTGTGTGTGTGTGTGTGTGAGAGAGAGAGAGAGAGAGAGCGCTTTAGTATCATCACCCCTTCTTTTTACTTCTCTTGTTTGCACTTGTTTCTCTCCTTTTAGAGTCTTAAATAATATTTTTCCATTATTGTCTTCATGTTTATACTTGATTTTCTTTAATTTCATATAAAACACACTTTCTTCCACACTTTTTCATATGTTTTATTTATGTTTTTAATAAAACTTATTTCACAAACACAATAACTCCATAACTAAAAATAAAGAATCATAAAAAATCATAACATTAATAACTCTTAGAAATATTTATTAAGTACAAATTGCACCTTTCAATGCAATGGGTACATCAAAGAGGTGTGGAAGGTCAATTTAATTTAATTTTTTAATTTTTTTTGCAATTTTTGTGTAGTACATCGTATCAATTGGTAGGACAATTAGAAATGATGTTTATTATGTCACAATTGTCCCAATGAAGAGTGGTGAAGCGAGAACTTGAATAATGGACAAAGATTGAGTGTGTGTGTGTGTGTGTGCATGTGTGTGTGTGCGTGCGTGCGTGCGTAGAGTCCTTAAATAATATTTTTCCATGTGTGTGTGTGTGTGTGTGTGTGTGAGAGAGAGAGAGAGAGAGCGCTTTAGTATCATCACCCCTTCTTTTTACTTCTCTTGTTTGCACTTGTTTCTCTCCTTTTAGAGTCTTAAATAATATTTTTCCATTATTGTCTTCATGTTTATACTTGATTTTCTTTAATTTCATATAAAACCTTTTAACTATGAAAGTACTATTTTGATTATATGTTAATAATCACATTCTAAAATAAATTAACATTAGCTTTGATTTTCTATTTCACAATCAAACTAAACTTATAATTTAATAGGTATCTACACATGTACATTGTTATGTATGTATGTATATATAATAGTATCCATTATTTCTATCATTAGATATGATATTAAATTAATGAATATTATTTACAAAAGAGTATTGATATAATATATTATTTATTATATGATATTAAATAGAATTTGAATAATGTTAATATATTGTTACATTTATATATTACAATGTTGTTGAAATATTATTATAAACTATTGTTATACAATTTATAAATTATTATATAATATTAGATAGTATGTAAGTTATATTTATAATTGATTAATAGTTTAATTATGATAGAAAATTGATTAATAGTTTAATTATGATAGAATAACAGGAAGGAAGGAAAGGAAATAGATGGAAGACATGGTGACCAACATCCATGTGTCAAGTATAGGAGAAGACACAACATAACATGTGCTAGGTAACCACCATGTTTCATGACAATGTGTGTAACATAATACTCTTTCAATTTTCATGGATCTTAACTACCCAAAATAGGAACCACATAGACTGGTTTAAAGAGATAGATATAGACCTATTGAATACAAGTTTTTATAAGAGAAAAGTGATTGTAGGTTTGGTCTCCTTTATAGACTTTAAATTGTCTACAACCTATAGTAATTGACAATATAGAGTTTTAATACTAATATCATAAATAGCCTACGATGTAAATCAACAAAACTTAAACAATCAATAGAATGAGCTTACTATTACAAAATCATTTAATAATTTTTTTTTAAATATTAAAAAATCTATAGATGGGATGCAAATATATTAAATCAAGGTGCAACAATCTAAAACCATTTTGATCGCAAAAAAAATAAGACAAACATAAGTGTCAATTTTTTTTTTAAAAAATACACTCTATTCATAAAGACAATAGGGGAGATTGTCTCTTTAAATTGAAGTTGAGATAATTAGTACAAAGACATTCTACAATGGGAACAACATTTATGCAATTATTGTTTCGTTAAACTTGACAAGCATTTACATATTTTGTGTTGGAAATTTTCTCTATGTATTGACATTTAAGTGTATAAATATTTATGATAAAATTACTAATTGATTAATATATTTATAATCAAATCTATAAATATACATTATTATTTTGAATCCTAGAAAGATTTTATTAATTTAATAAGTATAAATAATTATAATATATAATATTATGATTTATTATAAGTTATTTTATATAATATGTAAACAATGAATATAGCTATAAAGTCAATATAGTATTATATTGTAAACTAAGTCATAGATGATGTTATAATTTGTAAATTTCTATCTATTATAACAACTTGTGTGTGTGTGATTTTTTAATTATTTAATTAATATAATATCAAAATATAATAACATTAATTATAATCATTTTCTAGTAATAAAAAAATTATGTATACTAATATCATTATCTTATTACTATAATATAATAATAATATCTATTACAAAAATCATTTTCTAATATCATTTCTATAAAATTATTTATGCTAATATCATTTCTTATTATTAAAATATCATTCTATTATTGATTAAAACAAATCTATTTTTAAAAAATTAGTTTTTATAGCTTAATAGTTGTTCTTGGTATGATCAATAATGGGTCAAAGTCTAGATTATTGTTTATTTAATATTTTATTTATTTATTGAAATCAATTATTATTATGTGTTAAGTTCAAGTAGACCCAAACCTGAGACCTCCCATATAAGAGGCTAACATTTTACCATTGTGTTGTAGGCCCTTGCCTTCGATTGACATTATATATTATATATTATTACACACTATTAATTGGAGAAGTCCAATATAAAAAATTGAATAATAAATTAAAATCAGATAAATAACCAAATGAGAGTTCTTCTCTTATCATTTGCAACACGAATATGATATAATAGTTCATTGAATCTACTTATAATACTCAAATATTTTTACAATTCTATGCAAGAGATTTGAGGAGTGATGTTACATTATTTTCGTCAAATTTTATTTTTTCTCCTCAACTTTGTGCTCTAATATTTCATAGTGGCAGTTCTGATTTTTCTCTTCTATATGTTTGAAGACCGATTATTACTTGTAATGTTGCTAACTCTTGTTTGAATGAGATTGCAGTATGACACCAAATATTTTTACAAGATTGGATTAGGCAACACAACACGGGAGTTTTCATTCTCAACCCCTCCAAGAATTGGTTTGGACACACCATATACATTTGGTCTCATTGGTATGTTTATGAGAATGTCAATTACCACTTTGTGTTATCAATTATTTGAATTTTGTATCATTAGCTACATTTTATTGGTTCTCAAAAGGGTTGTAAGATCTCTTGTTTTCATTCTTCCATACTTTGAATGGTTATTTTCATCATGTATTTAGCTTTCTAGTTAGTTTCTCATAGCATACTTTCTATTTTAGTATATTATTTTCATCTCTGTATTGTTCTATTATGACTTTTTGTACCATATTTGTTCATGGAAAATGCATGTCGTGTTGGCATCTTGCATTGATGTTCTAGTTATTGACTCATGGAACTATCCCACACTAAGGACTAATGGAACCCAACATTTAGTCTTAGCTGTCATCTTTTTAGTTTCTCATAGTCTCAATATTTTTTTATCAAGTTATATGATAGAGTTATTTCCATATTTCTTATTTTGCATTCATTTAGCTTATGTTCCTACTTATTATAATTAAATCTCCTTATCTCACCAGACCATTGTAGAAGTTAGGTGGCATTGCACCAACTATCCATTGAGGTTTTATCAATCTCAAAGGTGGTAATTCCTTTCTCAACAAAAGCAAGGTAGAATAGATTCAACATCTTTGAATAGTTGGAGTGGCTCAAATATTGCTTGTTTGATGTTTATGAATTCTTTAATTAGTTCTACACTCCATTTGTTCCATTGTTTTTCTTGATCATTTTATATATTTCTTTGGTCTTCTCAATAAATTTTGGAACAAACTTCATAACAAAGATGATTTTCCCTAAAAAGGATTGAGTTCCTATGACTGTTTTGGCTTGTGACCTTGACCCTTTCAAGGTCTATCCTTGCCCCATCCTTTAACATAATGTGTACCAAAAGATTTTTTTCCTCTGGACCAAACATACTTCTAGTGATTGAAATCTGAGATCTCATACTTTGACAAAAATCTTGGAAAGATCAGACTTAGGTATTTGTAATTTGTTAGTTGAATTACATAAATCTTGATAGGATCATCTTGCAAGTTGATTGGGGTACAACAAAAGATTTAGGATAGTTTAGAACTATACCAATAATTCCCTTATTAGTTAGACTTTAAAAGCTACACAACTTGCCTATATGATACAAGCCTTGAACCTTAGGTTAGTATTATATAGATGCCTATTTTACTCTTTTTCTAACTAAATCAAATTGGAGTATCTAAATAGTGAAGAGGAGACTTATATAAGAATAATATACTAATAACTTATTAGTTTGTCTAAAAGATACTGTAAGTCTCAACTATGGAAAATCATATTATTATTTAATGCACCTAAAAAGAAAAAGAAAATTATAAAGTGAAAAAGTGGTGAATTTTCAACTAAAATAAATATTAACTATTAAAAATGTAATTAATAATCACAAATGAAAAATAAAGATGAATTTTCAAACAAAAAAATATCAAGGGTTGGATGGAAGAAATATTTAAAAATAATATTGGAGAAAAAGATTTAGTCTATCATTAGACCAATTTACAAAACCTCTTGTTGCAAAGCATTGGTTATACATCTTTCCTGAGGACAAAATCCCTCTTGTATTATCAAGAGTTGGAGGGGACAATCATCTAATTCTCTTTGTTGGCTTCATGCAGAAGTCAAATATAGGCTTACAAAAGTTTTGGCTTATCATGGATTCTTTGTAGATCAAAAAATCAAAAAATAATATTTTCTTTGAATTACATAGTCATAGATATTCTAGAATAAGTCATATATTATATTTTATTGGCTATCCATCATACTCCATCACCTGTACAAGTTCTTTGGTTGCAAAGGAGTTGAAATAAATTGTGAGATTGTCATATCACCTACGTGAATAGCTAATCACTTTGATGAGACATCATATTCCTAAAAATTATGAAATTGAGTAATTGTAGATATATGGCAATGTAACTGCAAGTCAAATTTTGAAGAGATGTGGAGTGAATAAAAGGGCTTCTACAACTTTGAATATTCATTATATATAATAGATGTTAATAAAAACATAAATATGAAACCCTAGGGAAGGATTAACACATAGTATGAAAAGTGTCTTTAATCATATGACTTGAGACAACTTGACCTACAATTAGCTCAATCTAACAATAGGAAAGAACTCCTAATTTTACCTTAAGTGTAAGAAAGTAATAAGGGGCCTGGTTAATTGATGGTTGATTAATTAATCACTATAGTGATTTCCTAATTACTCCAATAATTATTGTCATTCAAATCTATGATCTCAATGTACAACCCTTTAAATATTTGGTATTAGTATTATACCATATTTATGTATGTATAAGTACAATCTACTTACATTAATGTAATGTGTTTGATGGTATGACATGTATAATGTGAATGCAACTTTTTTTTCTCATATAGAGGCATGACTATTCGGGTTGATAGTTAACCCCATATCTCCCAAAAATCATTTGCAACGAAAATGTCTAATTTCCCATCTAAATAGATAAACTCATGATGGTGTGTTATGTAAAATTCAGAGAGAGATTGATCCTTGAAAGTATGATGGATATTCCCTTATCGCATTTATATATGAAAACCTAGATAAATTACAATGAGTGCATATAAAAGCATCTATCACATTTGAAGAGAGAAATTCATGATTATATGATATGCAACCTTGAGATAGATTGACTCAAGAGAGTGTGATTAAATTGTCTATATTGAATAGATACATAAAACCTAAATAGATTATGACGAGTCTATTATATAATTATAGAATCTTAAAGATAGAACCCTAGATCTAAAACCTAAGAGAGGATTAAATTTTAGTGTCATCATCCTATGTATGAGATAACATGACCTATAATTAGATGAATCTAATAATATAAAATTCTCCTAAGTTTATCTTAAGTGTAATAAAGTAATAAGTGATCTTATTGTAGAAAATTAACTAGGCAATTATCTTAATTACTCCTTAACATCCTCTTAAGATCAACTTAGGGATGAAATCAAACCCTCATGATGAATGCAATGATGGATGCATGGTTGGGTCTTACCTACAAGGCTTGATGAGATACCCATGTACAAACAAAGATAATATCTCATAATCAAAGAGAAGGAGAAAAACTCCTTCAAAAGAGAAAATAAAATAGATAAATTAATGAAAGAAGGATAGGACTCAATGTGACCCCTCAAGGATTAATGTTGCCACACACTTTTCTAGTAGATGTATCCTCATAGGAGAGAGAAAATGAGAACAAGGATTCCCCTAGTAAGATGTAGCTCCTATACTTGTGTTGAAAGCTTGAAGATAGAGAATAATTCACTAACAACAAATAACATTTCTCTCCTTAGGAAGAAAAAAGACCATAGTGATTTGAGAATCCATTTTTATAAACTAGAAAATTTAGGAATTTGAATCCAAATACTGGGGACCTTTGAAAACTACTCAAATGTTCTATGTTGGGATGATATGATGATAACATAAAACCCATGAAAACTAATATAGAGCAAGATCTATAGATGATGAAGATGTTCTAATAAGCCTAATGTGGTTGTATTATGAAAGAGGAGATGAATTTCCTAGAGATAATTCTCCAAATTTACATTTTAAGACTCTAGATACAAGAATTATATGTTTGTGTGATATAAACATTAAGTAGATATGTTTGGAAGGAGATGAGTGTCTTATTGCACTAAATCAGTGATAGATAGATGTTTGATGATACCAAGATAAGAATAAAATAATAGAAGAAGGAGATTAGATCTCAATGTGAGTAGGAACTAGGAGATAATCCTACAATTCACTGAAACATTCAAGACCTATGACATATTAAGCTTGTCGAAAGCGTCATCATAGGGTATCCAATTTTCATATGCAAGGAAAATGATTTTTTTTATAGTAGGATCCTCTAGTAATGAAGAGATGTGAGGGTCTTCATAGATCTCACACAGTATAGTCCAAAGTATGTTGGGGGCAATCAATGTTTGATATAGCATATAATGTTTAGATCAACAAAATAAAAACTCAATTGTAAAACATGATCAATGATCATGGCCTATGATAACACCCCAAGATGATATTCTAGAATCTAGAGGGATCCAGTTAGAGCCACTAAGAAACATCTTATAATGTTATGTCGATGGAGCCAAAGTGAAACATTGCCATCAAAGTAGTTGACTTGAGAACAAGTCCATTTTTTTTTGTTTTTTTTAAGACACAAACACTAGTTCTGAGAGACAAGGCTATAATCTAAAATAAATAACTTAGAGATAGGATAGGATACCATTGAAGGATCATGTCCCTAATAGAAGTTATAAGTATGTAGACATGATATATAATCACTAAGTGATGATAAATGATAGAATGATGTAACTTGGATGAAGGAGAATAGAATATAGAAGTATAGAATAATTAGAAGATATGAGGAATTTACATTCTCATTGATATGTCAATACAAAGATATTTTCTTGGCCTAAGATTGCACAAAGCATGGTTCTTTATGATTAAGTACCAAGTGTAGATCTAGAGATTATTTATGATTTCTAATTTTATAGAATTATGTCTTGGGTTATAGGCTACAACTAGCATAGATTATTTACAAATGATAAAATCAGTTTGTCACCTTCAAGTTCTTGCTAACATTGGTTCCATTGTCAGGACCCTAAATCAGTCTTATTCAGGTTTTTCAAAACACAATTTTCAATTTTTTATCAATACTAGATTAAGAAAAGAAAAAACATAGAAAATTGAGTAGACCTCTATCTCCTTAACATCTAACTTGTGAGAGGGGGCTAGGCGCTATGAAGAAGAGAAAGGAAAAGGGGGAAAGTGTCTCAAAGATAATGAAGAGATGTGCAATTGAAACACCTAATTTAATAGCCACCAACGAGATGCAATGTAGGGGTCACACAAGAAATCAACATGAAGCACCCTTGGCAAAAAGTGATAATAAGAACTCAAGAGACATTAAAATGAAAACTAAGATAGACATAATGGTTGGTCCTAATAGAAAGTAAATAAGATTAAGACAAACAATGTAGACATGGAAAACATAGAAAAAGATATGAGCACACCATTAACGGTGTTGTTGAGTGCGTCATTATGGATGTTTCTACAAAATAAGGAAACATAAAGAGAATTAGAGAAGAAAATATCCCAGAGGATCTAAATCCACAATATGAGATAATATAGGAGATGGTAAGTGACATACAAACAACTGTTGAGATATATGAAGAAAGTAGGAGATTATTGTTAGGACCCCACCACAACCCTTTAACAAGGATTTCATTGATGTCATAGTTTGGCTAGATGAAAGGTTCAAAGTGATTTCCTTATTACTAATTTGGAAATATTAGCTAACTTAAGTATAAGGAGATTAAGAAAATATTAAAGTAACTAAAGAATGAATGAAGAGGCATCATCAATAAATGTCTTTTACAAATCAAGGAGTCAAAATAAATTTTGAAATGACATATTCCTTAAAATAGGACCATTATTAGCTAGATAAAAAAGAGTAAAAGAATTGAGATAAAGAAAGAAAAAAGAAAAAATAGAGAAGAATAAGAGAAAACCAAAGGACACAACAAACAAGTGATCTTGTGGAGTGAGATGTTAGGATAATATTACTTAGACAACAAATTAGAAAGACTAGGGTAATAGAGAATAATTCTAAGAATAATAATAATAGAGGAAATAATTGTTGGAATCTTTAGAATAAGTGATAGGGGGATGAATTAGTTATCCAAGATCCAGATGTTCAAATAAAACTTTTCAATGCTTAGTAGACCCATATTCATAAAACCTTATCATGCATGCATCCATTGGATCATACAATACATAAACTTTGTAGGTTTCTGTCCTAGGTCAAAACAACTTTGCAGAAATGTAAACATGAAATATAATAAATTCAATAACACATTTGGCACATGGATTTTATGTGGAAACCCAATTTGGGAAAAACCACCAGTAACATGTTACTAATTCTCACTCTTCTGAAGTGATGCCCTGTAAAATGCCAAACCAATTAAAGGTTACAATACACACTGTTAAATGTGACTTGGTTAAAGGATTTCAATCACCTTGTTAGGAGTGAGGCTTGTTAGAGGACTTTAGACCATTCTATTAGAATGTCACCTAGTTAAAGGATTTACAAATTATTGTTAGGTCAACCTTAATCCAAAGGATTTACCCTAGAATGATACAATGATTAGAAAGTAACAATAAGGCTTGACTTGATAACAAATTACAACTCACTTGCAGATTATAGATCTTTGTTTCAGTCCTCCATTCTGCTTGGCATTCACACACTTTACAACTCACTTGCAGATTATAGATCTTTGTTTCAGTCCTCCATTCTGCTTGGCATTCACACACTTAAGCTCTGATAGCTTGTTCACCCTTCAAGCATTCATACTCTTAAGCCTTCTTTCTTTCCATGCCAATTGCAGTCACTTCCTTTCGGCCACTGAATGAAGCAATACCCTAGACTTTTTGTCTTCTTTAGGGTCTTGCACATGACAACATTTGCTTCTGACTAGCTATCTCTATAAATAGAGAATTAAGATCTTTTGTTGCTTAACCACAATCATCCATTTTAAGGCTAGGTAGGATTAGGTAGGATATAATGAATCTACCCACTTTTCCATTTGGTTCCTCTAGAAACTTCTACAATCTTTCTTGAATTCACCTCAAAATGGTTTACCTTGAATTCTGTGCCACCAACTCATCATAGTTATCTTCCACACACTTCTCACAATTCAAGTAAACAAAGTAGTTAGCTCAGATTCATCAATTCTTTGATTTTACACATTTACTAGCACTCAGCATCAATATGTTGTCACACAACAACTATACTATTCAATTACTCAACCAACACTAGTTTACTTGACAAACACTAAAGTTTACTAATGCTCGACATCAACTAAACTTTACATAGCATACACTAGAAATCACTTGGATTGCACTATTTTTCATCTTTGTTTTGCACCTCTTGTTTTTCACTTGGCTTCCACCGATTTCTGCTCGGCTTGCACTAACTACTTGGCAAGGCTTGGCATACACTTTTCATACTCAATCTTCTTCCAGTCTTAACTTGAGTAATCCTTCATTTCAGACTTTAAGTAGATAAACAATACACTATAGTATCAATTCTTTACTTGATCTTAGTGCTTCTTTTACATACCAAATAACTCAACCTTTCTCTAGGTGCTATTGTTATCTCCTCTTTTCAAATCCTCTTCATCAATCAACTAAATGATGGATTTTAGACCAAAAAACAATTGTCTCACTAGCAGGTAGCAGGTTTGACATCATTGACAAAATAATGATTGTTCCATTACAGGTTCTTCACTTTAAATCAATCTTATATCAACAATAATGAATGAAAACCTTAAATAGTTAAAGAAACTAGCAGACAAACTATAGTTAGCGGGCCAATTAAAAGAATCCTTACAACATGGATACCACCATCAAGATATTTGTCTTGAAATCGAAACAAATAATGTTGAATATCACAACTTCCTCTTGGAGTTTATTTGAGAGAGAAACAATAGACTCATTGATAAAGACAAATTATTGGATTTCATAGGATCACTAAGGGATGATGAAGTAGAGGGGTATGTGAAAACTTACCCATAACACTAAGGCATGTGGAATGGAATGAAAACTAAATTCATATAAACTTTGAGACATCAAAACTCCCCCCATGGAGTTTTACAAAAATGAGAAATTAATCTAACCCAAGGCACAATATCCATCAAAGAATATGATAGGAAATTTAAGGAAGTATGCCAGAAAACTAATTGAACCTTTGACAAAAAATAGAAGATGGGATGATTCATTTTAAGATTGAATAAGGGTATCCAAGCCATATTGGATAGAAGAGATTTTCAAAAATATATGTAGACATGATTCAATCGACCTACCAGATTGAAGCCTAAATGTGGAGAAAACTTGAAATAAATATAAACATGGAACTATTAGAAAGCTTAAAGGAAGTAAGGAGATTGGTAATCCAATAGGTGATAAGGTAATCATCTCCTCAATAGATATGGTGTACATGTTACAATAGGTAAAAACATATATCAAATGGTTATCTTAAGGATTGAGTGGAGGAAACAATTGTGGCTTTGAGAATAGTGAAATATATACCAATTTATTGTACCTATTGTTAGGAATGGGACCTACATCTTACTAAAGATTTCTCTATAAATCAATCTCCATATAAAAATGGAGGAAATGTTCAAACAACTCAACTTTGAATGGGCTACGAGAGGAGGATGTGTTGTGAGTTGCGGGGTGGTTAGAAACTTAGAAGGTAACTAGCTAATGGTTTATGCAAGAAGTCTTCGAAACATTTCTAATAATGTTGTGGAAGCTATGACTCTCTACTGGGGATTATATCTGATTGTCAGCCTTGGATGGAAACACCTATGTGTGGAGGGAGACTCGAAGGTGATTGTGGACTTTGTGAAAGGGTATACAAATCCTAGATGGGCCATTATTGGCATGATGGGTGACATTTGGCACTTCCTAACAAATTTAGATACCTATGCACTTACAAATAAGGTAATGGAGTGGCAGACACTATGGCTAACTTGGGGTTGCATATCCAGGGTTTAAAGTGTTGGCAAAACATGGCAAGTTTGCTAGCTGATATCCTCACCCTTATGGAAAGGGAGAAAAATAATGAACATGGGGAAGAATGATGTGTCCCTTTTTTGGCTTTCCTATTGGTTAGATATGATGACTAGATATTTAAAGTATAAAGTTATGACTATTTTAACTTTAATTTGCATCTCTTGGGGGCGGGGGGGTGTACATACGCGTTATAATAGAACATATATTTTAAATAAGTTAGGGAAAAAGAGAATTTATGTGACTAATAATTGGGAGTGCAGAGGTCTAATTATTATAATGCCCTCTAGTAAGCTTACAAAAAAAATTAAGCAAGATCTTGTCAGAATTAATTTAATTAATATATAAGAATTTCAAATGAATCACATTTTGAATGATCTTCAACAAAGGCTTATATTTATGATTGATCAGAGAGGTAGCATGTTACAGTGGGGTTGTCATTGCACCAAAAGATTGATCTATCAATGCCTGATACAATCACTCAACTTATAGTACACAAGAGGCAGTTAAGCCTTGTCATGAATCCCTAGGGGAGTGCTAATTTTTTTTCCAACAATCTCCCCCTCAACATTACCCAAGGGTCTGAGGATTCAAACATGTGACCAAGCTCTAATACCACTTGTTAGAGTGGGGTTGCCATTGCACCAAAATATCGATCTATCAATGCCCGATATAACCACTCAACTTATAGTACACAGGAGGCGATTAAGCCCTTGTCATGAATCCCAAGGGGACTGCTGAAAAAATTTCCAACATGGCACATGTGGCTTCCTTGTGGAGAAGGGACATAATTTTTAAGACCACTCACTATAATATTTACGAAAAACTCTACCTTTTTAGGAATGAAAGATACATAAATTTCTCTCATCATGTTGAAGATTTAAAAGGCTATCTTGTTTTCTAGAATAATTTTAAGTCCACAAATCTGGAGTTCTCAGTGGGTGCAGGTTTGGAGGAAAATATGGGTGGTGACTAGGTGACAATTGAACCCACTAGCATTGAGGATAGTATGAGGAAGCTCTGCACCTAAATTATGTTTAAGGAGGGAGGTCTAGTTCCCCTAATGGAAGCCATGGTGGGCTATGATGAGAATTGCTCTCAACAATTTGCTAGTTCTTGGACATATAGGAGAGTGATGATTAATGGGATATCCTTCCAAGTGAATGAAGAGATCATTGCTATGGTGATGAGGCTTTCAATAGAAGGAATAAACTAGCAAAAAGTGACTAAAGTGTCAAATGAAATGAGCCTTAACAGATTATTCAAAGATGGTGAGGAGTTGGTCGAACATAGAGGTGGGTTCCTATGTAAAAAAATCTTGGAACTGTGGAATGAGGTATGTCTGGTTATCATGAAATACCTAACTGTGGTGGTAGATTTGGGGTTTGCAACTATTATCACTTTCCTTTGCTAAATCATTTGCATAATCATGACATTCTTTCTATTCCTTTTTTCCCACTTCATGAGCTTGAAGATACTATTTTAGAAGTTACGGAGAAGAAAAGAAAGGGCATGAATTATACCATCCTACATTAGGGTTGTATTCTTCACTTGTATAATTTCCATCTTGCTCTCTATCTACCTAGGTGTGTTGTTGTTGAGCCCACAGAATCCTCTAAGAACTTGTTATGGTGGAGGGCATAGGGCCCCCACCCCTCAACCCTCATCTAGCCCTACCTTGTTGGGAAACCCTATGAAAAATAAACTTGTTACTTCTAGAAGTTAGGTTGTAAGTGAAATTCCTAAAATTGAAAAAATTGTTGATTTGATCTTGGAGATTCAAAAGAGGAGATTGAGGGGGAGGGTGGGGGGTGTGTGGGGAAGTCAAGCTAGACTAAAGTAGAAAATAAATAGTTATCTAGACATGGAGGGGGAGGAGGTGGGACTTGGAGAAAGTGGGAAGAAATACCCTTGAATAAAAGAGATGGCTAAGAGGAATTTAGAGGAAGGGGATAAGGAAGAGAGAGAGGTGGGTACTGGAGAGGAGACCTTAGATTCTATGGAGGGGAAGTCAAAAATAAAGGAGGCAATGAATAATGACCCCTCCCATGTATCTGAAAGCTTCTCCATGAAGCCTTATAACTTCATCCATGATACCTACCCATGCACCCATGCCTCTAAAGATGTTTTTCCTATGATTGCATCCTCTCTTGGGATGAATGATTAAAAAGAAAAATACTTGTTTTCTAACCCCCCTATGTTGCAAGTTAAGGAGAAAGACCCCCCATGGGAAATTGTGTTGTTTTCCTTACTCTGGATGAGAATGTGGTGGATACCAGTAGTGAGCTAAATGATCTCAAAGCAAGATTCTCACCTTTGGATGAGACCTTCAACACCCTTTCAAGGTTTTCTATGAAAGTGATTCATGTTGCGGCCACTATGCTTCAATTGTTGCTATACGAGAAAGAGGAGGAAGGAGGAGAAAATAAATAGTTACCTAGACATGGAGGAGGAGGAGGTGGGCTTTTGAGAAAGTAGGATGAAAAATCCTTGAATAAAAGAGATGGCTAAGAGGAATTTAGAGGAAGGGGATAAGGAAGAGAGAGAGGTGGGTATTGGAGAGGAGACCTTAGATTTTGTGGAGGGGAAGTCAAAAATAAAGGAAGCAATGAATAATGACCCCTCACATGTCTCTAAAAGCTTCTCCATGAAGCCTTGTAACTTCATCCATGATACCTACCTAGAAACCCATGCCTCTAAAGATGGTTTTCCTATGACTACCTCCTCTCTTGGAATGAATGATAAAAAAGAAAAATAGTTGTTTTCTAACCCCCCTATGTTGCAAGTTAAGGAGAAAGACCCCCCCCCCATGGGAGATTGTGTTGTTTTCCTTACTCTGGATGAGAATGTGGTGGATACTAGTAGTGAGCTAAATGATCTCAAAGTGAGATTCTCACCTCTAGATGAGACCTTCAACACCCTTTCAAGGTTTTCTATGAAATTGATTCATGTTGTGAAAAACTATGCTTCAGTTGTTGTTGTGGGAGAAAGAGGAGGAAGGCCTTGGGATGGAGGACTCTAAGCTAATCTACAAAGTTCCTCACTAAAGACTGGGCTAATGTGTTGTTAGCTAGAAAGGGAAAAGAGAAGGCTAAGATTAAGCCTTTCTCTTTTTGTTGTTTTATTTTTCACTTGCTTGATTATGATGGGGTGTTCCAGCCTTGATACTTTTTTACTGATCTTCTATGGCTTTAAACTTTATGCTTTTAAGACTTTATTTATTAAGTAGGTTTAAGTGGTATAGTTGCTACCATAATTGTGGTTTTTTTATAACTATAACATGGATGGCAGTATTATTGTCATGGTTATGAAGAAACTTATACTGGGGGGAACTTGGGGAGTTAATTTTGTTTGTGTTATTAATGATTAAGGGTGGTGTGGTAATGTGCTTTAGTTATGTTGCTTGGACTGCCACCATTTTGTTGAAGGGCTAACCCCCTAGTTTTGTCTGCTTTAATATCAAAAACAATTACAATCAAGAAGAAAGAGATGAGGTAGGAAATTGGACCCCTCCTTAGTAGGATAAAATAATGCTTGTGTAGTACATAACAATCAATGATATTAAAAAGATAACAAGAACTCTAATTATAGAGAAGGTTGAGGACATAAAAGAGAAGAGGGTACTTCCTCTAATTTTGGTATAGTAGGCCATGATGTGACTAGTGTTGGGCTAATAAGAAGATCAAATGCACATTATCTAGAGGAGAGAGTCATACTATAATCATGTTTGAGAAATCCAAACAACTTTACCAAGATATTGTTAACATTCTCGAAGCGATGAATTCCAAATATAACACTAGGTAATTTAGTAAGTTCCATCAAAGGGGTTTATTAGAAGTTTCCATCAAAGCGATGAAAGGACCTCAGATAGCTTCCAAGTAGAAAATTTTGGAGAAGATATTGTACTAGAATACTGGGGGGAAATGGTGGACAAGAAAAAAGCACAAGTATTCACTAGAGAAAGTATAGATAGTGAAAAGAACAAAACTAAATCATTAGTAAAAGGATTTAAGGACTACAATAGTCTAAAGGAAGATGAGGAAACAAAAGAGGAACCTTCATTGTTTAAATTGGATAATAGGCAGCATAACCAAATTGTAGACAAAGCCAAGAAATTAATCAAACAACAACTATAGGATGAAGTAGATTTCTTTATAGAAAAAGAGGTCCAAACTTTGAAGGAATTGATCATTGTGTTAAAAAACAATAACCTAGCTATCAAGATTAGACATTAAGCATATATTGGAAAAATAGGTTGCAAGCGAGTCATCTCTTAGAAGACCAAAAGTGCAAGAATGTGCAAGAATGACCCTCTTCTCATTGATTTCTAACTCAATGACCACAAGGTGAAATATGCAATGGCAGATCTTGAAGTAGAAATATGTATACTCCTCTCTACCGCATGGGAGAAAATTGGCAACCCTAAATCAGTTAAAACAACTATGAACATATCCCTCGTAGATGGGTTCAGATGAGCACATTGGGAACTTGGAAGCATGTAGATAAGATAAGATAAGATAAGATAAATGTATTAATGTGCAACAAAAGACCACAACGTGGGTCTATGGGACTGGAAGCTTACAACAAGGAAAAAGCAGACAAACGGAGCACCAAACGGTGTCCAAAAAAGAACAAGCACAACAAAAGAAGAAGAAAGCAGGAAACATCACGGAAAAGATTAGGTATTCGTCTTCACAGGAAAAAGTCCAACAATGACTGATATGTGCGGCTACCAGAAGTAAATGTGAAAGTCATAAAACAATATTGATGTAGGAGCATCCTAGGTGTAAAAGCAATCTTGCATCACCCAAAAATATTTTTATTTCAGTCTTTTCTATTTTAATAAGGACTAATAGACAAGGTGGTTACTATTCATCAGAACTTCCTACTTTTAGTAAGTTTGTCATATGAGCTTGAAATGTTCTCATTCTCTACAAGAAGGTTCATTTTAGAGTTGTAAGTCTACCATAAAAATCGCATTGCTAAAGCATAAGTATCAGAGAAGTTATTGCGAAATTTTAGTGGAAAAATTTACGAAAAAATCTTCAGGCTCACTATTGGAGGCCTTAGAGTACCCAAATGAAGTCCAAAAATTTGATAGAAGGCCGCTTGCATGATTTCAAGTCTGTAGATTAGGAGTTGATGTTTCCAAAAAGTGGTTATAATAGCCAATCGGATTAACGGTTCGTAAGTTATGACCTTTCAAAGTTGGGCTACCCAAAATATCTAAAATAATTGTCAAAGATGTATTTGGCCAACTCTATATGTATTGTTAGGGTCTGTCAGCCCTAGGTATTAAGTTTCAATGTCTAGAACCTTCTAGGGTGGCATAAAATTGCCTATTTAAGAAAGACATGAACATTGTCTAGAATAGCTCTAGGTAATAGTTCATTGCTTATCTTGCAAATTATTGTGATGAAGGCACCCATGTGGGTTAGCATATTGTACCTGTGAATTCTGCATTTGCAGTGCAAATAAGAAGTCCATATTTTGTTCTTGCATTTATTGTTGTTTATTTGTTTTTTGTAATGGTTTATGGTATTAAGGGGAGCACTCTTCATCAAGTGGTATAAGAGCTAGAATTATTAAGTGTGTGGACAGATCACCGACTATGAGGTAGTTCACACCAGGACTGTGGTTTGGGCTGAGTGTGTAGATAGATCACTGATTGTGAGGTAGTTTGCACTAAGGTTTTAGCAGAAGTGAGAAAATGCCTCCACGAAGAGAGTGTGGTGGAAGAGTCAAAGATGTTACGCCTGAGGATTTTAGAACCCTCCAAAGGCAAATGTAAGCAATGCAAGAATAGATTCGTAGAGGAATGAATCTTGCCATAGGAGATGATGAAAGTGAGGATGAAAGAGAAGAAGGAAATGCAAAACCAGATGTAGTAGAGGAAGTCCTTAACCCAAAGGAGGTGAAGCTTTTTAGTGCCATTTTCAATATTGGGAAAAGACCTAAGTTTGATGTTCCCACATTTTCAGGAAATCTCAACCCAGAGGAATTGATCGATTGGATCAATGAATTGGAAGAGTACTTTGAATATGAAGATATTGAAGATCCAGATAGGGTCAAGTTTGTGAAGGCCAAACTGAAGGCTCATGCAAAGATCTAGTGGCAGGAGATCCAGTTGGATCGAAATAAAAGAGGAAAGGACAAAATCGCTAGATAGGATCAGATGGTAGCTAAAATGAAGCAACAATTCATTCCCATGGACTATGAGCTTGATCTATTGAAGAAAATGCAAGGATTGAAGCAAGCTAGAAAATCTGTTTGAGAGTATACTGAAGAGTTCTATCGAGTTCTCATTAGATCTAGCCATGCAGAAGCTAATAAGGAGAAAGTAGCTCATTATCTTAATGGGTTAGGGCCAAGCATTCAAGATGAGATGAGTCTTGTTCGAGTGACCAGTATTAAGGAGGCATATCATTTTTCCCTATGGGTTGAGGAGAAACTAAGCAAGAAGTTTGATAACAAGAATAGTGGAAGAGCTCGTGGTGGAAGATCTAGTGGACGATTTTATGGAGGTCGTAATGATGATCAAAAGAACATGGATGAGGCTGGAAGTAGCAATCAAAACCAGATGGGAAACAATTCCAATTGTTTCCATGATCATAACAATAGAGATCAAAGAGGAAGAGGCAGAGGACAAGGATCTGAAAGAGGAGGCTTTCGTGGGAAATGTTTTCACTGTGGAGAAGAAGGGCATAGAGCATTTGAATATACCTAGTGTCAAGGAAGAGTAGATTGAAGAATAGAAGGCCAGGCCAAAGTTGCACATGTTGATAAAGATGCTAGATTATCACATTCTAAAGATGTTGAAAGAGGAGAAGTCCTAGTTCACAGAAAAGTCTTGTTGAGTGGTGAGAATGAACCTGATCAAAGAAGGAGTTTGTTTCACACAAGGTGCAAATGTGAAGATAAGTGTTGTGATGTGATCATTGATGGTGGAAGTACTAAAAATATGGGGTCAAAAATGATGGTCACCAAGTTGAAGCTAAAGAGACAGAAACACTTGCGTCCATACCATATTGCTTGGGTGCAAGATGACTACAAGGTCATGGTCAACAAGCAGTGCTCAGTGAAATTCAAGATTGGAAGTTACCAAGATGAGGTACTTTGTGATATCATACCTATAGATATATGTCATATGTTGTTGGGTAGGTCATGCCAGTTTGATAGGCATGTTGTACATGATGGGCGAGCAAATACCTACACTCTGACTAAGGATGGATGAAACATAAGTTGAAGTCATTGAAGGAGAAAGAAGAAAAGGTATGTAGTGTTATCATAATATGTTTTGTTGATGGAAAAGAGTTTTTCAAAGGTATGAACCATGAGTGTATGTGTTTTTCTCTAATTCCTAAAGCTAGTAAAGAAGTAGAGGAGGTACTTGTAGAAGTTGCAGATATGTTGGGAGAGTTGTACCTGATGGATTGCCCCCAATGAGGAAGATCAATCACTAGATGGATTTGGTTTCAAGAGCCAGTTTGCCAAACAAGGCAGCACATAGAATGACACCACTAGAAAATAAAGAGTTGAACATGCAAGTTACATGAGTTGTTGCAGAAGGGGTTCATTAAAGAGAGTCTGAGTCCATGTGTTTACCGGCAGTGTTAGCACCAAAGAAGAATGGAGAATGGAGGATGTGCACAAATTCTCGCACTGTCAACAAGATCACAATCAAGTATAGATTTTGATTGCCAAGGATGGATGATATTATGGACTATTTGAGTGGAGCTGAGTATTGCACAAAGATAGATTTGAAGAGTGGGTACCATCAGATTCGTATCAGAGAAGGTGATGAGTGGAAGACTTCTTTCAAGATAAAAGAAGAATTGTATGAGTGGTTAGTCATGCCTTTTGGGCTAACAAAATGCACCAAACACTTTCATGAGGCTTATGAATGAGCAACTAGAGGAGTTTATGGGTAAGTTTTTCATTGTTTACCTAGATGATATTTTGATCTTTAGTAAGACATTGGAGGAGCATTTGATCCATATTCGCAAGGTGTTTGATAAGTTGAGGGAAGAAAAGTTGTTGATAAACTTGAAGAAGTGTAGTTTTGTAAAGGAGTTGGTGTACCTGGCATCTGTAGTCTCAGCAGAAGGTTTGAAAATGGACTCAAAGAAAGTGAAGGCTATCCTTGAATGGCCTACTCTAAGGAGTGCGACAGAGGCAAGATCTTTTTATGGACTAGCTAGTTTTTATAGAAAGTTCATAAGAGGTTTTAGTAGTATTTGTGGACCCTTGATGGAAACAATGAGAGGAGATAGGAAAGAATTTAAGTGGACTTTAGGAGTAGATAAGAGTTTTAATCTATTGAAAAACAAAGTTACTAAGCAACTTGTTTTAGCATTTCTTGATTTTAACAAGGTGTTTCAAGTAGATAGTGATGCTAGTGGTATTGTAATAGGAGTTGTTTTGAGCCAAGAAGGTAGACCTATTGCTTATTTTAGTGAGAAGTTGAATGATGCAAAAAGAAAATATTTTGTTTATGATCAGAAATTTTATGCTATAATTCAAGCATTGAAGAAGTGGAGACATTATATTCTTCCTAAGGAGTTTGTTTTGTATACTGATCATTGAGCTTTGCAATATTTAAATAGTCAAGGAAAATTGAACTAAAGGCATTTGAAGTGGGTTGAGTTTTTGTAGAGTTATACATTTGTTTTGAAACACAGGAGTGAGAAGTCTAATGGAGTTGCAGATACTCTTAGTAGAAGACAACTTTTTCTGATAGAAATGTAGATAGAGGTGGTTGGTTCAAGGAACTCGATACTTTCTATCCAGATGATCCTGATTTTGGTTAAGTGTGGAAGGCTTATACAGAACCTATTAAGCTTGACAGGACAAAGTGTTTGGATTTCATGATCCAAGATAGTATGTTGTCCAAAGGAAGTCAGTTGTGCATTCCAAGAAGTTCAATGTGAGAATCTCATCCATGACAAGAATAGTGGAGGATTGGCTAGACATTTTGACAAAGATAAAACCATAGCTTTGGTTGCTGAGAATTATTACTAGCCATAGTTGCAGAAAGATGTGAAGAAGTTTATATAGAGTTGTAGAGTATGTTAGATGGCGAAAGGAGTAAAGAAAAATAGAGTTGTATCAGCCATTACTTGTACCAGAGAAGCCGTTGAAGGATGTCAGCATGGATTTTGTTCTTGGATTACCAAGGACGCAGTGTGGACATGATTCTATTTTTGTGGTGGTTGAAAAGTTTTCAAAGATGACACATTTTATTCCTTGCAAGAAGACTAGTGATGTTGTTCATGTAGCAAAGTTGTTTTTCAGAGAAGTGATGAGACTACAGGGTCTGCCAAAGAGTATAGTTTCAGATTGAGATACCAAATTTGTTTGGTATTTTTGGCATACATTGTGGAAGAAGTTGAAGACAAATTTGAAGTTCAGTTCATCACATCATACACAAACTGATAGACAGACAAAAGTTGTGAATAGGAGTTTGGGAAACTTGCTAAGATGCTTGGTTGGAGATAAACCAAAAGAATGGGATATGATTTTACCACAAGTTGAATTTGCATATAATAATTCTATCAATAGGAGTATTGGTAAATCACCATTCCAGATTGTGTATGGGAGTAGTCTTGGAAATGCTTCTGAATTGAGGCAGTTGGATAAAGGCAAGATAAGTAGTGCTAAAGCAGAAGATTTTTCTAAATATTTGAAAAACATCCATGAGGAAGTGAGGAAGCACATCATAAAGATAAATGCATAGTATAAGGCTAAGGCAGATGTCAAAATGAGGTGTAAGGAATTTTAGATTGGAGACAAAGTCATGGTTCAGTTGAGAAAGGAGTGTTTTCTAGTGGGTACATATAATAAGTTGAAGATGAAGAAGTTTGGACCGTGCAAGATAGTGAAAAGGCATGATTCTGGAAATGCTTATGAAGTGGAGTTGCCTACTGAATTGAATATTTCACCAATAGTTAACATTTCAGATTTGATAGAGTATTATGAAGGAGGTGATGGAGGTGAAGTTGCAGAAGCGCAATGGAGTATTCCAGTAGCTAGTTTGGCTACAAAGGAGATTAAGGAGATACTGGACAGTCGTGTTGGAAAAAGTACAAGGAACAAAACTTATGAGGAATACCTGGTCAAATGGAAAGGGAGGCCAGTAGAGGATTCACCATGGCTAGCAAGGGAGGAGGTTAACCGTCTTGGTTTTCCTCTGAACACTTGAGATGTGACGGGTTCACTTCCCAAATTACCCCAAGTGTTTGATGCAAGAGCATCCTAGATGTAAGTGCAATCTTGCATCACCCAATTTTTATTTTATTTTCAGTCTTTTCTATTTTAATAAGGACTAGTCGATAGGGTGGTTACTGTTTATGAGAGCTTGCTATTTTTAGTAAGTTTTTCATATGAGCTTAGAATGTTCTCATTTCTAGATGAAGGTTCGTTTTAGAGTTATAAGCATACCATAAAAATCTCATTTCTCCAGCTTAAGTATCAGAGAAGTTATTGCATGTTTTTGGTGGAAAATTTTGTAGAAAAATCTTCAAGCTCATCGTTGGAGGCATTAGAGTGCCTGGATGAAGTTTGAAAACTTCACAAAAGGGCACTTGCACAATTATGAGCCTATAGATCATGAGCTGACATTTTCAAAAAGTGGTTATAATAGCTAATCGGAGCAACTGCTCGAGAGTTATGACCTTTCGAAGTTGGGCTCCTCGAAATTTCTACAATAATTGTCAAAGATGTATTTGGCCGACTCTATATGTATTGCTAGGGTCTGTCAGCCCTAGGTATTAAGTTTCAATGTCTAGAACCTTCCCGGGCGGCATAAAATTTTCTATTTGAGAAAGGCCTAAACATTGTCTAGAATAGCTCTAGGTGATAGTTTGCAACTTGTCTTGCAAATTATTGTAATGAAGGTACCCATGAAGTACAAGGAACAGAACTTATGAGAAATACCTGGTCAAATGGAAAGGGAGGCCAGTAGAGGATTTATCATGGCTAGTAAGGGAGGAGGTTAACCGTTTTGGTTTTCCTCTGAACACTTGAGATGTGATGGGTTCACTTCTCAAATTACCCCAGGTGTTTGATGCAGGAGCATCCTAGATGTAAGAGCAATCTTGCATCACCTAAAAATATTTATATTTTAGTCTTTTCTATTTTAATAAGGACTAGTAGATAGGGTGGTTACTATTTATGGGAACTTGCTATTTTTAGCAAGTTTTTCATATGAGCTTGGAATGTTCTCATTTTTCATAGGAAAGTTCAATTTAGAGTTGTAAGCCTACCTTAAAAATCGCATTTCCCAAGCACATGTATTGGAGAAGTTATTGCAGATTTTCGGTTGAAAACTTTGCAGAAAAATCTTTAGGCTCACTATTGGAGGCCTTAGAGTGCTCAGATGAGGTCCAAGAACTTGACGGAGGGGTCCTTGTGCGATTTAGAGCCTGTAGATCACGAGCTAGAATTTCTAAAAAGTGGTTATAATAGCCAATCAGAGTAACGGTTCGTGAGTTATGGCTTTTAATAGTTGAGCTACTCGAAATATCTAAAATAACTGGCAAAGATGCATTTGGCCGACTCTATATGTATTGTTAGGGTATGTCGGCCCTAGGTATTAAGTTTCAATGTCTAGAACCTTCTCAGGTGGCATAAAATTTCCTATTTAAGAAAGGCCCAAACTATAACATATGGATTTTCATATCTAAATCAAAGATAGTTTAAACTAAAATCTCCCAACATTTTTAAATAGATAACTGAATCCTTTTCACATAGCATTAATTGTTTTTAACAATTAATAGAAAATAACTGAAATCACATTCAATTGAGATAACTAGATCAACGATTAATTATTCACAACTGTATTCATGTTTAGTTGAAATAAATAGATTAGTGATTAACTAACATAACTATATTCATGATCTACTGTAATAACTAGATTAATGATTAACTATTTATAACTGTATTCAAATAAAGTAAATGCTTAACAAGAAAAGAAGGAATGGAACATACAAGTATCCTCAGAGGATCTTTAGTTGGTTGTGCAAGCCTTGACTTTGGTGAGAGGAGAAGCATTGACATAGGTTTAACCTCTCAACTTCGGACCATACTTATCCCCACACATTCTATGAAATTAGAATGACCCTCCCTACCTCGAGATCGGGCTTGGGATGTTTTTCAGTCCAGCCACCTGAGCATCTTAGTGTTTTGAATGTTCGCTCAGTTATGAAATGGACATGCTTACATAACTAGCACTACTGACATCAAGTGATCATTAGATGACACACATGCCTATAAACTAACTTAGCCAAGGATTTTCGATGGATTCAACCACCCGATCACCATCACTCAACTAGACAACAAGATTTATTACAAAGATGAGCATGAGCTATTAAGTATATTTCATTTAAGGTATTCTTGTTTGATTTCTCTTTTGTTTTCTTGCAGATTCATTCCACCTCTTCACCATACTTGGCTACACAGTCCATGATTCCCAAGTGTATTAAAATTATGAGCACTATGCCCTTTTACACCTCTTTACCATATCATGGCTATCTTGTCTATGATTCCCAGGTGTTTTGGAAAGGTTATGAGCAATCTTCTCTTAATATCTTTTATCATAGTTTGAGACAACATAAAGCTTATTATTGAAATCAATAACTTCATAAGGTTTTTACTACATTGTGAGACTCCTTTTAAAAGGTACTACTCGACTTCTTTAAAGATGGTTCTAGATACAATGAAATAAAAAGAAAAAAGCGCAACGTATATCATAGGGAATGTTCAGCAAGTTAAATAGTATGATCATAGTTATAGAGAAGGTGACTCCTAAACTTAGCTGGCTGCAATGAAATATATATTCAAAAACATTGAAAGATAATTCATGATCTGATATGTATTGCTTGACAAATTGGAAAACTAATCGGCTCCCTCTCATTACTTAAAAATGTCACTTCTAGTGCTTATATCTTTGTATTCAAACCAGAATGCTTGCTCGGCTATGGTGAAATCACACTATCTAAACAATGTTGTAACAATGGTATATTGCAGACATAACAATGGCATATTATAGATGTAACAATGGTAGATTGCATATGTAACAATGCAGGGTCGAATTTGGTTAATAAGACAAGGAAAAATTGGAACTTAGCAAGGTAGAAAGAAGTTCAGGTACTAAGGAAAAAGATGATCTCGTCTCTCCCTCACAGCCTCCATATATGGAGAGCAATCATGACTCCTTGGCTTCCATTGATTTCAAAAGATTATAGCCAATTCAAAATTCCAAGTATTAAATCGATTATGAAAAAAGAGGGAAAGAAAAATAAAAAGTTGAAAAGATTATAATTTCAATCATTATTATAATATATACTTATATACATTCATGTAATTATATCAATGGGGTGACATCATTAAATTACGTTATTATAATTTATTGGTGTCATTTCATTTTTATATTTATACGTACATATGTAAATATTTATTATAATAATATGATGAAGATTAATTAAAAATCTCTTGAGGTATGTTTTATATTTTAATTAGATTATTTTATGTTTTCTTAGATTATTTTTTTAATAGCTCATGCGGGTCCCATAAATGTATCCTGTGATCAAGTCATTGCGTCCTTTCCAAAGAAGTTCAAGGTCATACCTGCCAATCATGATGATTGAACTAAGCAAACATCCCATTTTCGATGATCTCATTTAACAATGGTCCCCTCTACATCTTCTCTTGCAATCACCCTTGAAAACATTTTTGCGATAATAATAATTCTATAATAATTTCATATAAACATAATAATCATTATTTGAAATCAAGTAACTACTAATCATCTAATAATAGTTAATGGTTAACGACCATCTCATTAACAGTTAACACAATGTATAAAAATAACTACCTATTTCACATGATCATGAAAGAATACTCTGTTAAATCCAACGGTTATGAACAAGTTTAAAATTAGGTCAAAATTTTGGGATGTAACATACCCTCCCCCTTAAATTTTTTATAGTCTCTGATGAATATCATAACAAAACTTTAAACAATATTGAATCAATATAATTTAAGAAAAGAAAAAAATGTTCAGTTTCCAACCCTAGAGAAAAGATGAGGGTATTTTTGGAAAAATTCATGATAATCCTCCCAAGTGGCATTATCCTCAGCATATTGATCTCACTAGACCTTGCATTGTGTCACCTCTTAATTTCGTAAGTGTAGCTTACGCACCTTGAGTATTCTGAGTAGTTCTATTTCTATCACCCCTAGTTCTCACACCTGTAATAGTTTCCAATCAATTATATGATCATGATGGGTAATGTATTTCTTAAGATATGACACATGGAAGACGTCATGAATCTTGGCAAGGGCTAGTGGTATAGCAATTACGTAAGCTACTGATTTCACAACTTCCAATATTTCAAAGGATCTCACATACCTTGAGGCTAACTTGGCATTCTTACCAAACTTGATAGTACTCTTCTGAGGTTTTACCCTTAATAGTACTTTTTCTCCCACTGAGAATTCTCTAGGTGTTCTTTTTGCATCTGCATAACTTTTTTGCCTGTCATTAGTTTCCTTCAATCTTTGACGAATCTGGATTATTTGTTCTTCCATTTCCTTAAGCATTTGAGGTCTAACAATTATTTTGTCTTCTAAGCGATTCCAACTAACAAGAGTTCTACATTTGTGGTCATATAGAGCCTCAAAGGGAGCCATCTTAATAATGGACTGATAGGAATTGTTATACACAAATTCAACCAAGGGTAAATATGTTTCCCACTGGTATTGTTGATCCATACGGTATACTCTCAAAAGATCTTCTAATTCCTGGTTTACTCTTTCTGTCTGACTATCTATCTTAGGATGATAAGCTGAACTGATGTTTAGTTTAGTACCCAACGCTAAAAATAATGATTGCCAAAATTTGGAAGTTACCGTCGCATCCTTCTCTAAAATAATTTTCTCTAAGATTCCATGCAATCTGAAATTTTCTTTCATGAATTTATGAGCAATTTCTAGTGCACCATCAGTTAGATTTCTAGGTATAAAATAGGCAACTTTTGTCAGTCAATCTGATACAGGCAAAGGGATGAATAACTAGGGCCAACGACACACCCAACTATCCAAACAACCCTACAAGAGTTAGCAAAACAGAAGCAAACACAAGGAACAACAACTAAAGGAGGAAGAAGAGTGAAATACTTTTATTGATTCATCAAAATATCTTCATAGATGCCCAACTATAAGGCCTTCTAGGTTACGACTAATTACAAATACATTCACATTGAAAGATCCAACTACAAATTCGCACTTTCAGTTCTGCTCTCCAATCTGCTCCCTCAAAAACTTGCCTAACTCTAAGCCTAAACACTATATACTTGCCAAAATGGCTTACAGATTATTCTAAAACATTACATAAGAGGAGGGTCGACCCAACAACGGTCTGGACACATCCCAAGAAAATATTTTAACATAAATGTCGCGATCTAAATAAATCTCACAAGTCGGTTCACAGAAATCACGTCCAAATGCTAACACTTAGCATACACTAGGTAACTCGACACATGAAGAGACACTCAGCATACACTGGGTAACTCGGCACATGAAGAGTCACTCAACATACACTGGATAACTTGGCACATGAAGAAATTGCTACTATAACTCGGCACATGAAGGAATTGCTATAGTAACTTGGCACATGAAGGAACTGCTAAGCACATGAAGGAACTACTAGGCATATGAAGGAACTAGAACTGCTAAGCACATGAAGGAACAAAATGAGAAGGATAACAAGGCAACCTAGGATGCTCCTACATCAAACAATTGAGGTTGAAAGAAATGATTCTCTTGAATCATTGAGATGTCACAACCTGAGTTGAATCCAACTTCAATTGAGAAATCCATGAATCATCTTCAATAGGTCTGTTCTTCCACTTCACCAAATATTCATAGTAATATTTTTCTCTTGTGCTCTTGCCAACTCTCTGATCCAATATTTGTTCAACTTCTTCAATCTGCTTCTTAGGATAGTCATCTAATACAACAACTTCATCCTCTGACTCATGATGCTTATACAAATCAGCAATATTGAATATAGGAGATATATCCATGTCATTAGGTAACTCAACTTCATAAGCATCACCACTATCAAACTTCTTCAAGATCTTACAAGGTCCAAATTTCTTCATCTTCAGTTTAATGTATGTTCCATCTGGGAATCTTCCTTTCTTCAAATGAACCATTACCTCATCACCAACTTGAAAATCATGGTCTCTTCTAAACTGATCAACATTCTCCTTATACTTTTGATTACTTTGTTCCAACCTCAACTTCACTTCTTTATGCAAAGACTCCATAAAATTAGCAAATTCTTCTTCTGCAACGCTTCTCTTTTCTTCACCAACAACATCTCTCAAATCTGATATGCCTCTAGGATGCATTCCAGTAACAATCTCAAAAGATGTCTTCCTTGTACTCCTATTCACAGAATTATTATATGCAAGTTCAACTTGTGTCAATACCATCTCTCAATTACTTGGCCTATTCCCAACTAAACATCTTAGCAAATTGCCCAAGCTTTTATTCACAACCTCTGTCTACCCATCTGTTTGTGGATAGAATGTAGAACTAAACTTCAATTCAGTACCCATCTTCTTTCACAAATCTTTCAAAAATAACCAACAAACTTACTTTGTCTGAAATAATACTTCTTGGTAATTCATACAATCTCGCAATCTCTTTAAAGAAAAGTTCAGCAATATGCTCAACGTTTGATGTCTTCTTAGATGGTATGAAATGAGCCATCTTAGAAAATATGTCCACTACAACAAATATGGAATCATACCCTTTCACTGTTTTAGGCAATCTAAGAACAAAATCCATACTAATGTCAGTCCAAGGTTTCTCAAGAACAAAAATAGGTGTATATAAACCAATATTTTGACTCGCTCCCTTTACAACTTGACAAACTCCACAACTCTTTACAAATTTATGAACATCCTTATACATTTGTGGCCAACAATACTTCTCTTTCAGCAAACTCAATGTCTTATCAATTCCAAAATGTCTAGCCAATCTACCACTATACTTTTCCTTAATCAGATTCAACCTCATAGAAATTTTAGGAATACACAATTGAATACCTTTGAACAACATACCTTCTTGAATGAAATACTCATCATACTTACTTATGTGATCTATCAAATTTAGTGCTCTGCACTCTCTCTATGCCTCCGAAAAATCAGGATCAACATCATACAACTCTTTCATTTCATCAAAACCAAGAACTTCAACCTTCATTTCTGTCAGCAAGGAACGTCTCCTACTCAATGCATCAACAACTATGTTAGTAACTTCACTCTTATGCTTGATGACAAATGTAAAACTCTGCAAATACTCAACCCACTTCATATGTCTCTGATTCAATTTATGTTGACTTCCCAAGTATTGTAAAGCTTTATGATCAGTATATAACACAAACTCCTTAAGAATCAAATAATGTCTCCACTTCTTCAATGCTTGAACAATGGCATAAAATTATTGATCATACACATAATACTTCCTTTTAGCCTCATTGAACTTTTCAGTAAATAAAGCAATAGGCTTACCTTCTTGAATTAATATAGCTCCTATTGCATTACCACTTGCATCACATTCAACTTGAAATACTTTGTTGAAATCAAGCAAAGCTAGTACAGGTAATTCAACAACCTTTTGTTTCAAAGTCTCAAAACTCTTATCAGCTCCATGTGTCCACTTGAATTCCTTTTTATCTCTCTTCATTGTCTCATTCGTATCATTACAAACAGCATTGAAATTCTTTATAAACTTTCTGCAAAAACTAGCCAAACCATGAAATGATCTTACCTCACCCACATTCTCAGATGTAGGCCATTCCAAAATTGTTTTAACCTTTTTAGGATCCATCTTCAACCCATTAGTTGAAATCACAAATCCCTAATACACAATCTCCTCTTGCATAAAAGAACACTTTTTTAGATTAATCAACAACTTTTCCTTTTTCAATCTCTGAAATACTTGTCTAATGTACTCAAGATGTTCTTCCTTAGTCTTACTAAATATCTAAATATCATCCAAATAAACAATCACAAACTTACCCAAAAATCTTTTCAGAACTTCATTCATCAACCCCATGAAAGTACTAGGTGCATTAGTCAAACCAAAAGGCATAACCAACCATTCATACAAACCATCCTTTGTCTTGAAAGCAGTCTTCCATTCATCACCTTCTTTGGTTCTGATATGATGATAGTCACTCTTCAAATCAATCTTGGTAAAATACTTTGTTTCACTCAAACAATCCATTATGTCATCCATCCTCAGCATAGGAAACTTATATTTCACTATTATATTGTTAATGGCTCTAAAATCAATACACATTCTCCATTCTTTTTGGGTACTAATATAGCAGGTATAGCACATGGACTCAAACTTTCTCTAATCAAACCTTTCTGCAACAACTCATGTACTTGTCTGTTAAGTTCTTCATTCTCTACAGGTGTCAATCTATATGGTGCTTTGTTTGGCAAACCAACTCTAGAAATCAGGTCCATACAATGACTTATACTTCTTACTAGAGGTAAACCATCAAGAATATTATTAGCAATAATGTCTTTATACTCATTCAACAATTCTATAATTTCTACTGGTACTCGGCTATCACTATCTACTATCACTCGGTCATTACTAACTTTTGTTGCTTGGTCATTACTACCAACACTCGGTCCTCTAGGAACTATAGCAAAACAAACTTGATTCTTTTTCATTTCTTTTTCAAATTGTTTCTCATTAACCATACAATTTTTTTACAGCAGTACAATTAACCTCATCTGGACTTTCAATTAAAAACAACAATATTTGTTTCTTCCCATTTACCCACAAAGTATATTGATTCAATCTTCCATCATGTACAACATATCTATCATATTGCCAAGGTCTACCCAACAAAATATGACAACAATCCATAGGCATAATATCACACAAAACTTCATCAAAGTAATGTCCAATTTTGAACTTCACAAGGCATTGCTCACTTACCAATATCTTATGCTCATCTTTGATCCATAAAATGTGATAAGGTTTGGGATGTTTCAGCCTCTACAACTACAACTTGGTAACCAACTCTTCTGATGCCAAATTTGTAAAACTTCCACTGTCAATGATCACTTTGCAGCATTTTCCAATCATCTTACATCTTGTCTTGAAAAGACTTCTCTTTAAAATAGGTTCCTTATCACTTCCCTTATTACATAAGGTTCTTCTAACAATCAAATTTTCTCCAGCCTCAAGTCCACTTGGTGAACCCTCATCATTTCCTTGAATCACAACATTTCGGTTACCTTGCCTACTTTCAGAAGATCTACATTCAAAAGATCTATGTCCCTCTTTACCACATCTAAAACAATTACCATAAAATCCACTTCTAGAATAGGAATTACCTCTTCCTCAGTAAGGATTAGTGCCTTTTTGATAAGAATTACCACTTTTCCATTCGGTCTTGCCTTTTTCATCATTTTTCCATTCAGATTTGCCTTTATCCTATATAGAACTATCAGATCTGCCACTTTCTCCATAAGATCTACCTTTGCCTCTTTGGAATCCACCATCTCTACCTCTTTGTCTTTATTCATACTTCTTTGTCAAGATCTCCTTAGCTTTCAAGGCATATTGATATGCTTCTTCTACACTTTCCAACTTCATAAAACTTATTTCATCTTGAATTCCAGATCTCAAATCATTAATGTACCTTGCAATTTTCTCAACATCATCATCCACATGTCCAGAGCTGATGTCTAATCTATAGAATTCTTCGGTATATTCTTTCATAGTCATGTCTTTTTATTTCAAATTTTACATCTTTCTCAACAAGCTAACTTGGAAATCAACAAGAAGGAATTTGTTCTTTACCTTGTTCACCATCTTTGGCCAAATTCTGATTTTCTTCTTTCCTCTCCTTTGTCTATTAGTTTGCAACTACTCCCACCATAGTGATGCATAACCTTTCAGCCTAGTGATTGCAATCTTCACCTTTCTATTATCAAGAGTGTTTTCATACTCAAAGAACTTCTCCATATTAGATATCCAATCCAACACAACATTGGTATCCAATTTTCTATCATAAGGAACAACTTCTACAATAGGCTTTAAATTTTCTCTAGACAACAATCGCAACAATCTTTCCTCATCTTGATCTTCTTCAGGTTCTGGATTTTGGTTTGGTTCTACTACTTCATCATCACTCACATTTTCAAGATGCACACCTCTCTTCTGGGCTATCTCCACAGCATCTAATCTGGCTGCAATTTGTCTCAACTGATCCAATATAACATTATCAATATTATTTCCTCTTCCACAAACCACCTTTACAAATTAGGTTCTTGGACGATCATAACCCTCTGCAAGTTATAGGTCAAATTCGTAGATCTGCCACCCTACAACCAAATTTGAATCAGGGTTCTACATGATCCAATCTCCACAAGGATGAACTTCAAGCTCTAATACCAACTAATGTAGGCTAAGGGATGAATAACTAGGGCTAACAACACACCTCACTATCCAAACCACCTTGCAAAAGTTAACACAATAGAAGCAAACACAAGGAACAACAACCAAATGAGGAAGAAGAGTGAAATACTTCTATTGATTCATCAAAATATCTTCATACATGCTCAACTGTAAGGCCTTCTAGGTTACGACCAATCACAAATACATTCACATTCAAAGATCCAACTACAAATTCGTACTTTCAATTCTGCTCTCCAATCTGTTCCCCCAAAAACTTTCCTAACTCTAAGCCTAAACACTCTATATATACGTTCCAAAATGGCTTACAGATTATTCTAGAACATTACATAAGAGGAGGGTTGACTCAACAATGGTCTAGACACATCCCAAGAAAAGATCTTAACATAAATGTTAGGATCAAAATAAATCTTGCAAGTCGGCTAGCAGAAATCACATCCAAATGCTGACATTTGACATACACTGGGTAACTCAGCACATGAAGAGACACTCGGCATACACTGGGTAACTCAGCACACGAAGAGTCACTCAGCATACACTGGGTAACTTGACACATGAAGGAATTGCTACAGTAACTCAATACATGAAGGAATTGCTTCAATAACTCGACACATGAAGGAATTGCTAGACACCAACTTGCAGAATGAACAAAATGAGCAGGATAACAAGGCAACTCAAGATGCTTCAGCATCACTATCAACTACTACCAGAATGGTATTGTGTTGATTTCATGTCATAGGTAATCCGTGTACAAAACGCATGAAAATTATTTGCCATTTCTATTCTAGTACTACATTAGGGTGCAAGAGGCCTGCTAGGTATTAATCTTCTGCCTTAACTCTTTGGCATTCTAAACAACCTACCACAAATTTTGTTATCTCCATTTTCATTCCTTTCCAAAAGTATAGAGGTTTTATATCAGACAACATTTTAGTTACCCTAGGCTATCCTAAATATGGAGTTGAATGAGATTCTTCCAGAATCATTCTTCGAAGTTTAGAATTGTTAAGTACATAAATTATGTCATGATATCTTAACAATCTGTCCTCCTCTAGATTAAATTCCAAATACTTAGAATCCTGTGGGTCCCTGATAAGAGCTAGTCTAATTTCTGCATATAACTCATCATGTTCTAGGTGTTGTAAAATTTGGTCCTTTAATCTGAAGTTTATAGTAGTCATTAGAGAAATGTGTCTTCTCCTACTTAGGGCATCTGCCACTTTGTTTTCCTTGCCTTTAATATAACTTATTGCAAATTTATAGTTTGCTAAAAATTCTAAGCATCTTTTTTTTTCTAGCATTTAGATTTGGTTGAGTAAAGATATATTTTAAACCATGATGATCGGATCAAAGTTCAAAAGGTTTTCCAATCAAATAATTTCTCCATATCTGAAGAGCATGTATTATAGTTGCTAATTCTAGATCATGAGGTGCGTAATTTTGTTCATAATTCTTAAATTTTCTAGATTCATATGCAATTACTTGTTCATCCTACATTACTACACCTCCTAAACCTTCTCCTAATGCATCTGTTATAACTAAGAATTGCTTTTGTGGATCAAATATCTTTAGTATGGGTGTTGTAGTTAGCTTTTCTTTCAAAAATTTAAAGGTTGTTTGACATTTTTCTGTCCAAACAAATTTCTTTCCTTTTCTTTGAAGTGATGTATTTGGGTAAGCTATCTCAGAGAAGTTCCTGACAAATTTTCTATAAAATCCTACTAATGCCATACAACTTTTAACTTTTGACACATTTTTAGTTATAGGCCATTCCTTAATTGCTTTAATTTTTGACGGATCTACAGCTATGCTCTAAGCTGATATAATGTGCCCTAAATACTAAATTTTCTTTTGATAGAAAGCACATTTAGAGAATTTTCCATACAATATATGTTCTCTTAACCTTTGCAAAAATGTTTCCAAATGTTTTTGATGTTCTTCCTCATTCTTTGAATATATTAGAATATCATCTATAAAAACTAGTACAAAATTATCTAGGCAATCTTGAAATATGTTATTCATTAAGTTCATAAAAGTTGTTGGTGCATTGGTTAACGCGAATGACAATACTATAAATTTGTAATGTCCATACCTAGTTCTGAATGCAATTTTGTGAATATCTTTGTCCTTAATACAAAGCTGGTGATATCCCGACCTCAAATCAATTTTTGAAAACATTGTCATGCACTTCATTTGATCAAAAAGATCATCTATTCTAGGAAGTGGATACCGGTTCTTGATGGTAACCTTATTGAGCATTCTGTAATCTATACATAATCTCATAGTTCCATCCTTCTTCTTGACAAACAACTCTAGGGCTTCCCATGGTGAAACATTGGGTCGGATCAGTTTCTTGTCTAACATGTCGTGTAGTTGTATCTACAACTCCATTAATTTCATGGTAGTCATTCAATATGGTGCTTGAGAAATGGGTTATGCTCCTGGTATCAAATCTATGGTGAAATCAAAGGTTCAGGAAGGTGGTAGACTGGGGAGTTCTTCAGGAAACACATCTTGATAATTCTTTAGATATGGATATTTTTCATTAAAAGATTCCTTTAACTATTCTCTGATTTCCCCATCTTCAAAAATGTAGTCATCTCCATATGTGGTGTTTTTAGGTTCTCTCATGTCCTCAACCCTGACTACAAAGATCTTACAACCTTTTCTTCCATATTTCTTAAGTTGTATGGCAAATATCTATTTTGATTTAATTCTCATGTTTAATCCCAATAATGTTTGTTGGCCTACCTCGATCATCCAAACAATTTACAGTTTTGGCAAGAGAATCCACCTTGGCCTTATGCACTGAGCCAATTAATGACTATGACAATGTTGTAAGACCCAAGAGGTGCTACATACAAGTTCAATTCCGTTTGAGAAATTTGAAAAGTCAACCTGAGCTTCAAACAGGCATTGCTCTACCTTAGCTCTTGACTAGTTTGCATATTTGACTATCCATGGTTTTGCCATAAAACTAGATTTCTTTGGAAATCTACTTAACAATTTAGGCGATATAAAACATTCCGAAGCTATAGTATTAATTAAAATGGAGATAGGTTTCCCGTAGATCTTACCCAGAGTTTCAATCGAGCTTATTTGATGTTTTGCTTGCCTCTTTTCTAGGGCCGTAAGGATCCTTTGCTGATAAATTTGATGTTGTTGTGAAAGAGGTGGTCATTGTAGCTGATTAGTGTTGGATTTGATGGGGCATTTATTAGCATAATGATCTCCTCCACAAATGTAGCACCCTAAAGGTGGTCCCTTCCTTTCATTACCCTTATTATTCTTACTTGTACTAAAATTACTTTTTACATCCTTGACTCTATTTCCTTTTTATTTTGGCTTCTTGTACTTAAAATCCTTAAACTATCTTTTCTAAGATCCATAATTAGCACTTTCTATATTCCAATTTGATTTCCTTTTATTGTCTTGGATGGAGTCATCTTTCTTGATTTTGTATTCTTACCGAATAACCTTCTCTAGAGCTTCCTCCATAGTTCGAGGAGTGAGAACATCAATTGCTCCTCCTATTTTGTTGTTCAAACCCATAATGAATTTCCTCACCTTCAGATTTATATCCTGCTGATATGGTGGTACATACTTCAACAGTTGGGTAAATTTATCCCCGTACTTATATACAGTCATATCTCCTTGCTTCAAGTTCTGGAATTCTAGAAGTTTTTGATCCTAAAAGGTTTGGTGCAGCATGTGATTTCTAAAAATGGTTACAAACTTTCTCAAGTAATCTTAGTGGTTTTAATGTTTTGCTTGACTTTAGTGTTTCCCCACTAGGTTGTAGCTTCTCCTGTAAAGTGGTATATTTTCCAAACCATTTTTGAGGTTTCAGAAAAGTTCATAATTTCAAAATATTGTTCCATTTCAGTTAGCCAAGCCTCTGCATCCTCTTTAGACTCATAACCGACAAAGTTGGGTGGTTTGATTTTCTTAATATCTGCTGACAGATCAGCCACTATTTCTTGGTTCTTTTGTTTTTCGGTTTGAATGGGTGAAGGGGTTCTCTTGTTATATCTAGAGACTTCTATCTATGTTCTAAGAGGAGGTGATGATTGTGTTTCCTCATGGTTATGCCCCATCTAGGCTGCCATCTCATTCATTCTCCTTTCCATATTATTCAACTTCAGTTGCATTTCTTGCAAAATCTGAAGTAACAATTCAATGGATGATTTGAGTATTTTCATGGACCATGTCATGATCTACAACGTTCTTGTTGTTGTTCATTTTATTTTGTTTATTGGTTTCACCTGATAATTTACAAAATTTGAGTCGGTTTATTGAATTCATACATATTTAAGTATTTCCACAACAGAAAGAGTTCTGTGAATGCATGAAATACATGAATTAAATAAATTTATTTGATTAACTTAATACTTTGCTACTACACTTATAGCAACCTTATTTACAAAAAAATTCTCTATTGATGATGTTTACATCAGAATATCTAATCTTGCTTTTCAACATTTAGTTTTTTACTCGGATTGGTACATATCCTGCACCATCCAAGATTTGTGGAAATGCAAAAGAGAGTTGCCCTATCGAACATTCCAGTTTTGAATGAACTTATTCCTATATGCTGCTTTACTACCAGGGGTCCACTTCACTCTTTCTTTCTTCATTCATTGTAATGCTTGGTTCCGAGTTTCGTTATCTTTGGGCATGGAGCAACAAGTATAATCATGTTTAGGCATGTTTTTAACTAAATAGGGCAAGATGGGATGTCAAGCCTTCTTGCGGGGTGTTTTATGTACTTGCATCCTGTACAATCATTCTAAGAATTTTTTAGGTTTACATGGAAGGTAGTGTGCCCTACATTTAGTGTTGAACCCAGGGCTCTGATACCATATGTAGCATACGGATTTTCATATCTAAATCAAAGACAGTTTAAACTAAAATCTCCCAATATTTTTAATTAGATAACTGAATCCTTTTCACATGACATTAACTGCTTTTAACAATTAATAGAAAATAACTGAAATCACATTCAATTGAGATAACTAGATCAATGATTAACCATTCACAACTATATTCATGTTCAACTGAAATAAATAAATTAATGATTAACTAGCATAACTGTATTCATAATCAACTGTAATAACTAGATCAACAATTAACTATTCATAACTGTATTCAAGTAAAGTAAATGCTTAACAAGAAAAGAAGGAATGGAACATACAAGTATCATCAAAAGATCTTTAGCTGGTTGTGCAAGCCTCGGCTTTGGTGAGAGGAGAAGCATTCACATAGGCTTAACCTCCCAACCTCAAACCATACTTATCCCCACACATTCTATCAAATTAGAATGACCCTCCCTACCTCGGGATCGGGCTTGGGATGTTCTTCAGTCTAGCCACCTGAGCATCGTGGTGTTTTGAATGTCTGCTCAGTTATGAAACAGACATGCTTACATAACTGATGCTACTGACATCGAGTGATCATTAGATGGCACACATACCTATAAACTACCTTGGCCATGGATTTCTGATGGGTTCAATGACCCGATCACCGTCGCTCAACTAGACAACAAGATTCATTACAGAGATGAGCATGAGCTAGTAAGTACATTTCATTTAAGGTATTCTTGTTTGATTTATATTTTATTTTCATGCAAATTCATTCCACCTATACACCATACTTGGCTACATAGCTAGTGATTCCCAAGTATATTAAAATTATGAGCACTCTACCCTTTTACACCTCTTCACCATATTATGGCTATCTTGTTGGTGATTTCCAGGGGTTTTGGCATGCTTATGAGCAATCTACTCTTAATATATTTTATCATAGTTTGAGACAACATAAAACTTATTATTGAAATCAATAATTTCATAAGGTTTTTACTACATTCTGAGAATCCTTTTAACAGGTACTACTTGACTTCTTTGAAGCTGGTTCTAGATACAATGAAATAAAAAGTAAAAAGCTCAATGTATATCACAGGAATGTTCAAGAAGTTAAATAGTATGATCACAAATATAGAGAAGGAAACTCCTAAACTTAGCCGGCTGCAATGAAATATGTATTCAAAAACATTGAAAGGTAATTTATGACTTGATATGTATTGCTTGAGGAATTGGAAAACTAATCGGCTCCCTCTCATTACTTAAAAACGTCACTTCCAGCACTTATATCTTTGTATTCCTACCGGAATGCTTGCTTGGCTATGGTGAAATCGCACTATCTGAACAAGGTTGTAACAATGGTATATTGCAAATGTAACTATGGCAGATTGCAGACGTAACAATGGTAGATTGCAAACGTAACAATGTAGGGTCAAATTTGGTTAATGAGACGAGGAAAATTTGGAACTTAGCAAGGTAGAAAGAAGTTCGGGCACCAAGGAAAAAGGTGATCCCATCTCTCCCTCACGACTTCCATATATGGAGAGCAATCATGACTCCTTGGCTTCCGTCGGTTTCAAAAGATTATAGTCAATTCAAAATTTCAAGTATCAAATCGATTATGAAAAGAGAGGGAAAGAAAAATAAAAATTTGAAAAGAGTTGAAAAAATTATAATTTCAATCATTTTTATAATATATACTTATATACGTTCATGTAAGTATATCAATGTGATGACATCATTAAATTACATTATTATAATTTATTGGTGCCATTTCACTTTTATATTTATATGTACATATATAAATATTTATTATAATAATATGATGAAGATAAATTAAAAATCTCTTGAGGTATGTTATATATTTTAATTAGATTATTTTATATTTTCTTAAATTATTTTCTTAATAACTCATGCGGATCCCATAAATGTATCCTATGATCAAGTCGTTGCGTCCTTTTCAAAGAAATTTAAGGTCATACCTGTCAATCTTGATGACAGAACTAAGCGAACATCTCAAAATTTTGGGATGTAACACGAACATTGTCTAGAACAGTTCTGGGTGATAGTTCGCTACTTGTCTTGAAGATTATTATAATGAAAGCACCCATGTGAGTTAGCATATTGTACTTGTGAATTCTGTAATTCCGCATTTGCGGTGCACATAAGAAATCTATATTTTGTTCTTGCATTTGATGTTGTTTCTTTTTTTTCTGTAATGGTTTATGGTATTAAGGGGAGCACCCTTCATCAAATATGTTGATTTTGAAGTGATCCAGATGAAGTGATCCAGATGAAAGAACCTTTTAACACATTTTGGGCTCTTCTTGGCCATAAATGGATTATACACACAAATGACATAATTGACTCAAAAAGTACAGAAAATTAAGTGAATGATACACATCCAATTGAAAATTGGGAATTGATCATATGTAGAAACATAACACTAGAGCTCTAGCCAACCATATGTCAAATGTTTAACCATCTCCACACATGGTATGGATTTCAACAAGTACGTATGATCAATAGTCACACCAATACCCTCTCTGAGAAAATAGAAGAAATACCAAAGACAAAGAACATCATAGATGGTAGTTCTCACATAAAATTACCAAGATTTACTAGAGTAGGAGATGTTACAGAGTACATTATAGCAATAGAGAGGACTTTTTCACTAGAAATGAGAACTACTGCACTTCAAGATGTTTTCAAGATACATTAATTTACATCATCATTTATTGGTGGAACACTCATAAGCATACCATTCTAGATTGACCTACTTTTACTATCTATATTAGAGATTAGGGCGAAGATTATCCTAATATTCCCAACTATGAAGGATTGATCACTCTAGAGGACCACCTTTACAATTGTGTTGTCACCTAGATTTAGACAAAAAAGGAATTTTGTCTTTTTCATATATATATATACAACTCTTCTATTGGACTTTTACACTAGTGGTACAACATTGGTATATCAACTAAAAAAGGAGAAGGAATTTTTTTTTGGATATAGTCTATTTAGCTTTCAATCATACATTCTCCTTCCAAGATGACAATGAACATATCTAGAAAGTACTCTTTAAGGCCAAAGACATCATCTTTGAAGAAGTACTTAGAGATCATCCCTCTTGAAACCAACCCTCCACCTTGAAGTGGAGTTTGGAAGCTAGTCGTTTGATGGGCAAATAAATACAACCAGTACAAAACAAATATTACAAAATCCATAGGGAGGAAGAAGTATATTCCAAGATAAATATTGAATTATGAGTAAAGAGAGAAATTGAACTTAAAAAGGATTCCAAAAAAAACTACTACAACCAACATATCAAACCTGGGAGGAAAACATTGTAAAGTCATAGAGTCCCAAAATGGCAAAGATTGTAAACTACGGGGTGAGGCTACTGTGGGAACCACCACTAAGGTTCCAACAAAGTACGAAGAATCAAGAGAATCAGACTAAAAAAGATGGTGCCAAAAAAGGTGAGACATTCACCAGATGACTTAAACATCACACACTAAGGATTGATTCCTAGGGTAAAAGTGTTGACTTTTTTCTTCCAAGTTTAGTTTTTACTTGTGTGATGTTTAATGGTGATAGACATTCACAAGTTATATCTGTCGTTGTCTCATCATATTTCTCATTCGTGAGTAAATAAATATCAACACTGGAAATTGTGTCTACATTGACAAAATAAGATAAACATATTATAAGAGGAAGGAAAGGGGTGATGCGATCTCTGTAAAAATTTCAAAATCCTGGTTTTCTTCCTTAGGTCATACAAATATTCAACTGTACAATCCATTTTATTTGTTGTCTTCATATTGAAGTGTACTATCCCCTGCATTGGATTTTGTTTTATGCAACGATTCAGAAACATATTGACATAATCTCTTTCACCAATGTTCATTTTCAATTCTACCATTCTCATTGGCTTTGGAAGGATGTATTTGTGATTATTAAAATCTATAAAACTATTCTGAACTTTGGATAGAATGTTACCAATCCCTTAAAACTTTTCTGGCAGAAAGATTTTAATCCCAAAGATCATGTCGTCTAATGTAATTTAATCCAATCCTCCCATTAATTATAACTCTTAAAGCCTATATGAAATTTCTGGATTTCATAAGAATGGTAATAACCATCCTCCAAAGTCCCAACTCCTTAGTTCAAGTTTTGTAATAATATGTTTGCTGAGTCTTGGAGATCTTCTAATATAAAGCTTTTATTGTTGATAAAGTTATCAAGAAGTTATGAAATTTTACGAGATAGAAACTTATTTTCAAGATTGGTAACAATGAAATTCTAACTTGAAAGGGTAACTAAGTCTTTCCTTGCAAACAAGATATAGTTCTTGTCTTATTTTCACTTTTTGTAATTTCACTGTTATAAGTGCTGTTGTATATGCAGGAGATCTTGGTCAAACATATGACTCAAATAGGACCTTCCAGCACTATTTAAAGACCAACGGACAGGCCGTTCTATTTGTAGGAGATCTATCTTATGCAGATAAGCATCCATTCCACGACAATAGGAGGTGGGATACTTGGGGACGATTTACTGAAAAAAGTGCAGCTTACCAACCTTGGATATTTACAGTAGGAAATCACGATATTGATTTTGATCTTGAAATTGTAAGTAGATACACCTCTATAATGAACTGGGATTATCATTGGTGTTGCTTCAAAAATCTTACTTAAAGATATTTACATAGATTAGCTTTAGTGTTTTCTTAGGCGTCATTTTTGTGCAGATGTGTTGGGATTTTGAATCCTAACAGTCACATGACTTTACCTCTTTTCATCTCTTCATTTGATTGCTCTATATGCTTGTATAAATAGATGTGTGCAGACCATGAATATAGAGTTGTATTGGTTAAACATTAATAAGATATTCCCTGTTTTAAGAGTGGATGTAGCGAACCACTATAATTTGTGGTGTTGTATTTTATCTTCTTTCATTGCTGTCTTGAATATGTTCATTATTTTGTCTGCTCGTTTATAACTTACAAGATGGTGGTTGTTTATTACTACATCAAGCTATGTCTTTGACTGCTATATCTACTTTTGCGTTACCAAAAGTGATATACTTAGATGAGCTTGAAGATTTTCCCCAAAATCATACTTGTGTAGAAGATGGTTATCTATTAGATCATGCTTTGACTACCATATAGTTTTATTTATGATGTGGTCATCCTCTTTCGCTCCCAATTGTTTGAAAGGGAATTTGATACCCTTGCTTTATTTTGTGAGCTTTACCAATCCATGTTCAAAGAGTTTTTAATTTCTAGTAATTTTGTCGAAGACAGACATGTTAATGGGCACTGCCAAATCAACCACCCCGATAAACACAATAATTGTCAGAAATTATGAGTAAATTACTTTAGCATACTTCTTCAAGAAACAATTTTTTCAAAGGAATGAAATACACATCTAGAACAGATCAATAAGATTCGAAAATTAATCCAAGGTTGGGACAGTGCTCAATAGCAAATGGAGTGAAGGAAGAGGAATTGGAGAGAATAGTCTTTTTCTTTCACAAGGACAGATCTCTACTTCCTAGAATCTTATAAGAACCACTGAAAGTATTAAAAGAATCTAGATGTAAAGATCAAATGCTCACCCAAATGAACACTTTGGAACTAGTTCTCATCCTCAAACAGCAAAGGCTGCCTCTTAGATCACTACCAATATATACTCCTGCGTAATATGGTCTATTAAATTATAGCCAAACTTTTAGCTTCTTGACTCAATAAAGATCACCACAGGATAATATTAGATAACCAAGCAGCAATTATTCATAAAATTAGACATGTCCAAAACCTTCAGTAGATATTTGGACTCTTATTCTTAAAACTATGACAGCCCTTTGCTTTCAGCATCAAAGCCTTGGCCTAGGCAAGGTGTTGCATAGCCACTTCTGTATTCTAAGTTACCATGAATGACTATCCTGGATGTTGGTTTTGCTTCTCCCATGAACTGGGATAAAGACAACTTCTAAGACAGTATATAATCATCATCAAGAGTGATATTCTCTGCTTTAGCTATTGTATAGTACCTCAAGAGAAGGAAAATGATACAGATTACTTTTTCTTGGAGGAGGATAGAGTTACTCGGGATTCCAAGTTTTTTCTGAGTGATATTATCCTATGCTCAATGCTCAAGTGAGATAAAAATGTCAAGATCATATTAATTGAATATTAAACAACTTCAAGGAAGCAAATAAGGGTTGGCAAATCCACTCATATATTCTTTAATATTATATTCCCCTTTTCAGAAAAGGGTGGAATTATTAGTTATCAAAGGGGTCTAGAGGACTTCTCTTGGAGAGGTTTGATCCAATCTTCAAACGCTCCTTTGTGGCTTGGGATATCATTGTAAGTGAAATTGTGAGCTTAGTAGGGGTCTAATCATACAAGCTAGAGATCAAGCCAACTCCTCATTCCACTTTTGTTTTTTTTCGGGGGGGGGTGGTGGGGGGGGTGGTGGTGCAACACAGAGTTGAATGCAAAGGAGTTTAGGAAGATACACCCCTTTTATTGAATTGGGTTGATGGTTTGGTTTTGTTGAGACTATGGAAATCAACAATAATCAGCATAAACAAAGGGCTACAGCTCTCACACTGCAGTATAGAACATAGATCTGGAAAGGGAATTCATGGAGGAACTTGTCATTGAAATTCAGGATCAAAATAGGACTGTTTTTCTTAGTGCCATCATCCTAGTAGACCCAAAAACGATATGATCTGCAGATCCAAAACTGGAACATAGCTCTAATGCATCCTCAGAAAAAGTGTTGGACTAATTTGCTAACCGTGGAGTGTGTGCAGAGTACTAAAGCATCCCGGTCCCTATTTCAGATTCTGAATCTTCTTCTTTCATTCCACCTTCTTCAGATGTGCAACACTTCACCTATGGATCTGTGAGCTTGTACACGACAGGGAGAAAAATGGTGTTTGTGTTGTACATGGGCTTGCCTCAGTCAAGCCCGAGGAGAGTTCAACCTTCCCAATGGTAATGATGCTAAGAAAATCTGAAGTATAATGCTTAAATGAGTACTAATGCTATTTGGACAAAATCTCCGAGTGTTGATGCTACAACATGACACCTCAAAACAAGATCAAACATAAAAAGCTCCTTGATATGAAGAATATTGCAATTTGCTTCTCCTTAAGGCTTAGATCTAAAGAAATTTGTCCACAATGATTTCTCTCAGAAGACTTGAGAAGTGAATGATATATGACAATGAATGGGGAGAGGATGCTCTTATATAGGGTTCCCAATGTATTTCATAAATTTGGCCAACCTTCCAATGGTCATCTGAAAATATCTAGATCAAATAATAATTGGCAGGAAGTGACATGACAATATATTCAAAATTGGGCCCATTTTGGAGGGACTCTGACACTTAGTTCCATAGTCCACAAGGACCCTGGTGCCAAGAGCCATAGGCTGCCCAAAAAGGGTGATAGAATGGTACAAGGGTCATGAAAGGTCCAGGGTACATGATTTGATCTCCATACCAACACAATAATTCGACAATACTTTCTGCCAAAGATGGGCTTGGAAAGAGCAAAGAGGAGACACACTAAGGAAAGGGCACAAAAGGGAGTGTGAAATTGTAAGGGGTTCCAATTTAGGACACCATGGTAGGGACAACTGAAGAAGGGGAGTTAAACATCAAAAGAATGGAAGTAGTCAACTAAGCCATTGTAATGTTGCTTGCTTGGAATGTTCATCGACTCTGCTATTTCTTCTCTGCTGCAGTTTTCAAACACAAACATACGAATTTTGAAACTGATTTCTTACTAAACATAAAATGATAAAAAAAAAGAAATCGCTTTCTAGAATGGCCAAGCACATTAAACAAGAAATCATTAATATGCAGGCAAGGCTCGGTTTGTAAATGGGAAACGATCAAATAAGATTTGATATGACCACAGTGATGGTCATGCCTAGCTCTAAGGAAATAAACTCCAACCACTTAATGAAGTATTGTCCATTGTATGTTAATATGCAATAGTCAAATATTGAGCACCACTACTAGAAGACCTACATGTTGCCTAGTTTTGAAATACAAAAATTTGGACTTTTGTACGATTCATCTTACCAATGCCCAAGATCTAATCTGATGCGATTTCACTCGATTAGGACATTGTAAATAGGCTTTGCATATGTAACTATATTATCTAGAGAAGAGAATCCATAATGTGCATTGGAACTAGTTATGGAGTTATCCAAGATGGCCCAAAGTTAAGCACCTTTAATTTGCATCAAATAAATAAAATAAATAAATCAATAAGAGTAATTTCAAAATTTGGCGACAAAATTGGGTCCATGCATTCAATTCATGAGAGGTATATGTACAAGTTCCATTTGTTCATTTTGACCAACCAATTTTTGAGATAAGAAATTCACATTAAGGTTCCAATATACATAATTGCAACAATGAAACCCCTTGGCAATTATTTTAGAGCTTAAGACTAGTGTTCCACCACTCCTCGAGGATATGGGGATGGAACCAGGGGTTGTCAAAGGCTTGTGTTGTATATAGTTATACTATATACTATACATATAGTACTTGAAATGCTAGTTATGAAAAGATGAATAAGAAGTAAAATAGAAAAATTCTAAATTCTAAATAGAAAACACTTATAAATAGAACTAAGAATAGTTAATTAAATATCAATTTAAAAAATGAAATAGTCAAATCAGCAAATTGAATATTTCATTTTATATCAAAAATATCATAAATATGATTACAATGAGTAGCATGATATCAAAACAAGTACAAAATGTCAAAATGTAATGAAGGGAGGCCTCTAATCATCCCTCAAGGAGGAGAACTCCTCATCATTGGAACTACTAGACTCCTCACGATCAAGATCCGCCAAACGAACACCAACTATCCCTGCAACTGAAGTTGCAATGTGCTGATCTTCATCAGTTTGTGATGGCTCCTCTGGCTTTACATCCCTTTGTGCTGCTAGACTCTTCTTGTGCACACATCTTGCAGTCAATGAGATACAAGTACTATTTACAATAACTAGCTTCTCTACTTTGCCAGAGGTAAGTTTTATTTCCTCTTAATAGACTGGATGAAGCTATAAGTAGACTGGTACCTGTCTACAGGTGAAGAAATAAAAACCCAAGATAGTAAACAAATGGCTATTGTGATATTATTTAATTTTTTTCTATGATAGTTCCACTGCAGAATGAGGTCCTCCAATGCCTTAATTCTTATTCATCTTTGTTGCATCTTAATAATCCCTTGCCTATAGTTTGGGCTATGCAGTTACTTTGCACCTTGTGTTCCCCCTTGCCTTCTCATGATTTTGGCACAATACTACGAGTGGATGAAGGCCCCGAGGCTGACCCTAACATTGTTCCTATTCTTTGACGCAATGTATGAGTAGCAACATATGAATGGCTCTACATTTTCTGAATAGTCTGAATCTAAACTATACTACACAAAGTAGTAGGCATTACAACTGCATTGTCATCAAGAACACCCCAGATCTTGTTAAACTTAGTTTTGTAGTGGACATTTCTAGACTTTTCCACAAATTTACATGAATCAACATCTTTTCCTTTCCAAAAGAGGAAGTGCACATTAACTCTAGTAATGCTGCCAAACCATTCCATATTACAGATGTTGCATCTCCATTTCCTTATGCCACCACTTGTTGGCATTGGGATTGGTATTCTTCTTGTAAATTGTTTAATTCTAAAACAAAATTTGAAATCTTTCTATCTCTAGGGCAAAATAAAGAATCATTTTTCCTTCAAGGTTCAACATAAAACGTGATTTAGAAAATGAAACAGCAAAAACAAAAAAAACATTGAAACAACAAAAACAATTACAATTTACAAATGAAAATCAGAAAATAAAAATAAATAAAAAACTTACCTTGTGCTTGAAAAATCTCTTCAAAAAGGTGTAGAATCTTCCTCTTCTTCTTCTTGCTCCTTTATACTACTCTTTCACTTGCACTCACTCCTTTCACTCCTCAAATCATTTTCTTCTCTCCTTTCCACTCTTCTCTATTTGTTGTAGCTAACAATGAGAAATGAAATTGTGAGTTAAAATGAAGCTTGGAGGGGCTTAGATGGGAACCACCATAAATTAGGGTTTGAATAGAACCTAAAAAAAATTTAAAACTTGCATATTTTTTAAAACCCCTCTTTATAGGTCATCAACCAAGGGGGAATGCACAGACATCCCTGGGACAATAGAGGATGTCTAGCATCCCCATGACGTTTTGGGGACATTGCGTTGTCCTGCAATCTGGCAATTGCGATGCAATTAGAATAATTATAATCAAATACTCAAATCACTATTACCAAGTCACTAGTTGAATCTTTATAGGTAAATTGGCACACCAAATCATAGGCCCTAAAGAAATCACTTGCCACAAAAGGTGCCAAATCTTAGGACAATTGAAAAGAAAATATTGGTCACTCAAATAACCGAACTAGCCAACCGTAAGAAAGATCGCAGCACAGCATGGTGGATACTAGACATCCATTTACTTTGGATCATTGCTATAAAGATGTGAAGCTAGAAACTCCATAATTATCAGCATAAAGTCACGAGCAGGGAAACTGAGGAATAAGGAAATCACAATTGAACATCTGTGAATTGAGAGCTACTCAAGGAAATTACTAGTTTAAGGTGATATAAGGAGTATTTTAATTTCAAGCATATCACAACACCCTCAAATTGAAAATACTGCCTTGCTGTCACAGTCATCACACTTACAAGGTCCAATCACATGAGCACTAGGGGTGTTTTAGCTGTTATTACATGTGAATGATTAAACTTTCATAAGTGCCAAGCTGATGTGCAGATAGGGCAAACCTGTGAGTTAATATGAAGAACTAGATTCATTTCTGAGTGCACTTTCCAATTTGAATGTCTTTATAATTGTAACAATGTAATACCCTCAGAACAATCGGGTAACTGAATAAAAGATTGTATTTATTTTCCACTCACTTCTGTTTGGATATCTGTGAAATCTTGATAATTATATGCAGATTAGTAGCAAATTTAGAGCATAAATATGTATCTATATCAATATGCAAAAGAGAAAGGACATCAGTTTGACATGGAAAAATACTTGCTATGGAATAGTTGCATAAAAGAAGAGTTGTTTACTTCCTCGATCTATCAAAATTGCCTTAAGGGTGATAAAACAATTTCGCATCTTGTCATTCGCCTTCCCATTGCTACTTCTATTTGGGGAGCTTTTGTTGAGAAATTTTACTCTAGTGCCAAAGTGGCAACTGTGCAGAAAATAAAATAAGAGTTTCTTGGTAGTCCGAATGGGTGGCAGAGTGAGAGTGAGCTTGGGCAGCAGGTTTTCTCCCCATAAATCACCGGTTCAACCTTGAGGCTCTGGTTCACCCAATGGACCTTGCTTATGGCTGCTTGATTTACCTCCAAACACTATTCTTTCCTTAGCTCACCCCAAAATGGTACACCTCTTAGGTCAGAGTGATACCCTGGGTGACCCAAAGAACAAAAAGAGTTGCTCGTCACAGAAAATGCAAATGTCAATATCAGATTTCTATTATTATTTATAACAATACTAAGACTCTAGTTTCTATGAAAGGAACACAATGGAATAACCTTACAAAATACTTTCACCCCTTATAAAAAAATCATACAGAGAACTAGATATCCTCTCTTGTAATTGGCTCAACATTTTTCTCTCTCTCCTAATATATAGGACATAGGGCTTGCCCAAGAACAGAAAATCCCATTCTGTTAAAAATTCCAGCTTTTCAAGGTTTTCACTCGAACTATATGGATCTTCCTTTTGGATGGATTAAAACCATTTATTCTGTTTTCTGGATTTGATAGTGTAAATATTTTCTATCATCAACATTTCAAATCACACTACGTGATCCAACATCGGGATGTTCATGCAAAAGTACATTCTGATGCATGAACATTCCGATGATGGATCATGTAGTGTGATCCGAAATGTTGATGATAAAAATTGTTTACACAGTCAAATCCAGAAAACAGAATAGCAATACTGATGGATAGTGGAAATCTGATATCTCTAAAGGATTAAAATCAACTTGATGGAAGTAAATCAAAAGGTGACAGCAACAAGGATTGGACGAGTGATCAGGAATTTAGTAGGTTCCTTCCTAAGTAAGGTTCTTTCCACTTTACTCAGAAAACAAAAATAATGGATCAATGTTATGTGAAAACAAATTCCAAGATGTGTAATGAAAACAGGTAATTCTAAACTAGAAACACCATTGTCCAGCATTGAAGCATCCTTCCTATTAAGCCGTTGTATCACACTGAAAGCTAGTGTTTCAAGAAAATTCGCATTCAAATGATTTCCTTTCCTCCCATCGATTTAAGAATAAAAATATGTAAAAAACTAGACCTGTACCAGCATCCAATTTGCTTGTCTAGATTGCATGCTCTGAATATTTTTCAAGTGTCATACTTTGAGAACATAACAGATTTGCAATTCCAAGGGTTAGCTATGGATGGATACCACTTCCTCAATAACACAAAGAAGTTTTCTTTTTGCTCCTTTTGGAAAACTCTTTCCAATAGCACATGAATTGTTTGAATCAAATAATTGAAAAAAGGACACTAAGCCAACCCACTGGCATTTAAAAGATCATTCAAAGATTCTTTGTCGAAGAAGTTAATCTAGTTCATGATGGAGGCACCATCATTTGATATGCAAGGTCAAATTACAAGATTATGTATTAATTATATTAGCTTCACATGGCTTGCGATGAGATATTCACAATAACGGACATGAAATTTGGAATTCCACAACAGGAGAAAATAAACTTCTTAAACTCAGTTGCCTTTGATATGGGAAACTTACTGCTAGTCTTTGAATTTTTAGCTCTACAGTAAATTTCTAATAACATCCATTTTGATCATCCTTGTTTTTACCCTGCTTTTAACACGAGCATTCTAAGCTTTCAAGTCAACTCCCTAAAGTAAATTTTGTTCAATTTTTAATCACTGCTGATAGTTTATGAGATATAACCTATGAAGAAGATAGAGTTATGAAGATATGCTAAGGTGGAACCATCAAATTCAGAACTTCAATTTCTGCTTCATTTTAAGATCGGGTTTGTAGAAGCTTGAATTGTTAATACATTCCAAGGTGCAGCATACCCGTGCGAATTTGAACTCGAACTTGAACCAAAGGTTTCAACTTCAACTTCAACTTCAAGTTTATGTTCGAGTCTGCAAAGTCAAAATTCAAGCTTCAAGGTTCAAGATCAAGATTCGAAGCTTAGTTCAGATTTCTAGAATCAGATCAATGGACACTATTTCTTTGAATTTCAAGATACAAATTGAGTGAACCCTCAACAAATCGCAGCTCCAAACATGTTATGATCATCTTGGCAAGGCGTAGTGGCAGAATCCTCATTAAGGCTTGAGCATGTTTAGATTCAATAGTGATATGTAAATTGTTTGATAAAAGGGTCTCACTTCAAACACGAGTAGAACGTGATGGTGGATAATGAGATGTACAACAAGTAGGCTTCAACATGTGATTTATGTGCAGATATTGGTGCATATACTATTATAAGTTTTAATACAGCCTACAACCACAGATTTTTGTCAGCATTAAAATAACAGTCACAATGCGGGGAGCATAACTTTTAGCTCCACCATTGGATCTGATTTAATTTTGGATATGTTTCCCAAAATCAAGTTTTCTAAATGTGGACCGAAGCGATCTTCAAAATTTGGCCAAAGTCAAAAGTTATAATGGACTGTATGCAGGTCTGTCAACGCACTAGCAAATGCAAATGTTCTGCAGTAAAAAAAACAGTCATGTTGCGGGGCCCACAACTTTTAATCCAACCATTAGATTGCGCTAAATTTCAGATATGTTTGAGGAAACCTAGTTATCTAAATTCTGTCCAAGCCGTTTTGTAAAATTCATAACGGATCAAAATTTATGACTGTTTAAGTGCAGCAGTATATCAATGACAGTTACAAGATCATGACAGTAATTTGTTACCAGCATACGCTACTTGTCCAATATGCACATGCAATTCATTTTAATTTTATAGTGACAGGTGTCCATAAGTGGAATTTGGAGGAATGTACGCAATATCACAATGTTTATTAAACATTATGTTTATCTTTGATACATTACCCTTCCTCGGTAATGGACAGTGGAATACGAAAGGTTATTTAAAGATCATATGAGGACAGAATAATATTGGGAGATGTGAGTAGTTTCAAGAAACAGTTATTCAAACTGAAAAAGAACCGATAGAAGGAGAAGATAAATAGTTCACAGAATAATGAGAGGAGGGTTCTTCTTTTCCGGGGGGTGGGAGTTCTACATCTACTGCTACATGGAGAAGATAGTTTTGTTTCTGTAACAGGGAAAGCAATTTTTCTTAATGCAAATTGACTGTGATAAGGGGATTGAACAATATTATTATTGTTTCATCATGTTCTGAAATAAAGAGAGATATGAGTGTGTTTGATTTTGTAGTCATATACATTTGTGTTTCTGATCTGGAAGGATTCTGAGTCCTTTGATTTCTATTTTAGATACAGTCTTTTATTACCATGTTGAATGTGATATACGTAGTCTTGTGGTTATGTATTCACGCTTTTGCATAAAGATATTTACAGCTTTCTCTCTTTCAGTTTTCTCTGTAATGTGAAAGACTTGGTAGATAGTCCTATGGCTATTTGCTAGTTTTTCTCTCATTATCAACTTATTAACCTTATAATCCCGTTCATCTCATGTTGATGAGTGTATGTTAGAAAGCCTTGGTGTCTTCTGGTAAAAGGCATAACCAGCTATTAAAATTCTTTGAATATCTTTCTAAGAGGGAGTTGTACCTCTCAATTCAGAGGAAAGCTATCAATCTAATGATAGTATTTCCAACCGTTACTGGCAGTTGTTCTTCTATTTGGGCATTTTGAGTCATTCTTTGTATTTAATTTTGGAAGTACAAAATTGTTTACTAACAGTTTTTGGTGACTCCGCTGGGGAAGAAAGTGAAGTTTCAGTGCTTTCTTTCCTTGGATATCTAAAGGTTACCTCCCCGAGGACGGAGGTTGGCGACTCTGATCTTTTTGGTAAAAGAAGCCTAGTTTAATCATGGCCTTGGCTGCAACTCAATCATGGCAGCTGCATTTTGGTTCTTTTGGTCTGCCTCATTTCACACTCATGCCTGCTGGATCGAAGAAATATTTTCCTAAGTATGCTGGAAGAAGCGATCAAGATCCGGATAGCCACATTCAAGCATTCAAGATAGCCTATGGGATTCTTGGTGTTTTGGAAGAAGATGTGTATGTTCGCTTATTTGTTAAATCTCTTGTCGATGATGCTGCTGTTTGGTTTCAGCATTTGGAAGATGGGTGCATAACTGGTTGGCATGTGCTGGAAAATAAATTTCTTGCGAGATTTAAACCAGCAGTTAATGTGGGCCACCTATTATGCCAACTATTCAAGATTCAGAAAGGAGAAAATGAAGAGATAAGAAGCTTTGTCGATCGATTCACACGAACCTTGACAAAGATTCCACAAGTTGACCATCCCAGCCAAGATAACCTATTGTCAATCTTTATTGCAGCATTACATCCAGAAGTTCGATTTCATCTCAAAAGAAGTAAGGTATGTGACTTTGAAATTGCCAAGAAAGAGGCTGTTAAAATTGAAGATGATTTATTTTTATCTGGTTGGTTTCAACAAGACAATATTGCAAAAGTCTCAAGTCCAGATTTTAAATTAAAAGATGAGCATATAAGCGATAAACCTTCACAGAAAAGAGTTTGCCTCTATGAAGAGCAATATCATCCGACGGCAAAACCCAAGATGAGAAGACTTGTCTTCAAAAAAGTAAAAACAACACCCTCTATTTTTTATTGTCAAATTACATCAGTCTTTCGTGTAGAGGATTTGGTAATACCTCCTTTATCTGAAAACAATTCTCACCATACACTAGGATCATATCACCTGCATGTCGAATATGATGATGAAGATTCTCAAGAAGTCACACTTGAAGAAAATAGTTCTTCTAATATAATAGGTTGCTGCTATTCACACAATGAGAATAATAGCGAACATATTTCCCAATTAGATGATTCTATGAAGCACCTAAGTATGCCTCCTATAGAGGAAGAGCCGGCTGAAAATGAGTTAAATACAAGCTTACCAATGGATACCTCTCAGCCAATTTTTGAATCTTCTTCTATTGAATTTTCTAATGCCATTTCAGCAATCAGCATTAATCAGGAAAGCATGTCAAATCAGTACAACAAAGCAAAGATTCATGAGGAAGGAATGAAAGGCATCTTTCAAGGTGATGGAGAGGTCGAATATGAAGCCTTTTTATTTCATTTCCCTTCTTCTCAAGAAGAATGGTCATAGCAAGAGGACTTCTACATTCCTATGAGGTGTTCAAATGCTGATTTGCAGCCTAAGGTTAGACCCCAGTCAAGCAATCTTCATGAGTCAAAGGAAATCACACTCACTCCTGACAGCAAAGGTTCCCAAAAGGAAGAACCTCTCACATGCTTGGGTAAAAGAGACTCTCTTCAAGCAATGGATGGATCAGCAAGTAAGACAAAAACAGAATTTGAAGAGCTGGATGATAAGTGGTCTTGGAATGAGCTTAACCTGTTATATCTACCAACGAGGTTTCATGAAGATGTCATTATCAGGGAAAATCCTCTTTTCCAAATACAAGAATCATCTTCGGGTGGGAAGGATTATTTATCTCCCCTTGGAATAGAGAATGCTGAAACAAGTATACTGCAAGGGGAGCCACAAAGACCATTGAAGGTTTCAGCAAACACATTATCTTACAATGAAGAAGTGTTGTCCTGCTTTCTGTCAGCAAGCAAGCAAGGAGTTGCTCTCATGAAAACTCTAGGTATAAGCCCTTCAAATTCCTGTAATTTAGATAAAGAGTTTTCAAACTTATTAGAAGCAAAGGATGATGGATTTGTTCTGATTGAAATTGGCCCTATGCTTGAAAAGGCTCACTCCTATCTTGAGGGTGTTTTGAATTCTAAAAAGCCTCTTTTGTGTGCTGATCCAAAGGGTATGTGTACTGAAAATGACATAATCCCTACCTTGAAAATTTTAGAGCAAGTTTTGTTTCAGTGGATTGTTGGAAAAGGACTTGAAAATTCTTTGCAGAGTGACCAAGAAAACTCAGAATTTTATGATGAGATGTGGCTCTTTGGATGTGATGATTGGCGGATAAGGTTACTATGCATGATCAGCCTAAAATACCAAGAAGACAAGTTTGCCAAATGGAAGTGTTGGGTTGCACCATGCCAGCACAACTCGCTATTCAAAATGGGTTCTTTCTTCTCACAGCCAGTGAATGGCTTCGTGTAAGTTTTTCCCTCACCTTTGGTCCTGTGGTGAGTTCTTCTCACCTATGTACATTTGTAAATATCGCTGCTCTCCATTTTTGGTGGTGTTTAGTGTAGCTGTTCAGTTGTTGTGTTGTTGGTTGCTTTGGTTGTTTTAGTGTTGTCCCTTTTTCTCTCTCTCTGCAAGCAGCCCCCTTTCTTTTCTCCCATGACTCTGTTGCCCAATGGCTAAGCACTGGTCTCAACCACAAATTGCTGGATTCTTTGTATCCCTTACGGCTCACATCCCCAGTCAGAGCCAATTGTTACCCTGCTTTTAACACCAGCATTCTAAGCTTTCAAGTCAACTCCCTAAAGTAAATTTTGTTCAATTTTTAATCACTGCTAATAGTTTATGAGATATAACCTATGAAGAAGATAGAGTTATGAAGATATGTTGAGGTGGAACCATCAAATTCAGAACTTCAATTTCTGCTTCATTTTAAGATCGGGTTTGCAGAAGGCTGAATTGTTAATACATTCCAAGGTACAGCATACCCGTGCGAAGTTGAACTCGAACTTGAACCAAAGGTTTCAACTTCAACTTCAACTTCAAGTTCATGTTCGAGCCTGCAAAGTCAAAATTCAAGCTTCAAGGTTCAAGATCAAGATTCGATGCTTAGTTCAGATTTCTAGAATCAGATCAATGGACACTATTTCTTTGAATTTCAAGATACAACTTGAGTGAACCCTCAACAAATCGCAGCTCCAAACATGTCATGATCATCTTGGCAAGGCGTAGTGGCAGAATCCTCATTAAGGCTTGAGCATGTTTAGATTCAATAAAGAGTGATATTTAAATTGTTTGATAAAAGGGTCTCACTTCAAACACGAGTAGAAGGTGATGGTGGATAATGAGATGTACAACAAGAAGGCTTCAACATGTGATTTATGTGCAGATATTGGTGCATATACTATTATAAGTTTTAATACAGCTTGCAACCACAAATTTTTGTCAACATTAAAATAGCAGTCACAATGCAGGGAGCATAACTTTTAGCTCCACCGTTGGATCTGATTTAATTTTGGATATGTTTCCCAAAATCAAGTTTTCTTAATGTGCACCGAAGCGATCTTTAAAATTTGGCCAAAGTCAAAAGTTATAATGAACTGTATGCAAGTCTATCAACGCACTAGCAAATGCAAATGTTCTGTAATCAGAAAAACAGTCATGTTGTGGGGCCCACAACTTTTAATCCAACCGTTGGATTGAGCTAAATTTCAGATATGTTTGAGGAAACCTAGTTATCTAAAATCTGTCCAAGTCATTTTGTAAAATTCATAACGGATCAAAATTTATGACTGTTTAAGTGCAGCAGTATATCAATGACAGTTACAAGATCATGACAGTAATTTGTTACCAGCATACGCTACCTGTCCAATATGCACATGCGATTCATTTTAATTTTATAGTGACAGGTGTCCATAAGTGGAATTTGGAGGAATGTAAGCAATATCATAATGTTTATTAAACATTATGTTTATCTATGATACATTACCCTTCCTCAATAATGGACAGTGGAATAGGAAAGGTTATTTAATTATCATATGAGGACAGAATAATATTGGGAGATGTGAGTAGTTTCAAGAAACAGTTATTCAAACTAGAAAAGAACCGATAGAAGGAGAAGATAAATAGTTCACAGAATAATGAGAGGAGGGTTCTTCTTTTCCGGGGGGTGGGAGTTCTACAGCTGCTGCTACATGGAGAAGATAGTTATGTTTCTGTAACAGGGGAAGCAATTTTTCTTTATGCAAATTGACTGTGATAAGGGGATTGAACAATACTATTATTGTTTCGTCATGTTCTGAAATAAAGAGAGATATGAGTGTGTTTGATTTTGTAGTCATATATATTTGTGTTTCTGATCTGGAAGGATTTTGAGTCCTTTTATTTCTATTTTAGATACAGTCCTTTATTACCATGTTGAATGTGATATACGTAGTCTTGTGGTTATGTATTCACGCTTTTGCATAAAGATATTTACAACTTTCTCTCTTTCAGTTTTCTCTGTAATGTGAAAGACTTGGTAGATAGTCCTATGGCTATTTGCTAGTTTTTCTCTCATTATCAACTTATTAACCTTATAATCCTGTTCATCTCATGTTGATGAGTGTATGTTAGAAAGCCTTGGTGTCTTCTGGTAAAAGGCATAACCAGCTATTAAAATTCTTTGAATATCTTTCTAAGAGGGAGTTGTACCTCTCAATTCAAAGGAAAGCTATCAATCTAATGATAGTATTTCCAACCGTTAGTGGCAGTTGTTCTTCTATTTGGGCATTTTGAGTCATTCTTTGTATTTAATTTTGGAAAGACAAAACTGTTTACTAACACTTGTATACATAATCTCAAAATATTTTTCGTCTATCTCAGTCCTCATTTTTCTGGTTGTGTCTATTGATCTAAATAATTTGGCATGTATGTATTTCTGAAGTGGATATTACTTCACAGAAGTGAAGTACTTTAGTGCTCCCACAAATGTTTTTTTTTCATTTTCTAATTTATTTTGGTGTTGTATATACCAGGGAGAGATAGAAACTTTCAAACCATATACGCATAGATACCCAACCCCGTATCAGTACTCAGGAAGCTCATCTCCTTTATGGTACTCAATTAAGCGTGCATCAGCTTACATCATTGTTATCTCCTCATACTCAGCCTATGGTGAGTCTTCCTCAGATTATTTTTCAACGCTTTCAATTTTGTTCCTTTTCATTTCCAACATAAGATTTGTAGATATAAAGCTGTATGGCTTTCTCAGCAAACAGTAGAGATAAACCCAAATTTTCTTTTATCTAATTCAGTTCATTTACATATGATAAAATGTATGGAAATTCAAGGAAATAAAAAATCGGCATTAGAAGTATGGTGCAGCCTGTTTAGAAAATAAATTTCTTAGAAACAGAGCATGCTAAGTTCATTTTCAAATAAAATATTCCCCACATTTCTGTGATTTCCATTAGGATTCCTTGACAGGGATTGAATCGTTTTGATTCTCTACACTTACACATAGAAATGAGTCACAATTTACTTCATTCCAAAAGTATTCAGCATTCTTGGATTCAGATAATTTGATTCCACTCAGTCTCTATTTGACTATCTAAACACGCTCTTCACCTAAATCAAATCATGTTCACAGTTAAAATCACTTCATTGAGAATTAATGACCACGGATCAATATTAGCGTCTAAATTTATAATCCATGTTCTAAAAAGTTAAAACCAGTCTTTCAGTATAACAATGGCTAAAAGTATTGGAAATCTTTCAAAAATCTTATCACAGCTTCTCCAAATTATTTAGGGCACATAAACTGTTGCTTGACATCTTAACATAGTCTCAAGTTCTCAACATTCGAGAAAAATAAGCGTAAATTTCAGACAGTTTTCTGTAGGAACTAATGCTCTAACATAAAGAAATAATGCACAATTATGTGACATTAAATAGGATTAGGTGTCTAATGTGTATGAGCTAGCTGTCAAATAGTTCTGGGTAGTTGTCAGTCATATCTAGTTTGTTGTCAATTGTATTAGTTTGCTGTCATGTGTATTAGCATAATTAGATCTTGTTGTAGTTAAAAGGCTTTATTTATTTGTAATTTCTTATGATGAATAATAAGCTGCAAGTTCTTTTTCTTCTATATTTAAATTTTTAATATGGTATTAGAGGTATCTTCCTATTGAAAATCTGTCTAGTGTGTTTTCTTGAGAAGACCTTTGTGCTGCTGAAAAAGTTATCAAGGAAATGAGGCCTAAGGAAGAACCACTAGATATTGATGGGGATGATGATCTCATTGAGGATAAGACATATATTCTATTTTGAAGAGTTCAATGTTTTGAAGACAAGAAAGGGTGTGGTAGGGACTCGAAAAATGCTTAATAGTCTAAGGTGCTAATAGAACAGAGAAACTATACCTCACTGGGGCAATAAGACAATTATGTGAGGATTTGTGTCCATTTGTTCAGGGGAGATCTAAAATCCAGAAATTTAACATCATTCTTTTATGAGGATAATGGGGCACTTTAAGTGAAAATAGTGTCCAATGGTGTTGGGAACTTGGATGATAGCTGCATGACTATACCTATTGTTGGAAAGGAGCTTGAAGAAGTCTCACTGGTCCAAGAATTGCCCTAAAAGAAAATGCATAACATATTTCCTATTGTATGTCAGCTTAATGTTGTCACATTAAGAGGGGGTGTTGGAATTGATGCTCCAACATAATTGAATAAGTCATAAGTACGTGTCATCAAATAGGATTAGGTGTCCAATATGTTTGAGTTAGTTGACAAATAGTTCTAGTTAGTAGTCAGTCATATCTAGGTTGCTGTTAATTGTATCTAGGTTGCTGTTAATTGTATCAGTTTGCATAACTATAGGATCTTGTTGAAGTCAAAAACTTTATATATTTGTAATTTCTTATGATGAAAATGACTCTAAACTATTTTTGTGGATTCAAAATGAATCCAGAGGATTTGAGGACCCTGAACTGCTGTAGTTGGATTCAAGTTTTAAACTACTGAGAGAAGATGACATGACAGACTATTAAGTAAATGACACTGCATAAGATATATTTTGAACACTAATAGTATTTCTAATATTTTGAATTTTTGAATCATCTTTCCTTTAAAGGAAAAGATATCAGTGCTGCCAAATATTGATTTGCTTTTATTATTCAAATATAACCCACTGGATAAACTCTGCAGATGTATCTTTATGTGCTATCTTGTGCAAATTCAGAAATGATTAAGAATATTTTTTAACAGAAATAAACTGAATCGATTGTTTCTGTTTAGCTAATGTGTTGAGTACAAATTATTCTTAAAAGCAATCAAAATATCAAAAGACCCCAAGATATCTTGAAAATGTGTTTGTATGGTATCATATGATTTTTCTTGGGTAGTTTAGAGGCTTTCAATTTCTATTTAAATTTGTACTTATATCAATTGACAAATCTCATGCTAAGGAAGTCATTTAAAAATTGAATCATGTTTGGAAGGACACTGCTTAACGTCAATGGAAATACATCTATTACACAAATTTGTTGAATGCAATGTTGTGAAGACAGGTAAACTCAATCCCCTGGATATTCAAAAAGTCCAATTTATCAATTTTTGTTTTCTGTAAGCTTCAGTTTGAACGTCATGGTATGCAATTGTGTTATAGTAGCTAAGTTATTTTCCAATTTCTCATATGCTCGTTAAACTATATGTAATTAATTATTTAGATGCTTCAACCCCCGAAGCTAAACCATTTCGCTTGTGCAACTGATTGCCACCAAAGTTGAGCCCAGTGATTAAATATGCAGTTGTAAAATGTGCCTTCATAGGTCATGTTATTCCTCTAAGCAAACCAATCCACACTCTTTGCATAATTTGGATCAATTCTAGAGCATGTGGTAAGGTAGAAATCATCTTTTATGCATTAACATCTCCTATTTCGTGTATTTCCTAAGAGCTTTGCCAAAATCATGTTTGTCCTTCCGCATTGAAATAGATTGTAAATACAAGTTGAACTTCAATGTCAGAGGAAAATATACTGTTTGGATCATTCTGAACAATAGATGTAATATGACGAAGGTAATATTCTATAACACAATGATAAATTGCGAGTTTAATATGATAAAAAGCAGGTAAATTATGAGCCTATCATCTGGAAGGTCTTGGAAAGTCTACTCAAGTTTAACAAATAATAATAATGTAGTAATCTTGACTTCGACTTATTACCCATAAAAAAAAATAGATACAATATGACATTAGATTAACAAAGTTGTTTTGTTCGATGCACAGCAAAATATACTCCACAGTACAACTGGCTTAAGGAAGAGTTTCCAAAAGTAAACAGATCAGAAACTCCATGGTTGATTGTTATCATGCACATACCATGGTACAATAGCAACAAGGCCCACTACATGGAAGGAGAGACTCTACGACTCCAATTTGAATCGTGGTTTACAGAATACCAAGTTGACGTTGTTTTTACAGGGCATGTTCATGCCTATGAGAGATCAGTAAGTTTCATCTTTCAGTTATTGATTAATTTTCTGAAATTAAGGGTGAATGTGAACATGTATTTTAAAAGATATCCCCTTTCGCTCCACTTTGACTTATATCCCTGATATATTTCTTTGCAGAAGCGGGTATCAAATGTGGCTTATAACGTAACGAATGGGCTGTGCACACCTGTGTATAATTCATCTGCTCCAGTTTACATTACTATAGGTGACGGAGGAAATGTAGAAGGCCTTGCAGCAGTGTAAGTTTGAAAAGTGGCCGACATTTTAGGTCAAATACTGCATCATGCAACGGAACAAATTTCTTTCATAAGTTGCAATTAGGTTTTATTTTTATTTCAGAATACTTAGTTTGTCTATCACAACCATTGAATTTCATTAGTCAGCTAATGAGAATCACACATGTTTTGCATGGGAATTGACTGCAGCTATACGGAACCTCAACCTGAATACTCAGCATACAGGGAAGCAAGTTTTGGGCATGGAATATTAGATGTAAAAAATAGAACACATGCTTACTTCTATTGGCATCGTAATCAGGACGGAGATGCCGTAGTTGCTGATTCCCAATGGCTCTACAATAGGGTTTGGTATCCTCACAGTGGAGCTGCATCAGATATGTCCAAAGCTTAACTATCGTACAATCCTGCAAACTTTATATTATCTTTTTATATTTACTGCCCAATGGCCCGATGCATTTGGACTTAGGTGTGAACTTATAATCATGCATGCCATTTTTGCATGTTTGTATGGACTTGCTGATTAATGCAATGGACTTAGCACTTAAATTATTTAATTTTAGTAATTGTAGAGTTTTAAAAAAGCTATGAATTGGTATGTTTTTTTGTTTTTAGTATAAGATATGATTGGATCATTTAAGTTATGTTTCATAGAATAGCTGAGTGCTAATGCATTTTAGTGATATGTGAGCAATAAAGACCCATGGTTATGAACAAGTAGAAATTACTTGAGTGTAGTTGGAAATTGTCATCCTCCTTAAAAATTGTTCGACTTTTAGTTAAATAACATAATGTTAAAAGCATAATGCTAATATAAAATAGTGAACCAAAGAAATCTAGAGTGAGCACTTATTCCTTATTTATTTACATTTCAAATTGATAAGATAATTATTTTAAATTTTAGTTTAGATATTTGTAAAAGGATATTTATCACATTGTTGTTTGGAAGTGAGATTTTAAATGAAAATTAAAATTCAAGTAGTGACATTGTTTAGTAATGAATTAAACCTTTTTCAAATATGCCTATCCTTATTTACCCCTAGAGATAACCAAAAAAATACTAAAAGGTGTTAATTAGCTCTTTTCACAGAAGGCAAATTATAGCTCATTAGTGAATTTTTTGGATAGAAGCAAAGGCTTCAAAATTATGTCACTAGCTCACATGAATTATAGTGGTTGTTGCAATTTGTGTAAAAGCTCTAAAATGTCTAAGTATAAATAGTTTAATTAAAAACCCATGAGTTTGTTTTATGTAATGGTATAAGAATATAAATGATGTAAATTTTATTTATCTTCATGAATCATATGTTTGTAACCTAGGGTATTATCTACCTTCGAAAAATGAACGGATGGTGTTATACTGTCCCTCCCCTAGTTGCCTCCTAAACTTATTAAACTTAAGGGAAGAGCTTGATTTTTGTAATATAATTTATAAGTAGAATCTAATAAAGAGCAAGATAATTTGGAAGGTTAGTATAAATTGCAAGTCAAAGTATGTTACATCTTTATTTTTTCATAAGTTATGGATTAATATGCACTAGGCTACTAGTAATCTTATGAATTAATGTGGGGATGGGGGAGCGTTGGGAAGTATCCTTATTGTTCCCTTATCTTGTTAAGCATGTTACTACCTTCACCCCCACCTATCAATTATGTATAGGGTATGTGCAAGATCACGAGGGGCAAAAAAGTGACGATGTGAAAAAAACTTTTCAATCGTCCAAAAGCACTTCAAAATCTATGTTGACTTTTTCCCCATCCAATCCTAATATTGAACCAAAAAGAAAATACCAAGGCTTATCAAGTACCTGATATCTATCAGATACTCAATAACTGTGTGTTTAAGAAAAATGCAATTTGTCCCCATTTCTTCCTACCAAAACAACTTTTTCACTCATGTGCTCTTGGGTATACGATTGCTTTTAGATACCTCTTGACATAAAAGTCTACACCCATCCTTGATGTGTTATCCCCAGGTGACCTTGTGTAACATGGAAACAACCTCCAAGTGTGGGACTAGCACTCTGAGGTTGAATCTCCAAAGAAGTTTGGCTACCTTACAATTAGGATGCATCTAAACTAAACCTTTGAGGGAAAAGGGAGAAGGATTGCATGAAAGTAAATGTTGAAAGGGAAAGGGAGTTATGAACTAGATTGAAACACAGTTAATATCTATGCCTATAGCTACACTAAACATTAATGAAACACCAAACATCACTAGTCTCAACTCTAATCTACCTTCCAAGAACTTGTATATGCAAGTTAGAATTGATCAGATGTTGAAAGGAAATAGATTTTCACTATACAACAACTGCCGGTAGGTTAAAACATGACACACGAATTAGGAAAATTGAAAAGAAACTATCAAAATAAGGCAAGAAACATGCACGTAGTAATGAATGGCAAGAAGAGGTAAAAAAACAAGGAATTTCATTGATGGAAGGAAAAAGGAATATAGTTACAAAGCATATTGCTATTGTAAAATGCAAATAGAGAAGAACCTATAATATTTACAAAACTGCTTTTAAAAGACTTCATGTATAACTCAAATACATAGTGAAGTTTAGACCCCAACCACAATGGAGTTAGATTACAGAGAAAAGCATTAAAGAAATATTAGAATAAAATATGCTCTTTGTATGCAACTTGCTCTTGGAAGAGAAAGAAAAGAGCCAAATTAATGCAACCAATTGATAGAAGGATAAATCTGATAGAAGAAATTCTTGACAAGTAATAAATAGGCATGGAGTACACTGGTGTTATTATAACAAGGCCCAAAAATTTATTTGCATTAAAGAATCAGCCCTTGAAATGTGTCATGGCCGCAAACACCTAAAGGATTGACATGAAGGATTAACCCACCTGGGCACACCTGTAAAGTTGACTCATTGACTGTCATAATTTTGCAAGAACCTCTAGCAAGCTATTGCAAAAACGTGAAAGAAACCTTGTCGATTGATCATAAAAAAGATGCACAACATAAAACTTTGAGAAATGTGGCATTAGAAAAGCCTTTAAATCAAATGATTGGTACAATTCTTGATGATAGCTAGAAGAATAAAATGCAAGAAGGGATAACATGAAATGTTAACATGTTGCCACATTGCATAATTCAAGACTTTAAAACCTGAAAAAAAATTGCATTGCTACCTATAAATGTAATGGAAACACATGGTACAGCATAAGGACCTCACCATTTTGCAAGGGGAATAAGATAGCCCTGTGAAGTAGCAAAATAAGCATAAGATGAAGGTTAGCTGCAAATTTTTTGTGTTAACCCACTGTGACATATTTTAACACATTGAAGATTTCTCAAACCAATTTTTTGTGATGGACTAAATGGGGAAAATAATACCAATATTTATAGTGACTTAAAAGGGATGCTTGTTTGTTAGGCATAAGATCAATGGCCTTAAGAAATCCACTTGGACTGGAGTCACAACAAAGAATGACATGTTAGCCCATGTGTAACTTCACAAAAATCTACAACCTCTACAAGCAAAACTGCAAAACTTTCTATCTTTGGGAGGGAATAGTTGTGCATGCGTACAATTGGAAAGATGAAAACACCTACTCTAATATATACAACTATTTACAACAAAAGAAATTAAACAAAGTCATTAACTAGCTTATTGAAATAGTTGCCCTTCCTTACTAATGGATATGCATGTGGGAAACTAGATATAGCAACAAGTATGCAAGAAATATTGTTGCACATTAGAATACCTTCCCAATGCTGAGAAAAAAAAGATTTTTAGCACTAAGACACCTTGATTTTGAGCAAGACACTTTTTCTCCTTTTTGTGAAACTCTCCCTCATGCTCTGAAACAAGCATGATCAATGACAACTTGCTAATTTGTTTAGAGCTAGATGCCTTATGAGACATCCTCTTGATGGTATCGGGTCTAAGAAATCAACCTTGTCCATGTTTTTATACTTCCCAATGATTGTATCATGCTGTTATGGTGTGGATATCCTCTTCTTCTTCTTCCTCTTCTTCTTCTTCTTCTTCTTCTTCTTCTTGTAGAACACACTTTTCACATATAGGAGATGATGGATCAATATTAATGGAAGAGAAAATAGCATCAAAATCATTCGTAAGGTCATCTTCATCATTAATATCCTCTATCATAGCTACAATAATATGCATAGGTTAAGGAACAACCTCATGCATATTAGCACGTCTTCCTCAAAGACAAAGTTGTCCTTAGGATCATCTTTATCATCTTCCATATAATGGAGGATTTTCTACTACAATCATTATTTGCTTCTTGGTTTTGTAGAAAATCCTCTAATTTTATAAAGGCTCAAAAGCCATTATTTGTTCCACAAGGATAGGAACAACCTTGTTTTCTTCTTCTTCCTCAATAAAAGAAGGAAATTCTTCAAATGAGAGGACCAAATCCTCTTCATTTTGTTCTACCTTCACTGCTTTGTTTTCCTCTTGCCTAGGTGAAGGCTCACAAACAATAGGCTCTTGTAAAGGATAGGGCTTCCTGAAGCATGGAATGATTTTTTTTTGGAGAAGGGGTTGCCTTTTCTTCTTTGGTCTGAAAATGAGCTAACTTGAGCCTCATTTCCTCTTCTTTTTTTTGCACTAACTTGCATAGTGATTTTCTCCTCAAGTTGTCATTCTTGTGTCTCCCTCTCTTTCTCTTCTTAAAAATAAGCCATGTATTCCATCTTCTCTTGTTGTCAGTCAAACTCTTGTTGCCTCTCAATCTCATCAAGCTGTCTATCCCAAGCTATCAACTCTTTTTTTTCTCTTCTTGAAACCTAAAGTCTGTCTATCCACTTCATTCATTTGTTTTCCTTTAGAGGCTCAAAAAGGTTCTCACCCATGCTATTCATCATAGATTTTTTTTTTTCATCATTTAAAGGTGTTGGGTCTAGCAAAGTAGTGGTAGGAGGTTAGTAGAAAATTCAAGCATATTGGCCATTTGGTGTTGTAAATGAATTTTTGCCACAACCAACTTGAGGTTGAGATTGATATTGATAATATAAGGGTTAGGGAATAACATGTTCATGATATGAGAAGAGTAGTATTCATTTCTATGAAATGGTTCTATGATTAGAACTTCATAAAAAAACTATAAATTCATAAAAAATCTTGAAAATCACAAAAGATCATGAATGATCTTTATATAATAGCACTTGATCTACTTGAAACTAGTAGATTTTTCACTAAGAGTTGCTATGGTGTTTGATGAAATTCCTCCAAAGGATGATAGAACCAAGAATAACACCCAAATTCTCATTAAATAAATATTGAACTAGCTACCAATAGGTCCCACCAGGCATGCCAAAAACTATTGACACAAAAGTCTGCACCCATGTCTGATGTGTTATTCTTGAGTAACCTCATGTAATATGAAAATAACCTCCAAGTGTAGGACTTGTTCTCTAAGGTTGAATATTTGGGGAAGGTTAACCTCCTTACAATCAAGATGCATCTAAACTAAAACTTTGAGGGAAATGGAAGAAGGATTGCATGAGAGTAAATGTTGAAAGGGAAAGGGGAATGATGCACCAAATTGAAACACAATTACTATATTTGGCTATAGTTGTACTAAACATCAATGAAACATCAAAAATACACTAGTCTCAAATCTAATCTACCTTCGAAGAACTTGTATGTAGGTTAGAATTGATCAGATGCTAAAAGAAAATAGATTTTCACTATAGAGAAACTAGCAATAGGTTAAACACAACATATGAATTAGGAAAATAGAAAATAAAAATTCAAAATAAGGCAAGAAGCATGAACGTATTAATGAATGGAAAGAAGAGGTAAAAAAAGTAATTTCATTAATGAAAGATAAAAGGAACACAATTGCAGAGCATATTGTTGCTACAAAATACAAATAGAGAAGAACCCATAATATTTACAAAAAATTGCCTTTTAAAGAGTTTAAGTATGACTCAAATACAACTTGGAGTTCAAACACCAAAAATGGTGGAGTTAGATTACAGAGGACAACATTAAAGAAATATAAGAATAGAACCAAATCTTTGTAAGCAACTTGCTCTTGGAAGTGATAGAAAATAGCCAAATGAATGCACCCAACTCATAGAAGGATAAATTTGGTAGAAGAAAATCTTTGCAAGCAATGAATAGACATGGAGTGCATTGGCATCATAATAATAAGGCCCAAAAATTTTCTTTACATTAAAGAATTGGCCCTACAAACCTATCATGATCATAAAAAATCAAATCATATTGTTGTCAAAAACTATCAAGATGGGATAACATGAAGTATTAACTTGCCTGCACACACCTGTAAAATTGACTTGTTGATAGTCATAATTTTGCAAGCACCTTCAACAAGCTATGGTGAAAACATGAAAATAAACCTTGTCCGTTGATCATAAAAAAGACACACAACATAAAACTTTGAGAAATGTGGCATTGGCATGGGCCCACAATGCCTATCAGTAGAGAAAAGCCTTTAATTCAAATGGTTGGCATAGCTCCCCATGATAGATGGAAAAAGGAAATGTGGGAAGAGATAACACAAAATGTTAACACCCTACCATATAGTACAAGTCTGAGCTTTAAAACTTAAAAAATAATATACTACCACTGCCAAATGGAATGAAAACATGTGGCAGAGCATAAGGATTTTTCCATTTTATAGGGGAAAAAACAGAAACCCTCCAAGAGGCATAACATGAAGGTTAGCCACAAATTTTTCTTGTTAACCCACTATAATAGATCTCAACCCATTAAAGATTCCTTAGATTGGTTATCTTTAATGGGCTAAATTAAGGAAAAATAACCAACAATACCAAATCATTTTTTATTTATTTATCAAATTCAACTATTTCCTCAATGATAAGTTGAAATAGTTTTTTTACCTTTTCACTTTTTTTAATTAATTTTTTAATTCAAATTTAGGTTTTTTTTTTAATATAGGGTTTTTGTATTTTTTATTATATTTTTTCAAATCAATTTATAATTTCAAATTTATTTACTATTTAACTAGACATGACTGACACCAACAAACCTTAGAACCATGCCCCACAAAACAATGATCCTAAAAACAACTTGTAACCACCCCCAAATGATTCACAGTCCCTCAAAACCCTCATTGTATAGAAGATTTCATATAAGACAATCTAAACAAACTCTAGGGCTTCTAGAACACATATCCAAATATCCCTATGTTAATTCCACTATGCAAAATATTGAGAAATTTTCTGAGTAACATAATGTTTCTATTCATTGGCATGAGTAGATGCATGCCAAGTTTGATGATGGGTTGGATTATGACTGGGTCACAACCCTTAATATAAGTAAACATGATATAGCTGACCTATTTTTGAACCCCAAAATTGTACTCAAAGTTGACCATAATATTAAAAAAATCCCAAATTGTCAATAAAATGGTGCATACATGAGGTATGCAAACTTTTGGGATTGTTAGTGGATGATTTTGACAAACAACCACATAAAAATTTGGATGTCCCCTTTTATTTTTTGAGGAAATTGTATGTTTGTTAGAAATAGGAAATATTGAGTTGGGGGTGAATCAGTATTTCACAAATTGTTGCCCAAAATTGGATATATTTAATAGACTAATAATTGCTAGAATGGTTTAGAATAATTGAGAGAGAGGGGGTGGATTAGTTATCCTTAGGTCCAGATGTGCCAAATAAACTTTTGAACTCTTCAACAACTTAGATCTAATCTTAAATCTACTTAGTCTATATAACAACTTATTAGTAACATAAACTTGCAGTCCACTATCCCAATAATAACAAACTTGCATATAATTGTAAAACATTAAATAGTAAAACATCTCAAATAACATCCACAAAAATAAGACACTAGGATTTAACGTGGAAACCCAATTTTGAAAAAACTACCAATAACATGTCACCAATTTTTCACTCTTCTAAAGTGAGCTCTACAAACACTATAGCTCAAATACCAATTGTTAGAATGATTCAAAATAACTAAGAGAGGTAGGTGAATCCGTTATCCTTGGGTCTAG